>CM049322.1:24011399-25211399 GCA_026874595.1 Sipunculus nudus | reverse complement strand
GGACGGGTGAAGTGAGGCATGGATTAAGTGGCAAAGGGAATAGAGTGAGGTGTGTTGCATATTAGCATGGATGTCTGCAGCGTAAACGTGAATGTAGGTGGTGCCACCTGTCATAAAATCGAGAAAACTGTCCAGGATGTATAAACCTGTAAAATTTCAGGTGGATAAGTCAAACACTGCTGAGATATGAGTGATTTTATCCCAAGGCAGATGAACAGATGGACATTTGTTCATAAGTGGTTGCAGGTGGCGCCACCAGTTTTGCCTATGATGAAGAGCTATGTGAGATCTATACACATGCAAATTTTGGCCCAATCGTTCAAACAGTTCCCCAGATATGAGCTTGGATGTCTGCAGAGTAAAGGTGAATGTAGGTGGCGCCCCCTGTCATAAAATTGAGAAAGCTGTCCAGGATGTATAAACCTGCTAAATTTCAGGTGGATAAGTCAAACCACTGCTGAGATATGAGTGATATTATCAACAGGTCAGTTGCCATGGTGATGTCTGGACCCCACCTGTTTGTACTGAGTGACCTCTTGACTTGGCTGCTGAAACTCAGCATTTTGTCAAATCTGTTTTCAAATACAGAAAGCCTTTTTCAATTGGCTACAATGCTTTTTTAAAACTGTATTTACCCAATCTATTCTTATAAAACAGGCAGAACCCTACCATAGAATAATTCTTGTAAAGTTTAAACCAATCAGCTTAACAGTTTCATCATAAATCAGTGTATAAGCTAGAAGAGTTTAAAATTACATTTTTGCTTGTAAAAAACACATCAATGAAGGTGGCGCCACCAATACCTCAAAATCAGATATGACATTGGTATAAAATTTGGTGATTAGCTCTAGCTGTTTCTGAGATTTTAATTTTAGTGTGCTTTTTTGGACAGATGAATAGGTTCAACCTCCTGTAACTCGGCAAAATAATCTCCTAACTGGAACTTGAGAGAGATTGTTCCAGGGATCATTTCTGTGAAATATTGGACAATTTGGCTGGACAGTTTCAGAGAAGAAGATTTTTAAAGGTTTTTAAGCTTTTTCTCTATAAAATCTAAATTAATGCAGATACCCAATAATAAGCTCCAGGGCACCAAGTTTCATATGCGACTAATTCTTACATGTAATTTGGACGGCTAGCTCCGACTGTTTCTGACTTACAGCCATGGACGGCGGAAAGCCAGCCCTGGACGGCGAACGGCTGACGACGAACGGACGACACTGCACCATCGCCTAAGCTCACAGGTTCGCTAAAAATGAAGGTGGTGCCACCAGTCTGAAGGAACTGATGAAACACTCCATGATGAATGTGCATGCAAAGAGTCATGGTGATGAATGCAATAGCTGTTCAGAAACTGGAGGTTTTGAATCAAATATTTAATTATACAGAGGGGTACTTACAAGCCCTATAGCTCAAATGATATGGGTAACAGAGACCTAATTTCTGGTTTCCAAGTAGATTTTTTTCATGGCCCTCCCAGGATGTTAAATAAAAAGATTCTAGGTTGAATGGTTACCATTTATACTACTGCATCTTTGAAGGTCTCAAAAATAGAGAAAACTAGACATTTCTTGGCACCACAGGTGCCAGAGTATCCCCAGACATAGTACACCCCCCCCCCCCCCTTTAAGAATAGGCCCCCATTTTCAGCAGCATATACCAGTTGACACTTGGCAAGCAATTATTGTTTCTTCCATCTATCAATCCACAATCTTTTTGAAGATGTTGGTCCTGTGACCTTGACCTTTTGGCACATCACAAGGCTATCCAAGATCTTCTGTCACCTTGATTTTGGGACCAATCCATGCAAACGATCTTGAGATATTTAAGAGTTTGTGTAATTTTCAGCAGAAATGGACCTATTCAAGGTCAAGGTCACTCTCTTAGCCTCCTGTGACCTTGACCTTTGACCCGAAAAAATCAATTCGGGTCTTGCTTTTCCAATGGGACATATACAAGTCAAGTTTGAAATCCATACATCAATAAAAGCAGGAATTATCATCCAGAAACTAATTTTTGGACAGCTGGCTCCTGTGACCTTCACCTTTGACCTTGTCACCTCAAAACTGATAGGGGTCTTCCACTCTTGGCAGGTGAACTATATGTGCAAGATGAAAGATCTGAGATGAATTGTTCGGCTGAAAATGCATCCACAATCTTTTTAAAGATGTGTCCTGTGACCTTGACCTTTGACCTCATGACCCCAAAATCAATTCGGGTCTTGCTTTTCCAATGGGTCATATACAAGTCAAGTTTGAAATCCATACATCAATAAAAGCAGGAATTATCATCCAGAAACTAATTTTTGACAGATAGCTCCTCTGGTCTTGACCTTTGACCTTGTGACCCCAAAATTGATATGGATCATCCACTATTGGCAAGTGAGCTATATATTCAAGATGGAAGACCTGGGATGAAAGTTTGGCTTAAAATACATCCACAGTATCTTTTAAGATGCGAGTCCAGTGACCTTGTCCTTTGACCTCATGACCCTAGAACCTTTAGGGTTCTTACTTTAGTGGTGGGCCATACATAAGTCACGTTTGAAATACATATGGCTATCAACACTGGAGATATCATTAGAGGTGTGTGATTTTCACCAAATATGGACACATTAAAGGTCAAGGCCTCTCTCATGGTAAATGTCATGACCCAAATGTAAATAGACCTCATCGCTTAACCCATCTCTCTACATGTGCATAATATGAAAGAAATCTGTCTTTGACTTATAATGCTTACAATACTGTCAAGTTACAATTATTTGGGTATTAAAAGGGGTAAAAACAAGAAAAGGATATAATAGGTTGCGCCACCAGTTTCCGGTATATCACAAGGCTATCCAAGATCTTCGGTCAACTTGATTTTTGGACCAGTCCATGCAAGCTTACTTGAGATATTTAAGAATTGGTGTTATTTTCAGCAAAAATGGACTTATTCAAGGTTAAGGTAACTCTCCTAGCATAGGTCATGACCCCATTTTAAATAGGCTTCGTCCCCTTACTTGTAACTATACAAATGTAAAGTTTGAAAAAGATCAGTGAAATATTTTTTGAGTTATCCCGCTCACAAGGTTTTTCTGTGGTGGCGGCGGTGGCGGGACCGTCATGAAACCATAGTATCCTGACTTTGTCTGGGAATACAATTAAATTGGAAAAGGAGTGCTATTGTCACACAGGTTTTGACTTGGCCTAATAACTTTATCTGCATTGCAGGTTTACAGACTGACTGTGCTGTATGTGTACCTGACCTGTCAGGACGCTTGGTTTACAGACTGATTCTGATGTATGTGTACCTGACCTGTCAGGACACCGGGATATTTACAGATTGACTGTGATGTTTGTGTACCTGACCTGTCAGGACGCCAGGTTTACAGACTGACTGTGCTGTATGTGTACCTGACCTACCAGGACACGGGGTTTATGGACTGACTGTGCTGTATGTGCACCTGACCTGTCAGGATGCCTGGTTTACAAACTGACTGTGCTGTATGTGTACCTGACCTGTCAGGATGCCTGGTTTACAGATTGACTGTGATGTTTGTGTACCTGACCTGTCAGGACGCCAGGTTTACAAACTGACTGTGCTGTATGTGTACCTGACCTACCAGGACGTGGGGTTTACAGACTGACTGTGCTGTAAGTGTACCTGACCTGTCAGGACGCCAGGTTTACAAACTGACTGTGCTGTATGTGTACCTGACCTACCAGGACGTGGGGTTTACAGACTGACTGTGATGTATGTGTAGCTGACCTGCCATTCCTCAGTCCCCGGGGCATGTCCGCCTGAGTCCACTCTTGTACCTCCCACTCCCTGAATCAGGCTACATCTCAGTTAGAACATTCTGGCTACATCTCAGTAAGAACAGTCTGGCTTCATCTCAGTAAGAACAGTCTGGCTACATCTACTTTTACTCTGAGTGCTGCAGTAGTTGGAAGTAAATGTTTTTCATGTTTCCAGGAGTGAGAGATAAAAGCAGCAGCTGGTGCTACTGGACCAAGTGATTCAGCCAGGAAGCCTGCACCTGCTATAATCAAACTGCTGGCCACACACCGCACTAAACCAGGCCACCAAGCAAAGCTCCTCCGTAATTGTGATTACAACTTATATGGATTCATTAAACAAGGGACCCATGGGTTACTGTGCTCAGATGAAGTCGATTTTGAAGGTAAAAATCTAAAATAATATCAAATGGAGATAAAGTCTTAAAAAAAGGTAATATAGGCCATGACTAGCTGACATGATGTTGGTTTGTATTGATGAGTAAGAAATTGTTGTGAACAAACCATGTACTTCCTAATGTTAACATTGAAGTATGTGAGCAGTTTGTGACCAAAAGATGTATATTATTACCATGATCATTGTTTGGCTTTTTAATATATTGTTGACAGTTAAGTAGTTTACATATTTGTTAAATTGGATCTATTTTTATGATATATATATTATTAACTAGATATTTCTTGGTACCACAGGTGCCATAGTATCCCTAGACAATTAATCCCCCCCCCCCCCCTTTAAGAATAGGCCCCCATTTTAAGCAGCATATACTGACACTTGGCAAGTGACTGTGGTTTCTTCCATCTATCATCTAGAGAAACAATATTTTTCTCCAAATTAAGGGGCCAATAAGTTGAATCTCTCTTGAGAAAAGAGCATTAATTTATTTTACAGAAACAGGAAGGTTGTTTGCGCCACCTGTCTAAATATGGACACATTAAAGGTCAAGGCCACTCTCATGGTAAAGGTCATGACCCAAATGTAAATAGACCTCATCCAATAACCCTTCTCTCTACATGTGCATAATATGAAAGAAATCTGTCCATTAGTTTTTGACTTATAATGCTTACAATACTGTCAAGTTACAATTATTGGGGTATTAAAATGCGTAAAAACAAGAAAAGGATATAATAGGTGGCGCCACCAGTTTCCGGTATCTCACAAGGCTATCCAAGATCTTCGGTCACCTTGATTTTTGGACCAGTCCATGCTAGCTTACTTGAGATATTTAAGAATTGGTGTTATTTTCAGCAAAAATGGACTTATTCAAAGTCAAGATAACTCTCCTAGCATAGGTCATGACCCCATTTTAAATAGGCTTCGTCCCCTTACCTATATCTATACAAATGTAAAGTTTGATTAGTGAAATATTTTTTTTAGTTATCCCGCTCACAAGGTTTTTCTGCGGCGGCGGCGGGACCGTCATGAAACCATAGTATCCCGACTTTGTCTGGAGTTACAATTAATTCAACAAAAACGGGAAGGTAGATGGTGCCACATGTCTGGTTTATGAGAAAACTTTCCAAGATGGATGGACATGCCAAATTTCAGACCAATACCTTGAACCACTTCTAAGATATGAGCAATTTCCACTGAAAGCAAATGTACGGATGGATGCCACACATTTACGATTACAGATAGCGCCACCAGTCTTGAATACAAGATGGAGGTATCCAAGATCAATGGACATGCACAATTTCAGCCCAATCTGTCCATTAGTTTTAGACTTGCTCATAGTACTGTCAAGTGGCAATGATGGGCAATTAAAAAGCCCGAAAACAAGAAGAGGACAGAAGGGTACCACCTGTTTTTCACAGAAGACAAAGCTATCCAAGATCTTTGGTCAATTTGATTTTTAGACCAATCCATGCATCCCTTATTGAGATATTTATGATTTTGTGTGATTTTCACCATATATGGCAATATTCATGGTCAAGGCCACTCTCATAGGAAAGGTCATGACCCCAATTTATATATACATCATCCCATAATCCATGTCTATATATATGCATAATATGAAACAAATCTGTCATTAGTTTTTGACTTATAATGCTCACAGTACTGCTAAGTGGCAATGAAAACAAAAGGCACTAAAACAAGAAAAGGATAACAGGTGGCGCCAGCAGTTTCAGGTACATGACAACACTATCCAAGATCTTTGTTCAAGTTGATTTTTCGATCAATCCATGCAAACTTTCTTGAGATATTTAAGAATTTGTGTGATTTCCCCCAAAATGGACATATTCAAGGTCAAGGTCACTCTTCTGGTAAAGGTCATGACCCCATTTTAAAAAGGCTTCTTCCTATCACCCATATCTATGCACAAGTCAAGTTTGGTAAAGATCCATAAAATATTTTTTGAGTTATCGTGTCCAAACAAAATCTCTGCGACGGCAGTGGTGTTTAAACCATAGTATCCTGACTTTGTCTAGGGAAACAAATATATGTATTTTTTTATTTTATAAAATGTATACAGTGGAATCACTAGGGACTCATGGGTCACAGTGCTGAGCTGAAGTCTGAAATTTTATCATGCAAAATATGCTGATTTCTCTGACAAGACTGTCATGAAGAAAACAGTAAAAGTTTTGAGATACTGTGATGCATATGAAAAATTTACTGATGGACAGGCAAGTGGACACAGAATGGACTGATACATATATTTCACTTTCAGGGGAATTATGCATTTAAGTTTACATTAAACCCTATTTTTATAGCATTTCCACATGTTCAAAAAATGGTTTTTATCAGATTAATTTTTTTTAATTTACAAGATTTATAAATGTGTAATAAAAATATATGAAAATATAAGTTAAAAAAAAAAAATTTATGTTGCATTATAATTTATCCAGAGCTGAGTTCACATCAGGTCATATTATGCATACACATATATTTTATTATTTATAAATCACAAATGATTAAAATGAATTTAAAAAGAAAATAATGCAATAACATGGCATCTTCAAGATTATTCCATAAATCACAATTAAAAAGTTTTGTACTTTGGAGTTTTCAGTTCATGCTTAATTTTATTCACTGAAAAAAAAAGATTCAGTATATTTGATAAAATAAAAACATCTTTTCAAATCAAGTATTCACACTGTTGGTTGAATGAGGGACAAACAATAACATTATGCTAATTGCTATCTCAGCTATAATTTATTACAGCCAAGCCCGCTTATTGTCATGTCAGTGGTGCATGCATATATTATTATATTAACTGGGATGTGACATTATGTGGGCTTCAACATTGATGTCATCCTGAGTCATAGAAGGGTTATGTCTCAAATGGCACCACGGCATATCAAATTACCTTCATGCGCACCTGGCAATTTATTTCCTGTAAGTTTTGTGCTGCATGTTGCAATAACTGACAAAAATCTGACCTGCCGACAGAAAGGGACGTAGTGTCTGGGTTATGAGGTCAAATGTATGGAAATATGTGGCACCGTTATACAGTTATTTATAACAAACTATTTTACTAGATAATTCTATTTTCCATATATCTTTTTAATGACTCACCTTCCATGATTGTCTTTATGATAGGACTGTTTGGGGAGCAGGCATCGTCATGCCATTGTCAACTTTCTACAGTTTCGCCGTGATTGAGGTTTTGGACTGGGTATCGCTCCAGCAAAACCTCCAGCTTTTCATGGACCCTTAAAGGGGATTTCCAGTCGTAAAAACGTTTAGAGTGCATGCTTCATATCATTTCAGTGAAATGTCACTGAGGTGTAAACCCTGGCCTTACAGAGGCCAGAAGTTTATTATGTATGATATGTGAACGCGAACATTGTCCTTGTTAAGGTACAAAGTAACACAATGATCTGGATTACCATGGTATCTTAAGACGTTAATTAGCTAAGTGATGCATGCATCACTGTACTTGCCTGTGGCACACAGGTGGGAGATGCAATTGTTTTATACACCTAACCTATTACAGGCTCTTGGCCTCGTTGATCAACATGTCAGTGTTTGATGTCATATTAACTGCGAACTGGTATCACTGCCAAAGGTTCAAAGCATGACAATAAACGGGATTATGACAATATTCCATGATATAAAACTAGAATACGGGTAGTCGATATGCGACTTTGTGTATCCGCCAAAATCAGAGTAGGACGGGTGAAGTGAGGCATTGATTGAGTGGCAAGGGGAAATAGAGTTACATGTGTTACATTTTAGAATGGATGTCTGCCATGTAAACATGATTGTAGGTGGCGCCACCTGTTATTTGAACAAGAAACTATTCATGATGTATACACATGCAAATTTTCAGTTTGAAAAGTCAAACCACTGCAGAGATACGAGTGATTTTATCCCACAGCAGACAAACAGATGGATGCTGTGCAAAAATGGCTGCAGGTGCCACCACCATTTTTTGTGTATGTTATAAAGCTATCCAAGGGCTACATTTGTGTTATACTTTTTTCTTGATTGGTCAAATGAGTCCCGAGATATAAGCATTAATGTCTGCAGCTTGAATGTGAATGAAGCTGGCGCCACCTGTCATAAAATCAAGAAAGCTATCCAGGATGTATTCGCATGCCGAATTACAGGTAATTTGGTCAAACCACTGCAGTGATATGAGTGATTTTAACCCAAGGCAGTCAAACATATGGACGCTGTACAAAAATGGCTGCAGGTGGCACCAACATTTTTGTGTATGTTATAAAGCTATCCAAGGGCTACATTTGTGTAAGTATTTTTTCCTGATTGGTCGAACGAGTCCAGAGATATAAGCATGGATGTCTACAGCATTTAAAGAGAATGTAGGTGGGGCCACCTGTCATAAAACAAGAAAGCTTTGCGGGATGTATATACGCATGCCGAATTTCAGGTAATTTGGTCAAACCACTGCAAAGATATGAGTGATTTTAACCCAAGGCAGACAAACAGATGGACACTGTGCAAAAATGGCTGCAGGTGGCACCACCATTTTTGTGTATGTTATAAAGCTATCCAAGGGCTACATTTGTGTAAATTTTTTTTCCTGATTGGTCAAAAGGTTCCCGAGATATGAGCTTAGATGTCTGCAGCATGAACGTGATTATAGGTGGTGCCACCTGTCACAAAATCAAGAAAGCTATCTAGGATGTATACGCATGCCAAATTTCGGGTAATTTGGTCAAACCACTGCAGAGATATGAGTGATTTTAACCCAAGGCAGATGAAGAGATGGACACTGTGCAAAAATGGCTGCAGGTGGCGCCACCATTTTTTGTGTATGGTATAAAGCTATCCAAGGGCTACATTTGTACAAAATTTTTTTTCTTGATCAGTCAAACGGTTCCCTAAATATGTGGGTTTATGTGTGGAAACAGACGTACAAATGGACGCTGGGCAGAGAGGAAAGATCAGAGGTCAAGACCAATAGGTTAGGCACCAGTTCACATGTGACCCGATAATTGGTGTACGTTTCGGAAAAATCTGTCCAGTAGTCTCAGAGGAGTTCTTCGGAAACTAACGTGGCGGTGGCGGAACCCGGTCAAAAACATAGTATCCACAAAACTTTGTTTTGGCGGATACAAATATTAAATCCTTATGTACATATACTATGAAAAATTAATCTACAGTGCTGAAAGGGAAAAAAACGTGCCACGGTCAAATCTTGACAAAGGTATTGATTTTATATTTATGCTAATAACTTAAAATTCATTTACAGTATAACATATATATCTGAATGTTTAAGTTAATCCACAATTCTAAATTGCATCAGAATCTAAGCTTTTTTGGTCTGGTGACATCACATGATGCACACAAATGTATTAATTTTTTTATAAAATATATTTTTTGAATTTGCAAAACAAAACATATCTGAAAACTTAATGTGTCAGAACGACATGAATGCCCCCGCCTGGAGCAAATTAGAACTATTTGTCAAAGTTTGTAAAATTTTTATGTTCAGAAGCTGTCGTACAGTCAAAAAAAAGTAGGTGAACCAGGACAATATGCGAATTCGATCTTTAAGTGGTCATTATGCACCCACACTTAAAAAATTAGGCCAATATGCACAGGCATTTGGGAAAAAAAGTCTGTACATGTGCATTTATCATGAAAATTTTAATTTTTATGAAATTTCTATGTTCAGGAGCTGTCATACCGTCAAAGGTAAGTCTATCGTGACGAACTGTAACTGGTCATGATCTGATGAGGTTCAATAAATCAGGTCAATATCTGCAAGCACTGCAAAAAAAAGTCTGTACATGTGAATTTATCATGAAAATTTCTATTTGCATGAAATTTTCTGTTCTTTGGACGTCATACGGGACAAAATGCAAATTCGATCTGTAAGTGGTCATGATCAAGCCACACACCAAAATTCAGGCTAATATGTGCAGGCACTGTGAAAAAAAGTCTGTACATGTGCAATTATCATGAAAATTTCAATTTTTCCATGAAATTTTCTATGTTCAAGAGCCTTCATACGGTTAAAAGTAGGTCAACTGGGAGGAAACACAAAGCTCGATCTGTTACTGGTCTTTATCTGCCCACACTCCAAAAATCAGGCCAATATACGCAGGCAATGAGGCATTGTGAAAAAAAGTCTGTACACCTGTTTGATTTCGAAATGATGGAAGGACAGAAGGACGGAATGACGGACATGGGTAAAACTATATGGCGGGGGCATAACAACATTTGATTCAGAATTTACAATTCTAAATCGCACCTTTATTTATACATGATTTGGCTCAAATATATTCAAATTATGCCTACTGATGCGTTTAGTTATATTTTAATTAAATTATTTAAATTGAAATCAATTTCTTTAACAAGGGACCTATGGGTCACGACGCTCAGCTGTTATATATGATTAAACAAGGGACCTATGGGTCACGACGCTCAGCTGTTATATATGATAAAAAAAATATTATTTAGAAATGAGGCACATGCTGGTTTTGTGTGGTAATAAATATAAGCTGTATTATGAGTTGTTGTTGTTTAGCTTATGTATGATTTTGATAGTACCTTTGGAGACAGGGAAGAGGATTGATTTTATTTATTTTATTAACAAATGGAGTACTACTGTCACACAGATTTTGACTTGGCCATATAACTTATAAGCAGAACATATAATATAAGAGTTTAACTATTTATTAAAAATATTACAAATATTGTCCCAAATATAATTTTTATTAAAAATAATAAGAGAATCATATGATCTTTTAAAATGAAATATAATTGATATGATTATTAAAATAATATTAAAGAATATATTCATGAATGCATTCATGAATACATTTTGAAAGTATTTGCACGAGTATTCATATACTTTCATTTTTACCTGAATTCCCATTCTTTATGCAAGAAATTTTATAATGGAGTACATAATCATATTCGTATTTAAATACAACTACAAAGTATTCGCACCATGTCTGGTATTTATTCAGTTTCACCAACCAATGATGTTGAGAATCCAGAATATACAAAATTCACACATTTAAATAATGATCATAAGTACCTGGTTTTATGGCTTTTATTTATATTAAAAAATAACTGTAAAAAATTCATTTTGGACTAATTTCACATCAATGTACACACTAGACACAGTAGGAATCTAGATTAATATTATCAACTGCATCTTTGTCTATCATTAATTTCCTTCATATAATCCTTAATGATTAGTAATGAATAATATGATTTACTTCTTTATCATTAAAAATGAACTGAAAAATGCCATAGGTGACTGCATGGTGTTATTTGGAATATGTGACATTCTATGCATCGATACAAGATTCTTATATCATCAGTAACTGCAAGTTAATTTCCTGTTATTATAAACTAACAAATTCCTTTTCTATTTTTCTTTAATTTTTTATTAAAAACCAATAAAAATTTATTAATTTATTGTTTACTGTTATGTTGTTGGTTAAAACTACTAGATGAGTTGGGTTGAACACCTGGATCAACTATGGCTGGCCATCAGCTGCCTGGATTCTCCCCTCAAGCGTGCATAATTTGATGAAAGGTCAACAAGGTCAACATACAGGTGACTCAAGAGGGGCTGGAGAGAGCCAAAGTCTGACAGGGTCTCATAAAAAACATTAATAAAAGCTACAATATTTGGCAAATTTCTTTCAGCTTTCTAAAATAAAAAGCTGAAATCCTTATGTGTGCATGATATGAAAATTATATCAACAGTGCTCACGGGAAACAAACGTGCCATGGTCACAGTTGGGCAAAATTTAAGGTACTAATTTTATATTTATACTAATAACTTATAAAATTTGAAAAATTCAGAACTAATTTTGGGTATTCAATTGAATCTTGATTAAATAATGTTACATCCCTGACAAAAAAGATCTCTAGCTTCAGCAATGCCCTTGTTAAGGGAGTAAATATATTTCTTGATTTTTTACAAAGTGCATTATGTTTGGGCCCATAACTTAAAAAAAATACACAATACTGACATCATTTCTGGCATGTGCATAGTGAATGTATAGAAAAATATGTATATTATATATGATCAAAGTCAGATCAGTGGTTTTGATATTAGGCATTCTTAAAGTGTAACATTGGGTTTTTAATGGAAAAATTAAGTTTTTCATTGATATCTCGAAGGAATTAAGTCCTAGTGACCAAATTCTTGGCATGGTAGGGGATTTTGGAGAAATCTAACTGTATGCCAAATTTAAGGAACTTAGAGCTGAAGCTCGGGAGCTGAGCTCTAGCAAACTGCATAACACTAGCAATATGTGACATGGTGCTTAAAAACTTGAATAAAATCTACAGTTTTTGATCAACTGGTTTCAAATTTTTGGTGTTAACAGTTGAAATGCTAACAAAAACATGCTGTGAAAATTAAATCCACAGCAGTTACAGCAAAAAAACGTGCCATGGTCAAAGTTGGGCAAAATTTAAGGTACCAATTTTTTATTTTTGCTAATTTTTTTAAAAATTTAAAAGATTTTGATCTAATTTTGGGTATACAATTTAATTTTGATTAATTAAAGTAATACTACTGGAAAAAAAGTGCTTAGCTTTAACAAGTTTTGTGTTAAGTGATAAAATTTCTTTCCTGATTATTTAAAAAATGCATTATGTTTGGGCCCATAACTTTTTTAAATTAAATAATACAGACCTAATTTCTGGCATGTACATAGGAATTATATATAGGATTATTTATAGGAAATATGAGGAAAAACAGATGAGTGGTTTTGATATTAGGCAGTCCTAAAGTGTGAAAATAGGTTTTTAATAAAAAAATTGAGGTTTTTCCTTAATTTCTCAAAGGAATGAAGTCGCAAAGACCCAGTTTTTGGCTTGGTAGGAGATCTTGGGGACATCTAACATTATGCTGAATTTTGGATTCCTAGGTCTTACGGTTTCAAAACGTGCCACATCTACGGACGGACGGACGGACGGACGGACAGACGGACGGACGACGGACAATGGACCACGACTATAGCTCAGATGACTTATAGTCAGCTGAGCTAAAAATATTATTTAGAAATGAGGCACATGCTGGTTTTGTGTGGTAATAAATATAAGCTGTATTATGAGTTGTTGTTGTTTAGCTTATGTATGATTTTGATAGTACCTTTGGAGACAGGGAAGAGGATTGATTTTATTTATTTTATTAACAAATGGAGTACTATTGTCACACAGATTTTGACTTGGCCATATAACTTATAAGCAGAATATATAATATAAGGGTTTAACTATTAATTAAAAAAAATTACAAATATTGTCCCAAATATAATTTTTATTAAAAATAATAAGAGAATTATATGATTTTTTAAAATGAAATATAACTGAAATGATTATTAAAATAATATTAAAGAATATATTCATGAATGGATTCATGAATACATTTTGAAAGTATTTGCACTGGTATTCATATACTTTCATTTTTACCTGAATTCCCATTCTTTATGCAAGGAATTTATAATGGAGTACATAATCATATTCGTATTTAATACAATTACAAAGTATTCGCACCATGTCTGGTATTTATTCAGTTTTCACCAAACAATGATGTTGAGAATCCAGAATATACAAAATTCACACATTTAAATAATGATCATAAGTACCTGGTTTTATGGCTTTTATTTATATTAAAAAATAACTGTAATAAATTCATTCTGGACTAATTTCACATCAATGTACACACTAGACACAGTAGGAATCTAGATTAATATTATCAACTGCATCTTTGTCTATCATTAATTTCCATCATCTGATCCCTAATGATTAGTAATGAATGAATAATTTACTTCTTTATCATTAAAATTGAACTGATACCATAGTCACCATAGGTGACTGTACGATGTTATTTGGAATACGTGACATTCTATGCATCGATACAAGATTCTTATATCATCAGTAACTGCAAGTTAATTTCCTGTTATTATAAACTAACAAATTCCTTTTCTATTTTTCTTTAATTTTTTATTAAAAACCAATAAAAATTTATTAATTTATTGTTTATTGTTATGTAGTTGGTTAAAACTACTAGATGAGTTGGGTTGGACACCTGGATCAACTGTGGCTGGCCATAAGCTGCCTGGATTCCCGTGTATGCCTCGCCTCAAGCATGCATAATTTGCTGAAAGTTCAACAAGGTCAACATACAGGTGACTCAACAGGGGCTTGAGAGAGCCAAAGTCTGACAGGGTCTCATAAAAACATTAATAAAAGCTACAATTTTTGGCCAATTTCTTTCAGCTTTCTAAACTTAAAAGCTGAAATCCTTTTGTGTGCATGATATGAAAATTATATCAACAGTGCTCACAGGAAACAAACGTGCCATGGTCAAAGTTGGACAAAATTTAAGTTACTAATTTTACATTTATACTAATAACTTATAAAATTTGAAAAATTCATACCTAATTTTGGGTATTCAATTGAATCTTGATTAAATAATGTTACATCCCTGACAAAAAATCTCTAGCTTCAGCAATCTCCTTGTTAAGAGAGTAAATATATTTCTTGATTTTTTACAAAGGGCATTATGTTTGGGCCCATAACTTAAAACAATTACGCAATACTGACATCATTCTGGCATGTGCATAGAGAATGAAAAATATGTATATTATTTATGATTAAAGTCAGATCAGTGGTTTTGATATTAGGCAGTCTTGAAGTGTAACAATGGGTTTTTAATGGAAAAATGAAGTTTTTCAATAATATCTTGAAGGTATTAAGTCCTAGTGACCAAATTCTTGGCATGGTAGGGGATTTTCGAGACATCTAGCTGTATGCCGAATTTAAGGAACTAAGAGCTGAAGCTGGGGAGCTGAGCTCTTGCAAACTGCATAACACTAGCTTGATGTAAAAAATATGTTACATGGTGCTTGAAAACCTGAATAAAACCTACAGTTTTTGATCAACTGGTTTCAAATTTTTGGTGTTAACAGTTGAAAAGGTAGCAAAAACATGCTGGGAAAATTAAATCCACAGTACTTACAGGAAAAAAACGTGCCATGGTCAAAGTTGGGCAAAATTTAAGGTACCAATTTTTTATTTTTATTAATATTTTAAAAAATTTAAAAGATTTTCATCTAATTTTGGGTATACAATTTAATTTTGATTAATTAAAGTTATATTACTGGAAAAAAGGTCCATAGCTTTAACATGTTTTGTGTTAAGTGATCAAATATCTTTCCTGATTTTTTACAAAATGCATTATGTTTGGGTCCATAACTGTTTTAAATTATATAATACAGACATAATTTCTTGAATGTACATAGGAACTATATAGAGGAATATTTATGGTAAATATGAGGAAAAACAGATGAGTGGTTTTGATATTAGGCAGTCCTGAAGTGTGAAAACAGGTTTTTAATAAAAATTTAGGTTTTTCCTTAATTTCTCAAAGGAACGAAGTCGAAAAGACCCAGTTTTGGGGACATCTAACATTATGCCGAATTTTGGATTCCTAGGTCTTATGGTTTCAAAACGTGCCACATCTACGGACGGACGGACGGACAGACGGACAGACGGACGGACAGACGGACGGACTACGGACAATGGACCACGACTATAGCTCAGATGACTTATAGTCAGCTGAGCTAAAAATGCTACATTACCACAACATGGCATATTCTGGATTACTCAAGAAATGTTTTGTACGTTGGAGTGGAAACAGCTTTACAATTAAAGAAATAATAGACTCATTCAATAATAAATTTTTGTAATACACTTGGTGTGGGGGGAGGGGGGTAGGTGACATGAGAATAACTGTACACCTGTGACAGCAAGGCTACTGGACTAGTGTTGCATCACTAATAAGTTTACCCAGGCAGGGCTGTAGTGACTGGAAGTGAGGAGCCTGAAGATGCAAATGAATACATTAGAAGCTCTGAAAGAACTTCAATAACTAGCCTAATTTTTTAGCTCTTATTTTCAAATTTCAAAGTTTTACTGATTAATTACCTCTCTATACCTGCTGTGAAATTAAATCAAATGTACTTAGGGATATCTAAATGTGTCCTGAATTTTTTATTTGTAGGTCCACTTTTCAAAAAGTGCCGTTAATGGACGTCCTGACAGCAGGACGATGGACAAAGGACTATCACTATAGCTCAGATGACTTAGAGTCAGCTAAGCTAAAAATGATCAAGAATTTCATAACTAGAAAATACCTGCTCTTTTAGCATTTAAATCATGCTGTTTTGGTGAAAGCAAAATGGAGAAAGGTCTGTGCCTGTCAAGCTTTTTCTAATTCTTGAAGATACAGTCACAGACATTGTCCATGGGAGTTTGTAGCATTGCCCTAGTGTGCTGCAAAGCAGAGATGGTAAATGTGAAAGTTCTTTGTGCTTGCACATCCATGAAAGACTAGAAATTTCTGGCACCAGAGAAGCTATTGTACCCAAAGACTGGACATGTCCCCTCTATAATAGAACCCCTACTTCTGAAGAATTTATCAACACTTTACAAGGTCAAGGCCACCAGGGTAAAGGTCACAATTTTTTTCTCACCTTGTACAAGGACACTGAGATGACTTATATAAAAATAGTTTGCTAACAAAAAAATATGCTGTCATACTAGTATTAACCCTGTATGCTCCCTTGAGACACCCCATGTCAAGATATTACAGGCCTTTTAAATAAAGCAGATGTGAATATAACCAATGTGTCACTCATGTCCCCACTGCTCAAACATGCCACTTACTCAGTGCAAGCAGGTGAAACACATCCTGCCCTAACTGGCCATAGTAGATAGAACACTAACAAGCAGACACAGAATAATAATGAAGTCAGAATCACCAGAAAATTATAGTTGTGTGATCTCTCACTAAACAAGGCCTACAGGCCTAATGTGAACCTGTGCAATGGGACATAAATCAGGTATAATGCATCCATGATAACATGCTTGATCATTATTTGAAAAGTACTTGCTTCATTTTCAAGTGCATGTGTGACATATACATGTACAATGCAAGTACTAAATATTTTGAACCGAGTACAATTGCAAATTACACAAACATCACTCCTGAAATACCTGCATAGATGCACACAACACAAAAATGACTGGAAGTGCCCCCCCCCCCCCCAATCTTGTGTATGAGAATGCCATCAAAGATGTATGGACATGCAAAATTTCAGGCAGATCCTTTGAATCACTGTTGAGCTATGTGCACAGAATGCCACAGATGCATGAAACCCAAAAATAATTATAGGTGGTACCAGAAGTCTTGTACATACAACAAAGCTATTCACAATGTATGAACATGCACAATTCAGGCTGACATCTCAAATCACCCCTGAGAAATAAGAAGGGACATACACTATGCAAAAAGTTCCACCAAATCTGTGTAGACAAAGCTATCCAGGATGTATAGACATGCACAATTTCAGGCTGATATATAAAACTTATCTGTCAAGAACACTTGGATGACCAAGCTCAAATCAGGGAGGAAGTTGCCCCTTAGTGAACTGGAACTAATGTACAGGTGCAGCTGTTGCCGAATCTGATAAAGTTTGCAGTCTGCAAAGCTATAAATAGATGCAGACTGAAACTTGGCCTGTTGCCAAAGCTAAAATAGTTGGCAGTCTGCCAAGCAATTTATAGATACAGACTGAATCTTGGCCTGTTGCCATATCTGTTTATACACACTGAAAGACTATAATGCCTGTTTCAATGCTGACAGATTCATAAGATTTTTTTATCAAAACTGTTTAGAATAATAACAGATGCCTTTTAAAAGCAAAATCAGAACACAGATATATTTTATTTATGGATTTATTTTACACATAAGTTGGATATGGACATTATTTATTTATGTTGCCTATACAGCGCTGCTTATACACCCAAACAGCTCAGTCTGTAACTGCAAAAACATCTAGTAGCTTTGTTCACCGAAGTATCTTACAGTCCTTTCACTGTTAAATGTCCAACAATTCAGCCAAAAATCATTTAAGTAAACTTGAACAAAGGCCACCTAGAATCATTTTTGTGCAATGTTACAGAATCTGAAACAACAGTTTTGCAGAAGAAGACTATTGCTGCCCTCAGTTTTATATAAGCTTACTTGGCCACAAGACCAACTTCACTTTTCTATCACTCTATCAAAAATCAATGAATTCATTCTATTCTTATACAATTGAGAGAACCTACCCCATGATAATTCTTGAAAAATCAAATCATAATGTAGAAGCTGAAATTGGCTAAAACTAGAATATGGGTAGTCGACAAGTGACTTTATGTGACGGCCAAATCACAGAGGAATGGGTAAAAGAAGGCACTGAATGTTCCTGACATGAGATGATGCCAAATTTTGTGGCATCAGTGATGCCAATTAAACTCCTCGTATGTGTGCCTCACCAAAAAAAAAATCTACAGATGGATACACAATGCAAAGTTTCAGGCTGAGAAACCAATTTACTACTGAGAAAAAGTGCATCGATGTTTTCAATAAAACTTGAACAGCAGGTGGCGCCACCGATCTGGTCTTTGACAAAGCTATCCAAAATGGATAAACATGCAAAATTTCAGGCTCATATATCCTCTACTCCTGAGATATGAGTGATTTTTACCCAAAGCAAACGGACAAATGGACATCACGCAAAAACAATTGCAGATGATGCCACTAGTCTTGAGTACATGAGGGATGTATCCAAGATGGATCGGCACGCATAATTTCAGATCAATACATTGAATCACTCCTGAGATTTGTGCAAAGCGAACGTACGGATGGAGACCATGCAAACATAATTGCAGACGGTGCCACCTGTCTTGAGTATGAGATGGAGCTACCTAAGATGGATGGATTTGCCAAATTTGAGACCAATACATTGAAACGCACCTAAGATATGAGCCTTTTTCACCCAAAGCAAACGTATGGAATGACACCACTCGGAAACAATTGCAGATGGAGCCACCAGTCTTGAGTATGAGATCAAGGTGTCCAAGATCTAGAGACATGCACAATTTCAGCCTAAAACATTGAACCAACCCTAAGGCCAGACTTTTTTAATTCTTTGATTCACGAACATGATTGACAAGTGATAGGTAGGAGGTAGGAAAAAAAAAAAAAAAATTGGAACAAACCTGGATACTAGTGTTCGTGAATCCTGTATTGTACAGTTGGGTTATAAAATTCATATTTAAATGGCTCTATATAAACCTGTATAAAATATATAATATATAAAAATTAAAATATTATCATCATCCTCTTGAGTTTTCCACATGCATCTTGCGTGTGCCATGTTATTTCAAGCCATTCAAATGTCATTGAAGGTAAATTAATGACAAATAAAAGTTTAAACAGTAAAACTTATGATTCATACACACCTGAAATAAATATTCAGTCACTGTCCCTGCAAAGTGAACTGCCTATTTTATATTATATATAATTATAAAGTTTTACAAATTAAAGACCAGTCAAACACTTATACAAATACAAAATAATATATTTTTGTCATATATGCAAGGAGAAAACTAAATATTCACTGCTAGCGTGATAGACTGCAGTTTTATATTTCAGTCGTGAATGACAATAACAATGACAATATGCGACTTGCAGCTATTCACTATCAACAGATCAAATGTCAACAACATGGAACTCGCGTACTCGCGTTGTTTGATTCATGACCATGTCCTTTCCTTTTTGGTGTTGCGCATGTTTGACAATGACAGTCCTTTGAATATACAACAACTGCTAATAAAGTAGGGTTTCCATTGGAGATCACATTGAATTATTCAAATATTTTAAAATTTTAAAAAGTATTACTAATCTTTATTTATTCATCTGCATTTCTTACCACCGCCGTGACAGTACGTACCGTACTCAGTTTAATATGCCGTCACTTGGCCACTGTCAGTCCAGAAAAGCTTTTCAGCATCCATACACATCAAAGCTTCCATCACATCCGTTTGGAACAATTAAATGAATCCTTTCAAAGTTTCTGAATTTTAAGTGGCTTTCATTTTAGCTTGCTTTTGTTTTGACTATAAAAATATCCGCAAAGCCAACGCCTCGCATAAAAACGCGCCACTAAGACTACAGATAGTTGGAAATACTGCAGAAACCCTGAGAATTCCTGGAGTTTTCAAAGAGTACATGACGACCTCATCCAGTATATAATTTCATCTGTTCAGTAATTTTCTTTTAAGCGTTACAAGACTACGTTTTTAAGTTTTGACAAGTTATAATATTTTTAATGAGTAAACTTGTGAAACTTAGCCAATTTGCAGTAATAAATAGCGTCTGACTTTGAGTGCAATAATTAGTCTTAAGAAGTAAATTTGTTTGTATATCCAGCAAGTTATTAACAGTGGCAAGCTGGTAAAGCCGCTATGCAACCAAACTAATTTTCTTTTCTAATTCACATCTATCTATAACAAATATGTTTAACAAATATGACCTAAACGCTGGTTTGAAAATGTACTGTAGTGCAGAAAACGAACTTTGAAAACTCTCCAAGAATTCTCAATTTCCCTGCTGAATCTTTTGTCTACTTGATGGCCAATCAGTTGCATTTATGGCCCAAGGATACCCTATTGTGATTGGCTTATACCCTCCATCTTTCATTATGAAAGTGACCTTATTAGCCAATCATACGAGTTCTAATGTTTGAGGTGATCTAATACACACGGTCACTAAACAATTCATTTGTCAACAACCGTGCTGGATTCGGCGACGCAATATAAAAGGAAAAAAGTCAAAATGCCAATTTTATTTTTTTTCTGAAATGAGGAAATCGGAGGTCGGCGGGTTTGTAAACCGAAAAATTAAAAAAGTCTGGCCTAAGATGAACAGAAAGCAATTGTATAAATGGATGATATGCAAAAATGATTGTAGGTGGTGCCACCAGTCTCATGTAAGAGATGGAGAGATCAAGGATCTATAGACATGCAAAATACAGCACAATACATGGAAACCACTCCTGAGATATGGGCTGTTATCACAAAGACACCAAGATTCATACTGCACATAAAGGGTTGCAGGGTGCGCCTCATGTCTTTATTAGGCACAACAAAATAGGTGAGCGAATAATAAACGAGAATTCGGAAAGTTCTGTCCATGGGTCCCAAAGGAGGATCCTGAAACTAACATGGCGGCCATGGCGGGGTGGCACCTGGTCAAAAACAAAGTATCTGCAAAACTTTCGTTTGAGCAGATACAATTACGAGGTTCTTGCCCATAAAAAACAGGCCGATGTAGGTGATGCAACAAAAACCTCAATTTCAAATATGAATCATGTGACCAACATTTGCACAAAAGTTGGTGATGCTTAGCTCCTGTTGTTTGTCCTGTTCTTAGCATGCTTACTTGGCCAAATGACTAAGTTCAAATTCCTGTAACTTGTCCTGTAACTAATCTCTGGGATCATTTTTTGGGGGAATAATTTTGGAGAAGAAGATTTTGAAAGGTTTTATGCTTTTTCCTGTAAAATATAAGTTAATGCAGGTGTGCCACAAAAAGCTCAATCCCACAACATTTGACATAGGACTGATTTTTGATAGTTTGGTGATGCTAGCTCCTGTTGTTCCTAAGAAATTATGGGTAAATGTACTGATGACCCAAGAACCATTTTATACAAAAAAGGTTGATGCAGGTGGCGCCAACAATACCTCAATTTCAAATATGACTCATGTGACCTACATTTGCATAGAATTGGGTGATGATAGCTCCAGCCGTTTCTCAGACTGATATTTTAGTATGCCTTTTTGGACAGATGACTAAGTTCAACTTCTTGTAACTCAGCTAAAAATCACCAAACTGGAAGCATTCGAACAACTTGTGAGAGATTGTTTCTGGGAATAATTCTGTGAAATATTGGACAATTTGGCTGAATGATTTTGGAGAAGAAGATTTTGAAATGTTTTTAAGCTTTTTCCCTATAAAATTTAAGTAAATGCAGATAGCCAAAAAATAAACAAAATTCCGATAGAGTTTTTTAGATGACTGATTTTTTTGCATAAAATTTGGTGATGCTAGCTTCTGCCATTTTCGAGATAGTATGGGCTAATGTACATACGACGCACAACACACAATGCCACACCATCACATAAGCTTACAGGTTCGCTAACAAATGTTTGCATTAGATCCTCATTTTTTGGAAGGTTGGAAGGGGGAGGGTGTTGGTTTGATATGGCATGGCTCCCCTCAGGTGAGCAGTAGTGGCCTGCCTGCAGTTGAACATTATGCAAGTGAATACAATGGAGCCTCATGAAAAACTTCAATAACAAGCCTTATTTATTAGCTTTTATTTTCAAATTTCAGAATTTAACAGAATCAATCCTGATGTGAACCTGCTGTGAAAATTAAATCAAATGTACTAACAATAAGTAAAACGCGCCACCAGTTTTGCGTATAATAAAGAGCTATGTGAGATCTATACACATGCAAATTTTCAGGAAGATAAGTCAAACCAGTCTAGAGATACAAGCATGGATGTCTGCAGCGTGAACGTGAATGCAAGTGGCGCCACGCCACCTGTCATAAAATCAAGGATGTATACACATGCTGAATTTCAGGTGAATGAGTCAAACCACTGCAGAGATATGAGTGATTTTTACCCAAGGCAGACGAACAGATGGACACTGTGCAAACATGGTTGCAGGTGGCGCCAACATTTTTTGTTTATGTTAAAAAGCTATCCAAGGGCTACATTTGTACATCATTTTTTTCCTGATATGTCAAACTTTTCCTGAGATATGTGGGTTTATGTGTGGAAACAGGCGCACAAATGGATGCTGGGCAGAGAGGAAAGGAAAACTGGTTAGGCACCAGTTCACATGTGACCCAATAATTAGTGTAAGTTTCGGAAAAAATCAGTTCAGTAGTCTCAGAGGAGTTCTCCGGAAACGAAACGGCAGGGGGGGCAGAACCGGGACAAAAACATAGTATCCACAAAACTTCATTTTGGCAGATACAATTACACATTAATACACAATACTGACCTAATTTTGGGTATGTACATAGGAAATAAATATAGGCATATGGACATTAAATATGGTCAATAACAGATGTGTGGTTTTGAAATTAGGCTGTCTTGAAGTGTAACAATGGCTTTTTCATGGAAAATTGAGGTTTTTCCTACTGACCCAATTTTCTGTATGGTAAGAGATTTTTGGGGACTACTAACTATATGTCAAATTTTAAATTTTTAGGTCTAAGGGTTTCAAAACCTGCCAGTTTAACAGACAGACAGACGGGTGGACAGACGGACGGACAGCTGACAGACAAAGGATCAATACTATAGCTCATTTGACGTTCAGTCAGCTGCGCTAAAAATGTATGGACATTTCAGGCCAACACATAAAATCCTTAATGAGATATGCTGTACAAAGTTTAATCTTGGTGGCACCATGAGGCTGGTGTTTAAGAAAGCTATCCCTGATGTTTGTACATGCAAAAGGTCAAGAGGATACATCGAAACAGTCTTGATTTATGTGCACAGATATCTTCTGATGCACAGACAACTGCACCCACCTACTGACCAGACTGGATCCATGGACCAATGTACACAAGGCCTAAAGGCCTAATGCCAACCTGTGCAAAGTTTGGGAGTATGAATGGAGGTTTTAAATTTAATATTGATCCTTTTAAGTCCTGCATATCTACCTTAGTCATTATGATTTCAGCAAAATGGACATTTCAGACGTGCATGTTTCAGACTAGGACATTTTAAAACTAGAATATGGGTAGTTGACAAGCAACTCTGTGAATCTGCAGAAATCAGAGTGGGACGGGTGAAGTGAGGCATGGATTAAGTGGCAAGGGGAATAGAGTGAGGTGTGTTGCATGTTAGCTTGGATGTCTACAGCGTATACATGGATGTAGGTGGCGCCACCTGTCATAAAATTGAGAAAGCTTTCCAGGATGTATAAACCTGCAAATTTTCAGGTGGAAAAGTCAAACCACTGCTGAGATATGAGTAATATTATCCCAAGGCAGATGAACAGATAGATGCTGGGCATAATTGTTTGCAGAGGGCGCCACCAGTTTTGCCTATGATGAAGAGCTATGTGAGATCTATACACATGCAAAATTTTGGCCCAATAGGTCAAATGGAACCCGAGATATGAGCTTGGATGTCTGCAGAGTAAACGTAAATGTAGGTGGCACCACCTGTCATAAGTCACGAAAGCTGTCCAGGATGTATAAACCTGCAAAATTTCAGGTGGATAAGTCAAACCACTGCTGAGATATGAGTGATTTTATCCCAAGGCAGATGAACAGATGGACGCTGTGCAAAAATGGTTGCAGGTGGCGCCACCAGATTGCCTATGATGAAGAGCTATGTGAGATCTATACACATGCAAAATTTTGGCCCAATAGGTCAAACGGAACCCGAGATATGAACTTGGATGTCTGCAGAGTAAACGTGAAAGTAGGTGGTGCCATCTGTCATAAAATCGAGAAAGCTGTCCAGGATGTATAAATCAGCAAAATTTCAGGTGGATAAGTCAAACCACTGCTGAGATATGAGTGATATTATCCCAAGGCAGATGAACAGATGGACACTGTGCAAAAATGGTTGCAGGTGGCGCCACCATTTTCAGTGTTTGTTATAAAGCTATCAAAGGGCTACATTTTTGCAAAATTTTTAGCCTGATCAGTCAAACGGTTCCCGAGATATGCGGGTTTATGTGTGGAAACAGACACACAAATGGACACTGGGCAGCGAGGAAAGGTCAGAGGTCAACCAAAAATGAGAGCGCAGCAGTTCACATGTGACCTGATGATAAACCCAATTCACGTAAAATGCAAACCAAGTTTTTACAAACAGTTGAAAGATATAGTTCCAATAATCTGGAAATTCTGCATCCAAACATTGTGTCTAGACGTCTAGACGCTGTGTCTAGACGTCTAGACACATTGTCTAGACACACCGCAGAGCTAGGTCAGTTGCAATGGTGATGTCTGAACCCCACCTGTTTGTACTGAGTGACCTCTTGACTTGGCTGCTGAAACTCATCATGTTGTCAAATCTGTTTTTAAATACAGAAAGCCTTTTCAATTGTTTTTTTAAAACTGTATTTACCCAATCTATTCTTATAAAACTGGCAGAACCCTACCATAGAATAATTCTTGTAAAGTTTAAACCAATCAGCTTAACAGTTTCATCATAAATCAGTGTATAAGCTAGAAGATTTTAAAATTACATTTTCGCTTGTAAAAAACACATCAATGTAGGTGGCGCCACCAATACCTCAAAATCAGATATGACATATGTGACAAACATTGGTATAAAATTTGGTGATTATAGCTCAAGCCATTTCTGAGATTTTATTTTAGTGTGCTTTTTTGGACAGATGACTCAACCTCCTGTAACTCGGCCAAAAATCTCCAAACTGGAACCATTCAAACAAATTTGAGAGAGATTGTTCCAGGGATCATTTCTGTGAAATATTGGACAATTTGGCTGGACAGTTTCAGAGAAGAAGATTTTTAAAAGTTTTTAAGCTTTTTCTCTATAAAATCTAAATTAATGCAGATACCCAATAATAAGCTCCAGGGCACCAAGTTTCACATGTGAATAATTCTTACATGTAATTTGGAGCTGCTAGCTCTGACGGTTTCTGACTTACAGCCATGGATGGTGGAAAGCCAGCGGATGATGGACGCTGCGCCATCGCATAAGCTCACAGGTTCGCTAACAAGCACTGAAGCCTTGGCCAAGTACCAACCTGACTTTGACTAATTACCAGTGTAGGTGGTGCCACCTGTCTGGTATACCCAGTAAAATAATGACAATAAGCATGCCAAAGGAAACCCAATTCCCATAAATAAACCTTATAGTTAAAGTTTGGGACAGTCATAGCTGCCTGTCTTTTGGAAAGTTAAATTTTGGGACAATCTTTTGGTCACTTAATCTTTTTGGATGATGATAGATCTTTGTCTCTGGAGAGTTACAGTTTAGGGACATTCATACATCTTTGTCTCTGGAGAGTTACAGTTTTGGGACAATCATAGCTGCCTGTCTTTCGGTCAGTTAAAGTTTTCGAACAATCATGGCTACTTGACAGTTACAGTTTCAGTTACAGTTTCAGAACAATCATAGACCTTTGTCCTTTGGAGAGTTACTGTTTTAGGACAATCAGAGCTGCCTGTCTTTTGGACAGTTCAATTTTTTGGACAATCATGGCTCCTTGTCTGTTGGACAGTTAAAATTTTGGGACAAACTTTAGGACAGTTAATGTTTTGGGACTATTTTTGCACAGTTTCAGTTTTGAGACAAAGCTGCTTGTCTTTTGGATGGTTACAGATTTGGGACAATCATAGCTGCCTGTCTTTTGGACAGTCACATTGTGGAGCAAAAAATTCAATGCTGTTCTGACACATTTAAGAAAGCACTAAAAAGAGTTTAACATGGAAACTTACCTTGAGTCAGGAGAGTTGGTTTTCTGATTTTCAGACCATCAACAGCACACAAAATTGATACAGGCTGAATGTAAACTTTATTTCCTTTATTCACAATGTCACAGTGATGACTTTCAACTCCTGTCCCTTCAATCAAAATGTCTGGTGGCTCTTTATTCTGGCCAGTTCCAACAGAGGTAATTCCTGAAACAGTTTAAAATGGCATTTGCTGAGATGATCTACATTACAACCACTAAGCTATGACACTACTTATTTATACAAATTTTGACAAATATAAAACTGTGTTTCAATTTGTTGTTTCCTCAGACATTTTAACAAACTAGGGACCCATGGGTCTTGACACTCAGCTGAATTTGTTAATAAGGATATTTTTAAAGATTTCTTTTAAGATGACAGTCCTGTGACCTTAACCAATGACCTTGTGACCCAAAAATCTTAGAACTTATTATCCTTGATTTGCAGCATTTAGATTATTGTAACAATCTTTTAAAAAAGTGACCTTGATCTCTGACCAGGTAACCTCAAAATCTACAGATTTCCTCACTTTGGGCAAGTAAGCCATGTGTGAAAGATGAAAGTTTGGGATGAAAAGTTTACAGTGATTTACAGATTTACAGTGCATCCACAATTTTTCAAACTAAACTGGAGTTATCATCTAAAACTAATTTATGAACAGATGACCCCTGTGACCTTGACCTTGTGACCCCAAATTCATTTATGCTCTCCTCATACTGGCAAGTCAGTTAAATGCCCAAGATGGGAAGTTTGGGATGAAAAGCTTGGCTTAAAATGGAGCCGTAATCTTTTTATGTGAGTCCTCTGACCTTGACTTTTGACCTCATGACCCAAAAATCATACAGGTCCTTGCTTTAGTGGTGGGACATATGTAAGTCAAGTTTGAAATCCATGTGTCAATCCAACCTGGGACACTAGATGTAATCACAGCTGAGAAACTGACATGATTGTTGTCATTTTTTAGTAAAAAAATAGAAAAAAATTCATTAAAATAAGAAACAAGGCCTAAAGGCCTAATGCGAAAAACTGCAAAATTTGGGAGTATGAATGTTTATTTTAAAAATTTAATACTGATCATTTCAGCCAAATGGACATTTCAGACCTGCATGTTTTGGACTAGGAAATTTTAAAAATAGGATGTATCAGTCAGGATATTTCCGATATGTTCTTTTTGCCAGGGAGGGATATTGGGACAGATGAACTGACAATTTGCCAGCATGGTTTCATAGAAGAACATTTTTAAAATGTTTTTTAGCTTTTTCCCTACAAAACCCAAGAACAAGTTCCTCTTTTAGTCTTGGTATTGAGTCACACCTACTCATGTATCCTGGCAATGGAGGCTCAGCTTTCCCCTAGATCAAGGGTACCTCATGTGCCACATGTAACCGCACCACTGGCTCTTACAGACTGAAACTTACGACTGGCTCTTACAGACTGAAACTTTGACCTGATGGCAAATCTGAAACGGTTGGCAGACTGCCAAAGTTATTTATAGATACAGAGCGTAACTTGAACTATTGTAAAAACTGACACAGTTGGCAGGTTCTAGACATCTAGACGGTGTGTCTAGACACCGTCAACTGAAGCATCAAACAGATTAACTAACAGGCCAAGATTGTTCTGTATTTATATATCTAAAAAAAGAGAAAAATTGCGTAAAAATTACAGGTGGCTCCACCAGTCTGCAGAAACTAATAAAAACACTTAATGGTCAATATCCATGCAAAGATCTCTGCATTAGTTGTTCTGATACTTCAGCTTTTGTATCAAATTTTCCATTATTCTGGGCTGTACTTTGGAGTGCCATAGCTCAAAGGATATGGGTAAAAGAGACCTAATTTCAGGTTTCCATGGAGACTTTTCATGGGTCTCCCTGTGTGTCAAGAATAAAAATTCTAGGTCCAGTGGTTACGATTTGTACCATGTTGACAGATAACTACATCCTTAAGGGTCTCAAAAATAGAGAGAAAAAAATTGTAAAATTTGAAAAATACAGGTGGTGCCACCAGTCTGCAGGAACTGATGGGACATCTCATGATCAATATGTATGCCAAAAATCAGGACCATCAGTGATGTAGTTAATGAGATATTTGTTTTATCAAAATTTCTATTATTCTGGGGGGTAATTGGGAGCCCCACAGCTCAAAGGATATGGCTAAAAGAGACCTTATTTCAGGTTTCAAAGGAGATTTTTTATAGACCTCCCAAGATCTCAAGATATAAAGATTCTAAGTCCAGTGGTTACAGTGTGTGCCCTGTTAATGGACAGACGCCCGGACGGACAAAGAGTGATTGCTATAGCTCAGATGACTTACAGTCAGCTGAGCTAAAAATACTAGCTGTGCAAAAATGGTGGCAGGTGGCACCACCAATTTTGTGTATGATTATATATGAGACCTATACACATGCAAAATTTCAGGGGGATATGTCAAACCAGTCCTGAGATATAAGTCTGAATGTCTGCAGCATATACATTAAATATAGCTGGCACCACCTGCCTCAAAATCCAGAAAGCTATCCAAGATGTATGAACCTGCAAAATTTTAGGCAGATATGTCAAAACACTGCCAAGATATGAGTGATTTTATCTCATGACCCAATCGGTCAAATGGTTCCCGAGATATGGGATTGGAGCTCTGCAGCATAAATGTGAATGTAGGTGGCCCCACCTGTCATAAAATCAAGAAAGCTGTCCAGGATGTATATTACTGCAAAATTTTAGGAAGATATGTCAAACCACTGCTGAGATATGAGTGATTTTATTCCACAGCAACTAACAGACGGACGCTGTGCAAAAATGGTAGCAGGTGGCACCACCAGTTTTGCGTATGATATAGAGCTATAGGAGATCTATACAAATTCAAACTGGTCAAATGGTTCCTGAGATATGAGCTTGAATGTCTGCAGCTTAAAGTGAATGTATGTGGTGCCACCTGTCATAAAATCAAGAAAGCTGTCCAGGATGTATACACATGAAAAATTTCAGGTGGATAAGTCCAACCAATGCAGAGATATGAGTGATTATATCCCAAGGCAGATGAACAGATGGACGCTGTGCAAAAATGGTTGCAGGTGGCACCACCATTTTTAGTGTATGTTATAAAGCTATCCAAGGGCTCCATTTGTGCAAAATTTTTTAGCCTGATTGGTCAAACGGTTCCTGAGATATGTGGGTTAATGTGTGAAAACAGACGCACAAATGGACGCTGGGCAGAGAGGAAAGATCAGAGGTCAACCAAAAATGAGGGCGCAGAAGTTCACATGTGACCCGATCATAATTCTGAATTTCAAAAATTTCTGCCAAATGGTTACAGAGGAGTTCTCTGGAAACCTACGCAGCGGTAGCAGTCGCCACGGCATCTGCATCCGACTCAAAACATAGTATTCAACTAGAATATCAGCAGAAGCTGACAAAAGCCCTCAGCCAAAAGAACAGTGTTTAGGGGTGGTAACAGTGAAAAGTACTAAATATCTGTTCTCTCATGGATGTATATCTGTACATGTCTCAGTTATAAAATTAAAATGGAGAGGTATGTACCATGACTCATAACAATCCATCAAATGCTTCCTGAAAATAAGCTTCTAAGTTTTATTCTATTGTATGCTCTGTGACCTTGAAAAGCAGGTCAAGGTCACCCATCTTCGAACTTGACTGAGATTTTGTTGATATGCATCTTCACCAAAGAAATAAAATTCCTATTGTGAATCCTTTTAGAGATATCCTTCTCACAAGGCCAAAATTGAAAAATCCAAGAAAACTTCATTAAAAATCAGAAATTGCAGGTGGCGCCCCCAAACTTGTGCAGCAGGTACAGACCATCAGTCCCTATGATCATAGTAAGTATTGTAAAAATCCACCCAATGGTTCCTGAGAAATAAGCTTCTAAATGTTTTTCTATAATCAGCTCTGTGACCTTGAAAAGCAGGTCAAGGTCACCCATCTTCGAACTTGACCGAGATTTTGTCAATATACATCTTCACAGAAAAAAAATAAAACTCCAACGGTGAAACCTTTTAGAGATATCCCGCTCACAAGCCCAAAGTTGAAAAATCCGATAAAAATTCATTAAAAATCAGAAATTGTAGGTGGCGCCACCAAACTTGTTTAGCAGGTACAGATTATCAGTCCCAATAACCATAGTAAGTTTTGTGAAAATCCACCAAATGGTTCCTGAGTAATAGGCATCTTAGTGTTTTTCTATAATCAGCTCTAAAATGTAGAAAAATTGGTCAAGGTCACCCATCTTCGAACTTGACCGAGATTTTGTCGATATACATCTTTACCGAGGAAATAAAATTCTGACGGTGAATCCTTTTCAAGATATCCAGCTCACAAGGTAAAAGTTAACGGACGCCGGACGGACGGACGGACGGCTTGGGTGACGACAATAGCCCATCAGCCTAAGGGCTGAGGGCTAAAAACTCTGGATTGGCAGATACAATGAGCTAAAATATTACATCATAGGGTCTGTCTGAAGATATGTGGCGTTTATCTGAACAGCATTTAGATTTCCTAGGCGTCTATCCATTCATATCTGGTAACGTAGGTTTAAAAGTATGAAATGCATGGCAATACCTACTTTGCTGTGTAATTCTGATGTATGAATTGTATTTGTGAAGAAAGATGAAATGTTAATTTGTTTAACTGATCATATGAACAACTCAAAGATTATAATAACATGAAATAGAAACTAGACATATCTTGGACCGCAGGTGCCAGAGTATCCCCAGACATAGTAGGCCCCCCCCCCCCCCCTTTAAGAATAGGCCCCCATTTTTAGCAGCATATACTGACACCTGGCAAGCAATTATTGTCTCTTCCATCTATCAATCCACAATCTTTTGATAATGTTGGTCCTGTGACCTTGACCTTTGACCTCATGACCCCAAAATCAATTGAGGTCTTGCTTTTCCAATGGGACATATACAAGTCAAGTTTGAAATCAATACATCAATAAAAGCAGGAATTATCATCCAGAAACTAATTTTTGGACAGATAGCTCCTGTGGCCTTGACCTTTGACCTTGTGACCCCAAAATTGATATGGATCATCCACTATTGGCAAGTGAGCTATATTTTCAAGATGGAAGACCTGGGATGAAAGTTTGGCTTAAAATGCATGGCTTAAAATGCATCCACAGTATCTTTTAAGATGCGAGTCCAGTGACCTTGACCTTTGACCTAATGACCCTAGAATGTAAAGGGTTCTTACTTTAGTGGTGGGCCATACATAAGTCACGTTTGAAATCCATATGGCTATCAAAACTGGAGATATCATAAGAGGTGTGTGATTTTCACCAAATATGGACACATTAAAGGTCAAGGACACTCTCATGGTAAAGGTCATAACCCAAATGTAAATAGACCTCATCCCATAACCCATCTCTCTACATATGCATAATATGAAAGAAATCTGTCCATTAGTTTTGGACTTATAATGCTTACAGTACTGTTAAGTGGCAATTATGGGGGTATTAAAAGGCGCAAAAACAAGAAAAGGATAATAGGTGGCGCCACCAATTTCCGGTATATCACAAGGCTATTCAAGATATTCGGTCACCTTGATTTTTGGACCAGTCCATGCAAGCTTACTTGAGATATTTAAGAATTTGTGTTATTTTCAGCTAAATGGACCTATTCAAGGTCAAGGTCACTCTCCTAGCATAGGTCAGGACCCCATTTTAGTTAGGCTCCGTCCCCTTACTTATATCTATACAAAGGTAAAGTTTGAAAAAGATCAGTGAAATATTTTTTGAGTTATCCCGCTCACAAGGTTTTTCTGCGGCGGCGGCGACAGCGTGACCGTCATGAAACCATAGTATCCCGACTTTGTCTGGGGATACAATTATAATACCAAACAAAATATGGCTTCTGACTCATATTTAGGCTTCTTAACACAGCTAGAGTACATAGACAGGCTGACGGCATACGTTGGGGTCTATAATACAATGAGTCTATTTAAACACCATCCATTTTCATAGCGTCCAAATGAACAACGTCCAGTTGATACAAAGGCATCTCTCTGAACAGTGTCCATCTGAGATGATCCCTTACCATCTGACCAGTCATTCTTCAAAATCTCTTTCACTGAGACTGTTTGGGAGTAAAACAATAATACACATGTTGCACATTGGGTTGTTCTTCCTTCATATTTGCCTGATCAAGAAAGAAACAGACTAAAAAGAACAGAGTTGTGAGAGCTTTCAGATTTAGATGCCCTGTCAAAGGGAACATCTACCCTAAATTAGTAGTCACAGGCCAAAATTACAAAAGCCATACCCTCCTGTTTACATGGCTGAGCCCGGGCCCAGCAATAGATGTGGAAACTAAAAACAAACATCCACAAGACCTGCTACACAGTATCCGTCAAACTTCAATATACCAGGTCAGATCTGTGAGGTCAAGACATGTTTATTAGTAAAATGTTGACCAGAACCAGAGATTTGTCTGACTGACCTGCTGATGTGTTAACTTGTTGTCACTGGTATTCCTTCACATGCCACAAGCTCCGGCCAGGAGGGGAGTGACAAGTGGGCCACATGCACTCAGTGAACCCCTATGTAGGTCAGGCCTAGCTGTTGCTCAGGGACCATCTCAAAATGGATCCACTGGCTCTCACACAAACGCCTCATACAATGTATCTGAGCTCATGCACTAAAAATTACCACCTTTACAGATTAAGTCATTCATCAAAACATACAGACGTTATCTGTCTGAAGCTCTCTTTGTCACGGGTTTACAATAAAGTGCACATGATTTTAGGAAATTAGTTCATGAGTTCAGACAGCACCCAGGTCATAAACATGTGGTAATAAATCAAATACATGTGTGCAGATTGCAGAATTGTGATATCTAAAAAAATAGGACACTTGTGGTATATTTAATTATTCTCATAACTACATACACTATAGTAATATCTCTAATTATTTTCATAATTAACTTATCTACTCTAATGATATCTCTAATTATAATTTTCATAACTCAACTACTTTAATGATAGCTCTTATTATTTTCATAACAAAACTATCCATGTAATATTTCTAATTATTTTTATAACTAATTTACTCAGATGATATCTCTAAATAACTCTGATGATATTGCTAATTATTTTCATAACTAAACTAGACATTTCTTGCATTATTAGTTTACCCCAGACAACAACCCCCCCCCCCCCCCTCAAAAATAGGCCCCCATATATTCAGAAGCTTATACTGACACATGGCAAGCCACCAGGTTGTCTTCAGATGTGACCTTCAAAACCAACCTCAAGGTCACTAGTCTCTTTCACCTGTTTACTAATCATCTGACATTTTTCATTTTGATTTTCAAATAGATACCTCTATCCACCTGAGAAACAATATTTTTCACCAAACATGGGAATATTCAAGGTTAAGGCTACAAACATAGGAAGGTCATGACCCAAATTTAAATATACCTCATCCAATAACCCATATATCTATGTATATGCATAATGTGAAAGAAATCTGTCCATAAGTTTTTTACTTAATGATGCTCACAGTACTGTCAAAAGGTATTATACTCAGGTATTAAAAGGCTCGAAAAAAAAAGAAAGCGTTTTTCCTGCAGAAAACAAAATTATCCAAGATCTTTGGTCAATTCAATTTTTGGACCAATTCATGCATCCCATTTTGAGATAGTTAAGATTTTTTGTGATTTTCACCAAATATGGAAATATTCAAGGTCAATGCCACTCTCATAGGAAAGGTCATGAATCCTATTTAAATACACATCATCCACTAACCCAAATATCTATGTATATGCATAATATGAAAGCAATCTGTCCATTAGATTTGGACTTATAATGCTCGCATTCTGTCGAGTGGCAATGATTGGGTATTAAAAAGTGCGAAAAACAAGAAAAGAACTAGATATTTCTTGGCACCTCAGATGCCATGTATCGCCAGACAATTAATCCTGCAACCCTTTAAGAATAGCCCCCCCCCCCCCAAAACATCTCCAGCAGCATATACTGACACTTCGCAAGCGACTATGGTTTCTTCCATCTATTAACTTGAGAAACAATATTTTTCACCAAAAATGGGGGCCAATATGTTGAATCTCTCTTAAGAAAAAAGCATTAATTTATTTTACGGAAACAGGAAGAAGGTGGCACCACCTGTCTTGTTTATGAGAAAATTTTCAAAGATGGATAGACATGCCAAATTTAAGAACCACTCCAAAGATATGAGCAATTTTCACGCAAAGCAGATGTCCAGATGGACATCACATCAAAAGGATTGCAGATGGCACCACCAGTCTTGAGTACAAAATGGAGGAGTTCAAGATCTATTGATATGCACAAGTTCAGGCAAATAGGGCAAATCACTCCTCAGAAAAGAGCATTAATTTATTTTATGGAAACAGGAAGGTAGGTGGCGCCACCTGTCTGGTTTATAGGAAAATTTTCTAAGATGGAGGGACATGCATGCCAAATTTCAGACCTTTACCTTGAACCATTTCGGAGATATGAGCAATTTTCAACCATAGCACATGTACAGATGGACGCCACGCCAAAACGATTGCAGATGGCGCCACGTACCAGTCTTGAGTACAAGATGGAGGAGTCCAAAATCTATGGATATGCATAATTTCAGGCCAATTGAGCAAATCACTCATCAGAAAAATGCATTAATTTATTCTACAAAAACGGGGAGGTAGGTGGCACCACCTGTCTGGTTTACAAGAAAACTTTCCAAGATGGATTGACTTGCCAAATTTTAGACCTATACCGTGAACCACTACGGAGTTATGAGCAATTTCCACCAAAAGCAAACGTATGGATGGATGCCACACAATTACAATTGCAGATAGTCACGCAGCCAGCAGTCTTGAATACAAGATGGAGGTATCCAAAATGAATGGACATGCAGAATTTCAGCCCAATCTGTCCATTAGTTTAGTCTTATAATGCTCACAGTACTGTCATGTGGTAATGATGGGTAATTAAAAGGCCCGGAAAAAAGGGACAGATGGTGGCGTCACCTGTCTTCTACAGAAGACAAAGCTATCCAAGATCTTTGGTTAATTTGATTTTTAGACCATCCATGCATCCCTTATTGTGATATTTATGGTTTTGTGTGATTTTCACCATATATGGCAATATTCAAGGTCAAGGCCACTCTCACAGGAAAAAGATTATGACCCCAATTTAAACACAAATCACACATCACGTCTATGTATATGCATGATATGCAAGAAATCTGTCCATTAGTTTTCTGACTTATAATGCTCACAGTACTGTTAAATGGCAATGAAGGGGGTATTCAATGGCATGAAACAAGAAAACAATGACAGGTGGTGCCACCAGTTTTGGGTACATGACAACACTATCCAAGATCTTCAGTCAAGTTGATTTTGGGATCAATCCATGCAGGATTTCTTAAGATATTTAAGAATTTGTGTGATTTAATTTTCCCCAAATTGGAACTATTCATGGTCAAGGTCACTGTCCTAGTAAAGGTCATGACCCCATTTTATATAGGCATGATTTCTTGAGATATTAAGATTTTGTGTGATTTCTCCCCAAAATGGACACATGTCAAGTTTAGTAAAGATCTGGAACACATTTTATTTGGTTATAGTGCAGACAAAATTTATTTGCGGCTACGGCAGGACTGTCAAGAAACCATAGTATCCCCCAACTTTGTCTGGGAATACAATTACTGATTGATGCTATTTCTAATTATATTAGTACATTTTATGAATCACAGTGATGTCTGCGGCAGTTCTAAAGTGATCTGATTCCTTTTCTTTGCTAGACTATGAATTGTGACAGATGCAACTTTGCATGGCAAAAAAAACATCTGATATATTTCTGTAATATGTTCTCAAACTGCAACTTTTCCACAAATTTTGGTCAATCATACAAAATTGCATTGAGAAGAAGCATTGTCATATATTATTTCATTTTTATGATGTTCCATGCATAATTCAAGTTGAGCAACCCTGTATATCACGTAATATCGTGCTGATATCATGCAGGCCGTGAGTGAGTTAAAAACAGGGCACACTTCGCCATGGCACATCTTGCCAAATTATGGTGACAAAAACTGTCCAAAATTTTGAATGGACAGCATACAAAGAAAGTTCAGCATAGAATAGTAAAAATTAATTTGTTTCTCCTCCAGACATAATCCTTCCAAATCCTTCCAACTCCTAGAACAAAACTAACATCACATTCTGACTTGTTACATGAGCTTGATTTTTCATTGCATCAATCAAATTTTATAGATCTTAATTTTTCTTCTCCATTTCCTCTGAATTTCTCCTTATTTTGGGCCTAATAGTTAAACATTCACTTAGCTTGCCCCTTTATCTTAGCTGAGGGAACATGTAAAGTGGGTTCCCAGACTTCCTCACTACTGCCTTTTCCTTTTCATTCCATTATCCTTAATCAGTGAGCTGACAGTGCAAGATCACAACATCTTCTAACAACTTGTTCCCAATATTCTGAGAGAAAGAATACAACTGGACATTCTGAAAAGAATATTGTATACTAACATATAATTTAAATGGACTACAGACAATCTGATGGTATCTTGATACTCTGACAAATGCACAGACTGTGGTTCTGTAGGACAATTAATTACAAGAAAGAAAGAAGAAGAATGTTTGTTTATTATTGTGACATGTACATACATAGTGTCCAAAAACGATAAACATAGATAATTGGTACCCAGCCCTCAAGGGCTTATATGTCTCCATCCTCATTTTAAACAATCTGAAAGTACTTCATGTGCAAGTGGAGCAACACTAAAGGTTATACATAAACTGCGAACAGATTGTCCATATGTCTGATATATACCGTGATAGTTAACATTCATGTATCATAAGATATAAGAACTTACTTGAGTCATCTAAAAAGGCAAAGTTCTTCTGGTCTAGATTTTCTCAATCTACCTATTTATGGATCCCTTATGTTCTTAAATTGACCTGTTTCAATATTAAGTGGAAGTATACCAAATCTTAATTGAGCCATTAATGAGCGGCATCGACGCGTCATATAAACATTCAAATACTCTTCAGTCTTAATCAAATTTTTAAAAAGCATATACGTTCGTAGTTTGGGTTTATTTCTACATTTTTCAATCCACACTTTATTGCAGTTTTGAAACGTTTCCGTTCTATTTCTTCTATTTGACATGGCACTTTCAAACAAATTCAATTTATTAACATCAGTCAAAATGCTCTCAATTTCAGAGTTCCAGTTCTTTAAACCCTCAACACACTTGTCATAATCATAATTAAAAATTTCTTAGTTAATCTATCATCTGACATATTAAGTAGCCTATTCCAATATTTTAACGTATTTATCAGAGAACAGGTTCTGGAGTCGTACCATCCCATATCTCCATAAAGAGCTGGTACAGGGCAAAATTTGTGTACACCTAAATATAATGCATTGCTCTCTGTTGTATTTTGTCACATGACTGTGCTTTTGAAAATCCCCATATTCCAGATGCATATTCAATTACTGGGGCAACATTAGCATTGTATAACTTAGTAAATGCATCAAATGTTATATTTTTATATTCTTTAAATTTAGCTATTATTGCTCCAAGTGCCCTCGAACCAGCCTCGCTACGTTTCATCGCATTATAATCAAAATCCATGAATTCATTCAGCCAAAATGCTAAATATTTATATTCATATACTTTTATCTAATAGCTGACTGTCATACGTAAACTTATAATCCGTTCCCTTTTTACCTTTATTCCTAATATGTATAACATTAGTTTTGTTGATATTTACTTTTAGAAACCAAAATTTGCACCAACTTTCAAGAGCATTCAACAGTGTTTGTAACTCAGCTTAGGATTCTGCGATTAACGCTATATCGCCTGCATACAAAAACATACATACAGTTTCACCATTAATTCTTACTCTAACATCTAACATTTTCAGATTTTCCACTAAGTCATTTATTAAAATATTGAAGTGTTGGAGATAAAGGATCTCCTTGCCTGACACCACTAGGCACATAGAACCAATCAGTATTAACAGACTCATTAATTCTAACATATGCCTGAGTGTGCTTATACAGAGATTTTATGGCATGGTACATTTTTCCATCAATATTACATTCCAAGAGGCGAAAGAGTAAGAGAGACCTGTTTATCCAATCGAACACCTTTTCCATGTCGACCAGTGCAATAAATATATCTTTTCGTTGTGCTAACTTATATGTACAATACATGTTAAAGAGAAAATATGATCACAACAAGAACGATCTCTCCTAAATCCACTTAATGTTCATCTGCAATTATATTTAACCTAAGTCTTCTCTCCAGGACTGATGTATAAACTTTACCAATACAAGACAGGAGACTTATTCCTCTATAACTTAATGTTGTATGAGGTCTTTGTTGGTTTTAAGCACCGGAGCAATAATTGCTTTTGTCCATACTGAAGGAACAATACCATTACTGAAACAACTGGAAAACTGACAGGTCAGGAAGGGCCCCGCAAAAGATGCAGTCATTATAAATTGAAGTACTGTGAATTTGGTGTACTTTGGTAGCATGGGCTGATAGAGTGATATTTGGAAATTAAAGAACCTGTAAAGAACAGCTGACATGTATAAACTGGAGGAAAAGATATGGTAAAGTGAAAATGTTCAAAGCTATCAAAATAATGATATAAAAGAACTGCATGCATTTTTAGTTTCTGTATTTGTGTATTACCTGTGCCAATTATTCTTGGTTGAAGTCTTGGCTGGGCTGGGTCAAATATTTTTCCAGTATTTGTATGTTGAATTGGCCTTATTATATGTGAGGCTTGAGTCTGTACATGAACCTTGTAGTATTAGAGAGAGTCAGCTGCTGGTTAGTAGTGATAAAATGGTCATTCTCTTGAACTGTGATTCAGCTGTTCTTGGGCTTGGGTCTACAGATGCGCTGTGTTGTGTAGAATGGCTACATATGAATATCAATGTAAATTTGTTGATGGTCACTATAATAGGTCCAAATTCCTTGAGATGTTGGAAGTGGAGATAGATTTGTCCAAATATGGTCTAAATGAGAGCCACTGTGGTGTGTTGGGCCAGTGTATCCTTTTCTGGGGAATCTTTAAATTGTCTGTACAAAATATGCTGTGAAAATGTAATGCCGCTGTACACTAGTGACTCGAAAAAGATTCATCCATTTCTGGCCTGCTGAAGGAGACACCAGAACTGAACACCAAACTGTGTATTACTTTTTTTTTCCCTTCTGACCCAAATATCAATAAGCTTCTCCCTTAGGCCATGGGTGATACATATTATGTTTGAATCCTATCCATCATATGTTAGGGGAGTTTTTATGCAGAAACGAATTTGATTGTTCATCAAATTCTTTGAGAGTTATTGCATTAACATCATTTGAGAATTATTGCCTCTGTCAAGGTCATCCAACTTCAAACTTGACCTTGCCCTTCATAACAAACATTAGTGGTGCAAGTTCAGTGAGTGTTAGTCAAATTGTTTGCGAGCTATTTGGTTAACATCATTTTAGCATTATCACGTCTGTGACCTTGAAAATCCATCAAGGTCACCCATCTTCAAACATGATGTAGGCCAGCAGACAGACAGACAGACAGACAGACAGGTTGATTACTATAGGGCACCCGCTTTTCAAGCGGGGCCCTAAAATTAAAAAAAAATTATAGAAGTATTTTATAAACTGCTATCTTTTGATAGCTTCATTTAGCACACTATCAAGCCCAGTAGCTTTATTATTCATTTGTCAAAAGATACATTTTCATTTTATAATAAATTTGATTCATAACTTTCATATCGCATGTAACTCTCCTGTATTGCCACTCTGTTTTATATCGATTATGAAATTAGTACTGAACTGCAAGTCCGTAAGATTTAGCGGGTAACTGTTTAAGTTACAAAATTCATCATACCAACAGTGTAGTATAACGTCATGATCATATACTAATTCATTGTTCACTTTAACTGACGAAATCTTACATTTTTTCTTTCGATCACCGAGTTTCTGTATAGCATTCAAAAATTCTGTTTGATTTTGACTTAAAAGTCTGTCTAGATGTAGTAGTTTATTTCTATAATATTCTCTCTCTTTATGATGCAATAATTTGTCAAAAGAATTTCTAGATTTTTTAAACAAATCACAGTAGTTTGACCATTCATCCCTTGGACCATTAAATTTTCAAAAAGATTTTTCTTTTTCTTTCATTTCCAACCAGACATTTTTCAGTTCTCTATCCCAATAAGGTTTCAAAGAGCGGATCCGTTTAGTATCATGCACGTTTAATATAATTTCATAACTGTCCACATATTTATCCATCTCGTCAAATATTATTTTACACATGTTGCTATATATTTCATTGATATGTTCTCTACCCAATGCGGACACCTGTGCGTCCATGCACTGTATGAAACTTGAGTTTTCCATAAAGTCTCCAGACATACGATTAAAATTATATTTTCGGCTACAGGTAAGTGGCTGTTCATAATTATTATCCTTTAGAGGTAGGCGATCCAAATATGTCAGACTTACATTAATACTGATAGATATAATAGCATGATCCGGTGCCTTACAACAAGACGACAAAAGATTAACCAAATTACTTTTTCCAATAATATCAGCAACCAGGATAATAATAAAGCTAGTTACATTTTCCAACATTCTGTGAGCCACAATACCATAGTCGACCACAGATTTACCCCTGGTCAAGACATGGGTGAAATCATCATTGTGTTTGTTTATCCTTCCATTTAAAATACAAAATTTCAATTCGACCAAAAAATCTATCAAGGATTCTCCGTGTGCATTCTTCATTAAATCTAAGGGCTCACAGTCATATATATCATCAATGCTGTCAATATAATCTTTCATATGCCTAACCCTGGCACTAAAATCCCCAACAATGACAAAATAATCGCATCATTATATACGTAGACCTGACTAAGAAGGTGAGCAAAGAATGTTGTGGAATTTCACCCCCAGGGTGAGGTTTTGGGAGGAAGGTAGCACACAAAAATGATAAAAGTAAAGTTTTTAGACACATGAGTCAGTTCAACACCTAAAATACCTGTATAAGATCGATCAATTACCTTGACCCTGAAAGAAGTCAAAAGTCTATCATTCAATAAAACCCCTACACCACCAGATCCTTTTGGAGCTTTAACGTGTACATGTTCTCTATTAAAACCAAACCATTTATAACCGGTTAAACAAATTTCAATATCGGCTAAGAGATGTGTTTCAGACAAACAAAAAATGTTGTAATTTAAATTCAAAATTATTTCTGATCATAACAATTTATTGGTGTCCGTCCATCCATTTACGTTCCAACATCAAGGACTCACTAACAGCTGTTCCTGTTTACCTGAGCAGGACTCACTAACAGCTGTCCCTGTTTACCTGAGCAGGATTCACTAACAGCTGTTCCTGTTTACCTGAGCAGGACTCACTAACAGCTGTTCCTGTTTACCTGAGCAGGACTCACTAACAGCTGTTCCTGTTTACCTGAGCAGGACTCACTAACAGCTGTTCCTGTTTACCTGAGCAGGACTCACTAACAGCTGTTCCTGTTTACCTGAGCAGGACTCACTAACAGCTGTTCCTGTTTACCTGAGTAGGACTCACTAACAGCTGTTCCTGTTTACCTGAGTAGGACTCACTAGCAGCTGTTCATGTTTACCTGAGCAGGACTCACTAGCAGCTGATTATGTTTACCTGAGCAGGACTCACTAGCAGCTGATTATGTTTACCTGAGCAGGACTCACTAGCAGCTGATTATGTTTACCTGAGCAGGACTCACTAGCAGCTGATTATTTGTAACTGAATAGGACTCACTTGCAGCTGATTATGTCCACCTAAGCAGGACTCACTAGCAGCTGATTATGTTTACCTGAGCAGGATTCACTAGCAGCTGATTATGTTTACCTGAGCAGGACTCACTAGCAGCTGATATTGTGTAACTGAATAGGACTCACTTGCAGCTGATTATGTCCACCTAAGCAGGACTCACTAGCAGCTGATTATGTCCACCTGAGCAGGACTCACTAGCAGCTGATTATGTTTACCTGAGCAGGACACACTTCCTGACCTGATTTTATCTCTTGCTCTGACTCGGACCACTGAGCCGGGTAATTACAGTGTTAGCCCCCTGAGAACTCACTTGTGTGTGTCAATAAAACCTGAGGTAATTGCCGAGTACAAAACTATCAATCTCTCAAACTTGCTTGTAGAAGGATATTTCTATATGTGACTGTCTAAAGGTCTATTTTTTATCTATCATCACAATATGTTATCAGTTTGTGTTGCTTCCTTGCATGTTTTCTTGTTTTTGTCAGAGAATATTGTATATTTTTGTTATATATGATATCACTTGAGTGAAATACATTGCAATTTTTATCAAAACAGATTATGATTTTGCTACATACTACAAGATTCATTTAAACCTGAGATATCCCAACAAGGGTTATCAATGGGATTTTTTTCTCAATTTAAAATACAATGTGATACCAGCTCCATCCTGTTTTGTCCAGGGAAACAATAAGATCATTGTAAGTGGACTTGTGTAAGTAAACATCATGATAAAAAGTATGAATATCAAGTTTCATTTTATCAGTATTAAACACAGCAGAATTTATACTTAATAACATATGTCATTAATAGTTCAAATATGGCAGCCTAGTATAGAGATCCGTGCTGTGTTGTTATACCAGAGTTATAAATACAGAGTATTTGCACAAACAAATACCATGTATCTATAGCCCACTGGACCAGGCTTTGGGTCTGAGTGACAAGTTCCCATTATAGGAATAAGAACATTTAGAGTGTAACAATATGAGGCTTATCTTTCCATTCAGTAAATCATCTTCAGGAGATTATAAGCTTACATTACGGGGTTCAATTCAGACAGACTAGGAGTCTGAATTAGTTCCAGGTCTGTCGGCCAGATGACAGCACTGCTGCCAGATGGTAATAATTCTCACAGTATTAAAACACAAATTTGAAATTGAGTTTTCAACTTAAACAGTTATTCAAAAGGTTATTAAAAACAATATTCCTTTGTTTGATTTATTTAGAGACCTTACTAGACACGTCTCTCAAAGAGTTAGCCCTGCCTGGGCTTTAGTATTTGCATTTACTAATAATATGCTTGAAAACAAGGGACCCATGGGTCACATCGCTCAGCTGAATTTTGGAAAATATTAGCAAATACAAAATATTCCTATATCTTTTGGTTTATAAATAATAGCATTTCAAACGCAAAGAGAAAAGGAGCTGCTAAAATTAAACTCTGTAGATTATAGAATAATGGACATAAGCTGAAACATATGCACTGTGTAATAAACGTGTGGCCTGAAACCATTTTATGATGCACCAAGGGAAAAATGGGCCAACGGTAGTGTTATATGAGAGTTACATTTCATAAACAAAGAATGTGTGAAGAAATTTAGTTTTCAATAGTTAAATATATGGCCATATGATTTAAAAATTATTTCCACAAAGTTTGACCAATATTTTTGATTTTAAAATTAAGTTTAATAGTATTATTCACACCTAGGCCCGGCCAACTTTAAAAGAGACAAATGCTACAAAGTATTTATATCTTCTTAAATCTAGTCAATTAGCATTTACGTTAGATCATAATATTTTATCACATTTGAATGTTAGAACTCAATTCCTGAACATTTTTATCTTTGAAAAAATTAAAATTGTCCAAAGCTCAACAAAAAGAATTATTTTAACATTAAAATTATAAGATTCATCTTGTTTATGAGTCCTGTGTTGTGAAGGGGTCGGTGGGGGAGGAGTCTGTTGTTACTGCTGGTTACTGAAAAATGGGAAATTATTCATCTTGTTTATAGTACAGGTCTGTCAACAGAATTGGGTGTGGTTGGGGGGGGGGATGGGGAGAGAGAGAGAGAGAGACTCCCTGTGGTATTAACTGCAGACAGCCTGAATTAGCTCAACAAAGAGAGAGGGCTTGCAGGAGTGATGGGATTACATAACAACACTTGGCACAGAGAGCTATACTGAATGACCTACAGTGACCCCTAAGTGGGCTGCTTGACAATATAAGGAAATACAACAAGAGCCTCCACAAAAAATCAATAACTAGCCTAATTTTTTAGCTTTTATTTTAAATTTCAAGATTTTAACAGATTAAATCCTTGTGTGTACATGCTGTGAATATAAAAATCCACAGTACATACTGGAAAAAAACATGCCATGGCCAAAGTTGGGCAAATTTAAGGTACTGATTTTATATTTATGCTAATTACTTGCAAAATTCAGATCTAATTTTCGGTGTACAATTGGATCTTGATTAAATGAAGTTATATCCCTGAAAAAAAGTCTCTAGCTTCAAGAATTATTATGTTGAGTGAGTTAATATATTTCCTTATTTTTTTTTAAGTTGCATTATGTTTGGGCCCATAAGTTCAACAAATTAAGCAATACTGACCTAATTTTTGGAATGTACATAGGAAATGTATGGAAGAATATGCAATTTTTAATATGATCAAATTCAGATCATAGGTTTTGATATAAGGCATTCCTGAAGTGTAAAAATGATTTTCATAAAAATAAATTGAGGTTTTCCTTAATTTCTCAAATAAAAAAGTCACGGAGACCCAGTTTTTGGCTTGGAAGGAGATCTTAGGGACATCTAACATTATGCCAATTTTTGGATTACCAGGCAAAGTTGTAGTAAACAAAAGTGGGGTCATGAAGCTAGAAAATACAAATACATCAAGGCCTCTAAAAAACTCTAATAGCTAGACTATTTTTTAAGCTTATACTATCAAATTTCAAAATTCATCAGATTAAATCCATATGTAAACTGGCTGTGAAAATTAAATCAACTGTACTTACAAGAAAAAACGTGCCATGGTCAAAATTGGGCAAAATTTAAGGTACCAATTTTTTTTTATTTTTGCTAATATCTTAAAAAAATTTAAAATATTTTCATCTAATTTTGGTTACAGAATTTAATTTTGATTAATTAAAGTTATATTACTGGAAAAAAGTCCTTAGCTTTAACATGTTTTGTGTTGAGTGATCAAATATCTTTCCTGATTTTTTACAAAATGCATTATGTTTAAGCCTATAACTTTTTTTAATTATATAATACAGACCTAATTTCTGGCATGTACATAGGAACCATATAGAGGAATATGTATGGTAAATATGAGGAAAAACAGATGAGTGGTTTTGATATTAGGCAGTCCTGAAGTGTGAAAGTAGGTTTTAATAAAAAAATTGAGGTTTTTCCTTAATTTCTCAAAGGAACAAAGTCGCAAAGACCCAGTTTTCAGCTTAGTAGTAGATCTTGGGGACATCTAACATTATGCTGAATTTTGGATTCCTAGGTCTTACGGTTTCAAAACGTGCCACATTTACGGACGGACAAAAGGACGGCCTGACTGACTGACGGACGGACGGATGGACGATGCACAATGGACCACGACTATAGACTAAAAATTAAGTATATAGTTAATTATAGTATCCTGTAGTATCCATGGAAACTTAATTTGTTGACCACTCCATAAGTGAATTTTATTTTGGGAAGGCTCCCAGATGTGGGCTGGAGTAAAAACAGTAAGTTATGGCACAGTTCTCATGTAATATCACAAATTATACAGATTTCATTGATTCACAGATTAAAAAGATTTGATATTATTCGAAATGAAAGCAAGTTAGCTGTCCTAATACCCAAAGAAACGGACAGTTTCAAATCAAAAAGCTATACTCGGCCGTGCACAGATAAATCTCATTTGTATCAATCACTGAAAAAAATAAACACCACTACCTAGCTGTCAGGGGTTTCTAATTCTCACAAATCAATTACAATTGATAAACAAGGGACCTATGGGTCACGACGCTCAGCTGTTATATATGATAAAAAAATATTATTGAGGCACATGCTGGTTTTGTGTGGTAATAAATATAAGCTGTATTATGAGTTGCTGTTGTTTAGCTTATGTATGATTTTGATAGTACCTTTGGAGACAGGGAAGAGGATTAATTTCATTTATTTTATTAACAAATGGAGTACTATTGTCACATAGATTTTGACTTGGCCATATAACTTATAAGCAGAACATATAATATAAGAGTTTAACTATTTATTTTTAAAAAAATACATTGTCCCAAATATAATTTTTATAAAAAATAATAAGAGAATCATATGATTTTTTTAAATGAAATATAACTGATATGATTATTAAAATAATATTAAAGAATATATTCATGAATGCATTCATGAATACATTTTGAAAGTATCTGCACGAGTATTCATATACTTTCATTTTTACCTGAATTCATATTCTTTATGCAAGAAATTTTATAATGGAGTACATAATCATATTCATATTTAAATACAATTACAAAGTATTCGCACCATGTCTAGTATTTATTCAGTTTCACCAACCAATGATGTTGAGAATCCAGAATATACAGTATTCACACATTTAAATAATGATCATAAGTACCTGGTTTTATGGCTTTTATTTATATTAAAAAATAACTGTAAAAAATTCATTTTGGACTAATTTCACATCAATGTACACACTAGACACAGTAGGAATCTAGATTAATATTATCAACTGCATCTTTGTCTATCATTAATTTCCTTCATATGATCCCTAATGATTAGTAATCAATAATATGATTTACTTCTTTATCATTAAAATTGAACTGAAAAATGCCATAGGTGACTGCATGGTGTTATTTGGAATATGTGACATTCTACCCATCGATACAAGATTCTTATATCATCAGTAACTGCAAGTTAATTTCCTGTTATTATAAACTAACAAATTCCTTTTCTATTTTTCTTTAATTTGTTATTAAAAACCAATAAAAATTTATTAATTTATTGTTTATTGTTATGTTGTTGGTTAAAACTACTAGATGAGTTGGGTTGGACACCTGGATCAACTGTGGCTGGCCATAAGCTGCCTGGATTCCTGTATGCCTCGCCTCAAGCGTGCATAATTTGATGAAAGGTCAACAAGGTCAACATACAGGTGACTCAAGAGGGGCTGGAGAGAGCCAAAATGTGACAGGGTCTCATAAAAAACATTAATAAAAGCTACAATTTTTGGCCAATTTCTTTCAGCTTTTTAAACTAAAAAGCTGAAATCCTAATGTGTGCATGATATGAAAATTATATCAACAGTGCTCACAGGACACAAACGTGCCATTGTCAAAGTTGGGCAAAATTTAAGGTACTAATTTTATATTTATACTAATAACTTATAAAATTTGAAAAATTCAGAACTAATTTTGGGTATTCAATTGAATCTTGATTAAATAATGTTACATCCCTGACAAAAAAATCTCTAGCTTCAGCAATGCCCTTGTTAAGGGAGTAAATATATTTCTTGATTTTTTACAAAGTGCATTATGTTTATGCCCATAACTTAAAACAATTACGCAATACTGACATCATTCTGGCATGTGCATAGAGAATGAAAAATATGTATATTATTTATGATTAAAGTCAGATCAGTGGTTTTGATATTAGGCAGTCTTGAAGTGTAACAATGGGTTTTTAATGGAAAAATGAAGTTTTTCATTAATATCTCGAAGGTATTAAGTCCTAGTGACCAAATTCTTTGCATGGTAGGGGATTTTGGAGACATCTAACTGTATGCCAAATTTAAGGAACTAAGAGCTGAAGCTGGGGAGCTGAGCTCTTGCAAACTGCATAACACTAGCTTGATGTAAACAATATGTTACATGGTGCCTGAAAACTTATTAAAATCTACAGTTTTTGATCAACTTGTTTCAAATTTTTGGTGTTAACAGTTGAAATGCTAACAAAAACATGCTGTGAAAATTAAATCCAAAGTACTTACAGGAAAAAAACGTGCCATGGTCAAAGTTGGGCAAAATTTAAGGTACCAATTTTTTATTTTTATTAATATTTTAGAAAATTTAAAAGATTTTCATCTAATTTTGGGTATACAATTTAATTTTGATTAATTAAAGTTATATTACTGGAAAAAAGGTCGATAGCTTTAACATTTTTTGTGTTAAGTGATCAAATATCTATCCTGATTTTTTACAAAATGCATTATGTTTGGGCCCATAACTTTTTTAAATTAAATAATACAAACATAATTTCTGGCATGTACATAGGAACTATATAGAGGAATATTTATGGTAAATATGAGAAAAAACAGATGAGTGGTTTTGATATTAGGCAGTCCTGAAGTGTGAAAATAGGTTTTTAATAAAAAATTGAGGTTTTTCCTTAATTTCTCAAAGGAACAAAGTTGCAAAGACCCAGTTTTTGGCTTGGTAGGAGATCTTGGGGACATCTAACATTATGCCGAATTTTGGATTCCTAGGTCTTACGGTTTCAAAACGTGCCACATCTACGGACGGACGGACGGACGGACAGACGGACAGACGGACAGACGACGGACAATGGACCACGACTATAGCTCAGATGACTTATAGTCAGCTGAGCTAAAAACATGATTCCATGTACAAATTAATAGATGTAACTCAGTGCCATCACTAAAGTCTGTACGGTAAATCCCTGATATTTGCATATTAGGGCGTAACAAGGCTCTTTGCGGACCTGATGATTCCCCGGCATTTGCATATCAGGCTGTCACGCCTCATGTGAGTGGCATCGTTGCTAAGAGAATGCCAACAGCAGTCCCATGGGCAATAGACAGCGCAACCCGCTTGGTAACATTCACACTGAAATTATGTATTCAGGTAGTCCATACATGGACTTTTGTGTCCTATGATATATCTCTGCTCTATGGATGTTAGTCCATTGTAGACACTATCGCAATAATTGTATCCTCCAAAAAAGAGTTTTGTGGATACACTGTTTTCAGTTGCACGCCCCTGCCGCTTGGGTTTCCGGAGAACTCCTCTGTAACCAGTGGGCAGAATTTTTTAAAATTTGGAATTATGATTGGGTCACATGTGAACTGCTGTGCCCTCACTTTTGGTTGACCTCTGACCTTTCCTCTATCTAGTGCATCCATCTGTGCGTCTGTTTTGACACATTAATGTATAGCCCTTGGATAGCTTTATAACATACACAAACAAGGGACCCATGGGTCACGTCGCTCAGCTGAATTTTGGAAAATATTAGCATATGCAAAATATTCTTATTTCCTTTGGTTTTTCATGTATATTAGAATTTCAAAAGCTAAGAGAAAATGGCCCTGCTAAAATTAAATTCTGTAGATTATAAAATAATGGACAAAAGCTAAAACATATGCACTGTGTAATAAACTTGTGGCCTTAAACCATACAGTAAGTGTTATATGAAAGTTACATTTCATAAACAAAGAATGTGTGACGAAATTAGGTTTTCAATAGTTAAATATATGGCCATATGATTTAACTAGATCTGTCGGAATGACACGAATGCCCCCGCCTGGTGCAAATAATAAAAATTTGTTAAATTTTGAAAAAAATTTTTAAGTTCAGGAGGTGTCATATGGTCAAAAGTAGGTCAACAAGGGCAAAATGCAAACTCGATCTATTAGGGGTCATTATGAAGCAACACACCAAAAATTAGGCCAGTATCTGCAGGCATTGTGAAAAAAAAGTCCATACATGTGCATTTTCCATAAAAATTTCTGTCTTTCATGAAATTTTCTGTTTAGGAGCCGTAAAACAATCAAAAGTAGGTCAACCGGGATGAAACGCGAACTCGATCTGTAACTGTCATTATCTGCCCACACATAAAAAATCAGGGTGGTATCTGCAGGCATTGAGGAAAAAAGTTGGTACATATGATATGTTATGAAAATTTCTATTTTTCATAAAACTTTCCATGTTCAGGAGCAGTCAAATGGTCAAAAGTAGGTCAACTGAGACAAGACAAGAACTTGATCTGTAACTGGTCATTATCTGCCTACACACCAAAAATCAGGCCAATATCTGCAGGCATTGCGAAAAAAGTCCGTACATGTGCACTTTTTTATGAAATTTTCTATGTTAGAGCACTGTCAAACGGTCAAAAGTAGGTCAACTGGGACAAAACATGAACTTGATCTGTAATTGGTCATTATCTGCCCACACACCAAAAATCAGGCCAATATCTGCAGGTATTGCAAAAAAAGTCAGTACATGTGTATTTGTCATGGAAATTTATATTTTTCACAAAATTTTCTATATTCAGGAGCCTTTAGACGGTCAAAAGTAGGTCAACTGGGACAAAACATGAACTTGATCTGTAACTTGTCATTATCTGCCCACACACCAAAAATCAGGCCAATATCTGCAGGTACTGCAAAAAAAGTCAGTACATGTGTATTTGTCATGAAAATTTATATTTTTCATGAAATTTTCTATGTTCAGGAGCCGTAAAACGGTCAAAAGTAGGTCAACTCGAAAGAAACGTGAACTCAACCCGTAACTGGTCAATACCTGCCCACACACCAAAAATCAGGCCAATATCTGCAGGCATTGCGAAAAAAAGTCCGTACATGTGTATTTGTCATGAAAATTTATATTTTTCATGAAATTTTCTAAGTTAAGGAGCCGTAAAACGTACAAAAGTAGGTCAACTGGGACGAAATGCAAACTCGATCTGTAACTGGTCATTGTTTGCCCACACACGAAAAATCAGGCCAATATCTGCAGGCATTGCGAATAAAAGTCTGTACATGTGTATTTGTCATGAAAATTTATATTTTTCATGAAATTTTCTAAGTTAAGGAGTCGTAAAACGGTTAAAAGTAGGTCAACTGGGACGAAACGCCAACTCCATCTGTAACCGGTCATTATCTGCCCACACATCAAAAATCAGGCCAATATCTGCAGGTATTGCAAAAAAGGTCCGTACATGTGTATTTGTCATGAAAATTTATATTTTTCATGAAATTTTCTAAGTTAAGGAGCCGTAAAACGTACAAAAGTAGGTCAACTGGGACGAAACGCAAACTCGATCTGTAACTGGTCATTGTTTGCCCACACACGAAAAATCAGGCCAATATCTGCAGGCATTGCGAATAAAAGTCTGTACATGTGTATTTGTCATGAAAATTTATATTTTTCATGAAATTTTCTAAGTTAAGGAGTCGTAAAACGGTTAAAAGTAGGTCAACTGGGACGAAACGCCAACTCCATCTGTAACCGGTCATTATCTGCCCACACATCAAAAATCAGGCCAATATCTGCAGGTATTGCAAAAAAGGTCCGTACATGTGTATTTGTCATGAAAATTTATATTTTTCATGAAATTTTCTATGTTCAGGAGCAGTAAAAACGGTCAAAAGTAGGTCAACTGGAAAGAAACGTTAACTCGATCTGCAACTGGTCAATATCTGCCCACACACCAAAAGTCAGGCCAATATCTGCAGGCATTGCGAAAAAAAGTCTGTACATGTGTATTTGTCATGAAAATTTATATTTTTCATGAAATTTTCTAAGTAAAGGAGCTGTAAAACGTACAAAAGTAGGTCAACTGGAAAGAAACGCAAACTCGATCTGAAACTGGTCATTGTTTGCCCACACACGAAAAATCAGGCCAATATCTGCAGGCATTGCGAATAAAAGTCTGTACATGTGTATTTGTCATGAAAATTTATATTTTTCATGAAATTTTCTAAGTAAAGGAGTCGTAAAACGGTTAAAAGTAGGTCAACTGGGACGAAACGCCAACTCTATCTGTAACCGGTCATTATCTGCCCACACATCAAAAATCAGGCCAATATCTGCAGGCATTGCAAATAAAAGTTTAGGAGCCGTAAAACGGTCAAAAGTAGGTCACCCGGGACAAAACGCGAACTTGATCTGTAACTGGTCATTATCTGTCCACAAACCAAAAATCATGCCAATATCTGCAGGCATTGCGAAAAAAAGTCTGTACAACTGTTTTATTTCGGAATACCGGAAGGATGGAAGGACGGAAGGATGGAATGACGGACATGGGTAAAACTATATGCCCTGGCCACTTGTGGCGGGGGCATAAAAATTATTCCCACAAAGTTTGACCAATATTTCTGATTTTAAAACTAAGTTTAACAGTGTTATTCGCAACTAGGCCCAGCCAACTTTAAGAGATATGAATGAAATGCTACAAAGTATTTATATCTTCTTAAATCTTGTCAATTAGCACTAACATTAGATCCTAATATTTTATCACATTTGAATGTTAGAATTCAATTCCTGAACATTTTTTTTCTTTAACAAGGCCAACAGGCCTCATGCGAACCTGTGCAATGAGATTACACCAGGTATAATGCTTCAATGTTGGACCATTATTTTTCAAGATCATGTGTAACATGTATATGAACAGTGCAAGTACTTAACACTTAGAACAAGAAACAATTAAACAAACATCACTACTGAAATTCTGGCATGGGTGCACACAACACAAAAACTAGAATACGAGTAGTCAACAAGCGACTACGTGTATCCGCTAAATTAATCAGAGTGGGATGGGTGAAGTGAGGCATGGATTGAGTGGCAAGGGGAAATAGAGTGAGGTGTGTTGCTTAAAAGCCTGGATGTCTGCAGCTGAAATTTGTATGTAGGTTGTGCAACCTACCACAAAATCCAGAAAGCTGTCCAAACTGTATACATATGCAAAATTTTAGGCAGAAAATTCAAACCACTACTTGTATAGGAGTGATTTTATCCCACAGCAGACAAACAGAAGGATGCTGTGCAAAAATGGTGGCAGGTGGCGGTACTGTGTGAGCACTTTAGGAGGGTGAGGTACTGTGTTCATGTGTTCTTGCACTCACCTTCGGGGAGGGGTATGAGGGTCACAGCCGTACTTAATCTTCCTCCTCCAAGGCTGACAAGATGAGGAACCCAGGCCTCCAGACGTAATCCCTGCCCCTTGCTTGTCATCTGCAGTTTGTCCTGAAATTGGAATAATCACATTTAACATCTCCACTCAAGGCAACGGAAACCTTTAGTAACAGGTCTTAAAGTTCTCTATAAAATGGGTTCCATTGGTCACTCGCATAAAATGCCAAAGATATATTGTGGCTGGCTTGCTGTTTGCCAGATTTTCAAATTTGAGATAACCAAAAAATTTTTTAAATGAAAGCCTTGTGAATAAGATGCCACAATTACACAGGTGAACCATCATTCATAATACAGCCTCATTGGCCATTTATGTATGTTATCACTGCGAGAACACCAGCAGTTTTTAAGGTAGAATGGCAAAAGATTGATGTAAAAAATAATCACATATTTTATGTAACCAGTAAATCAAAGATTGACATTATCAATGATCTTCCATATAGTTTACCTCTGGCCGTATGGGGGACAATAGTTTATACTCATTCTCCTGGGTCCTCATGAAATTCTAATAAAATAATCAGGTAATGTGATAACGCCGGAACCTTAAACACAAAATTTAAAATTAATTATATTATTGGTAAAACAAGGGCTACAGGCCTAATGCGAACCTGTGCAAACTTTGGGAGTATGAATGTTTATTTTTAATAAAATTTAATATTGATCCTCTCATCTCCTGCACATCTACCTTAGTGATTATGATTTCAGCCAAATGGACGCTTTGGACCTGCACATTTGGGACTAGGAAATTTTAAAACTAGGATGTATCAGTCAGGATATTTCAGATATGTTCTTTTTGCCAGGAGGAATATTGGGACAGATGAACAGACAATTTGGCAGCATGGTTTTGGAGAAGAACATTTTAAAATGTTTACAATTCTTGTAAAATTTAAACCAATCAGCTTAACAGTTTCTGAAAAAAAAAGTGTATTAGCTAGAAGAGTCTAAACTTACATTTTTGCTTGTAAAAAACAGATCAATGTAGGTGGCGCCACCAACATCTCAATTTCAGATATGACTCATGAGACAAACATAGGCATAAAATTTGTTGATGACAGCTCCAGATGTTTCTGAGATTTTAAGTTTAGTATGCTTTTTAGCACAGATGACTAAGTTAAACCTTCTGTTACTCAGCCAAAAATCAGCGAAATGGAGCGCCTTTCAAACAAATTTGTGAGAGATGGTTCTAGGGATCATTTCTGTGAAATATTGGACAATTTGGCTGGAGAGTTTTGTAGAAGAAGATTTTTATATTTTTTTTTTTTACTTTTTCTTTATAAAAGCTAAGAAACCATTGTATCAAAACCATTTGAACATATTTGAATTATCAACATCTAAGGATCATTCATGAGTGTGATTAAAAGAATTTGACCCAGTGGTTTTTAAGAGGAAGATCTTTGTAGCCACTGAGCAGAAATGGGCTGCTATAACATTTGACTATATTCAGCTTCCCATAACTCGGCCAAAAGTCATTGAAAAGAGACCATTTGAACTAACTTATGAAAGCACTACCCTAGGAGCATTTCTGTGCAATATCAAACAATTTGGCTTTACGCTTTCAGAGACAAAGTTTTTTCTAGCCCTCTGTATGCTTTGGGCACCGTCGACCCCCGTACAGAAAGACCAATGAGGTGGCACCAACAATACCTCAATTTCAGATATGACCTAAATGACCAACATTAACATAAAATTTGATAATGATAGCTCCAGCCATTTCTGAGATTATAATTTTAGCATGCAAATAACTATGATCAACTTCCTGAAACTTGGTCAAAAATCACAGAACTGGAACCATTCAACAAACTTGAGAGAGATTATTCCAGGGAACATTTCTGTGAAATATTGGACAATTTGGCTTGACAGTTTCAGAGAAGAAGATTCTTAAAGGTTTTTTTAGCTTTTTCTCTATAAAATCTAAATTAATGCTGATACCCAAAATAAGCTCTACGGCACCAAGTTTCACATGTGACTAATTCTTGTGACATAGATATATATGCATATTTTTAGAACATGGCTTGTGCATTTTTCTAGGGTAACAGTTATGATTTATGAGTTTTCCAGGAGTAACATTTATTATATGTGAGTTTTTAATGAGTGACTGTTATGATTTGTGCAGTGCTACATAATCAATCTCGGGGTTCCCAGATGGAACAACAGTGACAAAGTGCCTCCAGCTCCAACACATTGAAATTATGAGAATCATTGTACTGAAGAGACCCAAATGAACTTTGAAAATGTGTCTCATTTCAGTTTATTGTACTAAAGGATTTTATTTAGTTAAATTCTATTTTGTCAGTCAGTAAGTGTCTCTCACAATTTAAATAACATAAAGTAATTTATCATACAGCAATGCATTGATCAGACACAGCTCAACTGAAACAGTACATAATGATGAGAGGTGCAGGTGTTACCTTTAGTTTGACTGACATTCTCCTGTTTCATCACTTGACAGAGTATATCCCACCACTCACGCCTGTAACAGGAGTAAACAATATATTGGGTAATCAAACTCTAACAAGTGACCCAGGTGTCATGACGCTCAGCTGACTAGGAAGACATTCACCAAAGGAATTTTATCATCTGAATGCAAGATTTTGTAGGTGGTAGCCCCATTCAACTGAAGCATAGCTAGGAGGATATGGGTAACAGAAACCTAATTTCAGGTTTCCAAGGAGATTTTTCATGGACCTCCCAGGATACCAAGTAACAAGATTCTAAGTGCAATGGTTACAATTTGTGCCCTGTTTACAGGCCACCTCATCTTTGAAGGTCTCAAAAATAAGAATTTAGACAAAATGCATAAAAATTAAAAAAAAAAAAAGGTGGCACCACCAGTCTGCAGGAACTGGTGAAACACTATGATGAATGTATATGCAAAGAATCATGGTGACGAATGCATTAGTTGTATAGACACTGGAGGTATTGTATCAAATTTTTAATTATACTAAGGAGTACTTTCAAGCCCTATAGCTCAAAGGATATGGGAAACAGAGACCTAATTTCAGGGTTCCAAGGAGATTATTCATGGCCCTCCCAGGATGTTAAATTAGAAGATTCTAGGTTGAATGGTTACCATTTGTACCCTGTTAATGGACTACTGCATCTTTGAAGGTCTCAGAAACAGAGAAAACTAGAATACAGGTAGTTGACAAGAAACTTTGTGTATATGCCAAAATCTGTTTAGAATAGGTGAAGTTAGGCATGGATTGAGTGGCAAGGGGATATAGGATGAGGTGTGTTGCATATTTCCAAGGATGTCTGCCATGTAAACATGATTGTAGGTGGCACCATCTGAAATTTGCCTACATGGCAGGACATGAACAAAATACAGGACAAACACAGAAAGCTCCTCCTACATGGCAGGACATGATCAAAATACAGGACAAACACAGAAAGCTCCTCCTACATGGCAGGACATGATCAAAATACAGGACAAACACAGAAAGCTCCTCCTACATGGCAGGACATGATCAAAATACAGGACAAACACAGAAAGCTCCTCCTACATGGCAGGACATGAACAAAATACAGGACAAACACAGAAAGCTCCTCCTACATGGCAGGACATGATCAAAATACAGGACAAACACAGAAAGCTCCTCCTACATGGCAGGACATGATCAAAATACAGGACAAACACAGAAAGCTCCTCCTACATGGCAGGACATGATCAAAATACAGGGCAAACACAGAAAGCTCCTCCTACATGGCAGGACATGATCAAAATACAGGGCAAACACAGAAAGCTCCTCCTACATGGCAGGACATGATCAAAATACAGGGCAAACACAGAAAGCTTCTCCTACATGGCAGGACATGATCAAAATACAGGACAAACACAGAAAGCTCCTCCTACATGGCAGGACATGATCAAAATACAGGACAAACACAGAAAGCTCCTCCTACATGGCAGGACATGAACAAAATACAGGACAAACACAGAAAGCTCCTCCTACATGGCAGGACATGATCAAAATACAGGGCAAACACAGAAAGCTCCTCCTACATGGCAGGACATGATCAAAATACAGGGCAAACACAGAAAGCTCCTCCTGCATGGCAGGACATGATCAAAATACAGGGCAAACACAGAAAGCTCCTCCTACATGGCAGGACATGATCAAAATACAGGGCAAACACAGAAAGCTTCTCCTACATGGCAGGACATGATCAAAATACAGGGCAATCACAGAAAGCTCCTCCTACATGGCATGACATGATCAAAATACAGGGCAAACACAGAAAGCTTCTCCTACATGGCAGGACATGATCAAAATACAGGACAAACACAGAGAGCTTCTCCTACATGGCAGGACATGATCAAAATACAGGACAAACACAGAAAGCTTCTCCTACATGGCAGGACATGATCAAAATACAGGACAAACACAGAAAGCTTCTCCTACATGGCAGGACATGATCAAAATACAGGGCAAACACAGAAAGCTTCTCCTACATGGCAGGACATGATCAAAATACAGGGCAAACACAGAAAGCTTCTCCTACATGGCTGGACATGATCAAAATACAGGGCAAACACAGAAAGCTTCTCCTACATGGCAGGACATGATCAAAATACAGGGCAAACACAGAAAGCTTCTCCTACATGGCAGGACATGATCAAAATACAGGACAAACACAGAAAGCTTCTCCTACATGGCAGGACATGATCAAAATACAGGACAAACACAGAAAGCTTCTCCTACATGGCAGGACATGATCAAAATACAGGAAAAACACAGAAAGCTTCTCCTACATGGCAGGACATGATCAAAATACAGGACAAACACAGAAAGCTTCTCCTACATGGCAGGACATGATCAAAATACAGGACAAACACAGAAAGCTTCTCCTACATGGCATGACATGATCAAAATACAGGGCAAACACAGAAAGCTTCTCCTACATGGCAGGACATGATCAAAATACAGGGCAAACACAGAAAGCTTCTCCTACATGGCAGGACATGATCAAAATACAGGACAAACACAGAAAGCTTCTCATACATAGCAGGACATGAAAAAAAAAGGGCAAACACAGAAAATCTTCTCATACAGGGCAGGACATGATCAAAATACAAGACAAACACAGAAAGCTTCTCATACAGGGCAGGATGATGCACCTGCAGATTTATTCAATTATTTATAAACAACCAGCTGGAAACTTCTGCTTTATCACATGTTCATGTACATATCAAAATAAAAATCCAGAGTAAAATTACATGTTATATTAACTTAACATTGTTCAATTTATCACTGTTGTACATTATTAGAAGACCTTGGTTGAAGCTCCTACCTCTTACAAAAGAGTGAACCATACCTTGTAAGGAGATCTGTATGATTCACTGAAAGACTGAACACTAAGTATGGCAGTTACTGAACTCCCTCATCAAACATCTTACAGGGTTTTGTGACTGTTTATTTCCCACGAATATAAATCTGCTCTCTTCTCCTGCTGTGGGATGTATTTTGCAGTCAGAGATCACATGACATGAAACATTGGGTCACAAGTTGTTTAGTTGTGGAACTCCGGCCTGATATACAGCTGTATATTATTACATGTCAGCATTCCATGAGCTGCCTAAGGCTGCCGCAGGTCATGTATATAACATGATGAAGTCAGGATGACCAAGTGACTATGATGTACTATCATGTACAGTACTTCATTTTTACATGTTTCTGTTGTGTTTTAGACCTGGCTATGTTACAGTACAGTCCTTCATTTTTACATGTTTCTGTTGTGTTTTAGACCTGGCTATGTTACAGTACAGTCCTTCATTTTTACATGTTTCTGTTGTTTTAGACCTGGCTATGTTACAGTACAGTCCTTCATTTTTACATGTTTCTGTTGTGTTTTAGACCTGGCTATGTTACAGTACAGTACTTCATTTTTACATGTTTCTGTTGTGTTTTAGACCTGGCTATGTTACAGTACAGTACTTCATTTTTACATGTTTCTGTTGTGTTTTAGACCTGGCTATGTTACAGTACAGTACTTCATTTTTACATGTTTCTGTTGTGTTTTAGACCTGGCTAGGTTACAGTACAGTCCTTCATTTTTACATGTTTCTGTTGTGTTTTAGACCTGGCTATGTTACAGTACAGTACTTCATTTTTACATGTTTCTGTTGTGTTTTAGACCTGGCTATGTTACAGTACAGTACTTCATTTTTACATGTTTCTGTTGTGTTTTAGACCTGGCTATGTTACAGTACAGTACTTCATTTTTACATGTTTCTGTTGTGTTTTAGACCTGGCTATGTTACAGTACAGTACTTCATTTTTACATTTTTCTGTTGTGTTTTAGACCTGGCTATGTTACAGTCCAGTACTTCATTTTTACATGTTTCTGTTGTGTTTTAGACCTGGCTATGTTACAGTCCAGTACTTCATTTTTACATGTTTCTGTTGTGTTTTAGACCTGGCTATGTTACAGTCCAGTACTTCATTTTTACATGTTTCTGTTGTGTTTTAGACCTGGCTATGTTACAGTACAGTACTTCATTTTACATGTTTCTGTTGTGTTTTAGACCAGGCTATGTTACAGTACAGTCCTTAAATTTTTTACATGTTTCTGTTGTGTTTTAGACCTGGCTATGTTACAGTACAGTCCTTCATTTTTACATGTTTCTGTTGTGTTTTAGACCTGGCTATGTTACAGTACAGTCCTTCATTTTTACATGTTTCTGTTGTGTTTTAGACCTGGCTATGTTACAGTACAGTCCTTCATTTTTACATGTTTCTGTTGTGTTTTAGACCTGGCTATGTTACAGTACAGTCCTTCATTTTTACATGTTTCTGTTGTGTTTTAGACCTGGCTATGTTACAGTACAGTCCTTCATTTTTACATGTTTCTGTTGTGTTTTAGACCTGGCTATGTTACAGTACAGTACTTCATTTTTACATGTTTCTGTTGTGTTTTAGACCTGGCTATGTTACAGTACAGTACTTCATTTTTACATGTTTCTGTTGTGTTTTAGACCTGGCTATGTTACAGTCCAGTACTTCAATTTTACATGTTTCTGTTGTGTTTTAGACCTGGCTATGTTACAGTCCAGTACTTCAATTTTACATGTTTCTGTTGTGTTTTAGACCTGGCTATGTTACAGTCCAGTACTTCATTTTTACATGTTTCTGTTGTGTTTTAGACCTGGCTATGTTACAGTCCAGTACTTCATTTTACATGTTTCTGTTGTGTTTTAGACCTGGCTAGGTTACAGTACAGTCCTTCATTTTTACATGTTTCTGTTGTGTTTTAGACCTGGCTAGGTTACAGTACAGTCCTTCATTTTTACATGTTTCTGTTGTGTTTTAGACCTGGCTATGTTACAGTACAGTCCTTCATTTTTACATGTTTCTGTTGTGTTTTAGACCTGGCTATGTTCCAGTACAGTCCTTCATTTTTACATGTTTCTGTTGTGTTTTAGACCTGGCTATGTTACAGTACAGTCCTTCATTTTTACATGTTTCTGTTGTGTTTTAGACCTGGCTATGTTACAGTACAGTCCTTCATTTTTACATGTTTCTGTTGTGTTTTAGACCTGGCTATGTTACAGTACAGTCCTTCATTTTTACATGTTTCTGTTGTGTTTTAGACCTGGCTATGTTACAGTACAGTCCTTCATTTTTACATGTTTCTGTTGTGTTTTAGACCTGGCTATGTTACAGTACAGTCCTTCATTTTTACATGTTTCTGTTGTGTTTTAGACCTGGCTATGTTACAGTCCAGTACTTCATTTTTACATGTTTCTGTTGTGTTTTAGACCTGGCTATGTTACAGTACAGTACTTCATTTTACATGTTTCTGTTGTGTTTTAGACCTGGCTATGTTACAGTACAGTCCTTCATTTTTACATGTTTCTGTTGTGTTTTAGACCTGGCTATGTTACAGTACAGTCCTTCATTTTTACATGTTTCTGTTGTGTTTTAGACCTGGCTATGTTACAGTACAGTACTTCATTTTTACATGTTTCTGTTGTGTTTTAGACCTGGCTATGTTACAGTACAGTCCTTCATTTTTACATGTTTCTGTTGTGTTTTAGACCTGGCTATGTTACAGTACAGTCCTTCATTTTTACATGTTTCTGTTGTGTTTTAGACCTGGCTATGTTACAGTACAGTCCTTTATTTTTACATGTTTCTGTTGTGTTTTAGACCTGGCTATGTTACAGTACAGTCCTTCATTTTTACATGTTTCTGTTGTGTTTTAGACCTGGCTATGTTACAGTACAGTACTTCATTTTTACATGTTTCTGTTGTGTTTTAGACCTGGCTATGTTACAGTACAGTACTTCATTTTTACATGTTTCTGTTGTGTTTTAGACCTGGCTATGTTACAGTCCAGTACTTCAATTTTACATGTTTCTGTTGTGTTTTAGACCTGGCTATGTTACAGTCCAGTACTTCAATTTTACATGTTTCTGTTGTGTTTTAGACCTGGCTATGTTACAGTCCAGTACTTCATTTTTACATGTTTCTGTTGTGTTTTAGACCTGGCTAGGTTACAGTCCAGTACTTCATTTTTACATGTTTCTGTTGTGTTTTAGACCTGGCTAGGTTACAGTACAGTCCTTCATTTTTACATGTTTCTGTTGTTTTTTAGACCTGGCTATGTTACAGTACAGTCCTTCATTTTTACATGTTTCTGTTGTGTTTTAGACCTGGCTATGTTACAGTACAGTCCTTCATTTTTACATGTTTCTGTTGTGTTTTAGACCTGGCTATGTTACAGTACAGTCCTTCATTTTTACATGTTTCTGTTGTGTTTTAGACCTGGCTATGTTACAGTACAGTCCTTCATTTTTACATGTTTCTGTTGTGTTTTAGACCTGGCTATGTTACAGTACAGTCCTTCATTTTTACATGTTTCTGTTGTGTTTTAGACCTGGCTATGTTACAGTACAGTCCTTCATTTTTACATGTTTCTGTTGTGTTTTAGACCTGGCTATGTTACAGTACAGTCCTTCATTTTTACATGTTTCTGTTGTGTTTTAGACCTGGCTATGTTACAGTACAGTCCTTCATTTTTACATGTTTCTGTTGTGTTTTAGACCTGGCTATGTTACAGTACAGTCCTTCATTTTTACATGTTTCTGTTGTGTTTTAGACCTGGCTATGTTACAGTACAGTCCTTCATTTTTACATGTTTCTGTTGTGTTTTAGACCTGGCTATGTTACAGTACAGTCCTTCATTTTTACATGTTTCTGTTGTGTTTTAGACCTGGCTATGTTACAGTACAGTCCTTCATTTTTACATGTTTCTGTTGTGTTTTAGACCTGGCTATGTTACAGTCCAGTACTTCATTTTTACATGTTTCTGTTGTGTTTTAGACCTGGCTATGTTACAGTACAGTACTTCATTTTACATGTTTCTGTTGTGTTTTAGACCTGGCTATGTTACAGTACAGTCCTTCATTTTTACATTTTTTCTGTTAACAGGGCACCTTTTGAAACCGTTGGACATACAAATCCAAAATTCTGCATACTGTTTGATGACCTCAAAATCTCCTTCTATACCAAAAATTTGTTCACTAGGACTTCATTTCTTTGAGATATTAAGAGAAAACCTCAATTTTCCATTAAAAACCCATTGTTTCACTTGAAAACTGCATTATATCAAAACCACTGGTCTGATATTGATCATATTTAATATAACCTTTCCTCTATATATTTCCTATGTACATACCAGAAATTAGGTAAGTATTATGTAATAACTTGAAGTTATGGGCTTGAACATAATTCACTTTGTAAAAAATAAGGAAATATATTTACTCACTTAACATGAAAATTATTGAAGCTGGAGACTTCTTTTCAGGGATGTAACTTTATATAATCAAGATTCAATTGTATATCCAAAATTAGATCTGAATGTTACTATTTTTTAAGTTATTAGCATAAACATAAAATCAGTACCTTAAATTTTGTCCAACTTACCAACTCCAGGCGGCTGCCTAGGCTCAGCAAGGCTTATCTTCCTCTCAGCCCTGCACCCCCTCCCGAATGATGCATAAACTAGATGAATGTTATAATTTTCAATATCTGATTCATTCTTATTTTAGATTTTTGCTACATTTTGGATTTTGTATCACAGTGGGTTACAATGATTAAAGTGCACATTCAGTTTTTGTCCACAAAGTGGTGTATTGTTGTTAAAGTGTTGATGTTCCCAAGATGAGAAATTCCTTACTTCAGAAGAGTAAAACTTTGCATTCTTTTCACAAGGTGTGAAATGGATTATTAATTTCAGTATTAAATTATAGCTGAGAATAAGCATAATTAGATTGTTTCTCCCTTATTCAAAAAAGTGTTTATACCTGAACAGGGGATTTTTATATCAAATTTACTGAATCTTTTATTCTAGTTTATAAAATTAAGCATGTACTGAAAACTCCAATGTACAAATATTTTTTAAAAAGTAATTCAAGGAATAATTTTGAAGATGCCATGTTGTGGCATTATGTTCTATTAAGTGATATTATCTCATAAAAATAATTTTCTGTTAAATTCAGTTTTGTGATTTAAAAATTATGAAATATATGTGTATGCATAATCTGACATGATGTGAGCAAAATTATGGATAAATAATCATGCAACTAACCATTCCGAATGAACTTGTATTTTCAGATTTTTTTATTGCAAATTTGAAAAAAAAAATGTAAATTAAAAAATTGAATCTGATAAAAACAATCAATGCCAAAAATGGATCTGCTAAAATATAATATAATATAACATAAAATATAAATAATATAAACTTAAAGCATTATTCCCCTGATAGTGAAATAAAGGTATCAGTCCTTTCTGTCCATCTGTAAATATTTCATATGCAACTCAGTATCTTAAAACTGTTTCTGTTTTTTAAGGCAGTCTTGTCAGGGTATTGGTTTTGCAATCATATACAGTCAAGCCCGCTTATTGTCATGTCGGTGGTGTATGCATATATTATGATAATAACTGGGATGTGACATTGTGCAGGCTTCAACATCGATGTCCTTTTGAGTCATAGAAGAGGCGTTATGTCCCAAATGATATTAAATAAATCGTCAATAAAAAAAACAAAAACATTTAAGAAGATTTCATTGTACAACCGCATATCCAATTTTTTTTTAACCCGCACCTGAAAATTTATTTCCTGTATGTTTTGTGCCACATGCCGCAATAACTGACGAAAATCTGACTTGCCAACAGAAAGAGATGTAGCGTCTGGGTCATGAGGTAAAATGTACGGAAATTTGCAGCACAGTTATAACGTTATGCGTAGGGCAAACTATTTTACTAGATAATTCTTTCCCTGACTATAGTGCCTTATTTTCAGGATATCTTATTAATGACTCAAACTTCCACAATCGTCTTTATGATAGGACATTTCAGGTAGTGGGTATCGTCATGCCATTAACAACTTTCTGAAGTTTTGCCGCGATTCAGGTAAACTTCAGCTATTTGTGGATTTTAAAAGGGATCCCTAGTCGTAAGCAACGTTTACAGCTTGTGCTTCATATCATCTCGGCGAAACGTCACCGAGGTGTAAATCACGGCCTTGCAAAGGCCAGGAGTTCATTATGTATGACGTGATCATAAACAGCGCCCTTGTTTGCGTACAAAGTAACGCAATATTCTGGATTACCGTTGTATCTAAAGACGTTAATAAGCTAAGTGAAGGGAGTGACCAGCATGCATCACTACACTTGCCTGATGCACACAGGTGGTAGATGTGATCGTTTGATATGCCTGGCCAAGTACAAGCTCTTGGCCTTGTTGATCGCCGTTTAATGTGATATTAACTGAGAACTGGTATAACTGCCAAGGGTTCAAAGCATGACAATAATCGGGTTTATAACAATATTCCATGATATAACACGGTCAGATTTACCATTGTTTATATAGGAAATGGTTTGGGATTTTAAATTTATGTGAGAATAAACAGGATTTTCTATTAACCAATATGAAACAAAGTGGGCTCAACTGTATTTAGAATTTTACAAACCAAGTATGAAGGCCATTTCCTCATAGCTTTCATATGCTAATACATAAGAAAAACAAGGGACCCATGGGTCACTGTGCTCAGCTGAAGTTGACCTTGAAGGTAAATATCTAAAATAATATCAAACGGAGATAGAGTGTAAGAGGAAGAGGTAATATAGGCCATGGTTGGTTTATATAATTGGTTTGTATTGATGAGCAAGAAATTGTTGCAAATAATATTTTGTGACCTGACCATGTGTTTTCTAATGTTGAAACTGAAGCATGTGAGCAGTTTGTGAACAAATGATCTTTACTATTACCATGATCATTAGTTGGCTTTTTGATTAACTGCTGACATTTCAGTAGTTTACACATTTATTCAATTGAATCTATTTTTTTATAATATATATTATTAAATATATATGTATTTTTTTATTTTATGAAATGTATACAGTTGAAATATAACTAATGTCCCCAGTCCACAGATGAAAGGACTTGGTGGTGCTGGTGGGGGTGGGGGGTGTGGCATGGTGGGAGTTACAACATATCTGTATTATTATGGTGTATATACATAGGATTTTCACTTAATTCAACAATGCTTACAGAATAAAAAAGTTCATTCATAATAGCTTAATATTTAAAAAAGGACAGACAGACTGGTAGACAAACAAAGCTGATAATATATGAAGTTTCAAATATTTCTTAATTTATTTATTATATCAATTTTTTAAGTTTAACATCTGTAATAATACACAATTGAATATAGAATTTGCTTTCAAATTTCAGACTTAAATAGCTTAATTCCAAACACATACAGCATATGAAAGTTATTTCAACAGTGCTTTTAAGCATACTGATGGGTTTAATTATATTTGTTAAAATCATTTAAAAGAAAATTGATTTCTTTAAAAAACACTACATTAACACAACATAGCATCTTCTGGATTACACCTTGAATCACTTTTTCAAGGAATTTTTTTTGTATATTGGAGTGGAAACAGCATTACAATTAAGGAGATACAGTGAAAACAATACAAATTACTGCATAACACTTGGTGAGTTGGGTTTGCGGCCAAAGGGGGGGGGGACTGGGGTGGTGATATGAAAATAACTGTACACCTGTCACAGCAGGTGATCTCCCCCAGTGACTGTAACAAATCAGAAAACCTGGCATAGCTGACTTCCAGTGACCTGGAGTGGGACCCTGCATCTGGAAAAAGTAAATGACCACAATAGAGAAAACAAGTGACCCATGGGTCATGACGCTCAGCTGACAAGCATGACCTGTATTTAAAGCCTGATGGTATACCATATGGTATCTGACCATACTTGGAAGATGGAAGGTTTGTGATGAAAAGTCTGACTTGAAATGCATCCACAACTTTTTTCAAGAAGCTGGTCCTGTGACATTGACCTTTGACCCTAAGACCTAAACATCAAAAGGTTTGTTCCTCTATTGTCATGTAAGGTTTGGGATGATTATTTTGGCTATAAGAATTAATTCTGGGAGGTGCAAACACACCCTGTAGCCCAGAGAATATAGGTCACAGTGACCTAATTTCAGATCTGCAAGGAGATCTTTTAGAACCTCTAAGACTGCATAGGGTTCATGTATCTAGCCCTTACAGTTACAATTTGTGCCCTGCTAACGGCCGGAAGGCTGGCCGGACGGACAGACAGAAGGATGACGGACAAAGACCCATCGCTATAGCACAGCTGAGCTAAAAAACACTGAAACTGCACTGACAAAAGGATTTCTAAGGTGGCTAACTGGCAGACACAATGGATTTCTGACAAGTCTGACATTTGATATCACACATCCTCCAATAAGAGACCAAACTTGTAGCAAATTCTCCAAAGGATGTTACAGAAATGAATGTCCAAAACAATTCAAAAGGCATTTTCAGGCCCTCATATTAGATTTATAGATAAGCAAATGTAAAAAGTGTAAGTCCAATATTTTTTATTATCTCCCTGCTTTTCAATGGGATCAGCAGGGTAGGTAAACTGCAAAACCTGAAAGAAAAGAAATGCAGAAAGCATGACTAAAGGTCTTGTAATAAAAAAAAGCCATCCTTAATCCAAGTACACATCCACATATTATGAGAACAAACATTTGCTTTTATATCTGGTGATTTATATAAAAATATTCAGATATCTAGGAAACTAAGTTTATTGCTATGATTCCATAAAATAAACTGCAAACTTATAAATCAGTAGCTAAACCTTAATACTATACTCTCACAGTCCTAATGCCTGGCTGAAGCATTCCAGCAACAGTGTTTTTGTTATGCAGTAACGAGGTATTTATCACTCAGCCTTATCACTTAACAGGCTGATACAAAAGAGAGTCATATGTCACCAGCATCACTCACAATTACAGCCACACAGTGAGATGTACCATAACCAATGGTTATATGTACAAGAAAATAGAGATGGTCTACAAAATAAGTTATTGTGAACATCCCTGACCTATGACCTTGGCCTTTTGCCCACATATCAACTGGATTCTTTCTAAATGATGGGTAACTACTAACCACTTACATCTGGCCGGGTGTAATTACCTGGCAATTAATGAGTGAATAACTTAGACCTGCAACCTATAACCTCCTGACCAGCTGACCACAAAATCAATTAGTTATTTCTTCATGCAAAAAGACCCATAAATATAAAGTTTGAATCACATTCAGTGATGCATAGATGTGGCATATGTGAAAGACTGAAGGTTAGGGTTGAACAGTTTCACTTGAAATATGTTCACAAGCATTTAGAACAATATTGTGACCTTGACCTTTGACCTTTTGAACTCAACATCAATAGTCTTCTTCCCCTATTGGTAGGCAAGCCATATATGACAGATGGAAAGTATAGATTGAAAAGTTTGCCTGAAAATGACTCCACGAAGAGGGTGCTGTGAACTTGACCTTTGACCTCAAAATCAACAGGTCTTTTCCCCTGTTGGCAGAGAAGCGATATCAGTGCTGAAAGGTTTGGAATGAAAGGTCTAGCTTGAAATGTGTCCACAACCTTTTCAAAGAAGTGGATCCTTGTGACCTCAACATCTATAGGATTCTTCTCCCACTTAGTAGGTGAGCTATAAGTGAAAGATCAAAGAATTGGGATGAAAGGTTTGGCTTAAAATGCATCCACAGGCTTTTCAAAGAAGTTGGTTCTGTGACCTTGACCTTTGACCTTGTGACCTCAAAATAATTATGGTTCTTCCAGTGTTGGTAGGTGAGCTGTATGTGAAAGATGGATGGTTTGGGATGAATATTTTGGCTAAAAGAATTATTTCTGGGGGGGGGGGAACACACCCCATAACTTCGAGAATATAGGTCGCAGAGACCTAATTTCAGGTTTGCAAGGAGATCTTTTTAGAACCTCTAAGACTGCATAATAGGGTTCATGGCCCTAGCCCCTACGGTTACGATTTGTGCCCTGCTAATGGCCAGACGGCCGGACGGACGGACAGACAGACGGCCGGACGGACAGACGGAAGGACGACGGACAAAGACCCATCGCTATAGCCCCGCATGACTGAAAGTCAGCTGAGCTAAAAATCAATAACTAGACTAATTTTCAAGCTTTTATTTTCAAATTTCAGATTTAAACAAATTAAGTACTTATGTTTTCATGCTGTGAAAATTAAATCAATGGTGCTAACAGAAACAAGTGACCCATGGGTCATGACGCTCAGCTGACTGGGAAGAGATTCACAAAAGGAAATTTTATCATCAGAATGGTAGATACCCATTCAACTGAAGCATCAAACAGATTAACCAACAGGCCAAGATTTAGTCTGTGTTTATATATCTGAAAAATAGAGAAAAAATGTGTAAACTTTAAAAACTAGAATACGGGTAGCCGACAAGTGACTACGTGTATCTGCCAAAATCAGAGTGAAGTGAGGCATGGATTGAGTGGCAAGGGGAAACAGAGTGAGGTATGTTGCATATTAGCATGGATGTCTGCAGCCTAAATGTGTATGTAGGTTGTGCAACCTACCACAAATCCAGAAAGCTGTCCAAGTTGTATACATATGCAAAATTTTAGGCAGAAAAGTCAAACCACTACATGGATATGAGTGATTTTAGCCCACGGCAGACAAACAGACAGACGCTGTGCAAAAATGGTTGCAGTTTTGTGTATGATAAAGACCTATGTGAGATCTAAACACAAGCACAATTTTGGCCCAATCGGTCAAATGGTTCCTGAGATATTAGCTTGGATGTGTGCAGCGTTAACTAGAATGTAGGTGGCACCACCTGTCATAAAATCAAGAAAGCTATCCAGGATGTATAAACCTGCAAAATTTTTAGGCAGTTATGTCAAACCACTACAGAGAAATGAGTGATTTTAGGCCACGGCAGACCAACAGACAGACGCTGTGCAAAATGTGCAAAAATGGTTGCAGGTGGCCCCTCCAGTTTTGTGTATGATAAAGACCTATGTGAGATCTATACACATGCAAAATTTTGGCCCAATCGTTCAAACGCTTCCCGAGATATGAGCTTGGATGTCTGCAGCATAAACTAGAATAAAGGTGGCGCCACCTGTCATAAAATCAAGAAAGCTATCCAGGATGTATAAAACTGCAAAATTTTAGGCAGATATGTCAAACCACTGCCAAGATGTGAGTGACTTTATTGCACGGCAGACAAACAGACAGACGCTGTGCAAAAATGGTTGCAGGTGGTGCCACCAGTTTTGTGTATGATAAAGAGCTATGTTAGATCTATACACATGCAAAATTTTGGCCCGATCGGTCAAACGGTTCCCGAGATATGAGCTTGGATGTCATCAGCGTGAACGTGAATGTAGGTGGTGCCACCTGTCATAAAATCGAGAAAGCTATCCAAGATGTATAAAACTGCAAAATTTTAGGCAGATATGTCAAACCACTGCCGAGATATGAGTGACATTATTGCACGGCAGACAAACAGACAGACGCTGTGCAAAAATGGTTGCAGGTGGCGCCACCAGTTTAGCGTATGATAAAGAGCTATGTTAGATCTATATACATGCAAAATTTTAGCCCGATCGGTCAAACGGTTCCCGAAATATGAGCTTGGATGTCATCAGCGTGAATGAGAATGTAGGTGGCGCCACCTGTCAAAAAATCAAGAAAGCTATCCAGGATGTAAACGCATGCCGAATTCAGGTGAATTAGTCAATTCACTGCAGAGATGTGAGTGATTTTAACCAAAGGCAGATGAACAGATGGACACTGTGCAAACATGGTTACAGGTGGCGCCACCATTTTTTGTGTATGTTATAGAGCTATCCAAGGGCTACATTAGTATAAATTTTATTTTCTGATCAGTCAAACGGTTCCCGAGATATGAGCTTGGAAAGCTGATAAAATCAAGTCCCAGAGGAGCTCTCTGGAAACCAACACGGCAACGGCGGAGGAACCCGGTCAAAAACATAGTATCCACAAAACTTCGTTTTGGCGGGTACAAAAATACAGGTCTGCAGAAACTAATAAAAACACTTACAAACATCAATATCCATGCAAAGAATCATGGTGATCTCCCCATCAGTTGTTCAGATACTTCAGCTTTTGTATCAAATTGTCCATTATTCTGAGGGATACTTCGGAGTCCTATAGCTTGAAGGATATGGGTAACAGAGACCTAATTTTAAGTTTCCACAGGCACTTTTCATGGGCCTTCTTGCATGACAAGAATGAAGATTCTAGGTCCAGTTGTTGCGATTTGTACCCTGTTGACAGATAACCACATCTTTAAAGGTATCAAAAAAAGAGAAAAAAAATCGTAAAAATTTGATAAAAATAGAGGTGGCGCACCCAGTCAGCAGAAACTGATGGAACAGGTCATGATCAATATGTATGCCGAAAATCATGACCATCAGTGTTGTAGTTATTGAGATACTGCAGTTTTTGTATCAAATTTTCCATTATTCTGGGGGGTAATTTGGAGCCATACAGCTTAAAGAATATGGGTAACAGAGACCTAATTTCAGGTTTCCATGGAGACTTTTCATGGGTCTCCCTGGGTGTCAAGAATGAAGATTCTAGGTCCAGTTTTAATGATTTGTGCCCTGTTAACAGATGTCCATAACTTTAAAGGTCTCAAAAATAGAGAAAAAATTCGTAAAAAAACCCGAACAAATACAGGTGGTGCCACCAGTCTGCAGAAACTGATGAAACACTCCATGATCAATATCCATGAAAACAATTATGGTGATCTCTGCATTAGTTGTTCAGATACTTCAGCTTTTGTATCAAATTTTCCATTATTCTGAGCTGTACTTTGGAGTGCCATAGCTCAAAGGATATGGGTAACAGAGACCTAATTTCAGGTGTCCATGGAGACTTATCATGGGTCTCCCTGTGTGTCAACAATGAAGATTCTAGGTCCAGTCCTTACGATTTGTACCCTGTTGACAGATAACTACATCCTGAAAGGTCTCGAAAATAGAGAAAAAAAAATTGTGAAAATTTGAAAAAATACAGGTGGCACTACCAGTCTGCAGGTACTGATGAAACACCTCTTGATCAATATGTATGCCAAAAATTATGACCATCAGTGTTGTAGTTATAAATTGAGATGTTGCAGTTTGTTTTTATCAAATTTCAATTATTCTGGGGGGTTATTGGGAGCCCCCCATAGCTCAAAGGATATGGGTAACAGAGACCTTATTTCAGGTTTCCATGCAGACTTTTTATGGACCTCTCAGTGTGTCAAGAATGAAGATTCTAGGTCCAGTCTTTATGATTTGTGCCCTGTTAACAGCTGTTCACATTTTTAAATTCGTAAAAAATCGAAAAATTCAGGTGGCGCCACCAGTCTGCAGGAAGTGATGGAACATCTCATGATCAATATGTATGCCAAAAATCATGACCATCAGTCAAGTAGTTAATGAGATATTGAAGTTTTTGTATGAAATTTTTTACTTTTCTGGGGGGTACTTTGGGGCCCCATAGCTCGAAGGATATGGGTAACAGAGATCTAATTTATGGTTTCCACGGAGACTTTTAATAGGTTTCTCAATGTGTCGAGAATGAAGATTCTAGGTCCAGCGGTTACGATTTGTGCCACGTTAACAGATGACAGCATCTTTAAACGTCTCAAAAATAGAGGAAAAAATTGTTAAAAAAAATCGAATACAGGTGGCGCCACCAGTCTGCAGGAACTTATGGAACATCTCATGATCAATATGTATGCCAAAAATCATGACCATCAGTGTTGTAGTTATTGAGATATTGAAGTTTTTGTATGAAATTTTTTACTATTCTGGGGGGTACTTTGGGGCCCCATAGCTCGAAGGATATGGGTAACAGAGACCTAATTTCTGGTTTCCAAGGAGATTTTTCATGGACCTCTCAGTGTATCAAGAATTAAGATTCTAGGTCTAGGCTTTACGATTTGTGCCTTGTTAACAGATGTTCACATTTTTAAAGGTCTCAAAAACAGAGAAAAAAATTTGTAAAAAATAGAAAAATACAGGTGGCGCCACCAGTCTGCAGGAAGTGATGGAACATCTCATGATCAATATGTATGACAAAAATCATGACCATCAGTCAAGTAGTTAATGAGATATTGAAGTTTTTGTATGAAATTTTTTACTTTTCTGGGGGGTACTTTGGGGCCCCATAGCTCGAAGGATATGGGTAACAGAGACCTAATTTCTGGTTTCCAAGGAGATTTTTCATGGACCTCTCAGAATCCCAAGTTACAAGGTTCTAGGTTCAGCGGTTACGATTTGTGCCTGGTTAACGGATGGACAGATGGAGGACGGACAAAGAGTGATCGCTATAGCTCAGATGACTTTCAGTCAGCTGAGCTAAAAAATGAGCCATGGTCAAAGTTTGGCAAAATTTAAGGTACTGATTTTATTTTTATGCGAATAACTTTAAAAGATTTACAAAATTCAGATCTAAATTATGGTAAACAATTGAATCCTAATTAAACATACTTATATACTTGGGAAAATAGACTCTAGTTTCAAAATATTTCATGTTCAGTGAGTAAATATTTTTTCTGATTATTTACAAAGTCCATTATGTTTGGGCCCATAACTTTACAGACTTAATTTCTTGCATGTATATAGGAAATATATAGGAGATTACTTCTGGTAAATATTAAGAAAAACAGATAAGTGGTTTTGATATAAGGCAGTCCTGAAGTGTGATAATAGGTTTTTTAATAAGGAATTTTTAGTTTTTTCCTAAATATCTTGAAGGAACAAAGTCATATTGACCCAATTTTCAGTATGGTAGGAGATTTTCGGGACACATATAACAGTATGCCGAATATTGGATTCATAGGTTTAATGGTTTCAAAACATGCCAGTCTAATGGACGGACAGACACACGGACGGACGGATAACAGACAATGGACCACAACTATAGCTCAGATGACTTATAGTCAGCCGAGCTAACAATTATAGTAGAAATAAGCATATTTTGCATTTGCTAATATTTTTCAAACTTCAGCTGAGCGCCTTATTTTTATGTGGAATCATAGTATTTGAAGAGGCCTTACGCTCCCGAGGCAGCGGAAATCTTGCGCTTCTAAAGAAGCAACTGATTTTCACGCTGCCAGCTTTGAACGTTTATGATACATTTAGACACCAGATGGCGGTTTGTTGTCCACTGAAATAAACGTGCGTACGATGTGACAAGCAGCGAATCAGATGCCAATAAACAAACACTCGACAGGCATCCTGGCTCCGCCCATTGCGGCACTTCAAGCGCTGTTTGATGAGTTTCCGGTCCAATTTAAATTGCTCCCTCTGCATTCTCGCATCATCGACCAATTCGATTATGACATTATGACTGTGTTAGCGTAGCCATGTATCTGTTGTCTGCAGAACTGAAACCAGCCAGCGAGGTGTGCACGCAGCCTTGTTGTTACGTTTCGTTTGAATTACAGCTTACTGGCCGAGCATTCTATGTGCCCAAGGCCCTAAGCAAACCACGTCAGGGGCAATTCTCTCTGAGCCTGTGGCCTGTTTAGACGGTTACGCTGGGGGATGAGCTGTCACTCAAAAAGAAATGAATTTGATTGGCTCCGTGTATTCCTCGCTTGGCTTTGTCTTCCAGCACAAAGTTTCATCTGATTGGACAAAATACAGTGCTCCCCTCTGGTGTTGCAAAGCAGGATACGAGGTCACAACAAACAGCGCCTTACGATATAGGAAGTAGCCCTATAGGTAAAGCGCTGTGTAAAGAGCGTAAAGAGGCCTATTCATATACAGTTATGTCACATATACATGCAACACAATATAAATTTTTTTTATATTATTATCACAATATCACTGTGTCTCCCTATGTTTCTTTCGAAATGGTCAGCTTACTCCTGTACACAGGTGGAAACAGGCACAGTCAGTGGAGCTTAACATGACCTTAGTGTGTGTACCACTTAAATACACAAATCAAAATTGTTCAAGCTTCAAACCAGTGTTTCTTCTGTCATACTCTTTCATGTTTTTTAAATTCTATTTGTTATGGAGTTGTCATACATTGACAAATAAGACCTATGGTCATGTTGTCTTGTTACTGTAACCAGAAACAGATGGACAGTGTTTACTCTACATGGAACCATTACTATATCTATGAAACAGGTTAATTTGAGATTAAAAATATGTGTGTGTCTGGACTGATATGCTGGGAAACTTTTGTGTTCACACAAATGAATTAACAGTAATCTTTACAATAAACATATTATTGCAAATGATTATGTTATTGTGCCTTTAAATAAAACAAACATTTTCTGATAAAGAAATCAAGAATTTGAAATCAGTGTCTTAAGGAAAGTGTAAAATATTTGTTATATGCACTTATCAACAAGCAGTCTCAGAACAACAGAAATGGCCCGTACGGGGCATTCAGAGAACACAAGCATTGCAAGGGTGCATAATACGCCGTCATGTCTTGTCACATCTGACCTCATTAAATATGTGTGACTTTTGCTAAGAATTTAATAGAGGTGAGATATTATATTGGTAAATAGTTAAAATGAGTTTCATAAAAATCCATCACATTCCTGGTAAATTATCCCAGTGACACCACAAAGTAGCCTTGGGATCTCTCACCTCAATATGTATGGATATTTCTGAAAATCAAACTCGGGTGAGACAATCTACTGGTAAGCCCTTATGGTGAAATTTGATTACCTACCAAGAAATTAAATATAGAAAAATTCTTGATTGCTGTGTCTGGTTATTGTCACATTATCAAGATTAATGGAAATGTCTGCAAAGGCAAAGGAGCAATAAGCATAACAAGTGACCCATGGGTCATGACGCTCAGCTGCCAAGCATGACCTGTGACACATGGACTGAGATTCACAACTTCCAGTCAAATTTTGAAGAACCAATTTGCTGAAAATTTTCTATGACAACAGAAATATATATCACCTATGTCTGGTTAAAACACAGTGAATTGATGGTCTGAGGAAAATGCATGATTGTTAAGCTATCAGGAACTATTCCAACAGCTTGCTTGAAACCTGTCAGTCTCAAAAGGAACACCACAAAGGGCAAATATAAGAACGAAATATATAGCAAAAATCAAGGAAATACATGCACGAAATATTGAGAAACAGGTGCTTCTGTATGAATTTTTATTCAATACAAGCCAACTGTACTGCACTTTTACAAATGATGGTAATATTTATTCAGAAATATTTGACCCAATCCTTTACAAGATTACATAAATATACATCCAACTGCATTCACTTTAACTGTTCTTGAGATAATATGATCAAAAGGAATTAAAGTTGGTTGCCTGGTGGCCATATTGGACTTCTGACAAGTCTGAAATCAGACAACAAACATTCTCTAAATCGGACCAGACATTAAAGAACTAGAATATCAGCAGAAGCTGACAAAAGCCCTCAGCCAAAAGAACAGTGTTTAGAGGTGGTAACAGTAACAAGTACTAAATATCTGTTCTCACATGGATATATATCTGTACATGTCTCAGTTATAAATTTAAAATGGAGAGGTATGTACCATGATTCATAACAATCCACCAAATGCTTCCTGAAATATAAGCTTCTAAGTTTGATTCTATTATAAGCTCTGTGACCTTGAAAAGTAGGTCAAGGTCACCCATCTTCAAACTTGACATAGATTTTGTCCATATACATCTTCACCAAAGAAATAAAATTCCTATTGTGAATCATTTAAGAGATATCCCGCTCACAAGGACAAAGTTGTAAAATCCAAGAAAAATTCATTAAAAATCAGATATTGTAGGTGGTGCCTCCAAACTCGTGCAGCAGTTACAGACCATCAGTCCCTATGATCATAGTAAGTATTGTGAAAATCCACCAAATGGTTCCTGAGAAATAAGCTTCTAAATGTTTTTTCTATAATCAGCTCTAAAACGTAGAAAAATAGGTCAAGGTCAGCCATCTTCGAACTTGACCGAGATTTTGTCAATATACATCTTCACCGAAAAAATATAATTCCTACGGTGAATCCTTAGAGATATCCCGCTCACAAGCCCAAAGTTGAAAAATCCGATAAAAATTAAATAAAAATCAGAAATTGTAGGTGGCGCCACCAAACTTGTGTAGCAGGTACAGACTATCAGTCCCAATAATCATAGTAAGTTTTGTGAAAATCCACCAAATGGTTACTGAGTAATAAGCATCTAAGTGTTTTTCTATAATCAGCTCTAAAATGTAGAAAAATAGGTCAAGGTCACCCATCTTCGAACTTGACCGAGATTTTGTCGATATACATCTTTACCGAGGAAATTAAATTCTGACGGTGAATCATATGACGGCCCTCATATTAGATTTATAGATAAGCAAATGTAAAAAGTGTAAGTCCAATATTTTTTATTATCACCCTGCTTTTCAATGGGATCAGCAGGGTAGGTAAACTGCAAAACCTGAAAGAAAAGAAATGCAGAAAGCATGACTAAAGGTCTTGTAATAAAAAAAAGCCATCCTTAATCCAAGTACACATCCACATATTATGAGAACAAACATTTGCTTTTATATCTGGTGATTTATATAAAAATATTCAGATATCTAGGAAACTAAGTTTATTGCTAGGATTCCATAAAATAAACTGCAAAATGTTCCCATCATCTTATAAATCAGTAGCTAAACCTTAATACTATACTCTCATAGTCTTAATGCCTGGCTGAAGCATTCCAACAACAGTGTTTTTGTTATGAAGTATCGAGGTACTTATCACTCAGCCTTATCACTTAATAGGCTGATACAAAAGGGAGTCATATGTCACCAGTGTCACTCACAAATACAGCCACACAGGGAGATGTACCAGCTGGAGTGGGATGGTTATATATACAAGAAAAATAGAGATGGTCTATTAAATAAGTAATTGTGAACATCCCTGACCTATGACCTTGGCCTTTTGCCCACATATCAACTGGATTCTTTCTAAATGATGGGTAACTACTAACCACTTAAATCTGGTGTAATTACTTGGCAACCAATGGGTGAATAACTTTGACCTGCAACCTTTAACCTGCTGACCAGCTGACCCCAAAATCAATAAGTTATTTATTCAAGCAAAAAGACCCATAAATATGAAGTTTGAGTCAAACTGAGTGATGCATAGATGTGGCATATGTGAAAGACTGAAGGTTTGGGTTGAACAGTTACACTTGAAATATGCTCACAAGCATTTAGAACAATTAAATATTGTGACCTTGACCTTTGACTTTTTGACCTCAACATCAATAGGCTTCTTCTCTTATTGGTAGGTAAGCCATATATGACAAATGGAAGGTACAGATTGAAAAGTTTGCCTGAAAATGACTCCACGCAAGAAGTGGGTGCTGTGAACTTGACCTTTAACCTCAAGGTCTTTTCCCCTGTTGGCAGAGAAGCGATATCAGTGCTGAAAGGTTTGGAATGAAAAGTCTAGCTTGAAATGTGTCCAAAACCTTTTCAAAGAAGTGGATCCTGTGACCCTGACCTTTGACCTTGTGACCTCAAAATCTATAGGATTCTTCTCCAACTTAGTAGGCAAGCTATATGTGAAAGATCAAAGAATTGGGATGAAAGGGTTGGCTTAAAATGCATCCACAGGCTTTTCAAAGAAGAGGCTCCTGTGACCTTGACCTTTGACCTTTTGACCTAAAAAAAATTATGGTTCTTCCCCTGTTGGTAGGTGAGCTGTATGTGAAAGATGGAAGGTTTGGGATGAAAATTTTGTCTCAAAGAGTTATTTCTGGGGGGTGCAAACACACCCCATAACTTCGAGAATATAGGTCGCAGTGACCTAATTTCAGGTTTGCAAGGAGATCTTTTTATAACCTCTAAGACTGCATAGGGTTCATGGCCCTAGCCCCTACGGTTACGATTTGTGCCCTGCTAACGGACGGACGGACGGCCGGACGGCCGGACAGATGGAAGGACGACGGACAAAGACACATCGCTATAGCCCAGCATGACTGAAAGTCAGCTGAGCTAACAAAAAAACTTAAATCCAACTATTTCATGAACCTTGCCCATGTTACCTTGACACCCAAATCATAGGGGATTCCTAAACTCCCATGTAATACATATATGAACTAGACATTTCTTGGCACCGCTGGTGCCATAGTATCGCCAGACAAATGAGGTCACTAGCTGAAGCAATCCCCCAGGTTCACTGGAGATTTTCATGATTGTTGGTGATTTTTACCATATATGGCAATATTTAAAGTCAAGTCCACTCTCATATGCAAGGTCAGGACCCAAATTTAAATATATCTCATCCGATAATCCAAATCTATGTATATGCATAATATAAAAGAAATCTGTCCATTAGTTTTTGACTTATAATGCTCACAGTGCTGTCAAGTGGCCCTTTTTAAGATATTCATGATTTTTTGTTTTTCAACAAATATGGGAATATTCAAGGTCAAGGTCACTCTCATAGTCATGGTCATGACCCCAAATCAATAAACTGAATTCAAAAATATCCAACATTTGAAAAAAAAAATTAAATTAAAAAAAAAAATAATTTAAATTAAATTAAATTTAAAATTAAATATACCTCATTCCATAAACCATATCTATATACATGCATAACATGAAAGAAATCTGTCCATTACTGTTTGACTTATAATGCTCACAGTATATACTGTCAAGTGGCAATGATGGGGTATTCAAAGGCGCAAAAAACAAGAAAAGGACAACAGGTGGTGCCACCTATCTTCTGCAAAAGACAAAACTATCCAAGATCTTCCGTCAACTTGATTTTTGGACCAATCCATGCATCCCTTTTTAAGATATTCTTGATTTTATGTGATTTTCACCATATATGGTAATATTCAAGGTCAAAGCCACTCTCGAAGGAAAGGTCATGACCCCAATTTTAATATACATCATCCCATAACCCATGCCTATGTACATGCCTAATATTAAAGAAATCTGTCAATCAGTTTTTGACTTGTGATGCTAAAAGTACTGTCAAGTGGCAATGATGGGGGTATTAAACGGCACAAAAACAAGAAAAGGATACTAGGTGGCACCACCAGTTTCCGGTACATGACATCACTATCCAAGATCTTTGTCCAACTTGATTTTCCGATAAATCCATGAAAGATTTCTTGAGATATTTAAGAATTTGTGTGATTTTCCCCAAAAATGGATCTATTTAAGGTCAAGGTCACTCTCCTAGTTGAGGTCATGACCCCATTTTAAATAGGCTTCGTCCTCTCACCTATATCTATAAATGTGTCAAGTTTGAAAAAGATCCTTGAAATATTTTTTGAGTTATTGTGTCCAAAAGAAATCTCGGCGGCGGCGGCGGCGCAACCGTGCCTAAACCATAGTATCTCCAGACTATGTCTGGCGATACAAATATGATAACACTAGTCAGTGGTTTCTGAGTAAAAAAGTGTTAACCTGAGTTGTGGACAGAGGACTCGGACACCAACTAGACATTTCTTGGCACCGCAGGTGCCAGAGTATCCCCAGACATAGTACACCCCCCCTTTTAAGAATAGGCCCCCATTTTTAGCAGCATATACTGACACTTGGCAAGCAATAATGGTTTCTTCCATCTATCAATCCACAATCTTTTTGAAAATGTTGGTCCTGTGACCTTGACCTTTGACCTCATGACCCAAAAATCAATTAGGGTCTTGCTTTTTCATTGGGACATATATGTCAAGTTTAAAATCTATACATCAATAAAAGCAGGAATTATCATCCAGAAACTAATTTTTTGACAGATGGCTCCAGTGGCCTTGCCCTTTGACCTTGTGACCCCAAAGTTGATATTGATCATCCACTTTTATATATAAATCAATAGAGGTCTAGATTCATTGATGGGCCATATATAAGTCAGGTTTGAAATCCATATATTAATCCAAGCTTGAATTATCATCTCAGGAACTAATTTTTGGACAGATGGCTCCTGTGACCTTCACCTTTGAACTTGTGACCTCACAATTTACAGGTGTCTTCCTCTATTGGCAGGGGAACTGTATGTGCAAGATGAAATGTCTGAGATGAAATGTTTGGCTGAAAATGCATCCACAATCTTTTTAAAGATGTGTCCTGTGACCTTGACCTTTGACCTCATGACCCCAAAATCAATTCAGGTCTTGCTTTTCCAATGGGACATATACAAGTCAAGTTTGGACAGATGGCTCCTGTGACCTTCACCTTTGACCTTGTGACCTCAAAATTGATAGGGTTCTTCCTCTCTTGGCAGGTGAACTATATGTGCAAGATGAAAGATCTGAGATGAAATGTTTGGTTGAAAATGCATCCGCATCTTTTTAAAAATGTCCTGTGACCTTGACCTTTAACCTCAAAACCCCTAAATCAATTTGGGTCTTGCTTTTCCTATAAGACATATACAAGTCAAGTTTGAAATCCATACATCAATACAAGCAGGAATTATCATCCATAAACTAATTTTTAGACAGATGGCTCCTGTGACCTTCACCTTTGATCTTGTGACCTCAAAATTGATAGGGTTCTTCCTCTCTTGGCAGGTGAACTATATGTGCAAGATGAAAGATCTGAGATGAATTGTTTGGCTGTAAATGAATCCACAATCTTTTTAAAGATTTGTCCTGTGACCTTGACCTTTGACCTCATGACCCCAAAATCAATTCAGGTCTTGCTTTTCCAATGGGTCATATACAAGTCAAGTTTGAAATCCATACATCAATAAAAGAAGGAATTATCATCCAGAAATTAATTTTTAGCATATGGCTCCTGTGACCTTCACCTTTGACCTTGTGACCTCAAAACTGATAGGGGCCTTCCTCTACTGGCAGATGAACTATATGTGCAAGATGAAAGGTCTGAGATGAAATGTTTGGCTGAAAATGCATCCACAATCTTTTTAAAGATGTGTCCTGTGTCCTTGACCTTTGACCTCATGACCCCAAAATCAATTGGAGTCTTGCCTTTTCAATGGGACATATATAAGTCAAGTTTGAAATCAATACATCAAAAAAAGCAGAAATTATCATCCAGAAACTAATTTTTTGACAGATAGCCTTTTTGACCCTAGAACCTATAGGGTTCTTACTTTAGTGGTGGGCCATACATAAGTCACGTTTGAAATCCATATGGCTATCAACACTGGAGATATCATAAGAGGTGTGTGATTTTCACGAAATATGGACACATTAAAGGTCAAGGCCACTCTCATGGTAAAGCATATGACCCATTCCATAACCCATCTCTCTACATGTGCATAATATGAAAGAAATCTGTCCATTAGTTTTTGACTTATAATGCTTACAGTACTGTCAAGTGGCAATTATGGAGGTATTAAAAGGCGTAAAAACAAGGAAAGGATAATAGGTGGCACCACCAGTTTCCGGAATATTACAAGGCTATCCAAGATCTTCGGTCACCTTGATTTTTGGACCAGTCCATGCAAGCTTACTTGAGATATTTAAGAATTTGTGTTATTTTCAGCAAAAATGGACCTATTCAAGGTCAAGGTCACTCTCCTAGCATAGATCATGACCCCATTTTAAATAGACTTCTTCCCCTTACCTACATCTATACAAATGTAAAGTTTGAAAAAGATCAGTGAAATATTTTTTGAGTTATCCCGCTCACAAGGTTTTTCTGCGGCGGAGGCGGGGGGGGGGGGGGGGGGGGACCGTCCTGAAACCATAGTATCCCGACTTTGTCTGGGGATACAATGATGCCAGGCGAACCAGTAAGACCTGGATTTCTGTCATCAATGCTTATGTATAAAACAGACAAATTATTATAACTGGCTGTTGACTGTTACTTGAGTACATGATGTTACGTTTGTTAACGTTCACCTGGCTACAGCACAGGCACAGTGACCCCTCCACCTGGACACTCCACACATTAAGCCACCCCATGTTTATACCCTTTGTTTATACAAATGATGCTGTGACCCCAATTACCACAGCCCCCTGCTGATTTTATATGTTCACACAGATGAGCTGAAGTAGTTTGGTCTGTCAAGATGGGTCTGATAGTCCATGGGCCAGAAAGTGCCTAAAACCTGCAAATATACCAATAAAAATGTCAGTTTTAAAAATAAAGAAAAATAAAGGGTAGAAGAAAGAAAGCCTAAGAATTTACAAGGCAAACTTACTATAATTCTCTGTACCTCATATTCTTCCCATTCTATTGATACCAAAATTATGATTAAAATAACATGACGGCTATAGTCCAAAAACCCAGGCAAGTCACTCCAGAAAAACCTCTAAGTATGTGGTTTGTAAAAACAAGGGACCTATGGGTCACGGCGCTCAGCTGTTATATATGATAAAAAAAATATGATTTAGAAATGAGGCACATGCTGGTTTTATGTGGTAATAAAAATAAGCTGTATTATGAGTTGTTGTTGTTTAGCTTTATGTATGATTTTGATAGTACCTTTGGAGACAGGAAAGAGGATTAATTTCATTTATTTTATTAACAAATGTAGTGCGATTGTCACACAGATTTTGACTTGGCCATATAACTTATAAGCAGAACATATAATTTAAGAGTTGAACTATTTATTAAAAAATTACAAATATTGTCCCAAATATAATTTTTATTAAAAATAATAAGAGAATAGTATGATTTTTTCAAATAAAATATAACTGAAATGATTATTAAAATAATATTAAAGAATATATTCATGAATGCATTCATTAATACATTTTGAAAGTATTTGCACTGGTATTCATGTACTTTCATTTTTACCTGAATTCCCATTCTTATGAAAGAAATTTTATAATGGAGTACATATTCATATTTGTGTTTAAATACAATTGCAAAGTATTTGCACCATGTCTGGTATTTATTCAGTTTTCACCAAAAAAGATGTTGAGAATCCAGAATATACAAAATTCACACATTTAAATAATGATCATAAGTACCTGGTTTTATGGCTTTTATTTATAAAAAAAAAAAGTAATATATTCATTTTGGACTAATTTCACACACTAGACACAGTAGGAATCTAGATTAATATTATCAACTGCATCTTTGTCTATCATTAATTTCCTTCATATGATCCCTAATAATTAGTAATGAATAATATGATTTACTTTTTTATCATTAAAATTGAACTGAAAAATACTATAGGTGACTGCATGGTGTTAACTGGAATACGTGACATTCTATCCATCGATACAAGATTCTTATATCATCGGTAACTGCAAGTTAATTTCCTGTTATTATAAACTAACAAATTCCTTTTCTATTTTTCTTAAATTTGTTATTAAAAACCAATAAAAATTTATTAATTTATTGTTTATTGTTATGTTGTTGGTTAAAACTACTAGATGAGTTGGGTTGGACACCTGGATCATTGCAACTGTGGCTGGCCATTATATAATAAGCTGCCTGGATGCCCCAGTTTATGCCTCACCTCAAGCATGCATAATTTGCTGAAAGTTCAACAAGGTCAACATACAGGTGACTCAAGAGGTGCTACAGAGAGCCAAGGTCTGACATGGTCTCATAAAAACATTAATAAAAGCTACAATTTTTGGCCAATTTCTTTCAGCTTTTTAAACTAAAAAGCTGAAATCTTTATGTGTGCATGATATGAAAATTATATCCTCAGTGCTCACAGGAAACAAACAGGCCATGGTCTAAGCTGGGCAAAATTTAAGGTACTAATTTTATATTTATACTAATAACTTATAAAATTTGAAAAATTCAGAACTAATTTTGGGTATTCAATTGAATCTTGATTAAATAATGTTACATCCCTGACAAAAAATCTCTAGCTTCAGCAATCCTCTTGTTAAGGGAGTAAATATATTTCTTGATTTTTTACAAAGTGCATTATGTTTGGGCCCATAACTTAAAACAATTACGCAATACTGACATCATTTCTAGCATGTGCATAGAGAATGTATAGAAAAATATGTATATTATATATGATTAAAGTCAGTGTTTTTGATATTAGGCAGTCTTGAAGTGTAACAATGGGTTTTTAATGGAAAAATGAAGTTTTTCATTAATATCTCAAAGGTATTAAGTCCTAGTGACCAAATTCTTGGCATGGTAGGGGATTTTTGAGACATCTAATTGTATGCCAAATTTTAGGAACTGAGAGCTGAAGCTTGGGAGCTGAGCACTTGCAAACTGTATGACACTATCTTGATGTAAACAATATGTTACATGGTGCTTGAAAACTTGAATAAAATCTACAGTTTTTGATAAACTGGTTTCAAATTTTTGGTGTTTACAGACAAAATGCTAAAAAAAACATGCTGTGAAAATTAAATCCACAGTACTTACAGGAATAAAACATACCATGGTCAAAGTTGGGCAAAATTTAAGGTACCAATTTTTTATTTTTGTTAATATTTTGAAAAATTTAAAAGATTTTGATCTAATTTTGGGTACACAATTTAATTTTGATTAATCAAAGTTATATAAGTGGAAAAAAGTTTATAGCTTTAACATATTTTGTGTTAAGTGATCGAATAGCTTTCCTGATTTTTTACACAATGCATTATGTTTGGGCCCATAACTTTTTAAATTTATATAATACAGACATAATTTCTTGCATGTACTTAGGAACTATGTAGAGGAATAATTATGGTAAATATGAGATATTATATATTATAATATATATTATAGAATATATTCATGAATGCATTCATGAATACATTTTGAAAGTATTTGCACTGGTATTCAAATACTTTCATTTTTACCTGAATTCCCATTCTTATGCAAGAAATTTTATAATGGCATGTCTGGTATTTATTCAGTTTTAGCCAAACAATGATGTTAAGAATCCAGAATATAAACAAAGGACCCATGGGTCACGACAACCAGCTTAAGCTTTGCAAATGCAAAATATGAAAAATATTCTATTGTAATGTTTTTTATTTATATAAGCATAAGAGAAGCTAAGAGGAAAGGGCCCTCCTACTTGGTTATAGTAAAGTTCTCAATATATGATTGCAAACTAATACTCTGAAAAGACTGTCATGAAGAAAAACAGTAAAAGTTTTGAGATACTGTGATGCATATGAAAAATTTGCAGATGGACAGGCAAATGGACAGAATGGACTAATACCTTCATTTCACTTTCAAGGGAATAATGCATTTAAGTTTATATATAACAACATGGCATCTACAAAATTATTCCTTGAATCCCTATTAAAACGTATTGCACATTGGAGTTTTCAGTACATGCTTAATTTTATTCACCGAAATAAAATAAAAGATTCAGTACATTTGATAAAATAAAAACATCTTTTCAAATAAAGTATACACACTGTTGGTTGAATGAGGGACAAACAATATAATTATGCTAATTACAATCTCAGCTATAATTAATTACTGGAATTAATAGTCAATTTCACACCTGGTGAAGTTTTACTCTTCTGAAGTAAAGCATTACTTATCTGATGAACATCCACACTTTCATAGCAATACATCACTTTGTGGACACAATTAAATGTGCACTTTAATCATTGTAACCCTGGTGGTACAATACAAAATCTAAAATGTAGCATGTCCAAGAATAAAATAAAATACAGAAAATTATAACATTCATCTAGTTTATGCACCAGCTGGGGGGGGGGGGGGGGTGAGTGCAGGGCAGAGGGGAAGCCTGCTAGTAGTGGCCAAGCTGGGCCAAGGCAAGCTGCCTGGGGTGGGTTACATAATGCAAGTGAAGGCTGTACTACTAGGTGGGCCAGATGTAAACAACACTTGACATGGTGTATGAAAACTTGAATAAAAGCTACTCTTTTCAAACAATTTCTTTGAAATTTCAGATTTTAAAAGATTAAATCCTTATGTATATATGCTGTGAAAATAAAATCAACAGTACTTACAGGGAAAAAACGTGCCACTGCCAAATTTGGACAAAATTTAAGGTATTGATTTTTTATTTATGCTGATAACTTGAACAATTTGCAAAATTCAGATCTAATTTTGGGTAAAAAATTGAATCCTGATTAAATAAAGGTATATTCCTGAGAAAAAGTCTCCAGCTTCAGCAATTCTCATGTTAAGTGAGCAAATATATTTCCTGATTTTTAACAAGGGACCTATGGGTCACTGTGCTCAGCTGACGTTAACCTTGAAGGTAAAAATCTAAAATAATATCAAATGGAGATAAAGTGTGAGAGGAAGAGGTAATAAAGGCCTTGGTTGGTTTATATGATTGGTTTGTATTGATGAGCAAGAAATTGTTGCAAAAAATATTTTGTGACCTGACCATGTGTTTCCTAATGTTGAAACTAAAGCATATGAGCAGTTTGTGAACAAATGATCTGTACTATTACCATGATCATTAGTTGGTTTTTCGATTATCTGTTGACATTTCAGTAGTTTACACATTTGTTCAATTGAATCTATTTTTTAGTATATTAAATTATAAATTATTATTAAATATATATGTATTTTTTTATGAAATGTATACAGTTGAAATAGAGCTAATAAACAACATAAAACAGGGCAAACAAAGCCTGATCTCAAATTCTGCTGAGGCAGGAAAATAATGAACAAATGTTTGTATTAAATCCTCATTTTTTTATCACATCAATTATTTTCTAATTTAAGTTAATATTTCTATACATTTCCAATTTAACATATATATTTGAATATAAAAGTTGATTCATAATTCTCAATTGCATCATCATAAATCTCAATCTTGTCAGATAACACCACATCATGCATACAAATGTTTATTTATCTTTTACCACAAAAATATATCTTTTAAATCTGCAAAACAATAAATATCTAAAAATAATACTTGATTTAGATTTCACAATTTTTAATTGTCTTTATTTATCCAAAATGTGCTTCATATTTTATAATAATTTAAGCATACTGATGGGTTCAATTATATTTGTTAAAATCATTTAAAAGAAAACTGATTTCTTTAAAAATGCTACATTACACAACATTGCATCTTCTTGATTACACCTTGAATTATTTTTTCAAGGAAAGTTTTTGCATATCAGAGTGGAAACAGCATTACAATTAAGGAGATACAGTGAAAACAATAACAATTAGTGCATAACACTTGGTGGGTTGGGTTTGCGGGGGGGGGGGGGGGGCGGGGGGGGGGGGGGTGGGGGGGGGGTTGGGGGGGTGATTGGAGTGGTGATATGAGAATAACTGTACACCTGTCACAGCAGGGGATCTCCCCCAGTGACTGTAACAAATCAGAAACCCTGGCATAGCTGACTTCCAGTGACCTGGAGTGGGACCCTGCATCTGTAATCAAAGCAAGTGACTACAGAAAAAAAAATCAATAACTAGCTTAATTTTCAAGCTTTTATTTTCAAATTTCAGATTTGGACAAACTGAATATCTATGTTTACATGCTGTGAAAATTAAATCAATGGTGCTTACAGGAAAAAAACGTGCCATGGTCAAAGTTGGGCAAAATTTAAGGTACTGATTTTTTTTTTATGCTAATAACTTAAAAAATTTACAAAATTCAAATCTAATTTTCAGTAAACAATTGAATCTTAATTAAACATAGTTATATACTAGAGAAAATAGACTCTAGTTTCAAAATTTTTCATGTTAAGTGAGTTATTATTTTTCCTGATTTTTTAAAAAGTCCATTATGTTTGGACCCATAACTTAAAGAATTTATACTTTACAGACTTAATTTCTTGCATGTACATAGGAACTATATAGAGGAATATTTATGGTAAATATGAGGAAAAACAGATGAGTGGTTTTGATATTAGGCAGTCCTGAAGTGTGAAAATAGGATTTTAATAAAAAATTGAGGTTTTTCCTTCATTTCTCAAAGGAACAAAGTCGCAAAGACCCAGTTTTCGGCTTGGTAGGAGATCTTGGGGACATCTAACATTATGCTGAATTTTGGATTCCTAGGTATTACGGTTTCAAAACGTGGCACATCTTCGGACGGACGGACAGACGGACGGACGGACGACGGACAATGGACCACGACTATAGCTCAGATGACTTATAGTCAGCTGAGCTAATAAAGACTGGGTGTTATAATCACAAGGAAAGAACCATGAAGACTGGGTGTTATAATCACAGGGAGGGAACCATGAACTGGGTGTTATAATCACTAGGAAAGAACCATGAAGACTGGGTGATATAATCACAGGGAGAGAACCATAAAGACTGGGTGTCATAATCACAGGGAGAGAACCATGAAGAATGGGTTTTATAATCACAGGGAGAGAACCATGAAGACTGGGTGTTATAATCACAGGGAAAGAACCATGAAGACCGGGTGTTATAATCACAGGGAGAGAACCATGAAGACTGGGTGTTATAATCACAGGGAGAGAACCATGAAGACTGGATGTTATAATCACAGGGAGAGAACCATGAAGACTGGGTGTTATAATCACAGGAATGGAACCATAAAGACTGGGTGTTTGCCATCATCAGAAATTATTTAAATTTTCACTTTCCCGCACCAGCAACAGGAGGTCAATGCAACAGTTGGTATTTACTGGTTGAGACTGTTCTTCATGTTGCTGGAAGCATACAAACCAAAACACGACATAGCTGAGATGGTTTAGGATGTTTGGAGGAAGGTCACATCTGGCTCAGCCTTGATCAGAAGCAGGCTGGGGAGCACCTGTTACATCATCTCCAGCACAAGCAGATAACTAAACACAGCCACCTCTGAACCATTCAATCCAGTTTGTTTTGTTTGATCCTGCTCCTCTGAACATTCAAAGTGCAGTGAATTTAAAACACACAAACCTTATTCTTTTCAAGAAAAGAATGATTGTAACAAATATATGTTATTTTTGATTATAACAAATATATGTGTCATCTCATAAACTTTATTTACAAGATGGTTCTGCTGTAATGGTATATCTTCTCACTGGGTTTCTGACTTCATAAAAGACCCACCAGGTCCATTCAGGCCTCAACAGGCCAAAGCCAGAAAATTAAACAGACTAAACACAATGAAGACTTTCTTTTTTCATATTCTATACTTTAATATAACAGAAAAAAATTAAATATATAAATTCCACTGTCTTCATTAATCTATATATAACAAGTCATGACAATAATTTCAAAACATTTGACATATCAAACACTAGTCAGGAAAGTGTTTATTGTCATGAATAAAAGAAAAGTATGAACTTCATATATAAATGTATTGAAGAAACCACATGAACTGTAAATCATCATCATCAGATACTGACCCCTCCCCCCAGGTGTATTACATTTATATATATTCATACTGACTGGCAAAAGAATGATGCTCAGCTGAATTTAGGGAAATTAGAACAATGAGTAACATAGATGTAAAATATATCTCAGATTTAGGTTACACTGACACAGTGAACCTATTTTTCATCCAGCTGCTACCATTTGTGCCCATGTTACTAATAGTGTTAAAATCATGTTCTTTCACACAGCTTGCAGAATATAGGGCATTGTGACATTATTTCAGGTTACCAAGAAATTTTTGCAGGAACCTCCCTTGATCTTTATCAAATTAGAAGTTTCTAGGTCCAACGAAAAACCATGCAATCATCTAAATCTGTCCATTTGGGTGCCCAAGTCATGTTCTTTCACATATCTTGCAGAATATAGTTCCAAACTTCAGGTTTCCAAGGAGATTTGCCTAAGACCTCCCAAGATGTACAGATTGAAGATTCTAGGCTGGACGGTTACAGTTTGTGCCCTTTGTGCTTATTAACAGCCAGACTGCTTCATTTGAAGGTCACAAAAACAGAGAACAAGGGACCTATGGGTCACGGCGCTCAGCTGTTATATATGATAAAAAAATATGATTTAGAAATGAGGCACATGCTGGTTTTGTGTGGTAATAAGTATAAGCTGTATTATGAGTTGTTGTTGTTAAGCTTATGTATGATTTTGATGGTACCTTTGGAGACAGAGAAGAGAATTGATTTCATTTATTTTATTAACAAATGGAGTACTATTGTCACACAGATTTTGACTGGGCCATATAACTTATAAGCAGATCATATCATATAAGAGTTTAACTATTTATTAAAAAAAAATACAAATATTGTCCCAGATATAATTTTTATTAAAAATAATAGGAGAATCGTATGATTTTTAAAATGAAATATAACTGAAATGATTATTAAAATAATATTAAAGAATATATTCATGAATGCATTCATGAATACATTTGGAAAGTATTTGCACTGGTATTCATATACTTTCATTTTTACCTGAATTCCCATTCTTTATGCAAGAAATTTTATAATGTAGTACATATTCATATTCATATTTAAATACAATTGCAAAGTATTCCCACCATGTCTGGTATTTATTCAGTTTTCACCAAACAATGGTGTTGAGAATCCAGAATGTACAAAATTCACACATTTAAATAATGATCATAAGTACCTTGTTTCATGGCTTTTATTTATATTAAAAAAAAATAAATGTGATATATTTATTTTGGACTAATTTCACATCAATGTACACACTAGACACAGTAGGAATCTAGATTAATATTATCAACTGCATCTTTGTCTATCATTAATTTCCTTCATATGATCCCTAATGATTAGTAATGAATAATATGATTTTCTCTTTTATTATTAAAATTGAACTGAAAAATGCCATAGGTGACTGCATGGTGTTAATTGGAATATGTGACATTCTATCCATCGATACAAGATTCTTATATCATCAGTAACTGCAAGTTAATTCCCTATTATTATAAACTAACAAATTCCTTTTCTATTTTTCTTTAATTTGTTATTAAAAACCAATAAAAATTGATTAATTTATTGTTTATTGTTATGTTAAGTAGTTGGTAAAAACTACTAGATGAGCTCGGTTGGACACCTGGATCAACTGTGGCTGGCCATAACCTGCCTTGCTGCCCCAGTATATGCCTCGCCCCAAGCGTGCATAATTTGCTGAAAGTTCAACAAGGTCAACATACAGGTGACTCAAGAGTGGCTGGAGAGAGCCAAGGTCTGACATGGTCTCATAAAAACATTAATAAAATCTACAATTTTTGGCCAATTTCTTTCAGCTTTCTAAACTAAAAAGCTGAAATCCTTATGTGTGCATGATATGAAAATTATATAAACAGAGCTCACATGAAACAAAAGATAAATGGTCAAAGTTGGGCAAAATTTAAGGTACTAATTTTATATTTATACTAATAACTTATAAAATTTGAAAAATTCAGAATTAATTTTGGGTATTCAATTGAATCTTGATTAAATAATGTTACATCCCTGACAAAAAATCTCTAGCTTCAGCAAGCCCCTTGTTAAGGGAGTAAATATATTTCTTGATTTTTTACAAAGTGCATTATGTTTGGGCCCATAACTTAAAACAATTACGCAATACTGACATCATTTCTGGCATGTGCACAGAGAATGTATAGAAAAACATGTATATTATATATGATTAAAGTCAGATCAGTGGTTTTGATATTAGGCAGTATTGAAGTGTAACCATGGGTTTTTAATTGAAAAATGAAGTTTTTCATTAATATCTCAAAGGTATTAAGTCCTGGTGACCAAATTCTTGGCATGGTAGGGAATTTTGGAGACATCTAATTGTATGCCAAATTTTAGGAACTGAGAGCTTAAGCTGGGGAGCTGAGCTCTTGCAAACTGCATAACACTAGCCTGATGTAAACAATATGTTACATGGTGCTTGAAAACTTGAATAAAATCTACAGTTTTTGATCAACTGGTTTCATATTTTGGTGTTAACAGACAAAATGCTAACAAAAACATGCTGAGAAAATTAAATCCACAGTACTTACAGGAAAAAAACGTGCCATGGTCAAAGTTAGGCAAAATTTAAGGCACCAATTTTTTTATTTTTGTTAATATTTTAAATAATTTAAAAGATTTTGATCTAATTTTGGGTATACAATTTAATTTTGATAAATTAAAGTTATATTGCTTGAAAAAAAGTCCATAGCTTTAACAAGTTTTGTGTTAAGTGATCAAATATCTTTCCTGATTTTTTTCAAAATGCCTTATGTTTTGGCCCATAACTTTCTTAAATTATATAATACAGACATAATTTCAGGCATGTACATAGGAACTATATAGAGGAATATTTATGGTAAAGATGAGGAAAAACAGATGAGTGGTTTTGATATTAGGCAGCCCTGAAGTGTGAAAATAGGTTTTTAATAAAAAATTGAGGTTTTTCCTTAATTTCTCAAAGGAACAAAGTCGCAAAGACCCCGTTTTTAGCTTGGTAGGAGATCTTGGGGACATCTAACACTATGCCAAATTTTGGATTCCTATGTCTTATGGTTTCAAAATGTGCCACATCTACGGACGGACGGACAGACAGACGGATGGACGGACGACGGACAATGGACCACGACTATAGCTCAGATGACTTATAGTCAGCTGAGCTAAAAAAATGCATAAAAATTAAATATAATATATATAAAATAAATATAATTATATCATACAGTTTTCCTTTTCATGTTTTATTTTCCTTCAGTCCTTAAAAAAATATATATTACAATACATTCTGTACAACATATGATTATGAAGTTAAAGGTAAAAACTCTGTCTGACCTGTCCCATACAGAGACTACAGAACAACTTTTATCATCAACAGTCACATCTAACATGTTCAGGTCACGTTCCACATATTTATGAGAAATCACAGAAACCTCTAGCTGGTTATCTCTTGCTGGCTCTCATTGGTTTGCTCTCACTGGTTTTCTCTCTCTGGCTGTTTGTCTCTGGCTGGCTGTCACTGTTTGGCTCCCAATTGTTTGCTTTCTCTAGCTGGCTATCTCTGACTTGCTGTCGTTGGACTGCTTTCTCTGGCTAGCTATCTCTGGCTGGCTATCTCTGGTTGGCTCTAAACTGATTGCTCTCTCTGGCTGGTTGTCTCTGGCTGGCTCTCACTGGCTGGATATCTGGCTTGCACTCTCACTGTCTCTAGTTTGCTCTCATTGGTTTGCTCTCTCTGGCTGGCTCTCTCTGACTGGCTCTCATTGTTTCGTTCTCACTGCCTGGCTGTATCTGGCTGGTTGCCTCTGGCTGGCCCTCACTGGCTGGATATCTCTGGCTTGCACTCTGGCTATCTCTGACTTGCTGTCGTTGGATTGCTTTCTCTGGCTGGCTATCTCTGGCTGGCTATCTCTGGTTGGCTCTAAACTGATTGCTCTCTCTGGCTGGTTGCCTCTGGCTGGCCCTCACTGGCTGGATATCTCTGGCTTGCACTCTGGCTGTCTCTTGATTGCTCTCACTGGTTTGCTCTCTCTGGCTGGCTCTCTCTGGCTGGCTCTCATTGTTTTGTTCTCGCTGCCTGGCTGTATCTGGCTGGTTGCCTCTGGCTGGCCCTCACTGGCTGGATATCTCTGGCTTGCACTCTGGCTGTCTCTGGACTGCTCTCACTGGTTTGCTCTCTCTTTCTGGCCCTCTCTGGCTGGCTCTCATTGTTTTGTTCTCGCTGCCTGGCTGTATCTAGCTGGTTGCCTCTGACTGGCCCTCACTGGCTGGATATCTCTGGCTTGCTCTCTCCCTGGCTGTCTTTGGTATGCTCTCTCTGCCTGGCTTTATCTGGCTGGCTGTCTCTGGCTGGTTGTGGAACATTCAGTTGGCACAAATAAAGCTCTGTCATTTGGTTTTCTATAGTTTTTTCACTTAAACTCTTGACTAAATTGGAATTATTGGTCACATAATTTTTAATCTGTGGTCAAACATAGACATATCCACATGCTTACTGAATGGAGTCCGCCATTTCTGCTTCACTACATTCACATATGTGAGACAAGGAGACAGACATTCACCTGCCTTCAATAAATTGTCAACTGACAAACTCCCTGTCTCATGATATATGAAGTTCACTCCAGGTTATCGAAAGAGGCTTATCTTAAGGAACAGATTTAGATTAAGGGTGCAGAGAGCTATGAGACCTTAAAAAGCAGGCAACATGAAAATGTATGACTGTTTCATGCTGACAGACACACTGGAAGACAGTGCACCACATTCCTAGTAACCTGTCTGTGATAGCTGACAACACATCAGTAACCACCCAGGCTATGCTATGAACACCCCGGCAGCAACAGAACATGTCATCAACACATGGACCCTCTGATGTCAGCGGACACTGTGTGTGTGTGTGTGTGGAGGGGGGGGGGGGGAGGGCTGGTGAGCACACTGTAGAAATATGACACCTGACACCAGCATTCCCTGGTTTACAACTTAACATTCAGCAGTAATCTAGTCATGACTGTGTTTAAGGTGCAGGAGTGGTCCCCCCACCCAATGCATCATGACCTGACTTTATTTCAGTTTTTCGTTTGCATTGAACAATCTAATGCTTGAGGAACCCTTAAAATATACATTTTCTCGAAGCTAAGGAGATTCCCTACATTGTGATAAATATATACTTTGTTTTGGAGGATAATGTTTAATTTAATTTAAATATTTAACATAAAGCAGTTTATTCCAGCACATCTAAAGCAGAATATATCAGAATATATTTTTAAATTACACAAAAATTTAGATAAAAATCCCCAGGCCTGTTTTAGTTTTGTGAGTTATGTTTAACAATTACAATTTTACAGTGTTTAATTTTGAAACCCTCACAAATCATTTCATTTTTTTACATTTTCCTTAATAAAATCCTTTTAATTAATTTAAGGCATAAAATAAGTTATTACGATTTTTACCCTTTATAGGTGCCTGGGAGTTGAAAATAAAACCAGCTTTCAACAATCACATACCCATAGGCCTACTAGTCACATGAAAGTCTTGACTTGGTTTCTTTCAGGGAAGCAGGAAACGATGGTTTTAACATTTATACACCATGCATACACATGCACGCCACAGATAGAGCCTGGTTATATTTTGTAATAAGGTTTATTATAATACATGTAAACAAGAAATTTTAACCGATTTAACAATCAACAAATAACAGCATCCAGGAAAGTCTGAAGGTTCACCAAGTTCGGCTCACTAAGACAAGAGTTCAATCAACATGTGCAGAACTTTTAACAAGGGGCATTCGAAAAATTTCATCATTGGTCCATTGTATTTTCTTTTGTTATGTACATAATATTTAGTTGTTGAGATGTTGACAGTATGAATATCAAGACATGGTTGGATATAAAGTAGCTTGTTTGGAAATCATTTTTCACATCTTTGGATAGGCCCGGGACATAGCAGCAATAACATGATGCCAGATAAAAATTTGTGCTTCCATATAAATGTCAAAAGAGTGAAAGGCCAACGACACTATATGACAGTCATCCACTGACAGATTATTCACAAGGACATAAGCATTTGCACACCAATCTAAGCTTGAGTTGGGGTTGCTTTACTGAGCGTTAATATAAGCTTATTAGATTTGGCTTTAAACCTCAACCATCAACCCTTATTGCCCCTTGGACTTGGCCAATGCATTAATTAATCACTTGCACCTATTGGCCGAATGACCAAGGTGAGGGCTTGGGGTAATGTGATTGACAGGCCTGTGACAGGGCAGGAGTTAGTTTACAAACACCCTGTCAGCCCATCATACTCATACTGATAGTGTTTACTAAAAAGAAGTCACCTTTTTTCACAAAATGCAACCAGTGACCCAAAATGTGCACAAGTACATTCAGTATCAAGTATACCTTTTATTGTGCACAAGTACATTCAGTATCAAGTATATCTTTTATTGTGCACAAGTTCATTCAGTATCAAGCATACCTTTTATTGTGCACAAGTACATTCAGTATCAAGTATACCTTTTATTGTGCACAAGTACATTCAGTATCAAGTATACCTTTTATTGTGCACAAGTACATACAGTATCAAGTATACCTTTTATTGTGCACAAGTACATTCAGTATCAAGTATACCTTTTATTGTGCACAAGTACATTCAGTATCAAGTATACCTTTTATTGTGCACAAGTACATGCAGTATCAAGTATACCTTTTACTGTGCACAAGTACATTCAGTATAAAGTATACCTTTTACTGTGCACAAGTACATTCAGTATCAAGTATACCTTTTATTGTGCACAAGTACATTCAGTATCAAGTATACCTTTTATTGTGCACAAGTACATTCAGTATCAAGTATACCTTTTATTGTGCACAAGTACATTCAGTATCAAGTATACCTTTTATTGTGCACAAGTACATTCAATATCAAGTATACCTTTTATTGTGCACAAGTACATTCAGTATCAAGTATACTTACCTTTTATTGCAAACAAACAATTTTTATGAATTAAGCCAGTCCTTCTACCTTAAGGAAGGGTCACCTGACCTCAGCTGAAGTTGTCTGATAAAATATTCATCATTTTATAGTTTGGGTGCCACTGTTTGATAAGGTAAAGGGGATGTTTTACTGTGTATGAAGGACCAGTCAGGTTATATTACTACTGAGCTGAAACCTGAACATGCTTGCTCTTTGCTCTCAAACCAAGCATTTAACCTGATAAAAACATTACAAAATGTCGGAAGTCATACCACATATACAATACAGCTACCCAACATTACATACCAAAGTTACGGCAATCAGTGAATAAAATTAAGAGAAACAGGTGTTTCTACATAATTTTACATGTAATTGCCTGATCATAGTAAAATTTCACAAAGGAGACTTGACTGTTTTGTTGACAAACACGAAAAAAGGGACTTAGGTCAGATAGAAGATTCTCAAAACTATCTCAAAACAATGATTCCAGATTTCAGCAGTTCACTCACTGCTTTTCAAACATCTTCAAGATTTTGACAGAAAGAACTGGTGTGTCAAAAATTTACATTTTGGCATAATTTTACTTTGAAGATAAAAGGTCAAGATTACCGGTTTTCGAAAGTTTTGATCTTTTTAGAGGAACAATTTGTGTTTCAAATTTTTGGGGGGAAATATGCAGCCCTTCAAAAGTTATCATATTCAAGAAAGAATAACTATAATTTGGCTTATTTGACCTTGGAAATCCTTTTCAAGGTCACCAGTTTTTTAACTCATCTATGAACTTGGTTGAAACAAGTCTTGTACCAAATCTGAGTGATAAATACTTTTAAACAGTTACGGGGTTGACAACAATTTCATATTTTGGCAGATTTGACCTTGTAGATGAAGGTCAAGGGTTTTCAAACTCCTCCGAAATTTTGGTAGGAACAATACGCATTTCAAATTTTGGAGGAAAATATGCAACCCTGCAAAAGTTATCACGTTCACAAGATGTTCTACAGACAATAACGATAGGCAGCACTGAAAACAACATTACTCCCCTCATTATATGTGGCATGAAGGTTCTGAGTGACAATTTTGAAGATATTTTTATGAAAAATGTAACAAGTTTCATGCAGTCTCTCCAACTCCCAGTCCACAAATTCATGTTTTCATCCAGTAGCTAGTTAAACCGAGATCAATGTACCCTGATTTTTTTTTCAAACACAGATAAAATTTGACCAGAACTTATCTGAAACAAAGTAAGGAGTTTCCAAGTGGAACATTTATCATCTGTGCTATGTTACAATAGGCAGGCAAGAATAGACAAAGAGCCACAATGAACTTGCAGTCAGCTGAGCTAAAAACCATCATACATGCCCACTGAGAATGGCTGTTGATCTGAGGCTGCAGTGGAGTTTTGTTATTTCTGTTGATGGTGTATGTACTGACCTGCCCTTGAGGCTGCCTCCCACTGAAACGCAGCACACCCATCTAAAAGCCAGAGAGCTTGAAGAACAAAAACAAACTATCTGCCAATTACAGCTGGGTACATTCCTGGCCTGTGACCTACATTGTCTGTGTAGTTTTTAATCCTGCATCTGGACAAATCAGCCACATTTTCCGTTAATTCACAGGACATATGTTCCACATACCACTCAGTCACTGCTGTGATCCCTGTATCACATGGGAACACGCACCAAAGGGGACACTTGTGTGTAAAGTATTTTAAAAAAGGAAATGGAATATATTCTATAAAAGTAACACTTTAAAATGATAACATTATTTCGGTAAGGAAAACATGAATATATATAAACAATTTTATCCTATATTTTCTTAATCACTGTTTGCATGTTCACCTGTTTGTATAAATGAAATATTTTTTTATACAGAACTCTGGGTAAAAAATTAATGGAATCAGAATCCCATCAAACCTTTTGAAATCCTCCTCTCCCATCCTACCTTTTCATATAATTTAACTACAAGTGAAAGCACAAAAGTTTCTGGAATAAAATTACTCCAGGAACTCCTGGAAATAAGTCACTGCCAAGTGCCAGTTCACAGGAGTAAAAAATAGTGGGCACTACTTGCTTGATATCAGATAAGCCTGCTCAGGGTGAATACTAGCAGCATACCAACATAACCCAGGACGTCCAGGTAAGCCTGCTCAGGGTGAATATTAGCAGTATACCAACATAACCCAGGATATCCAGATAAGCCTGCTCAGGGTGAATACTAGCAGTATACCAACATAACGCAGGACGTCCAGGTAAGCCTGCTCAGGGTGAATAGTACCAACATAACCCAGGACGTCCAGTAAAGCCTGCTCAGGGTGAATAGTACCAACATAACCCAGAACGTCTAAATAAGCCTGCTCAGGGTGTATACTAGCAGTATACCAACATAACCCAGGACGTCCAGGTCTTAGTGTGTATGCAGAATGTGGTGCAATGAGCAGTTCTGAGAAACTGAGAGAAACAAGACTAGCAGGGTTCAGTAAGGGCTCAGAGAAGCAACACTTTTCTTGGACCATGCCATAATCCTCATGACCCCAGTTTAAATATACATCATCCCATAATCCTTGTCTATTTATATGCATAATATGAAAGAAATCTGTCCATTAGATTTTGACTTATAATGCTCACAGTACTGTTAAGTGGCACAGATGGGGTTATAAAAGGCACAAAAACAAGTAAAAGAATAACAGGTGGTGCCATCAGTTTCCGGTACATGACAACACTGTCCAAGATCTTCAGTCTAGTTGATTTTTAGTTCAATTAATGCATCCCTTAAATTGAGATATTAATGATTTTGTGTGATTTTCACCATAAATGGCAATATTCAAGGTCACTCGCATAGGAAAGGTCATGACCCCAATTTATATATAAATCATCCCATAACCCATGTCTATGTATATGCATAATATGAAAGAAATCTGTCCATAAGTTTTTGACTTAAAATGCTCACAGTACTGTAAAGTCCCAATGATAGGGGTATTAAACGGCACAAAAACAAGAAGGGGATAACAGGTGGCGCCACCAGTTTCAGGTACCTGACAACACTGTCCTACATCTTTGTTCAAGTTGATTTTTGGATCAATCCAGGAAAGATTTTTTTTAAATATTTAAAAATTTATGTGATTTTCCCTGAAAATTGATATATTCGAGGTCAAGGTCACTCACCCAGTAAAGGTCATGACCCCATTTTGAATAAGCTTTGTCCTCTTACCGATATCTATGCACATGTCACGTTTGGTAAAGATCGGTAAAATATTTTTTGAGTTATCGCGTCCAAACCAAATATCTCTGCGGCGGTGGCAGCGCGACCAAGCATAAAACATAGTATCCCGACTTTGTCTGGGGATACAAATACTTTTGGACCAAACTCTGGTGCTGGATGGACATTACGGTCCATGGGCAGAATCTAAATTCATTGTAAAAACCTGTTGCTACATATTAAAACAGTAGCATAGGTCATGTATTGGGTCCAGAACCTGAACATGTGATTTTTCAGCCAGCAGAAACATGTATTACATTTTTGGGACCAAGTCAGTCAAGGCATCTCATGATTGACAGGTGTTGTGGTTCAGTGATGCACAGAGTCCCATGCACATTGTTTATGTTGATGCCTGTGATTGTGTCCGGTCCACTGTTTTTAACAGTCATGTACAGGAGTTAGCAATAGCAAACTGTTTCAGGGCAATATTTTGGCAGTTACCAATTAATTTCAAACGGAAGACACTATTTCTGTGTTCATTCAACATGCTTTATAGTTGATTAAGCCTCTTTAAAATGCATCCACAATCTATTTAAAGAAGTGGGTCCTGCAACCTTGACCTTTAAATTGACCTAATGACCACAAAATCAAAAGGGTTTTTACTTTACTGGTGGGTCAAATTTTAGATACTACACAGGGCCTTAGCCTGAGCAAAGTCGGGGGGGGGGGGGGGGGGGGGGGGGGAGGAAATGCTTTGTCAGAGGGAAGCTTGACAGGGGGGGGGGGGGGGGGTGTAGCCCCTGAGGGGAGGAGTGAGGGAGGTGGAATCCCTCTCCCACAGTGTGGAAAGTTTAAAAAATACATGCTATAAATTGGCATTTCTGTGGGTATTTTTCTTATAATATAAGCTCTACGCACAGTAACTTCATTTTTTTTCAATAATGAAAACTTTCTTACATATTATACTGCCAACATTTTTTCTTTGCCTAAGAATGCGCAATTCTTAGGCAGGGTGCAGCCCCCCCCCCCCCCCCCCCCCCCCCCCCCCCCCGAGGCTACGGTACTGCCAGATAGTCCATGAACTGTTTATTGACAGCTTTAAACCATATAGTCTTATAGATCTGGAAAGAGCTGATCACGATCTCGTCTAATCTCCTGTTCTTTAAAAGTGTACAGGTTAATTTGTATGTAGGTCTATTATGACATTTTGTGTCTTTTGTTTCATAAAACCCATTTAAGTATTAAATACCTGCTTTCAGGATGACATATATGCCACTGTATGGTCAAATTTATACATCGATCAGGTTTCACCTTTAAACAGTTAAACCGATGTCCAATAATTTTTTAAGTGTCGCCAAAGAGTCGGTACACGTTTCTCTCCAGGGTGTTAATAAATGGTGCTTGCATGGTACCTGGGTACTGCTAATAAATACAAGTTTGAACCTAGGGCTGAAAGGAGTACTCGAGTCCGGGTAATACTTACCAAGTACTCGAGTCCAAAAACTGGACTCGAGTACTCGTGCATGCACATACATATCTGCATATTATTGTAAATTTACGGGCAGTGTGGAGGCCTATTTATTCCTGATCATAACCTGGCATAGGGCTCTTAACATATGCTATATAGTCGACTTGTCCAATAACAGAGGTCTTGACTCTTGTTATTACATATATCTATTCCTTCGTTGGGATAAAGTTAAGCCGTCACAAAGTCAAAGTTACGCATATTTTGCATGGGTAAACGGATGTCTGTTTTAACTTTACAGCGTTACCATGGTAACGAGTACTCGAGTCCGAGTCGGGTAATGCCTATCGGGTACTCGAGTCCAAAAGTTTGTACCCGTTTCAGCCCTATTTGAAACCTGTGCGTGTTGTGATATAGGCTGTACTTCCTTCCTGTGAAAACAGGTATAGGACTTCTCTGAATACTAACACAATATAACACGGTTTTCCAATAAGTAAATTATGCCCCGACTATATTTATGGAAAGTGTCAGAAAATATATATGTGAAAGCCTCCTGGCCCCCTCCTGGCCCCCTCCTGGCGTGTTGGAAACTTGGGTACCACTTGTTTCGTGCGGGTATCGCTAGTTCTCAGTCCACTTTTGATTGTTTATCTAATTCTATTTGATTGGACCCCAGGTATTTTTCTTGAATATTCATTCACTTACCTGTATGTGACCATCCAGGTAAATCCTTTTCTGTTTTTTATCAGTCGTCTGAGGAGTACAGGCGGTAAAGCAGGAAGATAACTTCAATCCAGAAAACACACGAAGCGGAGAAACCAAACCAACCACGCCAGCAGCACCCGGGGCTTCCTCTTGTAACTAAGCAACTGGAATTCTACACTGCTGAACGGGGGATGTCAGTGGTACATGTACTAGAGAATCCTTCTGTAGTGGGCACTGAATCGGTGTTAAACTGATGTGTTAAACTGAAAACTGAACAAAAATTTGCGAATATGTACGTATCCAGTACTGGTGTCACTGCCTGACAGTAATTACATGCACTGGTAGCAGGTTCACACTTACCCCTTGCTTGTAGTGCGTGGACTGTTCCAGCACCAGTCTTGTGGATGCCGAGGTGGCTGACTTCACTTCCCACGGAGCGTGAAGATCGTCTGCTGTCCACGGCCGGCGCCACCACGGGGCCATGCTTACACTAACTACCGCGTGCTGCGATATTTATGTACACCATCAGGTCCACTGGCCAGGCAGCCGCCCAAAAGTGTCGGGTTTCATCAGCCTGCCCGATCCTACAAAAAATACTAATAATTTCGGCCAGTTTGTGGCTTGTCTTATGTCATAACTCTATCAGTGTATTAGTAATAAACTGTTCAACAGCAAAGTCAGTATCAAAGGGTATAATTAATTTGGCTCTAAGGTAGCTACAGGCCTGTAACGCAAATAATTCTCGTTTAATTCTTTCTTGTTTCAGTTACAGCTCCTAAGGTGGAGAGTTGAGGCCTACCCTCTGAAGCTGGCAAGATCGGACCTTGGTGGTTCAGACCACGATGTTAGGCATTCAGCGTGAAATCATGCAACAATCCCTACATATTACGCATAATATTCAGTTGAGTTAACTGAGTTGAGATATAAACTGTAACTTAATGTTCAGTATGTATGAAAATACTGGCACTCGCTCTCAAGAAAACCAGATAATTTTGCCTCCATCGGCTCTTGTTTTCAAGCTAGACCGATTTCATCGGACTCAATATATAATATATAATAATATATAATTCGATTTAAAAAAACTGTTAACTAACGTAGAAATGGGAGCAGAAAAATTGAAGAAAAATAAAGCTGAAAAAAATCTAAAATCAGAGAAAGTAAGTGATAAGATAACTGTTCAGCCAGTGTGGTGGAATATGACATATAGCAAGTGTAAAGGAGAAAAACCTGAATCTTTGAATAAATTTAGAAATACAAATAATTATGCAGATATGATTAAATACAAACAATTAAAATCAAAATTAAAAGCTTAATGTAATAGATCTCAGAGAGAATATGCAAAGGCAAAAGTAGAAGAAATAACCTCCTGTTCAACAACTAATTAAAATTTTTAAAAAGATAAAATCATATAAAAGAATGCAAGTTAAAAATTGTATAACAGGGCAGGATTGGATAATTTTTTTCTATAAATTATTAAAAAAAAATAATATAAACAGTATCAATCTAAACTCTGTAAACGAAGTAGTTAATTATGATTAATTTGAAGAAGAAGATGCAAGTAATTTTGACATGGAAGTAAATTATGACACAAGTCAGGTACAGATTATGAGACAATTAGACAGATTATTAAATGGCAATACACAAGGACCAGATGGTATTTCAGTAGAATTAATTAATGAAAACAAAGTTACTCTACACTTTTGGAAAAAAAAAATTTAACAATTTTTTTTCATGTGGTCAATTTCCAACTGAATGGTCAAAAGCAATTTTATCCCCACTTTACAAGAAAGGTCCAATTAATGATCCAAATTATTACAAGGGCATATAACTCTTTTAAACGTGAAAGGTAAATTATTCACCAAAATTTTAAATGAAAGATTAATATTATGGGCTGAAAATCACAAAAAAGAATATAGAAGAACAAGCAGGCTATCGAAGAAATTATAGCACACTTGATAACATTTTATGCAATATTTATAGATTTCTTCAAAGCTTTTGATTGTATTCAGCATCAGCTATTATTCCATGTTCTTCATAGAACAGGCATTATAATTTATAGAGGTAAAATATATAACACCTTAATATATATGTATTCAAAATTGAAATCTTGAGTGTTTACTAGTAATGGTTTAACTGGTTATACTTTTCATTTTCTGTATGAACAAAACAGTGTTGTATGATAAGTGCTTTATTATTTACATTCTTTATGAATGAATTATATTTTGTACTGCATTCTGAAGAAGAAAGTATATATATAAGCCTGGAAGCAGATTCATTTTCAATGCTCATGTTCGCAGATGATGTCGTATGATTTACAGATACGTGCAGTTGGAAGGTTATAGAGTCCCAAATTAATAAATCAGAAACTTTTTGTGATGCTTATGGGACGAAAGTTAATGTAGATTTAACAAAAATTGTAGTATATAGAAATGGTGGTATTTTAAGAAATTATGATAAATGGTAATATAAACAAAACAACTCGTAGTAGTTAGCAGTTAAAGATACTTGGGGGAATTTTCACTATATAGTCTTCTTAAATGGTCCAAAATGGAACATCTAGTAAATCAAGCCAATAAAGCATATATATGATTTAGCAGTTAATTAGTAAATACAAATACCTAACAGTAGATTAGTCATTTTTTTGTTTGATCGAATGGTTGTGCTAGTCTTATGTTATGGCAGAGAATTATTGGGACATGAAAATTGTGTTAATATAGAATCAATACAAACTTAATTCAGTAAATATATTCTAAAAATAAATTCTTCATTACCAACTGCAGCGGCACTTGGTGTATGTGGACGGTGGCCATTAAAAATTCATTATTTGTTGAGATGTATTATACATATTGGACAAAATTATTAAGAATGACACAGAATAGATATCCCAAATAATTATATGTAAAGTTATATCATCTGGATGAATAAGGGAGAAAAACATGGGCAACAAAAATTAAAAATGTACTGTTTTCACTTGGATTTGGTTATATTTCGATAAACCAAGATGTAGGAGATACAAAATTGTTTCTCTTTGAGACTCAAAGACATATGTTGCAAGGATGGATAAGTAACATCTCAAGTAACAGGCGTTTGGGAACATACTCTGTATTTAAATCATTTATCTCCATGGAACTGTATTTGAATGTTTTTAAAAACAGTAGTCAGTAGTCATAAGATTAGTCTATAGCTCGGTTAAGATGGGCTAAGATGCTCTTCACATAATTTACAAATTGAGAAAGGAAGACATAAAAGTATACACTGGACACAAAGAAACTGTATAATAATTGTTTGAAACTTGGAGAATCTATAATTGAAAATGAATATCATTTCCTAATGAAATGTCCTTTATATACAATGAACTGAGAGATTTTTACCTTTCTAAATTTGGCAGATTTTCTTTTATATCTCTTACGTCAAGTAAAAATCTTGCTGCTATTAATAGTCTAGCAGCATTTGTACACTATGCCTTAAAAAATAATTCATTAGTTAATAACTAAATTAAATTGATTATCTCATTTAAATATACTTGAATGGCTACTTGTCTTGTTTGGTTATAAATATTAATATATGAATAAATCTACGTAAACTTTGTTCAAATAATAAAGGGATAATTCTTGTATATATATGTATGTTTATATATATATATGTGTGTATTTATGAATATGTGAATACTAGTAAATAAAAATAATTGAGGTACATTGCTATTTGGCACTATAATTGGACCCTTTAGCAAGTTTACCACGTGGACCATCTGCGAGAAGCTGCGTTCAATGCGAGTCCTTTAAATGCACATTGTGCACATAAAGAGAGTTTAATATGTAAAACATCCCTTAAAATTGAATTAATATAGATTTATTTGTATTTATAAAATGTATTTTATGATTAAATGTCTGTATATTAAGTTATGTATGTACTGATTGTATATGTATGTATATGCATATATGTGTATTTATTAACTTTTATATTTATTAATTTTGTGTACTGTATATTCATATTTATATGGTTGAAATGATCTCTAAATGATGATTTTCTTTGTTAATATTTTGGAATGCATATATCATAAATTATCATTTGTTTACTATTAAATTTTTCTGTTTTTATTTTTGTGGTGTTGTTTTTCAAGTTTGTAAACGTTGTATATTTTGGTTTACTACATATGATGTATGCACATATGGAACTATGAGGCCTTATACTCTTTTATTCTCTCTATCTCTCTCTCGATTTATCTCTTTATATCATTATCACTTTCGTATTTCTCTACTATATCCATTCTCTGCTCTCCCTGGACAATAGCTGGACAAACTTTAACAACTCCACAATGGTTTTTTTTTTGTTTTGCTACCAAAAATGCACATCATAATCAGTATCTGTGATAATTTCTTGCAACTTTAATACACAAGAAGTCCACGAAAGTAAAGCACGTATTAATGCAAGTTGCCATTTCTGTAAGACATATTTTCAGAGACAAAGAGGAAAAAACCACGCTTCAATGGAGAAAAACGGTTGCAGAACATCTTATTCATAAAGGTTTTATTAGAAAATGATGCAACGAAATAAGGAATGTATTAATTGCAAGTTATAACTATTACATTTTAAATATATCAGACATAAATTAAGCCTGTTAAAGTGTTTCACGGAGAGAGAGAGAAATAAATATTAACTGAATATGTACGAATGAAATGTATTTACAGAATAACATGCACAATAGATTTTAATGTTTTAGTTCATAGTTATAAGTATTATTATAGGCCTTAATAATATAGGTATTCATATAATATAAAATTATTACAAGTTGTGGTTCTATCCGCGGTCATTTTTCTGAAGTGTTGTGTTTGAGAAAGAGAGAGAGAGAGAGATTCAAACAAAATACAAGGCTCAGCATAGATTTTAATAAACAAGCAGGTTTATTAAATCCATGGAGGTTGCTAATATTAACATAAACTTGATAAATGATAAAAAAAGAACGTATACAGTATATACATTGGCGAGAATTTTAATTAATGATAAATGTTCACCGAATACATTAAAATTTACATTAGCCACAAGGCGATTTTGTAATCCTGATTAAATAAATAAGTTTATAAAGTCTAACTGAGCGTAACCAGTAGGGGACATCCGTGTAATTTGGAACATTTAAGAAAATCTGCGAAAATTTTAAATATGTAAAACATACGTTTTTTTTTTAATTTTTTTTTATCAAGGAACCTAGTACAAGAACACTTTACTGTGAAGGTAGACTTGCAAAATAAGAATTACGACTTTAATGTCAGTAACAAAAATGATTAATTCTGGTCCATATTACACACTCATGAATGTAATATGGACAACCCAAAAGTGTTATTTGGACGATTACCTCAACAGATTCAATTAAAGTTAATATCCACTTCAAAAGCAGAATATTATTTTATACTCTTATTTGACCAAAAACGAAGAAGAACATATTTAAACATAAAAGCCAAGCATGTTGTCCCATTTATCATGAAAGTATAAGCGTTTTAAAACACATATATCGTCGATAATATTCGCTGTAAATACAGCTTGGAGGCAAAAAAAATAAACGAAACTAAACATAAGACTGCAGTTACCCTCACATTTTTAATTCAAGTTAAAATCTACTTAAAAATGTTATTTTTACACTCCTATTTACCTATGCACGAAGAATAACATGCACCTAACATAAAAGCCAAACATGTTGTCTTATTTATTCCTCAATGTGCGTGCTGTAAGTATATTCTCCTGTATGAGGTTGTAATAGAAGACCCCCTCCCCATATCAACCCCATATATGTCTTCGGGAAGGTCACAGCTGCATGTCGTCCTTCGATAGCGTATTTATTTGTATTGTCGAGGTGTCTCTGCAACTATAGGCTTTTGGAATACTGCAAGCTGCTTTGTTTAGCCCTAGCTTCTTTTCTCTAACAGCTATCAATGCAACCTTCATGTCGTCGGATGTCCACCTGTCATGTTACTTGTTTGCCTTATGCTTTCATGGATGCCCGCGTGGTCATGTCGGCAAGTACAATGTACTAGCCCTCTTGAAGGTGTTATTGTTTTGTCAGTCCATATATAAATGTAATCTGGAAGAAAGAAGAAAATCGAATAAAATTTTCCACTGATGTGTAAAATGAACCGTCTGTGTTTTATTTGGACCACCTTGTTTTAAAGTGGCATTCAATATATGCGTATGCAGCACGTTTCGATCGCACACTTAGCGATTGAAAACGCATACTAGTATATATGCATGGTAACGGACGGGGGAATTCCACACTTGAACGTCAGTGATTTGGGTATTCCCCTGGGTTCCCCCACTCGACCCGTTTGCACGTTAAGATGCCTTGGGGAACATCAGTTTTCTGTTCATCAAAGTTTAGTTCTTTCACCAGAGTGTTATAGGCTCAAAAAGTTGCCAAAAGTATGTGGACCCACCATCTGTGTTTTCTCGAACTTGTTCCTTTAGCTTCGTCCATCATCTTGTGGCACAGAAGCGCTGTTATAAGCATCAAATGATCTTGTTCTTGTAAATGAAGAAGAGTTGATGTGACTTGGGCCATTTTTTGTTGTCCAAAAGACCGAATATTGCGTTGCACACGCATTTATGGTGACAGGATCCTCGTTTTATACGCATACGTATCGCATACACACAAATGGAATGCTAGCTTAATACTGTGTAATGTTGGGGCAAGATGAGATCTTCATTGAATTACAGTTAGAATACATCGATTTTTATATGCATGGAAAATAAGAACTAACTATGAACCTAGACATTTCTTGGCACCGCAGACATAGTACGCCCCCCCCCCCCCCCCTTTTAAGAATAGGCCCCCATTCTTAGCAGCATATACTGACACTTGGCAAGCAATTATTGTTTTTTTTCCATTCATCAATAACAATCTTTTTGAAGATGTTGGTGTTGTGACCTTGATCTTTTTAAAGATGTGTCCTGTGACCTTGACCTTTGACCTCATGACCCCAAAATCATTTCAGGTCTTGCTATTCCGATGGGACATATACAAGTCAAGTTTGAAATCCATACATCAATAAAAGCAGGAATTATCATCCAGAAACTGATTTTTGGACAGATGGCTCCTGTGACCTTCACCTTTGATCTTGTGACCTCAAAACTGATAGGGTTTTTCCTCTCTTGGCAGGTGAACTATATATGCAAGATGAAAAATCTGAGATGAAATGTTTGGCTGAAAATGCATCCACATCTTTTTAAAGATGTGTCCTGTGACCTTGACCTTTGCTCTCATGACCCCAAGATCATTTCGGGGTCTTGCTTTTCCAATGGGACATATACAAGTCAAGTTTGAAATCCATACATCAATAAAAGCAGGAATTATCATCCAGAAACTAATTTTTGGACAGATGGCTCCTGTGACCTTCACCTTTGATCTTGTGACCTCAAAATTGATAGGGGTCTTCCACTCTTGGCAGGTGAACTATATGTGCAAGATGAAAGACCCGAGATGAATTGTTTGGCTGAAAATGCATCCACAATCTTTTTAAAGATGTGTCCTGTGACCTTGACATTTGACCTCATGACCCCAAAATTAATTCGGGTCTTGCTTTTCCAATGGGTCATATACAAGTCGAGTTTGAAATCCATACATCAATAAAAGCAGGAATTATCATCCAGAAACTAATTTTTGGACAGATTGCTCCTGTGACCTTCACTTTTGACCTTGTGACCTCAAAATTGATAGGGGTCTTCCTCTATTGGCAGATGAACTATATGTGCAAGATGAAAGGTCTGAGATGAAATGTTTGGCTGAAAATGCATCCACAATATTTTTAAAGATGTGTCCTGTGACCTTGACCTTTGACATCATGACCCCAAAATCGATTGGAGTCTTGCTTTTTCAATGGGACATATATAAGTCAAGTTTGAAATCAATACATCAATAAAAGCAGGAATTATCATCCAGAAACTAATTTTTTTGACAGATAGCTCCTGTTGCCTTGACCTTTGACCTTGTGACCCCAAAATTGATATGAATCATCCACTATTGGCAAGTGAGCTATATATTCAAGATGGAAGACCTGGGATGAAAGTTTGGCTTAAAATGCATCCACAGTATCTTTTAAGATGCGAGTCAAGTGACCTTGACCTTTGACCTCATGACCCTAGAACCTATAGGGTTCTTACTTTAGTGGTGGGCCATACACAAGTCACGTTTGAAATCCATATGGCTATCAACACTGGAGATATCATAAGAGGTGTGTGATTTTCACGAAATATGGACACATTAAAGGTCAAGGCCACTCTCATGGTAAAGGTCATGACCCAAATGTAAATAGACCTTATCCCATAACCCATCTCTCTACATGTGCATAATATGAAAGAAATCTGTCCATTAGTTTTTGACTTGTAATGCTTACAGTACTGTCAAGTGGCAATTATGGGGATATTAAAAGGCGTAAAAACAGAAAATTATAATAGGTGGCGCCACCAGTTTCCGGTATATCACAAGGCTATCCAAGATCTTCGGTCACCTTGATTTTTGGACCAGTCTATACTGTGGTCTAAATTACACGGATTTCTCCTATTTAAATCTGGAGACAGGAAAAAACTTTTATGCAAATTATTCCAGCGTATCTCACATAAACTCTAAGGATGAAAATAATATATAAAAACCTCGGAGAAACTAAAAGAGTATATCGTAGCTTAAAATTAAAACTCTAAAGGCGATACAAAAAGACGAAAACCTCATTGAAAGGAAATGAGCGGTTCTCGGTTAAAACAATATTTTAGAAAAGCAATGAGGATCGGAAACAGGGCTGTGCCTTATATTAATTCTTCTCCTCTGACTACACATCAGTAAAAGTTCAATATAATAAATAAATGTGCAATTAACAATATATGTAAAGCATAACACAAAAATAAATATATGTTCATACATGTACATGAATATGTACATACAAAAGCTTTTGAGGTGTCTAGAGAGACAAATAGTTTCTTTTCCTGCATCCATGGCATTATCAATTATGTCATATATTTCGTAAATCTGATACGTACAAGAGTCTAAATAAGCCAACTGTAGCTACAGTGGTAAGTTTCTTATTTAAATGTAAAGCATTAAAGAGGTACATATAAACACACTTTTCAAATTCTTTGGCTACGCAGCTCAGTAGTGACCCTGGCCTGTAATTATACCTATATTTTGTTTACGTCCTTGTTTGTGGATGGGGACGACGTTGGCTAGTTTCAACTGATAATGGAATCGTGAGCTGTCTACGGACCAGTTAAAGATCTGTGTCACGCCCTTTGTTAATGAACTGGCACACAATTAAGAGCATGCGCGGGGATATACCGTCCGGCCCACATGCTTTATTAGAATCTTAGTTGCTTAATGTATCGAAAACATCTTGTTCAGAAATTGAGACTGTCTATCACCGCCGTCTAACTGTGCCTCATTGGCAAAGGACCGGAGCACACATCTAATGTGGACTTCTCAACAAAATCTTTATTTAGACATGCTTATCTTTTTTAATTCGTCAGCAACGACTATATTGCCAACTAGAAGCGGAGGTACATAATTTGAGACAGGTGTCTGATTAGGTGTGTCTTAACCAGTTTCCACCATAATTTTGATGGAACCGAACTGGGGGAGTTCACCTTATCGTCCAATTGTTTATAATATTCATATTTCGCATTGCGTATTTGATCAATAACCATGTTACGAGCCGCCGAAAGAGAGCCCAGTGCCCTTCTCTGTTAGTCCTTTTAGCCCGAGCATGAAGCCTATTTCTGTGTCTAATGTGGCATCTGAGGTGACTGGTAAACCATGGCTTATCAGACCTAATTCTAACTACTGTATTTTATTTGGAATAAATTCATTAATAGCGGCTTCCACTTGTGTTCGTCCAATTTCGCGGCTACCAACGACATTTCTGAGCGAGGCCAGAAGTCTGCAACATGTTCTCTAAATTAGGTGCCCAGTAATAACGCCCTATTAACAGATTATATGGACCCTGTAATTCGGCCCATGCACATTCCACACTTTGAATTTCTAGATCATTGGGGCGCCGTATCGGTAAATCAGAAGCTGCAAAAAGTGAAGCCGCCTGTGTAACCAGTGGTAGCGGGCCGTGTTGGCTCAGCGAGCCAAGGTCAGTTTATTGTTTCAGATTCTGAGACAGTTTCAAGAGCCAGGGTTGCAAAGCCGGGGCGGGGCGTATTCATGGGGGGGGGGGGGGGGCAAAGGGGCGCCCCCCCCTAAAATTCTGCTAACACTTATACCAGTCAACTACTGGCAAGTGTTATGTTTGTCAACTCAAATTTATTTTATGTTATTTTAATTTAGTATGCACACACATAGATATAAAATATGGATTTTTAAGTAAAAAAAATTCTGCTAACACTTATACCAGTCAACTACTGGCAAGTGTTATGTTTGTCAACTCAAATTTATTTTATGTTATTTTAATTTAGTATGCACACACATAGATATAAAATATGGATTTTTAAGTAAAAAAAAAATTTCATGTTTCTCTATGCGCGGTTATGGTAATGTTGTTCCCATATGGAAAAGATAGAAGAAAAACAAAGATTTTGTCTGTAATGTAAATATAGATATATATATAACTTATATAATAATGTATATTTATTATCAGTTCTAAAGGTTCCTATTGACCAAAAAAGAAACTAGTGTTGTTGTTTTTGTTGAAATTTTGTGAAGAAAGAACAAAAATTAAGCAAGATATTGTTCGTTATGTAAATGTAAAGAGTGTCAGACTTTGAAAATTTCTAAAATAAATTTAAACAGTGAAGGGATTATATACTTACACATTTCTCTCATGTTTTTTACTATCTCTCTTTTCCATTTTGTTTGTGTGCAGAAGTGAAGTCTCCAAACCCTGTGATTGTTCTGAAAAATGATGTTGGATGGCCAAAAACGGTTAAACAATCAATGCAAGCTATTTGTACTTTCACTAGACGCTTGCTATGCCTCATTTTTAAAATATACCCTTGAATACACCAAGAGACTATATGAAAGCTTCCGGTTTCTTGATTCTGGGGTATTTTAAAATCACCTCTAAATACCCAGCTACTGTCACTCGAGCTAGATGCCCAGGCTTTATGTCAGAAAGCTGCATTATCAATAATAATATAAACCTAAAAATGGTATGCAAATAACAGTCAATGAGTATTTTTCACTTCTAATATAATATATATGCGTGTTTATGTACTTTAATTACCTCAAGTCAGACTATCTTTATTTCTTTTTAACTCCAACTGGCAATAGTTCGAACTTAATTTCTGCAAAAAATAATTTATCTACGAAAACCTATATTATGGAATACATTATCAGAAGCTCTTAATAAAAAACAGATGTAGTATCCTTTGACAGATTCAGTAACATATAATAGTTAATCCATTTCAGTTCTTTTACATGTGTGCATCTTCTACTTAAAAGTTACAATTAAGTTACAACACTACACTTATTGATGCATGTATTTTTCTGTTGGTCAAATAATGCATTAAATATATATATATATATATATATATATATATATATATATATATATATATATATATATATATATATATATATATGATCGATATATGATGAATCTGGGTCACGACCGTCGGTTTCGCCTCGTCGGCTCGTCAGGTGAGGCGAAACCGACGGTCATCACATATCTATCATATCATGCTCTGCTGCAAAACATAGAGCGCTGTGTGACCGCGGAGGAAAGACTGCATACCCGCAGATAATGTCTACTTTAACTAGATACCTTACAAAATTACATATAATAATCATAATAATTATGCACCAACTAACAATATTTGAAATGTTTAGTAGGAGACAATTTAACAGCCATGCAGTGTGTTCAAACAAGTTTAAAAATGCTTGCTTCCAACTCATAGGGCTTTGTGGAATATCAATATAATTAAAATAAAAGATTTATTAATATATTTAATTATTAATCATTTCAATATTAATAATATTAATAATAATTATATATATATATATATATATATATATATATATATATATATATATATATATATGAGACATGTCTAAAAGACGCATAACAGCCCCCTTTCCAGACTTTAGGACTGCGCCCCCTCTATTTATAAATCCTGGATACGCCACTGCAAAGTTTTAAAAACGAGTCTTGTATACATATAAAAACATAATATTTACCTTAATTTATTGGTCATACGAATGAAGTACTATATCTTCCTTAGATTACTTAAGTTTCCTTGTCATGAACGCAATATTTAATTTAACACTTTTTTTTATCCGACAAGGGTTTAAAGTTCTCCAGTTTACTCTGAAGCTTTTTATGCGGCGGTATCCAGGATCCTGGAAATCGTCGCATATAATGCAGTTACATAAAGTGCAACTCCCCCGCCGCCATTAGCAGCACGGTCACACCTGTAAGGCTCCTGAAATCCGCTTATCTGACTATTTATACTTGAGGTGTGTTTTCGTGCTCGGAACGCGATCCTGTTCCAGTAGTTGTTCCTAACCGAAGTCCCTTTCGTGATGTACCTAGAACGCGTTCCTGGTCCTAAGAAAAAATTAGTAGGATCGGCCGCCAGAGGGCGCACCGAAGTGAGGTCAGGATGGAGGACAGAGATATAATAAAAACATTTTTACTGACATCAGAGTTTATTAAAAGGTTGATAAAATATGTTATTGTTCTAAGTTTCCTTGGTATGAATGAATCTTGAATGAGTGTATCATTATTATAATACCACTGACACCGGTCAAAGATGAGTTTGTTTCATGTGTGAAATATCGCTTGGACCCAGCTGTTGAAAACATTGTGAACATTCAAGTTTAACATTGAGCCATAGCTGTATCTGATATCGACTCAATATCATAAAATTAAAGCTGTTTACACTGGTTACACTGTTTGCGACTAGGAACTGGAACGTGTTTAAAGAACACGAAAACGCGCCCTTGGATTCAACCAATGGTGCGTTTCGGTGAGTTTTTTTGGTTGATTGTGAACAGGAGCTGGTTGCTGGATTGCACTAAAACGCTACTTAGTCAAAAACAAAAGTATTGAACAATTTGGCTGAATGATTTCAGAGATAAGATTTTCAATATTTTTTTTTAACTTTTACCCTGTAAAATGTAAGTTAATGCAGGTGGTGCCACAAAATGCTCAATCCCACATTTTTTTATATGCGGCAGATTTTTGCATTAAATTTTGGGATGCTAGCTCCTGCTATTCCTGAGAAATTATGGGTTAATGTACTGATGGCCGATGGCCCTCGTACAGAAAAGGTTGATACAGGTAGCGCCACCAATACCTCAAATTATATATATGAGTCATGTGACCAACATTTGCATAAAAATTGGTGAAGATAGTTCAAGCCGTTTCTGTTTTTGTACTTTTAGTATCCTTTTTTAGCCAATTTAAATGACTAAGTTCAGCTTCCAGTAACTCGGCCAAAATTCACCAAACTGGAACCATTCGAACAAACTTCAGAGAGATTGTTGCATAGATTATTCCTGTGAAATGTTGAACAATTTGGCCGTAAAGTTTCTGAGAAGAAGATTTTTAAAGTTTTTTTCCCTTTTTCTCTATAAAATCTAAGTAAGTGCAGATAACAAAAAGTAAGCAAAATCCGATGGAGTTTTTTAGATGACTGATTATTTGGTGATGCCAGCTCCTGCCGTTTTTAAGATAGTATGGGTTAACGTATACGGACGACGCCACACCATCGCATCGGCTCACAGAGTCCAATCTATATTGATTATTGTCCAGTTCCAAGCGACAAAAATTGTTCAGTATTTATAACACGGACTATCTTTAGCGTGTTTCCGCTCTTGATTCTGACTAACACATTGCCGTCAGCAGTCCAGGTATCCTCGACTTGTTTCTTGCGTTTCATTTTGCGACAGTGATACCCCAGAGCGGCACGATACTGAGTTAGATCCTCGGCCAGGAATATTTTACATCCTTTGAACTTGGCCTTAGACTTGAACACTCTGGAGGATTGGATGCGGTAATTACAGAAACGAACAATAACAGGTCTTGGCCTACCTTTCCTCTTCTGTTTACCAGCCCTGTGTGATCTCTGAATATCCGACAGATCAATATCACTACCGAGCTTCCTTTTACATATATCCAGTACAATATCATCAGTGTTTTCTCCTTCACTTTCAGCTACTCCAAATATATAAGTTCATTCTCCGGGAATATTTCTCCAGGGCATCTACTTCAACTTGTAACTCGTCATTCTGCTTTTTCAAAATTGTTATTACGTTTCCTTGGGCGGTCATAGTGTCCTTCAGCTTTGGATTTTTATTTCTTGACTTTCAAGTTGAGTGGACAACAAATTAACGACTGAAGTAACAGCCGCTGTCAATTATGGTTCTGGGATGGGCCATAACAGCTCCGACAAAGCAATAACAACTCTAATATCGGCCAGGGCCACGGGCAAAACCTTGGTGAGGGTCTCAGTTAAGTTTGCACCGAGCATTTTATTGTCTGAGGGTAAGGTATACCATGCTCACCTGTTGCCTTTCTTTTCCTATTCGCATCAGGCTTGTCATTCGCTTTAGGAGTGGGGTCAACAAGTTTTGAGGATAAGGTATAATCCATACTTGGTTGTGATTTTTCATACAGTTTGTATAGCGAGTCACAAACTGCTTCTCCTTGTATCCCCGTCATATGCGATCCCGTGGTGTTTCCTTGAGAGAGGATTTGAAAGTTCTAGTTCACTAAAAAATTACTAAAATATATTTCTTTTCCAGCACCACGGTAAATAATTCAGTCCATTGCTTTGCTTGCTTGTGTTTGCAATGTTAATGTTCCTTACTCCACAAAAAAAAAATCCACAAGAGACCAGAGCTCGTAAGGCGTCGACTTCACCGTCCGCCATCTTGGATCGGAGGTTCTTAGCTTTAAAAATGAGCGGTTCTAAGCTTTAATGGTCCAACTCATATAAAATTTACGAGCGTATCGTAGCTTAAAAATATACTAAAGGTGATAACTGTAAAGATGAAAACAAATATAAAACGTATATACAGTATTTACATTAACTGACGAGTATTAATCAATGATCAATGTTCAACGAATACATTATAAATTTACATTAGCCAAAAGATGATTTTGTAATCCGGGTTAAATAAATATGTTTAAACCAAATTTATATAATAGCCTGAGCGTAACGCGTTTTAAAATCTGAAGAAAGAAAAACTTTCATGCAAACAAATTAAACTGTAAAGGTGAAAACAAATTAAACACATATATACAGTATATACACTGACGAGTATTAATCAATGATAAGTGTTCATCGAATACATTATAATTTCACAGCCAAAATCCTGGTTAAATAAATATGTTTAAACATGATATAATAGCCTGAGCTTAACCAGTAAAATCTGAAGAATGAAAACCCTAATGCAAATTAAACCTGCGCATCTTAGCTTTCAATTTAATTACTAATGATGAAAATAAATATATGAAAACCTCTGACAAACTAAAAGAGTGTATCGTAGCTTAAAATCAAAACTCAATAACGGTGAAACAAATTGATGAAACCCACATTCAAAGTAAATGAACGGTTCATAGCTTTAAAGGTCCATCTCATATAAAAAATATACGAGCGTATCGTTGCTTTGACATTAAACAAAAAGTGATAACTGTAAAGGTGAAAACAAATATAAAACGTATATACAGTGTATACACACTCCACACGTCTGATCAAACATCTGTTCCTAGAAGCTGTGCACAACATACCTTACTTTCGATCTGTAGGAGAGTCTGTGTGTCTATTTTGCCTTTCTGGTGTCTCTCTGTTAGTTTTTTTTTTAACTTTTGCCTCCAGTTTCCGGTTCTTCTTTTTGTACCGGTGTACCGTCATCCAGGCTGATGTTGGTGACCTTGCGCTCTGCGGTTTCTTGCTCTTCCTGTATCTGTTTTACAAGATAACAGATATTTAGATTTGTCTTGCGTAGTGATCCGTTAAGGCCAGAATGCCACTGTTTTACAAGATAACAGATATTTAGATTTGTCTTGCGTAGTGATCCGTTAAGGCCAGAATGCCACTGTTTTACAAGATAACAGATATTTAGATTTGTCTTGCGTAGTGATCCGTTAAGGCCAGAATGCCACTGTTTTACAAGATAACAGATATTTAGATTTGTCTTGCGTAGTGATCCGTTAAGGCCAGAATGCCACTGTTTTACAAGATAACAGATATTTAGATTTGTCTTGCGTAGTGATCCGTTAAGGCCAGAATGCCACTGTTTTACAAGATAACAGATATTTAGATTTGTCTTGCGTAGTGATCCGTTAAGGCCAGAATGCCACTGTTTTACAAGATAACAGATATTTAGATTTGTCTTGCGTAGTGATCCGTTAAGGCCAGAATGCCACTGTTTTACAAGATAACAGATATTTAGATTTGTCTTGCGTAGTGATCCGTTAAGGCCAGAATGCCACTGTTTTACAAGATAACAGATATTTAGATTTGTCTTGCGTAGTGATCCGTTAAGGCCAGAATGCCACTGTTTTACCAGATCACAGATATTTAGATTTGTCTTGCGTAGTGATCCGTTAAGGCCAGAATGCCACTGTTTTACAAGATAACAGATATTTAGATTTGTCTTGCGTAGTGATCCGTTAAGGCCAGAATGCCACTGTTTTACCAGATCACAGATATTTAGATTTGTCTTGCGTAGTGATCCGTTAAGGCCAGAATGCCACTGTTTTACAAGATAACAGATATTTAGATTTGTCTTGCGTAGTGATCCGTTAAGGCCAGAATGCCACTGTTTTACAAGATAACAGATATTTAGATTTGTCTTGCGTAGTGATCCGTTAAGGCCAGAATGCCACTGTTTTACAAGATAACAGATAACAGATATTTAGATTTGTCTTGCGTAGTGATCCGTTAAGGCCAGAATGCCACTGTTTTACAAGATAACAGATATTTAGATTTGTCTTGCGTAGTGATCCGTTAAGGCCAGAATGCCACTGTTTTACAAGATAACAGATAACAGATATTTAGATTTGTCTTGCGTAGTGATCCGTTAAGGCCAGAATGCCACTGTTTTACAAGATCACAGATATTTAGATTTGTCTTGCGTAGTGATCCGTTAAGGCCAGAATGCCACTGTTTTACAAGATAACAGATATTTAGATTTGTCTTGCGTAGTGATCCGTTAAGGCCAGAATGCCACTGTTTTACCAGATCACAGATATTTAGATTTGTCTTGCGTAGTGATCCGTTAAGGCCAGAATGCCACTGTTTTACCAGATCACAGATATTTAGATTTGTCTTGCGTAGTGATCCGTTAAGGCCAGAATGCCACTGTTTTACAAGATAACAGATATTTAGATTTGTCTTGCGTAGTGATCCGTTAAGGCCAGAATGCCACTGTTTTACCAGATCACAGATATTTAGATTTGTCTTGCGTAGTGATCCGTTAAGGCCAGAATGCCACTGTTTTACAAGATAACAGATATTTAGATTTGTCTTGCGTAGTGATCCGTTAAGGCCAGAATGCCACTGTTTTACAAGATAACAGATATTTAGATTTGTCTTGCGTAGTGATCCGTTAAGGCCAGAATGCCACTGTTTTACAAGATAACAGATATTTAGATTTGTCTTGCGTAGTGATCCGTTAAGGCCAGAATGCCACTGTTTTACAAGATAACAGATATTTAGATTTGTCTTGCGTAGTGATCCGTTAAGGCCAGAATGCCACTGTTTTACCAGATCACAGATATTTAGATTTGTCTTGCGTAGTGATCCGTTAAGGCCAGAATGCCACTGTTTTACAAGATAACAGATATTTAGATTTGTCTTGCGTAGTGATCCGTTAAGGCCAGAATGCCACTGTTTTACCAGATCACAGATATTTAGATTTGTCTTGCGTAGTGATCCGTTAAGGCCAGAATGCCACTGTTTTACAAGATAACAGATATTTAGATTTGTCTTGCGTAGTGATCCGTTAAGGCCAGAATGCCACTGTTTTACAAGATAACAGATATTTAGATTTGTCTTGCGTAGTGATCCGTTAAGGCCAGAATGCCACTGTTTTACAAGATAACAGATATTTAGATTTGTCTTGCGTAGTGATCCGTTAAGGCCAGAATGCCACTGTTTTACAAGATAACAGATATTTAGATTTGTCTTGCGTAGTGATCCGTTAAGGCCAGAATGCCACTGTTTTACAAGATAACAGATATTTAGATTTGTCTTGCGTAGTGATCCGTTAAGGCCAGAATGCCACTGTTTTACCAGATCACAGATATTTAGATTTGTCTTGCGTAGTGATCCGTTAAGGCCAGAATGCCACTGTTTTACAAGATAACAGATATTTAGATTTGTCTTGCGTAGTGATCCGTTAAGGCCAGAATGCCACTGTTTTACCAGATCACAGATATTTAGATTTGTCTTGCGTAGTGATCCGTTAAGGCCAGAATGCCACTGTTTTACAAGATAACAGATATTTAGATTTGTCTTGCGTAGTGATCCGTTAAGGCCAGAATGCCACTGTTTTACAAGATAACAGATATTTAGATTTGTCTTGCGTAGTGATCCGTTAAGGCCAGAATGCCACTGTTTTACAAGATAACAGATATTTAGATTTGTCTTGCGTAGTGATCCGTTAAGGCCAGAATGCCACTGTTTTACAAGATAACAGATATTTAGATTTGTCTTGCGTAGTGATCCGTTAAGGCCAGAATGCCACTGTTTTACCAGGCTGTTTGTCCGAATGGTCTCCTTGTTGACATTCCACAATATAAGTGGGTATAGCTTCCGTCCATCCATGTTGCTTGCATGATAATAGCTGAAGAGCTCTTGGAGTGAGTGGTTGTCCTCCACGACGTCGCTGTTCTTCAAAATGTGGAAGATACTCCGAACCATGCTGACGAGGAACGCCTGTGTCATAAGCATGCAGGCCACCCACCGCCAAGTGGAAAAAAGGACATTTTTCGAAAAAAAAGTAGGACATACTAAAATTGTGCAGTATGCACATATATATATGAATGAATTGGTCATATATATATTTCCAGAATTTTGTGAGCATGATTTTGTTGCGTAATAGACATAATTAGTCTAGACCGTCTGATCAACAGATGTGCGTGTGATGGTGTATGTGCATGTGTGTGGACTCTGTTTGATGGGGGATAGGTGGGACATGTCCCCCCCTCCCCCACACTTTTTCAAAAAAGGGGAACAAATCATAACCCCCCCCCCCAAAAAAAATTGCTAATTAATTTAATATCATTTTATCATTAAATAGGCTCTTCAATTCCAATGGTTACAGCTGCATTATATATCAAGGCTTTGGTATTCTACGAGTATCATTGCTTATGAAAACCCTACGAAAAGTCTCCGTGAATTCTCCAGCTCTCCACAGTTCCTCCGCGTTTAAGACAGACCCTGGGTTTACATCCCTGTGTGACAATGAGGAATTCCAGTCATGCATCAAAGTGACCACAGCAGCTGGCTGAAGTGGCTGGACATGCAAGCATGCCAATAATCAGGCTGGCTGATCACATGCTGCTTGCGGTGGAAGTATCTACAAAGACCACCATGAGAGAGGCCTTATGTGATCTCAGAAAGTGCACCAGGATAGGGTGCATGGCTACCTGTGATGATATCACTGCTTTCTATGTCATAAGATAACTCTTGGAATGATCCCTTGATTTTCAATTATAACATTTTTAGAAAGTATCTGGTAATTAATTTGTTTACAAACATTTTGAAAAAAAAGTAGAAATTAGTTCGAAAACGTAGGAAAGGTAGGACAGGTGTTGAAAAAGAAGGAAAAGTAGGACGAGTGGGTCGCCTGCATAAGCATGCGTATATGCTTTCGGATCTAAGCGTTGGAACTGAAAAATATATATTAAACATAAACACATAGCTCCCCATTAAATTGCTAAATGACGATTATGAAATAATTGTTCACTCATGCTTAAATGACAAGACATGGTTGCAGCAGTGTAGCGTATTTTTGACAAGATAATGACTAGTTATATTTTTCGAGTTTGTGTTATCTTTATATATCATTCAGATGAACTCTGCTTTAACAGTTAGCAAACAAGTTCCACCTTTTTATATTACGCGATGTTTAGAATTATTTCATTCCGCATTCGAATATTTATGTCAAGTAATATTTAATGATAAATATATACACATATACATACATATATATATAATATAATATAACATAATATATATCAAACAGTCCGAGAGTTTAACTCATGTTCAATGTATGACACTACGGTCCGTTTCGCACAGAAGGCTCAACAGGTGTGATCGTGTGTTTACAACGCGTACTGCGTGCACAATTGAATTGGGGTGCGCTCGAGCGTATCGGTTATGTGTTGCCTAATTGTTAACGAGGAGAAACTTGTTTTGGTGCCTGCATTTGCATATTAATTCTGATCTTGTGTTTGGTATTGAACATTTTCATCAGGTTTTAATGAATAGTTTTTCCCACAGGCATAACTGACAGCGTTTTTGTGATATTTGAGTAGGAGTTGGCCTGTTTGAGGATGTTCCATTTAAGGCCGTGTCACACAGCCGTTAACGCATAAATTGCGCATAATGTACGCATAGAATTGAAAAATCTGGATTTATACGCGGACATACGTGGAAAAAATTAGAAAAGTTGGGGGTTATGCGTGAAAATTTGACAGATGAATCACGCAAGAACGACGCAATAACTACGCATAAACTATGCATGAAATACGAATAAACTGCGCAAAGAACACGCATATCCACAGAAAAGCCAAATTCCTAGATAATTCCCACGGATGAAACACGCACAATCACGAAAGAACTGTGTATGATCCACGCATGATTCGTGCAAAGCACGAATGAATAGCGCATGCTCCGCGTGTAGATCGCGTATGTATCACGCATGAATCGCGCATGTTCCGTGCATGCTCCGCGGACATTGGGTGTTTGTATCGCGTCCACACCGCGCTGCCGCTGCATTTCTTCACAAATAGTCATTACAGACTGGACACCATAAAATAAAGAAAAAAACAACCACGAAGACCGCTGACGAGTGAACATCTGCATCGTTTTAAGATCCTTTCAAGAAGGCGTGATTATGCCGGCGAAGAAACGTGCACAGTCATCGAGGTCGAGGCCACGGAAGACAGGGAGGAAGAGGAAGGTGGCAGGTGGCATCCGCATGAAGTTATGGAAGGATCTTGGATCTTCATTTCTCATCTCCACCATCAATCTGTCATAGATCCCAAGTTCCACTTTTCTTCCAATCCAAGGCCTCATCCAGGCGACTCTGTGTCTTCTCCCACGCCTTTTTTCTGCCTCCGGAGCAGGATCTGCTGGAGCTGGACCAGTTGGTTGATATACTGCTGCAGGAGGAAGGCAAGGACTTCTCTGCATTGGGGGTTCATGGTCTCCTCTCCAGGATGTCACTGGACAGAGATGTGGGGTTCATAGTCCCCTCTCCAGGATGTCATTGGACAGAGATGTGGACTCATGGGCGGCGTGATGCAGACTGGTTCAGCGGTCCGAAATCGGCCGGTTTATATACCCTGTCCCCATACGCGATTCTTGCGTGAAGCATGCGTGATTCTAGCGTAAATCTAGCGTAATTCATCTATTTTTATAAGTGATTCATGCGTAATGTACGTAGCGGTATACGCGATATATAAGTGATACATCTGCGATACATGCGTGTTATATGCGTGAAAGTTTCGTTAATCATATGCGGCATACGCGGAACGGTCGTGAAAATCGCCCATTTTGCGTAACAATCTCGTATGTATCGCGCACATGCGCGTATGAATTACGCATGAATTGCGTAAGAACTGCGTATAAACTACGTAAATTACGCATAGATCGCGTAAATCTAATAAGAGTAAAATTTTTGTGCAGCTCAAACCCGTTTTCGCGTATGTCCGCGTATGCCCTGCCCGGCCATCACTCGCTGCGCATAGCGACGAATAATATGCGCATGCAAAACTTATGAATTACGTATATCGCGCATGAATTTCGTATCTCCGCGTATATCTCATATTTTATGCGTAGTTTATGCGCAATTTATGTGTAGGTGCTGTGTGACACTGCCATTAATTTAGAACTTAATGTTGAAAACAATTGCAGGCACCAAAACAAGTTTCTCCTCTTAAACAATTAGGCAACACTTAACCGATACGCTCGAGCGCACCCCAGTCCAATTGTGCACGCAGTACGCGTTGTAAACACACAGAACTCATGATCACACCTAAGAGCCTTCTGTGCGAAACGGACCGTAGTGTTAAAACTCTCGGACTGTTTGATATATATTATATTATCTATGCTCTCTGTTTTACGGATCGAGCCCTCTGTTGACGCAAGGTAACGAACTTATATTGATTTATATATATATATATATATATATATATATATATATATATATATATATATTTATATACATATATACATATATATATATATCAGAAGCGGATCCAGGGGAGCGGTCCAGGGGGTCCGGACCCCCCGCCCCCTTTTCCATCCGCTGCAAGATTTTTTAAGGGTTTCAGACAAAATTTTGCAGCCTGGACTCCCCCCACCCCCCCCCCCCTTTTTTTCCGGACCTGGTGATCTTTTTTTTAAGGTTTTTAATTTGTTCTCCTTGGTAGGACCCCCCCTTTTTCCTAAATCCTGGCTCCGCCATATATATATATATATATATAATATTCACAACTAGGTTACGTTATTTGAGCTTAAACTGGATGGATATATATCTGTATGGGCGGGTTAGGCCACACTCTTGAACCTTTTTCCATGTGGCTTGTGTGTGATGAAAGTAACATCCCTTTGTCACACCCCGGCGAGGGCGGACACTCCAGATTCTTTTTAAAGGGGGGGGGGGGGGGGGCGACTGGCTGAAGCTAGTGCGGTCACACAAAGACAATACAAAAACAAAATATACGACTGGAGTAGAAAAACCAAATTATTATATTGCACAGTACATTACATATTTCAATACAGATACACAGTAACACTCACGTGTCTCGGAAGGCGCAAAAACAAACCCTACACACTCCAAGCGGCTGCTGACCAATTCGGACCCTCATGCTGGACCGAATATATCAAATTTCGGTGGGGTACACTTAACAGCGCGTCGCATCCAGGAGAGATTGTAACCTCCTCCCGATTCTAGCCTTTATACGGATGGTGACGTCACATCATATGCAAACCAAAGCACCGGAACGCCTCCAGAGACAAAAGTATAAAAAGGAAGCGTACAGGTGCTCGGTCACTAAAGGCTACCGTGTACATGTCCTCACAGGAAACGTCTGGACAAGGTTTTTTCACCTACCTCAAACTGCACTGGCCCGAAACCTGACACTCGGGTTCCCCATTCCTACGTGAACATTCTGACATAAACAAAAACCTCTCTAATACAAAAACCCCACTTATACAAAAAACCCACTAATACAAAAAATAGTCACAGTCCTCTGGTGACTCCCTTGATCCTGGAATTGGGGAAGTGGCTTCTCAAGACAGAAAGAGTGGACGCCTCAAAGTCAGACATGATGCTATAGAAGTAAAGCTTCAGGTCTGCCATCCTCCTCTTCAAACAGTCCAAGACGATTTTATAACTCTCTCTTTCTGGTCTTGAAGGAGGGCATACAATGGTCCTCGTACATCCCATGGACTGTGAACAACTGTTTGAATTTTGGAGGGGATGCCTTGAATGTCCGAACACGTACTCGCTGTCAGCCAGGCCTTGAAGGATGCTATCGGTTGCAAATACCATCTTGTGTTGGTCTTGGTGCAGTAGAAAATTCGTACCTTGCTTTATCAGTACATTTACCTTCCAACAGTAATTCTCTGTTTCTTGGGAGTGGACAATGGACAGCCCACTAGGGGGCGCATATGATATATGTTTATTTTACTCTGTAAACTGGAGTGTTCACTGTTCTGTCAACCATACCTGTTTGTCCCCAGTGTATACCAAAAGTGCACTAGATAAACTTCAATTAAGAGTGAGAATGATAAAAAGAGAAATATATAAAATATTAAGAGAGAAGAGAGAATGAAAGAGTTAAATTAGAGAAAGAAAGAATGTAGATATAAAATGATAAATAAATCCAGAGAGAGAGAAAAAAAGACTAAGAGAGAGAGAGAGAGAGAGAGAGAGAGAGAGAGAGAGAGAGAGAGAGAGAGTTAGATAATGAGAGAATATAAGAGTAGAATCAATCATAAATTAATCCAGAGAGAGAGAGAGAGAGAGAGAGAGAGAGAGAGAGAGAGAGAGCAGAGAATGTTGAACAGAGAAAAACGAAAGAGAGAGAATGATATAGAGAGAAATGAATAAATCAAGAGAGAGAGATTGAGAGAATAAGAGTGGAAAATAAGAAAAGGTAAAAATAAATCGACAGAGAGAGCAGAGAATGGAGGATAAGGAAAAATGAAAGAGTGAGAAAGATATGAAGAGATAAATAAATTCAGAAGGAGAGAGAGAGAGAGAGAGAGAGAGAGAGAGAGAGAGAGAGAGAGAGAGAATTGAGATGTAAAAAACACAGTTGTAGATGAATCTTTATTGGCCGGTAGAGTTTTAAAACATGGCAGACTGGGAACCATGCTAGATACAACTGTTGCAAGCATTTTTGAAGACGTAAATGCTCTGGCATAGTGCAGCGACACTTGTAGTATTTTCAATGTTATACAAAAGGACTACAGGCATGCATTGGGGGATTAACCATTATTGCATGCTGACAACGAGTCCCAAGGGATCGAGAGTCACACGTTGTTTACATTTACTGATAATCCGCAAGTGAGGCGTTGACTGGGTCAAATGTCAGGTCAACATGCTTTAGTCCGTCACGGCTGGCATCAAAAATATCATTTTTTCAATAGACATGAACCCTGTACGGAGGTTGGAAGAGCTCGTGGTAGAAATGGCGACGCTCCGGCTTCCTTGGCATAAAATGGCAGCAATTTTCCTCTCCCAAAGTTTGACTTGCAACCTGCTTGTGATGTAAATATCTTCAGTATGGAGAGTCTAAAGTAATGAACTTTTTCATCATGTTTGTGGTAAAGCGTTGTAATTCATCATGTTTGCGGTAAAGCGTTGTAATTTGGTAATTTACGAATCTTTCATTTTCTGATGTGTTAATAATATGTTTATAGAAAACAAAAATTATGTATATTGAAAATAAAAAATTGCCAACTAACAATCATTATAGATGCTATTTTATGTGCCTATTTTTATCCCTGTTCAATTCACGCCATAGATAATTTAACCTGTATAACGGTGAATAATAGTTGTCAAACAATTATAACAATACAATAATACAATCAAACACAATGTATGAAAATACCACCGCCAGACGGCAGCACATGCAGGAGGGCGCAATTATACTGCCTGGTGTTAACGACAGAGGGCGTAACTATATATCTACAGGCATGGCTGCTGTCGTGGGAACTTGGCCGTTTAGCCAGCCGGCTGTTGTCGTTTGTGCCCGTGAGCTTTTGAATGGAGCAAGCTGTGTTGATTCCCTTGAGATAGGGATAAAATGTAATATTCCGAGAACTGGTGCTTTTTAACGAGCTTGCAAAAAAATGAACAACCAACCCCCTTTATCGCTCATTGTAGAACATTTTCCAACTTTGCATTGCAAACTTTGTTAATAACAATACTACGCGTATACGTACCACAAATCATTTCCTAAGTAAATTTTTGGAGCGACTTTAGAATCAAGGTTTCATATTGGTTAAAGGAACTAAGTAAAGGATAGGGAACAATAAGGTGCAAGGGCGGTAGTTAAGAATCCGGTCTTCATGTCCCCTCATGCAAAACGGGTGTCGCATAAATTATTGTTTCCTGACAAAGGCCAATACATTGTGTTTTCATATTGCTCATAACTGGAGCTATTATATTAGAGGAGGAGGGGTCCAGGGAACACTGCTACCGGTTTATATTGATCTGTCCTTATCGGTGGTGGATCACTTCTACCTGTTTATATTGATCTGTCCATATCAGTGGTGGATCACTGCTACCTGTTTATATTGGGTGCGACTAGAGAATCTGTTCCTACCCACTAGAGATTCTGTGGTGCAACTGTAGAAGTGTAGCCTACCATTCAGGTCTCTTTTTATCCACACAGATACATGTTAATTGTATCCTATAGCCTTTTCACTTATATCTTAGCCCCTAATAATGTATAATTTATCCGTTCTCCACTGGTTCAACTTTTCATATCTGTCATGATTCCTCCCTCTGCTTGTTTACACCACTTAGCTTATGTGCACGTCCTGCCTACGTGAATCACATGCATTGTGTTGCACCCTTTAGGCATTTGTATGCACATGGATCACGGCTATCCACGGTATATTTGGTGTATTTCAAGGGTTAGGGTTTACAATTAAACCAGTGAGTCCACCTTGTCCGCGGGAAGTGTGAGACTGAGTACGCTTTAGTGGCAGGCAGTTAACAAATGGCTGAGGGTTAATATTTTTAAGCTTTTTTGACGTCCAGGCGAGAAGTGCTCAGACGACGCATACGCTTAACAAAAATTAACCCTCATTTTAACAACAACGACCAATTCTCAAGAGTAGAATTTAATATCCCCATTTGAAATATGGTTTCCAACTCGTCTTCTATAGCGCATTGGTAACGCATAGGATTTTATCACACGGTAGCTGGTTCCAGACCCGGTCAAGAGCTTTACCATTGTATGTTATGAGTACTAATAAATCATGAATTTCTCACTACAGGTACACCAACAGATGGAGACACAGCAAACATACAAATAACAGACGAAACAACATAGGAAATACTAGACAAAGACACCAAGAACATTTTCCTTGACTGAGACCATTTCCCGTAGGCACTAATTCTATAGTCGCTCTGTATCAGTGATGGATCACTGCTACCTTTATATTTATCTGTCCATGTCAGTGGTGGATCACTATTACCTGTTTATATTGATGTGTCAATGTCAGTGGTGGATCACTATTACCTGTTTTATTGATCTGTCCATATCGGTGGATCACTATTACCTGTTTATATTGATCTGTTCATATCAGTGGTGGATCACTATTACCTGTTTTATTGACTTGTCCATATCAATGGCAGATCACTGATACCTGTTTATATTGATGTGTCCATATCAGTGGTGGATCACTATTACCTGTTTATATTGATCTGTCCATATCAGTGGTGGATCACTATTGCCTGTTTATATTGATGTGTCCATATCAGTGGTGGATCACTATTACCTGTTTATATTGATGTGTCCATATCAGTGGTGGATCACTATTACCTGTTTATATTGATCTGTCCATATCAGTGGTGGATCACTATTACCTGTTTATATTGACCTGTCTATTCAGTGGTGGATCACTATTACCTGTTTTATTGATCTGTCCATATCAGTGGTGGATCACTATTACCTGTTTTATTGATCTGTCCATATCAGTGGCGGATCACTATTACCTGTTTATGTTGACCTGTCCATATCAGTGGTGGATCATTATTACCTGTTTATATTGATATGTCCATATCAATGGTGGATCACTATTACCTGTTTTATTGATCTGTCCATATCAGTGGTGGATCACTATTTCCTGTTTTATTGATCTGTCCATATCAGTGGTGGATCACTATTACCTGTTTTATTGATCTGTCCATATCAGTGGTGGATCACTATTACCTGTTTTATTGATCTGTCCATATCAGTGGTGGATCACTATTACCTGTTTTATTGATCTGTCCATATCAGTAGTGGATCACTATTACCTGTTTTATTGATCTGTTCCTGCCAGTGGTGGAAGATGACCCAGCTTGCGGGGTGTACTTGGTGGGACGTGGTGCACCACCCAACAACTTGGGTAGTTGCCAGTTTGATGGAGCTATCATGCAGGGATCAGATCTCAAATTTGGGGCAGTTGCAGGATTAGAAAGGTTTGTGTACTTTTGAAATAGAAATAAACATGGAAATTCCCTAGATCATTACAAATAACCAGGAATATTGCTCTAAATATCCAACAATGGTCCACAAACTAATGAAGATTTGTAATCTTAGAAAATTTTTTTTATGCTGACATTGAACCATCTGCAGTTTTAGAAATAATAAATGTTAATTTACTGCCGTTGCTTATATGATTAAAATACAAGAGATGGAAGAGCACTGAACATCATCTACAGGTAAGAATAGTGTGCCATACATCATCTACAGGTGACAGGGTTGCCAGCAGTCAGGGAAAAGTCTGGGAAAATTATTTTTTTCAAGGTAAGGGAAAAAGTAAGGGAATATCATGAAAAGTTGTGGAATTCTTTGATATTTTTGGAAGTCCAGGAAAAGTCAGGGATTTATTTATGGCTATGACAAATACAGTTATCACTGAAAGAGTTTGGCATCTCTTATAAAGTTGTGGTGTGTTTGCAGGTTTAATCTTGTTTCCTTTTAATTTTTGTAAGAAAATCTAAGGTTGTTGATGCAGAGTATGGATACACAACATATAACACCAACAATCAGTGATGGACCAGTTCTGTTTCTGGGCAGTAATATACAAAAAACAGGTTCTCATGTATTATCCTGGTGCTCCAAACTTTTTTTCAATGAAATTTTGCATTTGGTTGGCTGTAAATTGATGTTTTTGAGACCACATTAAAAATTTGCCTGATTATTTGTCCTTGAAAACCAATTAAAAGTCAGGGAATAGTTGGGGGTAAAGCCAGGGATTATTTTTTCAGAGTTGGCTGCTAGCAACCCTGTAACAATAGTGTGTCATGGATTACCTACAGTTTAGAATAGTGTGTCATACATCATCTATAGGTAACAATAGTGTGTCATGCATCATCTACAGGAAACAATAGTGTGTCATGCATCATCTATAGGTAACAATAGTGTGTCATGCATCATCTATAGGTAACTATAGTGTGTCATGCATCATCTACAGGTAACAATAGTGTGTCATGCATCATCTATAGGTAACTATAGTGTGTCATACATCATCAATACGTATCAATAGTTTGTCATGCATCATCTATAGGTAACTATAGTGTGTCATGCATCATCTACAGGTATCTATAGTGTGTCATGCATCATCTCTAGGTAACTATAGTGTGTCATACATCATCAATACGTATCAGTAGTTTGTCATGCATCATCTATAGGTAACTATAGTGTGTCATGCATCATCTACAGGTAACAATAGTGTGTCATGCATCATCTCTAGGTAACTATAGTGTGTCATACATCATCAATACGTATCAATAGTTTGTCATGCATCATCTATAGGTAACTATAGTGTGTCATGCATCATCTACAGGAAACAATAGTGTGTCATGCATCATCTCTAGGTAACTATAGTGTGTCATACATCATCAATACGTATCAATAGTTTGTCATGCATCATCTATAGGTAACTATAGTGTGTCATGCATCATCTCTAGGTAACTATAGTGTGTCATACATCATCAATACGTATCAATAGTGTGTCATGCATCATCTATAGGTAACTATAGTGTGTCATGCATCATCTACAGGTAACAATAGTGTGTCATGCATCATCTCTAGGTAACTATAGTGTGTCATACATCATCAATACGTATCAATAGTTTGTCATGCATCATCTATAGGTAACTATAGTGTGTCATGCATCATCTACAGGTAACAATAGTGTGTCATGCATCATCTCTAGGTAACTATAGTGTGTCATACATCATCAATACGTATCAATAGTTTGTCATGCATCATCTATAGGTAACTATAGTGTGTCATGCATCATCTACAGGAAACAATAGTGTGTCATGCATCATCTCTAGGTAACTATAGTGTGTCATACATCATCAATACGTATCAATAGTTTGTCATGCATCATCTATAGGTAACTATAGTGTGTCATGCATCATCTCTAGGTAACTATAGTGTGTCATACATCATCAATACGTATCAATAGTGTGTCATGCATCATCTATAGGTAACTATAGTGTGTCATGCATCATCTACAGGTAACAATAGTGTGTCATGCATCATCTCTAGGTAACTATAGTGTGTCATACATCATCAATACGTATCAATAGTTTGTCATGCATCATCTATAGGTAACTATAGTGTGTCATGCATCATCTACAGGAAACAATAGTGTGTCATGCATCATCTCTAGGTAACTATAGTGTGTCATACATCATCAATACGTATCAATAGTTTGTCATGCATCATCTATAGGTAACTATAGTGTGTCATGCATCATCTCTAGGTAACTATAGTGTGTCATACATCATCAATACGTATCAATAGTGTGTCATGCATCATCTATAGGTAACTATAGTGTGTCATGCATCATCTACAGGTAACAATAGTGTGTAATGCATCATCTATAGGTAACTATAGTGTGTCATACATCCTCTACAGGTAACAATAATTTGTCATGCATCATCTACATGTAACAATAGTGTGTCATTAATCATCAATAGGTAACTATAGTGTGTCATGCATCATCTACAGGTAACAATAGTGTGTCATGCATCATCTACAGGTAATAATAGTGTGTCATGCATCATCTTTAGGTAACAAATGTGTGTCATGCATCATCTACAGGTAACAATAGTGTGTCATGCATCATCTGCAGGTAACAATTAGTGTGTCATACATCATCTACAGGTAACTATAGTGTGTCATGCATCATCTATAGGTAACAATAGTTTGTCATGCATCATCTATAGGTAACAATAGTGTGTCATGCATCAGTTACAGGTAAGGATAGTTTGTCATGCATCATCTATAGGTAAAAATAGTGTGTCATATGTCAGCTATACATATCAATAGTTTGTCATGCATCATCTACAGGTAACAATAGTGTGTCGTACATCAGCTATACATATCAATAGTTTGTCATGTATCATCTACTGGTAACAATAGTGTTTCATACACCATTTACAGGTAACAATAGTGTGTCATATTTCATTTACAATTAACATCTACAGGTAACAATAGTGTGTCATGCATCATCTACAGGTAAGGATAGTTTGTCATGCATCATCTACAGGTAACAATAGTGTGTCATACATCCTCTACAGGTAACAATAGTTTGTCATGCATCGTCAATAGGTAACAATAGTGTGTCATACATCATTTATATGTATCAATAGTTTGTCATGCATCATCTATAGGTAACAATAGTGTGTCATGCATCATCTACAGGTAAGGATAGTGTGTCATGCATCATCTATAGATAACAATAGTGTGTCATACATCAGCTATACATATCAATATTTTATCATGTATCATCTACTGGTAACAATAGTGTTTCATACACCATTTTCAGGTAACAATAGTGTGCCATACTTCATTTTCCAATAACAATAGTGTGTCATGCATCATTTGCAGGTGCCAATAGTGTGTCATACATCATCTATATGTATCATCTAGATAGGTAACAATAGTGTCATACATCATTTACAGGTAACAATAGTGTATCATACATCATTTACAGGTAACAATAGTGTGTCATGCATCATTTATCGGTAACTATAGTGTGTCATAAATCATCTATAGGTAACTATAGTGTGTCATGCATCATCTATAGGTAACAATAGTGTGTCATGCATCATCTACAGGTTTGAATAGTGTGTCATACATCATCTATATGTATCATCTAGATAGGTAACAATAGTGTGTTATACATCATTTACAGGTAACAATAGTGTGTCATACATCATTTACAGGTAACAATAGTGTGTAATGCATCATCTACAGGTTACAATAGTGTGTCATACATCATCTATATGTATCATCTAGATAGGTAACAACAGTGTGTCATGCCTCATCTATAGGTAATAATAGTGTGTCATACCTAATCTACAGGTAACAATAGTGTGTCATACATCATCCACAGGTAACAATAGGGCGTCATATATCATCTACAGGTGACACTAGTGGTCATCTAGAGGTTAAAATACTGAGTTGTACATCATCTGCAGGTGATAAAACTGTATGTTAGTTTTTTATGTGCTGAAAAAAGTAGGAAAATTGTTTGTATAAAATAGCTTGATATACTTGTCATTCATCAGCATACCAAGCCCACTGCCTGTGGCTCGCAGGGTCATGGAGAGCTGTCCTCACAGCATGCTGGTTGGACCGGGAGCCCAGCAGTTTGCAGTGAAGCATGGCTTCAACACAGAGGCAGAGTTGCACATTCAGTCCCACAGCTCTCAGAGTCAACAGGTCATTAATCCTTGGGTCTGACTGTCTGGTAAACAGCATTTCATGTTACCAGTATTTTAAATGGGAGACACATTGTTTGCATTTTTTGATGTGCTGTTAAATGAATCCATAGAAAAAAAAGTTTTGTGGATACCATTTTTTCACTTTTGCTCCAGTTTTGGGTGAAAGTTTTGCATGTAAATCTGGAAAATTTTATGTGTAAAACTTTTAGATAGCTTTATATCATACACAAGACTGGTGCCAACACCATTTTTGGCATTTCTCTGTGTGTTTTCGGATAATTTGGCATCTCTGGTGTCTGAAATTTTGAGAGCTCTCACCTTGGGAGACATTTGTTGCCTCACTTTATCCATCTGATACACACTGTTGCTTTTGGACTGCCCATATCTGAGTGTGTTGTTTAATGCTCAGTATAGACTGAACAGAGAGAGCTGGTGGGATCAGGTGATTTATTTGCATTACACACTGTTTCTACTAGTCCTAGGTGGTCAACCATGTATTGACTTCTGTCACTTCTTGGGGTCAGGTGCTTTGTCAGATTTCAAACTATTCTTGTGACATGAATACACCCAGCAATAAAATATACCATGGTAGTGATACTTGTATTTATGACAAAGAAACCTTACAAATAAAAACAATTGAAGTTGTGCAGTCATTTTGATCATTATTTGGTGTAGGTTTTATTATTTTTCAAAACAACTAAAATAAGACTACAACATAATTGCAGTAAAAATACATCCTGAGCCACATCACATTCAAATTGACACATTGTACTAGCACTCACTGAGTCTGCAGGAATGGATAACAGTTATAAAAAAGTAAACAGAGCAGATTTGATCAACAGGAGTACTCTGCATTTCCAGGACGTTGGAACAGAACTGACGGCACAGAAGTGTCATGACACGTTAGGAATCATAGCCTTAGATCTCAAGGGCAACATAGCTGCAGGTAGGTGTTTTAAATTTTTATAAAAAAATACAAACTTGTCATGTTTTGTAGGAAAATTAAATTCTCAGGTATATTGCATTATGATTTTTAATGCATAAAAAATAATAGGAAGTGATAAAATATATGAATCTATCTGAAAAAAGACTAAACTTTTTATGGATTGATATTTTGCAGGAGTGAGTACCTCTGGTCCAGGTGGCAAGCTTGCAGGACGAGTAGGTGACAGTCCTCTACCAGGCTGTGGTTTATATGCAGGTATGTACACACACCTATATACAAGATTATGGTCTATAGGCAGGTATGTACACACACCTGTATACCAGGTTATGGTCTATATGCAGGTATGTACACACACCTGTATACCAGGTTATGGTCTATATGCAGGTATGTACACACACCTGTATACCAGGTTATGGTCTATATGCAGGTATGTACACACACCTGTATACCAGGTTATGGTCTATATGCAGGTATGTACACACACCTGTATACCAGATTGTGGTCTATATGCTGATAAATACAACCATCGTAATACCAGGTTGTGATTTTTATGCCGGAATGTACACATCCCTGCATACCGGGTTGTGGTCTATATGCCAGTCTATCTGATGGCATGTATCAAACATACACTTGTACACCAGAGCATCATCTGTGTTTTGGTATGTACACACACTTGTGCACCAGGGCATGGTCTGTGTATTGGTATGTACACACCCATGTATACCAGGGCATGGTCTGTGTATTGGTATGTACACACACTTGTATACCAAGGCATGGTCTGTGTATTGGTATGTACACACACTTGTATACCAAGGCATGGTCTGTGTATTGGTATGTACACACACTTGTACACCAAGGCATTGTCTGTGTATTGGTATGTACACACACTTGTACACTAGGACATGGTCTGTGTATTGGTATGTACACACACTTGTATACTGGCGCATGGTCTGTGTATTGGTATGTACACACACTTGTATACCAAGGCATGGTCTGTGTATTGGTATGTACACACACTTGTATACCAAGGCATGGTCTGTGTATTGGTATGTACACACACTTGTATACCAGGGCATGGTCTGTGTATTGGTATGTACACACACTTGTACACCAAGGCATGGTCTGTGTATTGGTATGTACACACACTTGTATACCAAGGCATGGTCTGTGTATTGGTATGTACACACACTTGTATACCAAGGCATGGTCTGTGTATTGGTATGTACACACACTTGTACACCAAGGCATTGTCTGTGTATTGGTATGTACACACACTTGTACACAAGGACATGGTCTGTGTATTGGTATGTACACACACTTGTATACCAGGGCATGGTCTGTGTATTGGTATGTACACACACTTGTACACTAGGACATGGTCTGTGTGTTGGTATTTATACACACTTGTACACCAAGGCATTGTCTGTGTATTGGTATGTACACACACTTGTATACCAGGGCATGGTCTGTGTATTGGTATGTACACACACTTGTATACCAGGGCATGGTCTGTGTATTGGTATGTACACACACTTGTATACCAGGGCATGGTCTGTGTGTTGGTGTGTACACACACTTGTATACCAGGGCGTGGTCTGTGTATTGGTATGTACACACACTTGTACACCAGGGCATGGTCTGTGTATTGGTATGTACACACACTTGTACACCAAGGCATTGTCTGTGTATTGGTATGTACACACACTTGTATACCAGGGCATGGTCTGTGTATTGGTATGTACACACACTTGTATACCAGGGCATGGTCTGTGTATTGGTATGTACACACACTTGTACACCAGGGCATGGTCTGTGTATTGGTATGTACACACACTTGTATACCAGGGCATGGTCTGTGTATTGGTATGTACACACACTTGTACACCAGGGCATCGTCTGTGTATTGGTATGTACACACACTTGTACACCAAGGCATGGTCTGTGTATTGGTATGTACACACACTTGTATACCAGGGCATGGTCTGTGTATTGGTATGTACACACACTTGTAAACCAGGGCATGGTCTGTGTATTGGTATGTACACACACTTGTACACCAAGGCATGGTCTGTGTATTGGTATGTACACACACTTGTATACCAGGGCATGGTCTGTGTATTGGTATGTACACACACTTGTAAACCAGGGCATGGTCTGTGTATTGGTATGTACACACACTTGTATACCAGGGCATCGTCTGTGTATTGGTATGTACACACACTTGTACACCAAGGCATTGTCTGTGTATTGGTATGTACACACACTTGTACACAAGGACATGGTCTGTGTATTGGTATGTACACACACTTGTATACCAGGGCATGGTCTGTGTATTGGTATGTACACACACTTGTACACCAAGGCATTGTCTGTGTATTGGTATGTACACACACTTGTACACTAGGACATGGTCTGTGTGTTGGTATGTACACACACTTGTATACCAGGGCATGGTATGTGTGTTGGTATGTACACACAGTTGTATACCAGGGCGTGGTCTGTGTATTAGTATGTACACACACTTGTACACCAGGGCATGGTCTGTGTATTGGTATGTACACACACTTGTACACCAGGGCATTGTCTGTGTATTGGTATTTACACACACTTGTACACTAGGACATGGTCTGTGTGTTGGTATGTACACACACTTGTATACCAGGGCATGGTCTGTGTGTTGGTATGTACACACACTTGTATACCAGGGCGTTGTCTGTGTATTAGTATGTACACACACTTGTACACCAGGGCATGGTCTGTGTATTGGTATGTACACACACTTGTACACCGGGGCATGGTCTGTGTATTGGTATGTACACAAACACATAAACCAGGGCATGGTCTGTGTATTGGTATGAACACACACTTGTATACCAGGGCATGGTCTGTGTATTGGTATGTACACACACTTGTACACCAGGGCGTGGTCTGTGTATTAGTATGTACACACACTTGTACACCAGGGCGTGGTCTGTGTATTAGTATGTACACAAACACATAAACCAGGGCATGGTCTGTGTATTGGTATGTACAGACACTTGTATACCAGGGCATGGACTGTGTATTGGTATGTACACACACTTGTACACTAGGACATGGTCTGTGTATTGGTATGTACACACACTTGTATAACGGGGCATGGTCTGTGTATTGGTATGTACACACACTTGTACACTAGGACATGGTCTGTGTATTGGTATGTACACACACTTGTATACCGGGGCATGGTCTGTGTATTGGTATGTACACACACTTGTATACCGGGGCATGGTCTGTGTATTGGTATGTACACACACTTGTATACCGGGGCATGGTCTGTGTATTGGTATGTACACAAACACATAAACCAGGGCATGGTCTGTGTATTGGTATGAACACACACTTGTATACCAGGGCATGGTCTGTGTATTGGTATGTACACACACTTGTATACCAGGGCATTTTCTGTGTATTGGTATGTACACACACTTGTACACCAGGGCGTGGTCTGTGTATTAGTATGTACACACACTTGTATACCAGGGCATGGTCTGTGTATTGGTATGTACACACACTTGTATACCAAGGCATGGTCTGTGTATTGGTATGTACACACACTTGTATATGAGGGCATTGTCTGTGTATTGGTATGTACACACACTTGTATACCAGGGCATGGTCTGTGTATTGGTATATACACACACTTGTACACCAAGGCATGGTCTGTGTATTGGTATGTACACACACTTGTATACCAAGGCATGGTCTGTGTATTGGTATGTACACACACTTGTACACCAAGGCATTGTCTGTGTATTGGTATGTATACACACTTGTACACTAGGACATGGTCTGTGTGTTGGTATGTACACACACTTGTATACCAGGGCATTGTCTGTGAGTTGGTATGTACACACACTTGTATACCAGGGCATGGTCTGTGTATTGGTATGTACACACACTTGTATACCGGGGCATGGTCTGTGTATTGGTATGTACACACACACATAAACCAGGGCATGGTCTGTGTATTGGTATGTACACACACTTCTATACCAAGGCATGGTCTGTGTATTGGTATGTACACACACTTGTATACCAAGGCATGGTCTGTGTATTGGTATGAACACACACACATAAACCAGGGCATGGTCTGTGTATTAGTATGTACACACACTTGTATACCAAGGCATGGTCTGTGTATTGGTATGTACACACATGTATACCAAGGCATGGTCTGTGTATTGGTATGAACACACACTTGTATACCAGTGCATGGTCTGTGTATTGGTATGTACACACTTGTATACCAGTGCATGGTCTGTGTATTGGTATGTACACACACTTGTATACCAGGGCATGGTCTGTGTATTGGTATGAACACACACTTGTATACCAGGGCATGGTCTGTGTATTGGTATGAACACACACTTGTATACCAGTGCATGGTCTGTGTATTGGTATGTACACACACTTGTATACCAAGGCATGGTCTGTGTATTGGTATGTACACACACTTGTATACTAGGGCATGGTCTGTGTATTGGTATGTACACACACTTGTATACCAAGGCATGGTCTGTGTATTGGTATGTACACACACTTGTATACCGGGGCATGGTCTGTGTATTAGTATGTACACACACTTGTACACCAAGGCATTGTCTGTGTATTGGTATGTACACACACTTGTATACCGGGGCATGTTCTGTGTATTGGTATGTACACAAACACATAAACCAGGGCATGGTCTGTGTATTGGTATGAACACACACTTGTATACCAGGGCATGGTCTGTGTATTGGTATGTACACACACTTGTATACCAAGGCATGGTCTGTGTATTGGTATGTACACACACTTGTACACCAGGGCGTGGTCTGTGTATTGGTATGTACACACACTTGTATACCAGGGCATGGTCTGTGTGTTGGTATGTACACACACTTGTATACCAGGGCATGGTCTGTGTATTGGTATGTACACACACACATAAACCAGGGCATGGTCTGTGTATTAGTATGTACACACACTTGTATACCAAGGCATGGTCTGTGTATTGGTATGTACACACACTTGTATACCAAGGCATGGTCTGTGTATTGGTATGAACACACACTTTTATACCAGTGCATGGTCTGTGTATTGGTATGTACACACACTTGTATACCAGTGCATGGTCTGTGTATTGGTATGTACACACACTTGTATACCAGGGCATGGTCTGTGTATTAGTATGTACACACACTTGTATACCGGGGCATGGTCTGTGTATTGGTATGTACACAAACACATAAACCAGGGCATGGTCTGTGTATTGGTATGAACACACACTTGTATACCAGGGCATGGTCTGTGTATTGGTATGTACACACACTTGTACACCAGGACATGGTCTGTGTATTAGTATGTACACACACTTGTACACCAGGGCATCGTCTGTGTATTGGTATGTACACACACTTGTACACCAAGGCATTGTCTGTGTATTGGTATGTACACACACTTGTACACAAGGACATGGTCTGTGTATTGGTATGTACACACACTTGTATACCAGGGCATGGTCTGTGTATTGGTATGTACACACACTTGTACACCAAGGCATTGTCTGTGTATTGGTATGTACACACACTTGTACACCAGGGCATGGTCTGTGTATTGGTATGTACACACACTTGTACACCGGGGCATGGTCTGTGTATTGGTATGTACACAAACACATAAACCAGGGCATGGTCTGTGTATTGGTATGAACACACACTTGTATACCAGGGCATGGTCTGTGTATTGGTATGTACACACACTTGTACACCAGGGCGTGGTCTGTGTATTAGTATGTACACACACTTGTACACCAGGGCGTGGTCTGTGTATTAGTATGTACACAAACACATAAACCAGGGCATGGTCTGTGTATTGGTATGTACAGACACTTGTATACCAGGGCATGGACTGTGTATTGGTATGTACACACACTTGTACACTAGGACATGGTCTGTGTATTGGTATGTACACACACTTGTATAACGGGGCATGGTCTGTGTATTGGTATGTACACACACTTGTACACTAGGACATGGTCTGTGTATTGGTATGTACACACACTTGTATACCGGGGCATGGTCTGTGTATTGGTATGTACACACACTTGTATACCGGGGCATGGTCTGTGTATTGGTATGTACACACACTTGTATACCGGGGCATGGTCTGTGTATTGGTATGTACACAAACACATAAACCAGGGCATGGTCTGTGTATTGGTATGAACACACACTTGTATACCAGGGCATGGTCTGTGTATTGGTATGTACACACACTTGTATACCAGGGCATTTTCTGTGTATTGGTATGTACACACACTTGTACACCAGGGCGTGGTCTGTGTATTAGTATGTACACACACTTGTATACCAGGGCATGGTCTGTGTATTGGTATGTACACACACTTGTATACCAAGGCATGGTCTGTGTATTGGTATGTACACACACTTGTATATGAGGGCATTGTCTGTGTATTGGTATGTACACACACTTGTATACCAGGGCATGGTCTGTGTATTGGTATATACACACACTTGTACACCAAGGCATGGTCTGTGTATTGGTATGTACACACACTTGTATACCAAGGCATGGTCTGTGTATTGGTATGTACACACACTTGTACACCAAGGCATTGTCTGTGTATTGGTATGTATACACACTTGTACACTAGGACATGGTCTGTGTGTTGGTATGTACACACACTTGTATACCAGGGCATGGTCTGTGAGTTGGTATGTACACACACTTGTATACCAGGGCATGGTCTGTGTATTGGTATGTACACACACTTGTATACCGGGGCATGGTCTGTGTATTGGTATGTACACACACACATAAACCAGGGCATGGTCTGTGTATTGGTATGTACACACACTTGTATACCAAGGCATGGTCTGTGTATTGGTATGTACACACACTTGTATACCAAGGCATGGTCTGTGTATTGGTATGAACACACACACATAAACCAGGGCATGGTCTGTGTATTAGTATGTACACACACTTGTATACCAAGGCATGGTCTGTGTATTGGTATGTACACACATGTATACCAAGGCATGGTCTGTGTATTGGTATGAACACACACTTGTATACCAGTGCATGGTCTGTGTATTGGTATGTACACACTTGTATACCAGTGCATGGTCTGTGTATTGGTATGTACACACACTTGTATACCAGGGCATGGTCTGTGTATTGGTATGAACACACACTCGTATACCAGGGCATGGTCTGTGTATTGGTATGAACACACACTTGTATACCAGTGCATGGTCTGTGTATTGGTATGTACACACACTTGTATACCAAGGCATGGTCTGTGTATTGGTATGTACACACACTTGTATACTAGGGCATGGTCTGTGTATTGGTATGTACACACACTTGTATACCAAGGCATGGTCTGTGTATTGGTATGTACACACACTTGTATACCGGGGCATGGTCTGTGTATTAGTATGTACACACACTTGTACACCAAGGCATTGTCTGTGTATTGGTATGTACACACACTTGTATACCGGGGCATGTTCTGTGTATTGGTATGTACACAAACACATAAACCAGGGCATGGTCTGTGTATTGGTATTAACACACACTTGTATACCAGGGCATGGTTTGTGTATTGGTATGTACACACACTTGTATACCAAGGCATGGTCTGTGTATTGGTATGTACACACACTTGTACACCAGGGCGTGGTCTGTGTATTGGTATGTACACACACTTGTATACCAGGGCATGGTCTGTGTGTTGGTATGTACACACACTTGTATACCAGGGCATGGTCTGTGTATTGGTATGTACACACACACATAAACCAGGGCATGGTCTGTGTATTAGTATGTACACACACTTGTATACCAAGGCATGGTCTGTGTATTGGTATGTACACACACTTGTATACCAAAGCATGGTCTGTGTATTGGTATGAACACACACTTTTATACCAGTGCATGGTCTGTGTATTGGTATGTACACACACTTGTATACCAGTGCATGGTCTGTGTATTGGTATGTACACACACTTGTATACCAGGGCATGGTCTGTGTATTAGTATGTACACACATTGTATACCGGGGCATGGTCTGTGTATTGGTATGTACACAAACACATAAACCAGGGCATGGTCTGTGTATTGGTATGAACACACACTTGTATACCAGGGCATGGTCTGTGTATTGGTATGTACACACACTTGTACACCAGGACATGGTCTGTGTATTAGTATGTACACACACTTGTACACCAGGGTGTGGTCTGTGTATTAGTATGTACACAAACACATAAACCAGGGCATGGTCTGTGTATTGGTATGTACAGACACTTGTATACCAGGGCATGGTCTGTGTATTGGTATGTACACACACTTGTACACTAGGACATGGTCTGTGTATTGGTATGTACACACACTTGTATAACGGGGCATGGTCTGTGTATTGGTATGTACACACACTTGTACACTAGGACATGGTCTGTGTATTGGTATGTACACACACTTATATACCGGGGCATGGTCTGTGTATTGGTATGTACACACACTTGTATACCGGGGCATGGTCTGTGTATTGGTATGTACACACACTTGTATACCGGGGCATGGTCTGTGTATTGGTATGTACACAAACACATAAACCAGGGCATGGTCTGTGTATTGGTATGAACACACACTTGTATACCAGGGCATGGTCTGTGTATTGGTATGTACACACACTTGTATACCAGGGCATTTTCTGTGTATTGGTATGTACACACACTTGTACACCAGGGCGTGGTCTGTGTATTAGTATGTACACACACTTGTATACCAGGGCATGGTCTGTGTATTGGTATGTACACACACTTGTATACCAAGGCATGGTCTGTGTATTGGTATGTACACACACTTGTATATGAGGGCATTGTCTGTGTATTGGTATGTACACACACTTGTATACCAGGGCATGGTCTGTGTATTGGTATATACACACACTTGTACTCCAAGGCATGGTCTGTGTATTGGTATGTACACACACTTGTATACCAAGGCATGGTCTGTGTATTGGTATGTACACACACTTGTACACCAAGGCATTGTCTGTGGATTGGTATGTATACACACTTGTACACTAGGACATGGTCTGTGTGTTGGTATGTACACACACTTGTATACCAGGGCATGGTCTGTGTGTTGGTATGTACACACACTTGTATACCAGGGCATGGTCTGTGTATTGGTATGTACACACACTTGTATACCGGGGCATGGTCTGTGTATTGGTATGTACACACACACATAAACCAGGGCATGGTCTGTGTATTGGTATGTACACACACTTGTATACCAAGGCATGGTCTGTGTATTGGTATGTACACACACTTGTATACCAAGGCATGGTCTGTGTATTGGTATGAACACACACACATAAACCAGGGCATGGTCTGTGTATTAGTATGTACACACACTTGTATACCAAGGCATGGTCTGTGTATTGGTATGTACACACATGTATACCAAGGCATGGTCTGTGTATTGGTATGAACACACACTTGTATACCAGTGCATGGTCTGTGTATTGGTATGTACACACACTTGTATACCAGTGCATGGTCTGTGTATTGGTATGTACACACACTTGTATACCAGGGCATGGTCTGTGTATTGGTATGAACACACACTTGTATACCAGGGCATGGTCTGTGTATTGGTATGAACACACACTTGTATACCAGTGCATGGTCTGTGTATTGGTATGTACACACACTTGTATACCAAGGCATGGTCTGTGTATTGGTATGTACACACACTTGTATACTAGGGCATGGTCTGTGTATTGGTATGTACACACACTGGTATACCAGGGCATGGTCTGTGTATTGGTATGTACACACACTTGTATACCGGGGCATGGTCTGTGTATTAGTATGTACACACACTTGTACACCAAGGCATTGTCTGTGTATTGGTATGTACACACACTTGTACACTAGGACATGGTCTGTGTATTGGTATGAACACACACTTGTATACCAGTGCATGGTCTGTGTATTGGGATGTACACACACTTGTATACTGGGGCATGGTCTGTGTATTGGTATGTACACACACTTGTATACCAAGGCATGGTCTGTGTATTGGTATGTACACACACTTGTATACCGGGGAATGGTCTGTGTATTGGTATGTACACACACTTGTATACCAGGGCATGGTCTGTGTGTTGGTATGTACACACACTTGTATACCAGGGCATGGTCTGTGTATTGGTATGTACACACACTTGTATACCAGGGCATGGTCTGTGTATTGGTATGTACACACACTTGTATACCAAGGCATGGTCTGTGTATTGGTATGTACACACACTTGTATACCAAGGCATGGTCTGTGTATTGGTATGTACATACACTTGTATACCGGGGCATGGTCTGTGTATTAGTATGTACACACACTTGTACACCAAGGCATTGTCTGTGTATTGGTATGTACACACACTTGTACACTAGGACATGGTCTGTGTATTGGTATGAACACACACTTGTATACCAGTGCATGGTCTGTGTATTGGTATGTACACACACTTGTATACCGGGGCATGGTCTGTGTATTGGTATGTACACACACTTGTATACCGGGGCATGGTCTGTGTATTGGTATGTACACACACTGGTATACCAGGGCATGGTCTGTGTATTGGTATGTGCACACACTTGTATACCGGGGCATGGTCTGTGTATTGGTATGTACACACACTTGTATACCGGGGCATGGTCTGTGTATTGGTATGTACACACACTTGTACACCAGGGCCTTAAAGTAGGAGCAGACTGTTGTACTGATCTCTTTATTTCTGTGATTTGAGAGTTTATATTTACAGATAATGAAGTAGGAGCAGCCTGTTTTACTTTTCTCTTTATTTCTGTGATTTGAGAGTTTATATTTACAGATAATGAAGTAGGAGCAGCCTGTTGTACTGATCTCTTTATTTCTGTGATTTGAGAGTTTAAATTTATAGATAATGAAGTAGGAGCAGCCTGTTGTACTGATCTCTTTATTTCTGTGATTTGAGAGTTTATATTTACAGATAATGAAGTAGGAGCAGCCTGTTGTACTGATCTCTTTATTTCTGTGATTTGAGAGTTTAAATTTATAGATAATTAAGTAGGAGCAGCCTGTTGTACTGATCTCTTTATTTCTGTGATTTGAGAGTTTATATTTACAGATAATGAAGTAGGAGCAGCCTGCTGTACTGATCTCTTTATTTCTGTGATTTGAGAGTTTATATTTACAGATAATGAAGTAGGAGCAGCCTGTTGTACTTTTCTCTTTATTTCTGTGATTTGAGAGTTTATATTTACAGATAATGAAGTAGGAGCAGCCTGTTGTACTTTTCTCTTTATTTCTGTGATTTGAGAATTTATATTTACAGATAATGAAGTAGGAGCAGCCTGTTGTACTTTTCTCTTTATTTCTGTGATTTGAGAGTTTATATTTACAGATAATGAAGTAGGAGCAGCCTGTTGTACTTTTCTCTTTATTTCTGTGATTTGAGAGTTTATATTTACAGATAATGAAGTAGGAGCAGCCTGTTGTACTTTTCTCTTTATTTCTGTGATTTGAGAGTTTATATTTACAGATAATGAAGTAGGAGCAGCCTGTTGTACTTTTCTCTTTATTTCTGTGATTTGAGAGTTTAAATTTATAGATAATGAAGTAGGAGCAGCCTGTTGTACTGATCTCTTTATTTCTGTGATTTGAGAGTTTATATTTACAGATAATGAAGTAGGAGAAGCCTGTTGTACTTTTCTCTTTATTTCTGTGATTTGAGAGTTTATATTTACAGATAATGAAGTAGGAGCAGCCTGTTGTACTGATCTCTTTATTTCTGTGATTTGAGAGTTTATATTTACAGATACTGAAGTAGGAGCAGCCTGTTGTACTTTTCACTTTATTTCTGTGATTTGAGAGTTTATATTTACAGATAATGAAGTAGGAGCAGCCTGTTGTACTTTTCTCTTTTTTTCTGTGATTTGAGAGTTTAAATTTATAGATAATGAAGTAGGAGCAGCCTGTTGTACTGATCTCTTTATTTCTGTGATTTGAGAGTTTATATTTACAGATAATGAAGTAGGAGCAGCCTGTTGTACTTTTCTCTTTATTTCTGTGATTTGAGAGATTATATTTACAGATAATGAAGTAGGAGCAGCCTGTTGTACTTTTCTCTTTATTTCTGTGATTTGAGAGTTTATATTAACAGATAATGAAGTAGGAGCAGCCTGTTGTACTTTTCTCTTTATATCTGTGATTTGAGAGTTTATTTTTACAGATAATGAAGTAGGAGCAGCCTGTTGTACTGATCTCTTTATATCTGTGATTTGAAAGATTATATTTACAGATAATGAAGTAGGAGCAGCCTGTTGTACTTTTCTCTTTATTTCTGTGATTTGAGAGTTTATATTTACAGATAATGAAGTAGGAGCAGCCTGTTGTACTTTTCTCTTTATTTCTGTGATTTGAGAGTTTAAATTTACAGATAATGAAGTAGGAGCAGCCTGTTGTACTTTTCTCTTTTTTTCTGTGATTTGAGAGTTTAAATTTATAGATAATGAAGTAGGAGCAGCCTGTTGTACTGATCTCTTTATATCTGTGATTTGAAAGATTATATTTACAGATAATGAAGTAGGAGCAGCCTGTTGTACTTTTCTCTTTATTTCTGTGATTTGAGAGTTTATATTTACAGATAATGAAGTAGGAGCAGCCTGTTGTACTTTTCTCTTTATTTCTGTGATTTGAGAGTTTAAATTTACAGATAATTAAGTAGGAGCAGCCTGTTGTACTTTTCTCTTTTTTCTGTGATTTGAGAGTTTAAATTTATAGATAATGAAGTAGGAGCAGCCTGTTGTACTTTTCTCTTTTTTTTCAGTGATTTGAGAGTTTATATTTACAGATAATGAAGTAGGAGCAGCCTGTTGTACTGATCTCTTTATTTCTGTGATTTGAGAGTTTATATTTACAGATAATGGAGTAGGAGCAGCCTGTTGTACTTTTCTCTTTATTTCTGTGTTTTGAGAGTTTAAATTTATAGATAATGAAGTAGGAGCAGCCTGTTGTACTGATCTCTTTATTTCTGTGATTTGAGAGTTTATATTTACAGATAATGAAGTAGGAGCAGCCTGTTGTACTTTTCTCTCTATTTCTGTGATTTGAGAGATTATATTTACAGATAATGAAGTAGGAGCAGCCTGTTGTACTTTTCTCTTTATTTCTGTGATTTGAGAGTTTATATTTACAGATAATGAAGTAGGAGCAGCCTGTTGTACTTTTCTCTTTATTTCTGTGATTTGAGAGTTTATATTTACAGATAATGAAGTAGGAGCAGCCTGTTGTACTTTTCTCTTTATTTCTGTGATTTGAGAATTTATATTTACAGATAATGAAGTAGGAGCAGCCTGTTGTACTTTTCTCTTTATTTCTGTGATTTGAGAGTTTATATTTACAGATAATGAAGTAGGAGCAGCCTGTTGTACTTTTCTCTTTATTTCTGTGATTTGAGAGTTTATATTTACAGATAATGAAGTAGGAGCAGCCTGTTGTACTTTTCTCTTTATTTCTGTGATTTGAGAGTTTATATTTACAGATAATGAAGTAGGAGCAGCCTGTTGTACTTTTCTCTTTATTTCTGTGATTTGAGAGTTTAAATTTATAGATAATGAAGTAGGAGCAGCCTGTTGTACTGATCTCTTTATTTCTGTGATTTGAGAGTTTATATTTACAGATAATGAAGTAGGAGAAGCCTGTTGTACTTTTCTCTTTATTTCTGTGATTTGAGAGTTTATATTTACAGATAATGAAGTAGGAGCAGCCTGTTGTACTGATCTCTTTATTTCTGTGATTTGAGAGTTTATATTTACAGATACTGAAGTAGGAGCAGCCTGTTGTACTTTTCACTTTATTTCTGTGATTTGAGAGTTTATATTTACAGATAATGAAGTAGGAGCAGCCTGTTGTACTTTTCTCTTTTTTTCTGTGATTTGAGAGTTTAAATTTATAGATAATGAAGTAGGAGCAGCCTGTTGTACTGATCTCTTTATTTCTGTGATTTGAGAGTTTATATTTACAGATAATGAAGTAGGAGCAGCCTGTTGTACTTTTCTCTTTATTTCTGTGATTTGAGAGATTATATTTACAGATAATGAAGTAGGAGCAGCCTGTTGTACTTTTCTCTTTATTTCTGTGATTTGAGAGTTTATATTAACAGATAATGAAGTAGGAGCAGCCTGTTGTACTTTTCTCTTTATATCTGTGATTTGAGAGTTTATTTTTACAGATAATGAAGTAGGAGCAGCCTGTTGTACTGATCTCTTTATATCTGTGATTTGAAAGATTATATTTACAGATAATGAAGTAGGAGCAGCCTGTTGTACTTTTCTCTTTATTTCTGTGATTTGAGAGTTTATATTTACAGATAATGAAGTAGGAGCAGCCTGTTGTACTTTTCTCTTTATTTCTGTGATTTGAGAGTTTAAATTTACAGATAATGAAGTAGGAGCAGCCTGTTGTACTTTTCTCTTTTTTTCTGTGATTTGAGAGTTTAAATTTATAGATAATGAAGTAGGAGCAGCCTGTTGTACTGATCTCTTTATATCTGTGATTTGAAAGATTATATTTACAGATAATGAAGTAGGAGCAGCCTGTTGTACTTTTCTCTTTATTTCTGTGATTTGAGAGTTTATATTTACAGATAATGAAGTAGGAGCAGCCTGTTGTACTTTTCTCTTTATTTCTGTGATTTGAGAGTTTAAATTTACAGATAATTAAGTAGGAGCAGCCTGTTGTACTTTTCTCTTTTTTCTGTGATTTGAGAGTTTAAATTTATAGATAATGAAGTAGGAGCAGCCTGTTGTACTTTTCTCTTTTTTTTCAGTGATTTGAGAGTTTATATTTACAGATAATGAAGTAGGAGCAGCCTGTTGTACTGATCTCTTTATTTCTGTGATTTGAGAGTTTATATTTACAGATAATGGAGTAGGAGCAGCCTGTTGTACTTTTCTCTTTATTTCTGTGTTTTGAGAGTTTAAATTTATAGATAATGAAGTAGGAGCAGCCTGTTGTACTGATCTCTTTATTTCTGTGATTTGAGAGTTTATATTTACAGATAATGAAGTAGGAGCAGCCTGTTGTACTTTTCTCTCTATTTCTGTGATTTGAGAGATTATATTTATAGATAAAGAAGTTGGAGCAGCCTGTTGTACTGATCGGGTTATTGCTGTGATTTGAGAGTTTATATTTACAGATAATGAAGTAGGAGCAGCCTGTTGTACTGGTGAGGGGGACCACATCTTGAAATTTTGTCCCAGTTTTCTCACTGTGGAGATGATGAGAAATGGTTTGTCCCCTCAGGAAGCTTGTGCAAGTGTTGTTCAAAGGATTAAAAAAAGATGGCTGGGCGAGATGTTTGAGTTGGGAATTATAGCCATGAACATAAAGGTAAGTGTTCTACTCATGAACTTCAAGTTACAGCCCAGCAGAGTTAAAGTCATCCTGGCTAAAGTAATCACTCTCTATCTGTTGTTTGTCAGGCCATCCAGTCAGTCCATTAACAGGGCACAAATCAAACTGTAATGGGCCTGTCATAGTCATGCTTACTTAGGTGAATTAGAAAATAAAAAGACAGTATACCATGAATCAAAACCTTTCTTTATATTTACATTGGCTTGGTTGGAACTAGATACAGGGTGACAGTGTCTAGGCTGATCGTACCTCAGTCATCAATCTTCAGAAATGAATTAATAGCTTCATTGGGGCTGCATCTTGCATCTTCCTGACTTCCAATTGGAGATGTCTTGGCAACCCTATATAGATGGGCTAGCTGTCTAGGATTGTTAAACCAATGGTTTACTCTTGTGTAATTGCAAATATTAAGACAGATTTGCAACTACCAGCTTGGCCACAATTAAAAGTTAAAACCTATCTCAGAATAAATTTACAATTATAAACTTTATATTTACTGAATATTAGCAGTTCTCTAAAGTTCAAATAGTATATCAGTTGCAGTCACTTGTGCTGAACAACGATTGACAGTTATTTTCATGCATGATTATATAAATGTCAAATATATACTTTTATCTTAACAAAACCCAACAGAAGATTTTTAGCTGTTATTGCTTACCTATGTATGTAACTGCAGTCACAGGGATTTAGTATTAATTTCGCCCTCTCAGATTATTTCATTGTAAATGGTAGACTCAAGGGTTGCTGGCATGCAGTGTGTTAAACCCGGATCCCACGGATCCTGGACCCCAAAAAACAATTTCCACATTTTCAGTTATTTATACCAATAAAACACTAATATAGGAACAGGGCAAAGTCACTGAATGTTCAGCTTTGTAAATGACCGATTCAATGAAAGATTTAAGTATACAAAAATATATTTTACTTAAGACTGACCTCAACTGCTTGATTTTGATGACTGTTCAATTTTGACAGATCCCCAGTAACCTCCACTTATTATTTTATTAGCTCAGCTGACTGAAAGTCATCTGAGCTATAGCCATCACCCTTTGTCCAGTGTCTGTCCATCTGTCCATCCGTCTGTCAGTCTGTCTATCAGGAAACCTAAAATAAGGTCTCTTTTACCCATATTCTCCAAGCTATGGGGCTTATAAGCACCCCCCCAGAATAATTGAAAATTTGATACCAAAGCAAGGGACAAATCTTAACCATTGCACCTAGAATCTTCTAACTTGACATTCTAAGAGTTACTCAAAAGTTCTAAGAAACCTGAAATTATGTCACTGTGATGTATATTCTCAGAGTGACAGGGCATGTTTGAGCAACCAAGAAAAAATGCAAAATACACACAATTGCAAGATTCCTCAGGAAAGGCTGGTTGGATTGTATGCTTATGGGTCTTGATGAACTTGGGCTAATATGCATGAACTATGATGCCACCTACATTATCTTAATTAGTTGCCTGCGCAAGGACATATTGTCAACATGTCAGTTGGCTGAGCATCATGACCCAAGGGTCACTTGTTAATGACTAAATGAGAAAAGAAATAACACTCATGTCACACATTAAATATGATTATTTGTGTATTTCAAGTGAAAATATAGTAGTGCGGCCACACTGAGGGGGATTTATTTGAAGTACACTGCCAGTCATTGCAGACCTGAGACTGATATATCAGAGCTCTTCCACATAACACAGGTTTCGTGTTCCATTCATGAACAACCATGCAATTTAAAGTTGCCAATAATATAATTACCTAAAGGAATTGTTGATTACTTGCATTTCAAGCAACTCCAGGTACAAACATGATAACTTTGTAAGTGTTTTTATTATACTTTTGAAAACAATACACAAATGGTATTGTTTTAAAAATAGCATAAATAGCAAATATAAAAATATGAATAAAAAGTGAGACAAAATTGTAAAAATACAGATATAAAAACACAATAACTAAATCACATGTGTTTAATGCTTAAACATGATGTAAAAATATGTGCTTAAGAAATGGTAAAACAATGAGTAAAAGGGGTCAGTGAGATTTGGGAGGTCCATACACCAGGTTCCGTAGTGTTTATTATTGAATTTTTTTGCAAAACAGACTATTTTTTGTGTTTTTTTAACCAACCATGATATAATATATGTCTTTAGATACTTTCTGCTGAAATATCTGAACAAATTACAATGAGTGTTTTAAGAATTATAGATTATTCTTGGGGTCCAGGATCCGGAGTCCAGTTTTACATACTGTCCAGGTTGCTCCATGTGTTTTAATTACACTCAGTTACTATATAAAGTTTAAATCAAGTGTAGCAAATATATTAATCCTCTCATACTAACTTATATCTTTTTTTCATAAATTTAAATATGTTTAATCATACATTTCCTTCATATTTTGCGTTGTTACTGAAAACTACCACAGGTAAGGCTTGTGCCCCCCACATCCTCCCCCCCCTTGAATCCACGCCTGCAAAATGTGGTGAAAAAAAACAAACCTCTATGCATGGTACTGTATATCGTTATAACATTATGTATATATGTAGTTTTTAATTTTGACGACTGAACAATCTTATGACTTTAGACACCAGCACATACATGATAAAATATTAAATAATAATGTGAACTACACACATACAATCAGAGAAACGAAACAATGCTGTTTCCCGGAGGTTTATCAAATTATCTGGTAGGTAACTGAGATCAATGGCCATTTGCTGTCATGTTATTAGTGCTCCAATAATAATTACCTTGACTTGAGATCTCCTGCTAATAGTGCAGATCTGACGGTGAACATCAGTTAAACAAAACTTTTATTCATCATTAAAAAATCTTCACACATTTGTGTTGAATAAAAGGTGTAACCCAATGTTACATGTTTTCACGTTTGCTCAAGTGTATTTATGTACCCTTGAATGCAGTTTTAGTGAAAACTAGAAACTTCTGAATCTGAGTGATTAATTTCTGGCCCCAAAGAAAATTTTACACTATCACTCTCTTCTCTGGGATCGAGTGTCAATAGCTTCCTGTTAACATTTTTCACAAGCCCACCCAAAGCAAGTCTAATTGAATACAGAACTCCCTGTAGTCCAACAACAGAATATGGATTCTCATAGAACCCATTTTCTAGCTTATGATGTCCCTCAAAGGCACGTCTTTGTAGAAGAACCTTTTTACAACTGGTATTGGGTCATCCCTAGCCTTTTGGTCATACCTTGATTTGTCTGCGTCAGTTGCTTTTCTATTTCTTTCCTGCACTATCTGGTGTAATGCCTGAGACCTTACAAAATCATAATGTTATTTATCAGATGATGGGAGGGTTTTGTCTCTTCCATAGAGTTAAGTGTATGGTGCCACCCTTGTTGTCTTATGTGGTGTTATATTGTAAATGAAGACCATACCATTTGTTTCAAGAATTCGGGCCATTTACGCTGCTCTCTCACTGGGAGAGATTTGATTAGATTGCACAGTGCAGCAGTAAACCGTTTTGTAAAGGCATTCCTTTGTGCATGGTATATTGTAGTCTGTACCTTCTTGACACCATACAACCTGCACAGATTCACAACAACTCTACATCACTACTTTCAAAGTTGCGACCTTGGTTAGACAGAAGTCTCATTGGAATCCTGTACACAGAACACCACTGGTCCTGTAAGACCTTTGCCACTGATTGGTTGTGACAAGGATTGGCCTGAGCATACTTTGTAAAAACATCTGTTAGAACTAGCACGTCTTCATTACCTCCCTTTCCTCTATCAAGCTTGAGGAAGTCCATTGCTAATAATTCTAGAGGTCTGAAGGCCAAGATATGTTTCATTGGTGGCCTCACTTTTGGTACAGGTGCTTTGGCAACCTTACATGGGAAATAAGCTTTAAATGTATTCAGTCATATGTTGGGAAATACCTGGCCTGTAGCACCTACTTTTCAGCAAAGCAGTGGTCTGGTTTACACCTTGGTGCCCCCACTGATCTTGTACTGCTTGCAAGATGGTAACACATAGCCATGCTGGAACTAGCAGTCGAAGGGACAGCACCTTTAACAGTGTCTTTGACTTTCCGAAATAGAACCCAATGGTTCTCCTAATAATATGACACTCTCTTATCCAACTCTTCAACTTGGTGCATTTGTGTCAATCTCTGGGTCAATTTGACCTGGTTGCCAACCTTTTTCCAATAAGGACCAAACTTGACCCAAGACTTTTGCATCTTTACAATACTCTGTTTCATATAGATTGGAAGAACTGAGCTTTTAATTTCATCCCACCCAGATGACAGCTGTGGTGTCACCTTAACATCTACAGCTTATGATCCAGCACCGTGCAGCTTGTGGCCAATCCCACAGCTTCTTGGGTTTCTACCAGATATATGTTAGATGAATACCTACTTAAGGCATCTGCACATGTACTTTATTTCCCTGGTCTGAACTTAATTTCCAGGTCAAAGGGTGCAAGTTGGGCAAGCCAACATTGCTCGGTCACTCCCAACTTAGCACTCTCTAAGTAGGCTAAAGGGTTATGATCAGTGAATACTATCACATGTGAGCCTAACAAATAATTGCGAAATTTCTCTGCTGTGCTCCACTTTAGGGCAAGCAACTCCAGCTTGAAGCTGGAGTGGTCCGAGTAGTTTCTCTCAGCTCCTCTTAATCCTCTTCCGGCATATGCCACTGGATGAAGTGCACCTTCTGCATCATACTGACAGAGACAGACACCAAGTCCTACTAGAGAAGCATCGACTTCAATCACAAAACTTTGAGAAAAGTCTAGGTATCTCAACACGAGTGCACTGATAAACTGATTCTTGATCTCCGCGAATGACTGATCTGCCTCTTGGTTCCATACAATGCATCTGGTCGGCGTCCCTGCTTTTTGCAAGCCATCTACTAGAAGTTTGTTCATCTGTGCAGCTCTTACTGAATTGAGGCACAAAATGCTGGAACTGAGAAGCTAAACAAAGGAAATGGCAAAGCTACTCAACTGTAGTGGGACTGGCTAATCCCTTACCCTCTGCATCTTACCAGGGTCCACCACAATTTCCTCATGGCTTATTATATGCTCTTTAAAAGTTGAAGAGTAGACCAGAACATCATCCAAAAATAATATCAGTTCAGTAAAGTTTATATCACCAAATATATGTTCCATTACTCTCTGGAAAGTTGCAGTGCTCCCCTTTGGGCCTTGAGCCATTCTGGTGAATTTGAATAGCCCTGAAGGTACACGAAACGCTGTGTACTTGATTTAGCTAGGTTTCATGGGGACTTGGAAGTACCCATGAGCCAAATCCATTGTGGTGAATACTGACGCATTCTCTTACAGCTTGTAATCTTCCCTCTATCCTTGGTAGAGGAAAGCAGGTAGGGTTTGTAATCCGTAATGCTGTGGACTTCTACCGCACTAATACCTCAGGACTTGCATATGGACTGTGACTGTTGAATAATTCCCTTCTAAAGCATACCTTGAAGTTGCTCCCTGACTTCCTGCAACTGGCTGGGTGGAATAAGCCTACCAGGTATATGGCCACAATATGGCCGACTGATGGGAATTTCATCAACAAGTTGGGTGTAATGGGTATGACACTACACAAGCCAAATCCCATTCACCATGAGGAAAATGCCTTTTTCCTACCAAGGAACGATTCAGCTACTTTCTGAGCCCTTTCTCCTGAAAAAGGTCACCCCAATCGGTAACTGTATTTCACTTCCATCTGGTAATAGATAAGTTATCCCAGTGATCTCATTAGAAATTTCATTACACATCAAAGTTTGAACATGAGAAGCTTCTGAGCTTTGATTCACCAAATCATCATTAACATGAGATGTACCACCAGTAGCAACTGAGACCTCCAGCCCATCCTCAGCCGGATTCACAACAATTTCATCCTTAATTTCTAAGAATGAAGCTTCACCTACCAGTGAATTTAATGGTAACAGAACTATTGTCAAGGTTCAGTTGAAGCAATTCACATTCTACAGCATAAAAACCCTCTGAAAAAGCTTCAACGAGAACAGAACCATCCAGGTAACCTCCATTTCCATGTTAGGAATGATGTACGACATTACCTGACTTAGGAGCTAAGACCTTAGCTCCAGGAGAATACACTTAACATGGCAAACTAGTCAATACCCCTTCCCTTGTAGCATTTGTAATAACAAACATTACCATTCTCAGTTCAGGAGACCATTGTGCTACATGCCTTGGTAACTGTTCCAACACAGCTTCAGTTATCAGCTTGAATAAAAAATTAATACCTTAAATTTTGTCCAGCTTTGGCCACAGAATGTTTTTTTTTCCTCCACGCACTGTTGAACGCACTGTTGATTTATTTTCACAGCATGTATACATAAGGATTTAATCTGTTAAAATCTGAAATTTCAAAGAAATTGATTGAAAGGAGTAGCTTTTATTCAAGTTTTTAGACACCTTGTCAAGTATTGTTTACATCAGGCCACCCCAGTTGAACAGAGGTGTGTAGTGGGTGATGGAGCCCTAACCTGTGTTATGTAATCACTCCACACTCCAGGCAGCTTAGCTTAGCTAGGGTTCAAATTGGTTGAGCTTCACTTAGCTTCCCCTCTGCCCCCCCCCCCCCACACACAGACAGGATGCATAAATTAGATGAATGTTATAGGTTACACTGACGTAGCGGCGTGCCTGGAGATTCTGTGTAGGGATTTGACAGGACAGAGCCGAATGCAATACCGCACTTCAAGACTCTCGTAAATATTGCAGAATGCAACAGGGCAGTTACCCATTATGGTATCTGGTAATGAATCTTTTTAGCTATTTTATGACACCTGTTTTGTAAATTTAGAGCGACTATAAGCGCAACAGTGACACGGCCAGTAAATGATGTTAAAATTCTATGAATTGTTCAGCGCAGTGCTGCCATCTGGAGCTCCCAATGAAAACAAGTTAATAACGCGAAAACCAATCACACATGATATGTATTTCTGGGTTGAATTAAATAGTGTATTGTCCTAGGAGCTAGGAAAATATCATAATTGTGCCGGAAACAGGGTAGATATATTTTTAAATGGACAGAGTGTTAAACATCACAAAGTGGGCTGAAGAATAGGTTGGTCTAGCCTATAAATTTTTCCTATTTAATTATTATTCTTCACTTTAGCTACATTATGGATTTTGTATTGTATCACAAGGGGTTACAATGATAAAAGTACATATATTCCATTAATATCTTTTGCCATGCATACCACTGGTACACTCAATCAAGAATTTGGGCAGACTTAATTTTTCGGGGCAAATGTAATCTTTAGCTCATTTGGCCATATCTTTAAACTGTTTTCAGAATTATTAATAACATTTTCAAATTTTTCATTTGTCAAATATATCCTTTGGTATAACTCTTAGGCCAATAACCTTTTTACCCTTATTGCATGATAAAATGGTTTCAGGTATATATTACAGAGTACAATATATACTTATTAGATTTAGTTTATGCTCATTTGAAGATGTACTATTCCAATTTTTTTACAGAATTTTATTTCAGATAATAAATTAAATGTGTATTTTTATACAACAGCTCATCTCCACTTGCTTCCTTGTTCTATTTTTACAGGGTTTCATATGTTCCCAGTGGGTATTTTAAATGCATATTACTTTCACATAGTTGATATCCAGATAGTTTTACAAATATTTGATTATGAGAGGCTCCTGCATCTTTGTTGTAGTCCAAAAAGTGCACATTCAGTATTTGTCTTGCATTCATATATTAAGTATTTGATTATCTTCAAATAGCAATGCCATTTCCTCTTAGCTTTTCAATGCTTATATGTAAAAAAATAGAAGTAAGTACATTCGGCATCTGCTAAAATTTTTGCAAAGTTCAGCTGAGGGCAGTGACCCATAGGTCCCTTGTTTTTTCTCTGTTTTTGAGACCTTGAGATGAAGCAGTGTGTCCCTTAACAGGGCACAAATCGTAACAGTTAAACCTAGAAACTTCTAACCGTTATTCAAGGGAGTTCCTAGGTCAGGCTCCATGAAAACCATGAAATTAGTTCATGGTGATCTATATTTTGGAAACTACAGGCTGAAAACATGATTTTGAGCACCCTTCAGTCTGATGGGAACAAATTGTATCGGCTAGGCCTAGAATATTCTAATATGACTTTCAGGCAGGTCCTGGGTAAATCTGCATGGAAACCTGAAATTAGGTCATGGTGACCTATATTTTGTGAACTATGGAACAAAAACATGATTTTTTAGCACCCTGAAAATCAGATAGGCCCAAATTGTTTCTGCTAACCCTAGATCGTTCTAATGTAATATACAGGGAAACCTCCAAGGAAACCTGAAATTGGTCATTGTTACCTATATTTTGCATGCCAAAAACATTTTAAGCACCCAGACAGTCAGACAGGGTACAAAACTTTATTGTTGGACCTAGAACCTTTTGTCTTGACATCCAGGGATGTTCTTAAAAAATGTGCATGGTCAGTTTTAATCTCAGCTGACTGCATACAAAAAAACTAGATTTCATGGGAATGGCTGGACATATTATCTTTAAACTTTTTCTTCATGTTGATTTTGCAGAACTTTAATAGCTACAGGTGAATGGGGATACCACCTACAGAATTTGGCATTCAGCTGATAAAATTCCTTTTGTGAATGTCTTCCTAGTCAACTGAGCATCATGACCATGGGTCACTTGTTTTATTTTTCTCTGATATTAAAAGCCCCAGCCCCCAATAGTGGCAGTAGGCTGACCATTAGTAAGCAAGTATGACCAAATATATTCAAACTGGGCCATCAATTCATACCATATAAACCGTTTAATCTTTTCATTAAAGTCATCAAAGAGGCTTCAAGTTCATTAAGTCCCAAGCGCCCCCTAGTGGACTGATCATTGTCCACTTGGACTAAACACTATCGATTAGAACCTAAGTTTGCATTTGATACCAAAAAGTAAACTTTTGCATCAATTTGGAATGACTGGTTGCCGGGGCCCACCACTACTAGGGAAGCCCCGTAATACTTTTACTTTTTCAGTTAATAAGACTAATGACTATACATACTTTACCTACAGGCCAAGATTGAGTCTGTATCTATAAATAGCTTGGCAGACTGACAACTATTTCAGATTTGGCAACAAGCCAAAGGTCAGTCTGGATCTATTTATAGCTTTGGCAGACTGCCAACTGTGTCAGTTTAGGCAACAGGTCAAGATTTCACTCAGTGCAGCCAGATGCAGGTCAAGAGTTCACTCAGTGCAGTAGCTGGAGCTAGCAATTTGTTCCAGTTCATTCAGGGCAACTGCCTTTCTCACCTAAGTCTGGTTAGCCCAGTACACCTGACTCAAGAGAGGTTTGACATATTGGCCTGATATTTTGACCTGTCCTTGCAATTATGATGACTTTCTCGTACACAAGACTGGTTTCGTCACCTTCAATCACTTTTGCACAGTGTTTGTCCCTGCTTATTTCTACAAGAGGTTTGATATATCAGCCTGAAATTGGGCATATGGATACATCTTCGATAACTTTGTTGTATACAAGACTTGTGGTGCCACATACAATAATTTTTATGTTGTGTGCACCCATGCCAGTATTTGAGCAGTGATATTAATGTAATTGGTTCTTGTTCTGAATGTGTAGTATTTGCATTGTTCATGTACATATTACACATGTACTTGAAAAGTAATGGTCCAGCAATGAAGCATTATACCTGGTGTATATGCCATTGCACATGCCTGTAGGCCTTGTTAACTTTTATATATAATTTGAATATTTATGAAGGATGGTATGATTATGATAAAATATAAATACAATTATGCTGCATTTTTTTTGTAGCACATACTGCTTCTTGTGAATAAAATTAAGGGACTTAACAGGCCAATCATTATTCTACAATATGCATCGTTTTCAGGGTTAAAAAACTATCCATAATTGCAAGGAAATTTCAAAGAATTATATATTAATATTTTAATGTGATATATAAAACCTGTTGTAATATAATGTGGCGACATATGAAATATTTTGTGTAACATGCCCTTCAAGCAAAAAGAAGGTTTAAATAAATATATAATTTCAGTATGATATATTAGATACCCAAGCTCATCTAGGTTTATACCCCCAGACAAAGTCAGGAAAATTTGTCAAATATTTCAAAATATTTCATGGATCTTTACGAAACTTGACAAGGTCATAGATATGGGTAAGAGGACGAAGCTTATTCAAAATGGGGTAATGTCCTTTACTAGGAGAGTGACCTTTACCTTGAATATGTCTGTTTTGAGGAAAATCACACAAATGACATGTGGAACCACCTTTTGTCTTTTTCTTGTTTTCGTGCAGTTTAATACTCCATCATTGTCACTTGAAAGTACTGTGAGCATTATAAGTAAAACACTAATGGACAGATTAGGCTGAAATTGTGCATATCCATTGATCTTGGATACCTCCATCTTGTATTCAAGACTGGTGGCGCCATCTTCAGTTGTTTTTTGTGTGGCGTCCATCCATACATTTGCTTTTGGTGATATGCTCATATCTCAGGTGTGTTCAATGTATTGGTCTAAAAATTGGCATGTACATTCATCTTTTGGAGTTTTTTTTTTGTCAACCAGACAGGTGGTGCCACCTACCTTACCTACCTGATTTCATAGTATAAATTAATGCCTTTTTATCAGGAATGATTTGCAGTATTGGCCTGAAATTGTGCTTTGTCCATAGATCTTGGATACCTCCCTCTCGTATCCAAGAATGGTGGTGCCATCTGTAAATTGTTCATTGGCGACCATCCGTTCATTTGCTTTGGGTGAAAATTGCTCATATCTCAGGAGTTGTTCAATGTGTTTGTGTGAAATTTTGCATGTACATCCATCTTTGAGAGTTTTTCTCATCAACCAGACAGGTGGTACCACCTCCCTTACCGTTTTCATAGTATAAATTAATCCCCATTTCTTAAGACTGGTTCACCATATTGGCCAGAATATGTGCATGTCTATAGATCTTGGATACCTCCATCTTGTATTCAAGACTTGTGGCGCCATCTGCAATTGTTTTTGTGTGGCATCCATCGGTACATTTGCTTCGGGTGAAAATTGCTCATAACTCAGGAGTGATTCAGTGTATTGGTCTGAAATTTGGCATACACATACATCTGAGAGTAGTTGGCGCCACCTTCCTTTCCGTTTTCATAGAATAATTGAATGCCCTTTTGTCAGAAGTGCTTTGCTGTATTGGCTTTTTCATAGATCTTGGGTACCTCCATCTGCAGTTGTCTTTGGGTAGCGTGCATCCATCTATTCGCTTTGGGTAAAAATCGCTCATATCTTAGGAGTGGATGGATGTATCAGCCTGAAATTTTGGTGTGTTTATCCCTCTTGGAATGTTTAGTTGTAGACCAGACAGGTGGCCCAACCTGCTGACTAAGTCATCTGAGCTAAAGTGATCACTCATTGTCTGTCGTCCATCTGTCCGTTAACCAGGCACAAATCGTAACCACTGGACCTAGAATCTTGTTACTTGACATTCTGAGAGGTCCATGAAAAATCTCCTTGGAAACCAGAAATTAGATCTCTTTTACTCATATCCTTTTAGCAATGGGGCCCAAAAGTACCCCCCAGAATAGTAAAAAATTTCATACAAAAACTTCAATATCTCATTAACTACATCACTGATGGTCATGATTTTTGGCATACATATTGATCATGAGATGTTCCATCAGTTTCTGCAGACTGGTGGCGCCACCTGTATTTTTCGATTTTTTACGAATTGTTTTCTCTATTTTTGAGACCTTTAAAAATGTGAACGTCTGTTAACAGGGCACAAATCGTAAAGACTGGACCTAGAATCTTCATTCTTAATCTAGTGAGAGACCTATGAATAATCTCCATGGAAACCTGAAATAAGGTCTCTGTTCCCATTACCCCCCAGAAAAATGGAAAAATTGATAAAAAAAACTGCAACATCTCAATAACTACAACACTGATGGTCATGATTTTTTTGGCATACATATTGATCAAGAGGTGTTCCATCAGTTCTTACCGACTGGTGGCACCACATGTATTTTTATCGATTTTTTACAATTTTTTTTCTCTATTTTTGAGACCTTTAAAGATTTAGTTATCTGTCAACAGGGTACAAATCGTAACAACTGGACCTAGAATCTTAATTCTTGACACACAGGGAGATCCATGAAAAGTCTCCATGGAAACCTGAAATTACGTCTCTGTTATCCATATCCTTTGAGCTATGGCACTCCAAAATACTCCCCAGAGTAATGAAAAATTTGATACAAAAACTGATGTATCTGAACAACCAATGCAGAAATCACCATAATTGTTTGCATGGATATTGATCATGTAGTGTTTTATCAGTTTCTGCAGACTGGTGGCACCACCTGTATTTATTCAGGTTTTTTTACGAATTTTTTTCTCTATTTTTGAGACCTTTAAAGATATGAACATCTGTTAACAGGGGCACAATTCATAACAACTGGACCTAGAATCTTCATTCTTGACACACAGGGAGACCCATGTAAAGTCTCCATGGAAACCTGAAATTAGGTCTCTGTTACCCATATCCTTTTAGCTGTATGGCTCCAAAATACTCCCCAGAATAATGAAAAATTTGATACAAAAACTGCAGTATCTCAAAAATTACTATCTAAAAAATTACAACACTTATGGTCATGATTTTTGGCATACATATTGATCATGAGGTGTTTCATCAGTTTCTGCAGACTGGGTGCGCCACCTCTATTTTTTAAAAATTTTTACGAATTTTTTCCTCTATATTTGAGACCTTCAAAGATGTGGTTATCTGTTAACGTGGCACAAATTGTAACAACTGGACCTAGAATCTTCATTCTTTTCATGCAAGGAGGCCCATGGAAAGTGTCGGTGGAAACCTGAAATAAGGTCTCTGTTACCCATATCCTTCAAGCTACAGGACTCCGAAGTATCCCTCAGAATAATGGAAAATTTGATACAAAAGCTCAAGTATCTGAACAACTAGTGCAGAGATCACCATGATTCTTTGCATGGATATTGACCATTAAGTGTTTTTATTAGTTTTTGCAGACTGGTGGAGCCACCATAATTTTTATAAAGTTTACACATTTTTTCTCTATTTTTGAGATATATAAATACAGACACAATCTTGGCCTGTTGGTTAATCTGTTTGATGCTTCAGTTGAATGGGTATATACTACCATTCAGATGATAAAATTTCCTTTTGCTAATCTCTTCCCAGTCACCTGAGCGTCATGACCCATGGGTCACTTGTTATAGAGAACATTGATGCACTTTTTTTCATGTCTCAGCCTGAAATCTTGCCTGGTGTGGTCGCTTTCCAGGTGTCCATAAATGCTGCTGTAGACAGGGGCCTACTCTTAAAAGGGGGGGGGGGGGGGAGATAATTGTCTGGGGCACCTATGGCATCTGTGGTGCCAAGAAAATCTAGTTGAAAATTTCCTCTAATATCATGTTGTAATTTAACCAATATTTTTTTGCAGCTCAGTAAAAGCAGTAAAAAAAATCAAACTTGAAATGGATCAGTGATTATATGATGTTGTTTTAACAGTCCCAGGTAGAGAATTGACTAGAGCCACATAATCATTTAATTAACGAAATATCCCTGTAACGGAGTATGTTTTCTTTGAAGTTAATTAATTAAATGCTGAATTCTCTTAATATGTTCCTACTTTTATGTACCTACTTCTATTACATACTTTTATTGTTTCAAGTTCTTAAACTTTAGCATACTTAATATTAAGGAATGAAAGAATAAGTTACAATGGTAAAATACAATTAAGTCTACATTACTTTTATTGAAACTACACATGACATTTAAAATATTCTTTGTTTTGTAAATGAAACAAAAAACTCCCATTCGCACGAATGATACAAAAACAAAATATCATCTAAAACAACATGGTTACTGTATCCCCGAAAACAAAGTTTTGCGGATACTATGTTTTTGACCAGGTTCCGCTGCCGCCACAGCCGCAGTAGTTTGATCCATCTGCCTAAAATTTGCATGTTTATACATCTTGGATAGCTTTCTGGATTTTGTGGCAGGAGACGCCACTTACATTTGTTTACACTGCAGACATCCATGCTAATATCTCAGTGGTGCCACCTGGATCCATTTTTGCACAGCGTGCTTCTGTTTGTCTGCTGTGGGATAAAATCACTCATATACAAGTAGTGGTTTGACTTATCTGCCCACAAGTTTGCATATGTATACCACTTGGATAGCTTTGTGGATTTTGTGGCAGGTGGCACCACTTACATACACATTTTGGCTGCAGACATCCATCCTAATATGCAACACACCTCACTCTATTTCTCCTTGCCACTCAATCCATGCCGTACTTCACCTGTCCGTCCCACTCTGTTTTGGCGGATACAAGTAGTCACTTGTCGACAACCCGTATTCTAGTTATTAAATTGGGTCTCACTTTTCAGGTTACAATATGAAAAAAATGTGAACTATATGACTTGTCTCTAAGCGTCTCTCTGAAGGGTGCATGCATATACAATGGCATCTATATAATACAATGGTATCTATCTTATCAGCTTTTATTTTCATTTGCCCGATATACACAAGAAAAACAAAATATAATATAAAATAAAATATTGCTATTGCGTCTTAATAAACGGTGCAGGGGCCAGTCCAGAAAGTGGCGGCGTCTATAATACGATAGCCTCTATCTTAACGTCCATCTTCATAAACATGATATACACACATAAACAAAATAAAATGAAAAACAAGGCTTACAGGGCTAATGCGAACCTGTGTGATGGCATATACATCAAGTAGAATGCTTCCATGCTGGACTGTTACTTTTCAAGTACATGTATGACATGTATATGTACAATGCAAACACAAACATTTTGAACCCGAGTACAAGCACCAATTACACAAACATCACTGCTGAAATACTGGCATGGGTGCACTAAACACAAAAATGATTGTGGGTGGTGCCATCAGTCTTGCGTACGAGAAAGCCATTGAAGATGTATGAACATGCCAAATTTAAGGCAGATACTTCAAACCACAAGTCTTGTGTACAACTAAACTATTCTAGATGTATTGCCATGTATAATTTCAGGCTGATATGTCAAATCACTCCTGAGAAATAAGCAGGAGCATACACTTAAAAAAATATTGCAGGTGGCCCCATGAAGCTATCCAATATGTATAACTATGCATAATTTCAGGCTTTTATATCAAATCCCTCCTGAGAAATAGGCAGAGACATACACTGTGCAAAGGTCATTGTAGGTGGCAGCACCACCAGTGTTGTGTATGAGAAAGCTGTCAAAGATGCATAGACAAGTCAAAAGATTTTTTATCAAAATGTTTAGGATAATAAAAGATGCAGTCTTTTCATTGTGAAAAGTCCAATAATTCTGCCAAAAAATAATTCAAGTAAATTTAAGAACAAAGACCTCCTGTAAATAATTTTTGTGCAATTTTCCAGAAGTTGAAACAACAGTTTTGAAGAAGAACCCTACTCTAGGTTAAATCTTGTGAAAAATTAAACAATTCAGATTGACAATTTCATCATAAAGCATTTTTTAAGCTAGCTGAAAGAGGCTTAAATTATGAGGTTTTTGCCTGTAAAAAACAAGTTGATGTAGGTGGCGCCATAAAAACTGCAATTTCAAATATGAGACGTGACCAACATTTGCACAAAACTTGGTGATGCTAGCTCCTGTTGTCTCTGAGTTTTTTATGTTAATAAACCTTTGAACAAACTTAGAAGAGCTTGTCTCGGGGATCATTACTGTGAAATATTGAATAATTTGGTTGAATGATTTTAGAAAAGAAGATTTTCAGAATTTTTTAGCTTTTTCCCAGTAAAATATAAGTTAATGCAGTTGGAGCGACAAAAGACTCAATACTGATATGTGAGAGATTTTTGCAAGAAATTTGGGGATGTTAGCTCGCGCTTATTCTGAGAAATGATGGGTCCATGCAAATGGCACCACCAATACCTTATTTTCAGATATGAGTCCTGTGACCAACATTTGCATAAAATTTGGTGATGATAGCTCCAGCCATTTCTGATATTGTAATTTTAGTATTCTTTTTTGGCCAAATGACTGACTTAAGCTTCCTCTTACTCAGCCAAAATTCACAGTACTGGAAACACTTATATAAACTTTAAAGAGATTGTTTCAGAGATAATTTCTACGAATTATTGAACAATTTGGCTGGACAGGTTGGGAGAAAAAAAGATTTTTTAAGGTTTTTTAGCTTTTCCCCATTCAAATCTAAGTAAATGCAGATAGAAAAAAATAAGCAAAATCTGATAAAGTTTTACTTGAGACTAATGCTTCCTAAATATTTGCACTGATAGCTCTAAGGGTTTTTAGCTCAGCTGACTGTAAGTCATCTGAGCTTCAACAATCACTCTTTGTCCGTTGTCCATCTGTCTGTCTAGCTGTCCATCCGTCCGTCTGTCCATTAACCGGGCACAAATCATAACCGCTGGACCTGGAATCTTCTTACTTGACATCCAGAGAGGTCGATGAAGATCTCCTTGGAAACCTGAAATTTGGTCTCTGTTACCCAAATTCTTTGAGCTATGGGGCTCCGAAGTACCCCCCAGGATTAAGGAAAATTGGATACAAAAGCTCAAGTATTTGAACAACTAATGCATTGATCCCCATGATTTTTTGCATGGATATTGATCATGGAGTGTTTCATCAGTTTCTGCAGACTGGTTGCGCCACCTGTATTTTTTTATTTTATTTTATGATTTTTTTTCTCTATTTTTGAGACCTCAAAAGATGCTGTCATCTGTTATCAGGGCACAAATCGAAACAGCTGGACCTGGAATCTTCTCACTTTACATTCAGAGAGGTCCATGAAAAGTTTTCTTGAAAACATGGAATTAGGTCTCTGTTACCCATATTCTTCAAGCTATGGGGCTCCGAAGTACCCCCTGAATAATGAAAAATTTGATACAAAACTCAAATATCTGAACAAACTAATGCATTGATTACCATGATTCTTTGCATGGATATTGATCATGGAGTGTTTCATCAGTTTCTGCAGACTGGTGGCGCCACCTGTATTTTTTTTATTTTTCACTATTTTTTATTATCTATTTTTGAAACCTTAAAAGATGCAGTCATCTGTTAACAGGGCACAAATAGTAACATCTAGACCTAGAATCTTCTTTCTTGACATGTTGGGAGGCCCATGAAAAGTCTCCTTGGAAACCTCAAATTAGGTCTCTGTCACCCATATTGTCTGAGCTATGGGGCTCAGAAATACCCCCCAGAATAATAAAAAATTGATACAAAAGCCCTGGTATCTGAACAACTAGTGCATTGATTGGCATTATTCTTTGCATGCATATGCATCATGGAGTGTTTCATCAGTTCCTGCAAACTGATGGTGCCACCCGGACTTCTTTGAATTTTTACGCATTTTTATCTTTATTTTTGAGACCTTCAAAGATGTGGTCGTCTGATAACAGGGCACAAATCATAACTATTTGAGCTTGAATCTTCTTTCTTGGCATCCTGGGAGGTCCATAAAAAACTCCATTGAAACCTGAAATTAGGTCTCTGTTACCCATATTCTCCGAGCTATGGGTCATAGAAGTACCTCCCAGAATAACTAAAAATTTGATACAAAAGCTCTGAACAACTATTGCATTAATCACCATGATTCTTTGCATGGATATTGACCATTAAGTGTTTTTATTAGTTTTTGCAGACTGGTGGAGCCATTTTAAAAAATGTTAACACATTTTTTTTCACTAAGCCTATTTATGAGACCTTCAAAGATGCAGTCGTCCCTTAACAGGGCTCAAATTGTAACCATTGGTCCTAGAATCTTCAAACTTGACATCCAGGGAGATCTGTGAAAAGTCTCCTTGGAAACTTGAATTAAGGTCTCTGTTATCCATATTTTCTGAGCTATGGGGCTTATAAGCACCCCTCAGAATAATTGAAAATTTGATACCAAAGCAGGGCACAAATCATCACCATGGGGCCCAGAATCTTCTAACTTGACATCCTGAGAGTTCCTCAAAAGTTCTCCCCAGAAACCTAAAATTGGGTCGCAGTGACCTATATTCTCAGAGTTTTGGGGTTTGTTTGAGCATCCCAGAAATAATGCAAAATACACACTAATTGCCAGAATCCTCATGAAAGGCTGGTTGGATTGTCATCAAATTTGTTTTTATGGGTTGGGTCTTGATGAACTTAAGCTAATTTGCATGAACAATGATGCAACCTATCTTTATTAGGTGTCTGTGCAAGGACATAATATCAACATGTCAGTTGGCTGAGCGTCATGACCCATGGGTCACTTGTTTTTCTCTTTTTTTGAGACCTTTAAAGATGTGGTCATCTGTTAACAGGGCACAAATCGTAATGACTTGACCTAGAATCTTGTATCTTGAAATGCAGGGAGGCTGATGAAATGTCTCCTTGGAAATCTAAAATGAGGTCTCTGTTACCTATAACCTCTGAGGTATGGGGCTTCCAAGTACCCCCCAGGAATAATGGAAAATTTGATACAAAAGCTCAAGTATCTGAACAACTAATGCATTGATCACCATGATTCTTTTTATGGGTATCGATCATGGAGTGTTTCATCAGTTTCTGCAGACTGGTGGCGCCACCTTTATTTTTTCAATTTTTTACAAATTTCTCTATTTTTGAGACCTTTAAAGATGTGATCATCTGTAAACAGGGCACAAATTGTAACGACTGGACCTAAAACCTTTCTTGACATGAAGGGAGGCCCATTAAAAGTCTCCTTGGAAACCTTAAATAAGTTCTCTGTTACCCATAACCTCTGAGCTATGGGGCTTCGAAATAACCCCCCCCCCCCCCAGAATAATGGAAAATTTGATACAAAAGCTCAAGTATCTGAACAACTAATGCATTGATCACCATGATTCTTTGCATAGATACTGGTCATAGAATGTTTCATCAGTTTTGCAGACTGGTGGCACCACCTGTATTTTTTTTCGAATTTTTGCAATTTTTTTCTCTCTGTTTCTCAGGGCACAAATCATAACCATTGGTCCTAGAATCTTCTAACTTGACATCCATGGATGTCCATGAAAAATACTCTTGGACACATGAAATTAGGTCTCTGTTACCCATATTCTCTGAGCTATGTGTCTATTAAGCACCACCAGCATAATTGAAAGTTTGATACCAAAGCAGGGCACAAATCATAACCATTGGACTTGGAATCTTCTAACTTAAAAACCTGGGAGGTCCATGAAAAGTATCCTTTGAAACCTGAAATTAGGTCTCTGTTACCCATAATCTCCGAGCTATGGGGCTCATAAGCACCCCTCAGAATAATTGAAGATTTGATACCAAAGTAGGGAACAAATCATAACCATTGGACCCAGAATCTTCTGACTTGACATCCTGAGAGTTCTTCAAACAAATTTCCCCCAGATAGCTGAAATTGGGTCACTCTGACCTATATTCTCAAAGTTTCGGGGTATGATTGAGCACCCCAGAAATAATGCAAAATACATACAAAATGCCAGATTCCTCAGGAAGGGCTTGTTAGGTTGTCATCAAATTTGACGTGCCTATGGGTCTTGATGAACTTAAGTTAATATGCATGAACAATGATGCCACCTACATGATCTTTATTAGTTGCCTGTGCAAGGACATATTGTCAACATGTCAGTTGGCTGAGCGTCATGACCCATGGGTCAATTGTTGAAATAGTATGGGTTAACACACGTCGGACGGCCAATGCTGCACCATCGCATAAGCTCACAGGTTTGCTAACAAATAAACAATATTTTTATTGCAAACATGCAATGAGGATAAGAAATCAGGGTAAAACCCTATATAACAAATAATTGGCTAACTGACTTGTATTTACTATTTAGGTGTCTTAAAAAAGGGTGCATGGGCTAGCTCAGCATCGTTGGTGTCCTTCTTAACATCTGTCTTCCTTCACATGATATACACACATAAACAAAATATAATATAAAATAAAATATGGCTTTATGACTTGTATTTAGACGTCTTTCTGAAGGGTGCATGGGCCCGCTCAGCATACAATGGTGTCTATATATAATATAATGGCGTCTATCTGATCAGCATCCATTTTCATATCGTCCAAATGAACAGTGTCCAGGTGATACAATGGCGTCTGTCTGAACAGCGTCCATCTGAGATGATCCCCTCTGCAGGTACAAGACCTTCAGCCACACAGACCTCTTCTTGCCAGTCTCCTTGTTTTTCGTATCTTGCTGATCTTTTATCATGAAGGCTGCCACAAGCAGCAGAGCTTCCTCTTCTTGCAACAGCAATGCTAGTTAGGAGGTAGAATTATTGCAGACCCTACCCTCACTCCTCTTATATGAGAATGGAGTGAGTCAATTTTGAAATGGCATGAATTCTTCTCAGTTGTCTTCATTTGTCAAAGTTAGTAGCAGCTGGATGTGACAAGAAATCAGGGATGATAGATCATTGCCAGTGTGGTGGTAAGTTGTCAGAGATTGTAGGTCATTGTCCTTTGTCACAACCATTGTGTCACTGGTTGTTGGCAGCTTGCTGTAGCTTGATGTCAGATAGCCTGAGATAGGTGTTAGGTTAATGTAGCTTGTCATGGACATTGTATATTAACATCTGCATATTTTAAAGCCATTCTAGCTGAACTAGTTTGAATTGAGTTGAAAAAAACGGTTATCTTTAAAGAATCCTTAAATTTCCCAAATTACAAATATTGCTCATTTTTAGTGAATGTTTTGTTTGCTACCAAATATCACAGGAATCACTAGGGCTATGAGCATTGGAGTTTAAGGGCATATTATTTCCTTGACTGGTATTTCAGAGTAATTAAGCTGCAGGTAGTGCTGTTTTAATATGAGTCAAAACTTGTTTTCCACTTCTTCTCATTGTAGTGTTTGATTTTTATGTGTTGTCTATCACCAAGTATTGATCATTTGACTTGGCTATAGATAGCAAGTACTCCTTATCCTGGACAAGAGCAAACTACAGTATGTTTGCAGTTTAACTGCAGTTTTTCATTTTTACCCATTATTTTGCAGAGTTTTGCACATGGTGAATGAAAGACGTTTTGAGCTCTTGTTTACAATGACACACTACAGCTATTAGTCTGACTCTTAGCAGGGCATTATTGGTAACCATGACAACTAGGATTCTAAAACTCAACAATAAACAGACAACTCTTCTTCCAGATCCTAAATTAGAACACTTATTGCTTATATTTATGTGCTATGGCCTACGGTAGTATATTTAGGTGAGTGTCAAGGCCCATTGGCCACTAATTCTGGGTGTACTAGGATTCAGTATGAGATCACTTATGAGATCACAGCTAGACATGAGAAGGATGCATGACTGTGCTTGGTATCTGAGTATTGGTTATAGCTCGGCTTGTGTCAATCATGGCAGGCGAGCCTAAACAGCTCGCCTGCTATGTGACACAAGCCTGGCAAACCACACGGCTTGCATAACATTTCATTGGGCTATAACTGATGTTACACCTGTGAGCCTACTGTCATGTGCTGCCATATGTTGTTTAGTGTAGACACTATTTTTTTGTTCTGTGAGCATGCTCAGTGGGCTCTTCCGCCCAGCAGTTGTTTTTTGTAAAGGTTTGCCACGCAGTTTTTTGTTTCAAGAAGTTTAGCCAAAAAAGAAGTGATTTTAAACCATATTGGAACCCCAGAAGAACCAGGAATGTAAGTTATTAGTTTATATTAATTCCCGGCAGTGTGTTATATGTTTGACTATGGTAGATTTATAGATAAATGGTAGATCTGTGTTATAAATCTCAGCCTTGTAACTTTCTAGTGAGCCTAGATACAGGACAGCGTAATACGATGCTGCCCTGGTCTTTGCAGTCTGTACGCTTTATGGCCTGACCCTGTTTTTTCCCCAAGTGAATATATAGGGTAGTGTGCTGATACCAGAGAGTCTCAGATTATGCTGTATTGCCTGTTACACTTAGGAATGGATATTGTTTGTGTTTTTAAAGGATCCCATGGAAATCTGTCAGAGATGCAATGATTTGTTAAATACTACTGTAGTTGCTTAAGCTCTATACTATATATGTGTATGTATTCTAGTGTCAGCTTTCATGTTTGACTAGTATATTCTGTAGAATGGTGTTAATTACACACATCATAGTTGCTAACTTAGCTGACTTGATCCTGCTAAGCCACGGCGATACATTATAGTTAATAGCTCAGCTGACTTAGTTTTACTGAGCCATAGCAATATGTCATTGTTGCCCATACATATACAACTGTAAGTTTATAATACTTTTATGTTATTGCAACATTATAGGGAAAATATATTTAGTTATTATTACCATGTCAGTTATTTAACTGATATTTCATTATTCTTAGTATCCCTATTTGTTTGTTACAGTCAAAACCGTCTGAAGTTAACGTCTGAACGTCTAAATCTTTGTACTGTCAGCATGGACAGAATACCTGGAAATAAACCTATGAGTTACAAACAGACGCGTCTAGATTCCTGGTTTTAGAAGTGACTGAATGTATACCGCAGTCTAACACCTACGGGTGTTACAGTTTTGAATTCGTTAAGACTGTGTATGCAATAAACCAAAGACAGTATGTCAAACCCTAGTGACAAAGAGCTTGATAAACCAGAAGTTGATGAGGAGAGTGGTAAGCCTGTTGACGATAAATCACAGGCAAAACTGCAGCGAAGCAGAGCTAAAGCTGTGATTACGCGGAGCATGGGAACCATAGACATGCTCACAAAGGATACCAAGAATGTACCCCAAGTGAAAGAAAAAATAGAAATGTTCCAGAAACAAGTAATCAGATTCCAGGAAGCGCATGAACACTATGCAAGTTTTTTAACAACTGATAAAGATCGAGAGGATGCAGAATCCTATAGGGCGGATGTGATTTACCAGGCGGTAGGCTTTGGGGACACGATATACGCCTGGATAGCGGAGATTGAGGATGATGAACCGACCACAGCTGATAATGAGGGCGAGGCCCAGACCATGGTCGAACCCCCCGTGCTGCGACCTAAAGGGTCAACTACCGAAGCTGAGAACGAATCCTTGCAAAGAGAGATTGTGGCTCTGGGTGAACAGCATCAGTTAGAAATAAAAAAGCATCAATTACTTATTGAAAAGGAAAGACAAGCACATGAGTTAGAAAGAGCAAAATTCCAGTTAGAGATTGAGAGACAGAGGGAGAGGATGCATTTGATTAAGCAGCAGCAGGAACTGCAGGCTGAGCTTCAACAGAATACCAAAACTATAGAAGAAACTCCAAAGGTTGCTACGACAGGGCTCAACAAAACAACTGAGCGAAACCCAATGCATACGCCAAGGCCAGCTGAGGTCGGCGGAACCCCACTCCGAGCTGAAAGTACGCCCCATGCGAACTTTGATAAAACCCCAAGAATGTCCTGGGAGCCATCGCATGTAAACAGTGATGTGCCAGCCAACGCTGCCTTTGCGGAAATGATGCACCAGGTCTTAAATGAATCTAGGTTACAACAACAGTCACTGGTCGATACCTTACAACTGCCGCGAAATGAGTTACAGCCCTTTGATGGTAACCCGTTGAATTACTGGCCGTTCATTAGAGCTTTCAAGCATACGGTTGATAATAAGTCTGCTGATCCTGGAACAAAGTTGACGTGTTTAATGCAATATTGTTCAGGACGCGCAAAGAGTTTACTCCAGTGCTGTTTGGTTAAGGAACCAGCTGAGGGTTACAAACTTGCCTTAGATCTGTTGGAAGAAAGATTTGGCAACAACTTTGTTATAGCCCAAGAGTGGGTAAAAAGGATCACAAATCGGCCAGATGTCAAGGGTACTGTCGCGCTGCGAGAATTTGCAGATGACTTGAGATGTTGTCAAGAAACCCTTAAGACAATGGGATATGCATCTGAGATGGACAATTCACATAGTATGTTGGCCATTGTAGAAAAGTTGCCATACCACCTACAGACCAGATGGCTTAGAGAGAACCACAACATAAAGGTCAGGGAGAGAAGAAATTCACAGTTGCGTGATCTTGTGGATTTCATTGCTTTGGCTGCTGATGAAGCATCAGACCCAGTGTTCGGAAAGGTCCTCTTCAAGGACATTAAAAGGTCACCTAGAATCAAGGGTGAAAAGAGACAAACCGGTAGTTTTGCCACACAAGCATCTCTTGCACCAAATGCCAAGTCTGAATATGTGAAACCAAAGAATATTGACCCATGTTTGCACTGTGGGCGTGCCCACTACATAACGCAATGTATGACATTCAAGGCACTACGAGTAAAGGACAGAAGGGCCTTCATTATATCAAAGGGACTTTGCGTTAACTGTTTCAAACCTGGTCACTTCGGTAAAGATTGCCCTAGACCATTTACATGTTCTGTGGATGGCTGTGGTCAGAAACACAGCAAGTTCCTTCACATGCCTATGAGAAGACCGGATACGGATCAGGGATTAGCACCGGTCCAAACCAGCAACCAAAATGCACCACCGAGCCTGCCAGTAACATCAACTGCTCCTAGTCCTGTTCCTGTGATACACCCGAGAAACCAGGTCAGCAATTTTGTGCGATCCCAAGGGGGCAAGGTAGCCCTGCCTATTGTACCTGTGAGAGTCCGGTGTTTGGACTCCAGCCGCTGTATAGACACATATGCTATGCTAGATCCTGGGACAACATCTACATACTGTACAGAGGCTTTGAGCGAAAGCCTTGGAACAAAGGGAGCTGTTAAGCACTTTGAGCTTACAACCATTGCACAGACAAGAGTCGCGATGGACTGCACTGTTATATCCCTACTGGTCTCAGACCTTCATGATACTATAGTGCCAAGGTGTATCCCAGAGGTAACAGTAAGGCCAACACTAAACATTGACCTTTCAGGCCTATGCAATCAAGTTAACCTGGACTATTGGCCTCATCTGAGAGGCTTGGATGTACCAGAACTTGTTGATGTAGATCAGGTACATCTGCTTATCGGTCAAGATTGCTCCGACCTTTTGCTCCCCGAAGAGGTGAAAAAGGGTAGCCCAGGTGAACCATTTGCAATCCGCACTCCATTGGGTTGGGCCGTAAACGGTCCCGTCGACCCTTTCACTCCGGGCGTAAGGTCTTCTCATTTTGTACAAGCGCAAACACCACTGGAGAAGGACCTGGCAAATCTCTGGGCTCTTGAAGACTCAAACAGTGAGGAGTATGGGATGTCGATCCATGATCGAAAGGTTCTGCATATTTGGGACAATTCCATAAATGTCGTGGACGGACACTATTCTATGAACATCCCCTTCAAGGCCGAGGAGCCAAAGATGCCTGATAACCGTATCATGGCTGAGCATCGGCTTCAAGCTCTCAGAAAACGTCTCGACAGAGACAGTAATTTAAAATCGAAGTACACCTCTGAAATCAAGCAGCTCCTAGACAAAGACTACGCTGAAAGGGTCCCCTTGAAGGACTTAGATCGTGATGATGGCAAAGTGTGGTATTTGCCACACCACCAAGTGCGTAATCCGAAGAAACCTGACAAGTGTAGGATCGTCTTTGATTGCGCGGCACAGTACAAGGGAACGTCTTTGAATGAAAATGTACACCAAGGGCCTGATCTTACCAATAAACTAGTAGGTGTACTACTGCGCTTCAGACAAGGTCCTATCGCATTTGCGGCCGACATAGAAGGTATGTTTCACCAAGTCAAAGTGACCTCAAAGGACAGAGATGTATTGCGTTTCCTTTGGTGGGAGAATGATGATACTACAAGTCAAACTATTGTGCTTAGAATGACTTCCCACTTGTTTGGCGGTGTATGGAGTCCGAGCTGCGCAAATTATGCCCTGAAAAGGGTAGCCTATGACCACAGTGATTTATACCCAGAGTTGACACTCAATACCATATTAAAGAGCTTTTATGTGGACGATTGTCTTAAATCCGTGGACAGCTTGGACACTGCGGTGACACTCGCAAAGCAGGTCACAGAATTACTAGCACAGAGAGGCTTTAATCTGACAAAATGGATTTCAAACTCCCCTAAACTTATGGAGACCATACCTAGGGAGAAATGGGCCAAGGCGTTTGTCAACATGGACATAAGCTTTGAAGAGTTGCTAGCTGAAAGAGTTCTAGGAATGCTATGGCATATCGAAACAGATAGCTTTGGCTTTGATGTACAAGTGGCGGAGAAACCAAAGACTAAGAGAGGGGTACTAAGCGCTCTTAGCACCGTATACGACCCAATGGGGTATGTTTGTCCGTTCGTGTTGAAGGCAAGGTTGCTATTTCAGCAGTTGTGTCGTTTACAAAAGGGTTGGGACGACTCGTTGCCTGTAGACCTAGAGGACCAGTGGGGCCGGTGGTTGGCCGATCTTCCCGCTATACAGAATTTCAGAATTCCTAGATGTGTGAAACCCACAGATGTAGTGATCAGAGTTGCACAGCTGCACCACTTTTCCGATGCCTCAGAGCATGGCTATGGGGCAGTTTCATATCTTCGTTTGGTCTGTGGTGATGACATCTGTGTCAATATTGTCATGGCCAAGGCCCGTCTTGCACCCCTGAAGGGGTCCACTATACCTCGCCTTGAGCTTGCTGGTGCTGTAGAAGCAGTGAAATTGGACAAACTTATTCACCAGGAGCTAGAAATTACTCTTGAGGATTCTGTCTTTTGGACGGACAGTACTATCGTACTTTGGTATCTGCAGAATGAGGGGAAACGATTTCAGACATATGTCGCCAACAGAGTATCAAAGATATTGGATTACACCAAACCAATACAGTGGAGATATGTACCAACCACACAGAATCCCGGAGATGATGCCTCCCGTGGCATGGCTGCGGAGGAATTAGTCAACAATAAACGCTGGATTGAAGGGCCAGATTTCCTGCTGATGGATGAATTACATTGGCCAAACCAACCTGCATTTAAATGTGCAGAGCTCATGGAGGTCGCAGAACTGAAAAGAGCCCCGTTGGTATATTCCATGAGCAGTGAATCAGATCCAGTCAGTTCTCTGTTAAAGTACTACTCCTCATGGTTTAAACTAAAGAAAGCAGTAGCATGGATCCTTCGCCTTCGACAGATGCTATTGAGAAAAACATCAGACACAGGCCCAATTACGTCTTCAGAGTTACTGAATGCAGAATTAGCCATAATTAGATACATCCAGAAACCCCTCCAAGATGCTGAGTCAAGACCTCTCATTAGCAAGTTGAAGCCTATAAAGTCTGATACAGGACTCCTGCGAGTAGGAGGCAGACTTGCACAATCAGATCTGAGTGGCGACACGAAACACCCACTGATCTTGCCTTTTAGACACCATGTATCCCAACTCATCGTTGAGGACTGCCATTATCGCACAGGTCATTCTGGTGTTGAACGGGTACTTGCTGAAACACGCCGTCGGTACTGGATACTGAGAGGGAGACGGCTAATCAAGGCGGTTCTTTCACGCTGCATTGAGTGCAAAAAATCACGTGGGAAACCTGAAGTACAGCAGATGGCGGACCTTCCTACGTCCAGACTAGTGCCTTACGAACCACCATTCACTCGTGTGGGAATAGATTATTTTGGTCCATTCACTGTAAAAAGGGGAAGAACTGAAGTAAAAAGGTATGGCTGCCTATTTACTTGCCTGGCAATTAGAGCCGTCCATATTGAGGTGTCGCACACACTGGACACGGATAGTTTTATCAATGCTTTGGAGAGATTCATATCACGCAGAGGGGAGCCGTACGAAATCCGATCGGATAACGGTACCAATTTTGTTGGGGCAAAGTCAGAGCTCCGTAAAGCCATCCGTGAATGGAATCAGGACAAAATACACGAGCATCTCCTGAAAAGAGAAATAAAGTGGATTTTCAATCCTCCAGGAGCCTCCCATATGGGTGGTGTTTGGGAAAGACAGATTCGCTCTGTAAGATCGGTCCTAGCAGGTGTTGTAAAACAGCAAACTATGGACGAGGAAGGCCTTGTTACACTACTGACAGTGGTAGAAGGAATCATCAACGGTAGACCTATCACAAAGTTGTCTGATGACCCCAGAGATGATCAACCCCTTACGCCAAATCACTTGTTGATACTACGTTCAGGACCTGTTCTACCCCCAGGACAGTTCGACAATAAGGACCGGTATCGTCGACGCTGGAGGCAGGTACAATACCTCGCTGACGTATTCTGGAAGCGATGGATTCGCGAGTACCTATCTGCTTTGCAGGAACGTCAAAAATGGCTGAAACCTAGACCTAACCTCCAAAAGGGTGATTTAGTGATCTTATGCCAGGAGAACACTCCACGAAACCAGTGGCCATTAGGCCTAATTATCGATACTTACCTTGGAACCGATGGACTTGTGCGTTCAGTCAACGTACGCACTGCCTCCGGGACTTACGAACGACCAGTAACCAAGATTTGTTTACTCGAGAGTTCAGTGACACAGCAACCATAAATGGACTTAGTTGTGGACCTGTTTGTTATGGACACTTAAGTGCCACTTCGAACTGTTGGAGTTAATGTACCTTTGATGATTTGTACGTGTAATATATATACCTGAGCCATTATTGAATGTCATGTGTCATACCGTTTAGTATTGAATTAAGTAGTCTATCCCAGGTGTTATTAGTGTATTTAAAATGCATTGTCCCATGAACATGCATTGGGGCCGGGATGTTACACCTGTGAGCCTACTGTCATGTGCTGCCATATGTTGTTTAGTGTAGACACTATTTTTTTGTTCTGTGAGCATGCTCAGTGGGCTCTTCCGCCCAGCAGTTGTTTTTTGTAAAGGTTTGCCACGCAGTTTTTTGTTTCAAGAAGTTTAGCCAAAAAAGAAGTGATTTTAAACCATATTGGAACCCCAGAAGAACCAGGAATGTAAGTTATTAGTTTATATTAATTCCCGGCAGTGTGTTATATGTTTGACTATGGTAGATTTATAGATAAATGGTAGATCTGTGTTATAAATCTCAGCCTTGTAACTTTCTAGTGAGCCTAGATACAGGACAGCGTAATACGATGCTGCCCTGGTCTTTGCAGTCTGTACGCTTTATGGCCTGACCCTGTTTTTTCCCCAAGTGAATATATAGGGTAGTGTGCTGATACCAGAGAGTCTCAGATTATGCTGTATTGCCTGTTACACTTAGGAATGGATATTGTTTGTGTTTTTAAAGGATCCCATGGAAATCTGTCAGAGATGCAATGATTTGTTAAATACTACTGTAGTTGCTTAAGCTCTATACTATATATGTGTATGTATTCTAGTGTCAGCTTTCATGTTTGACTAGTATATTCTGTAGAATGGTGTTAATTACACACATCATAGTTGCTAACTTAGCTGACTTGATCCTGCTAAGCCACGGCGATACATTATAGTTAATAGCTCAGCTGACTTAGTTTTACTGAGCCATAGCAATATGTCATTGTTGCCCATACATATACAACTGTAAGTTTATAATACTTTTATGTTATTGCAACATTATAGGGAAAATATATTTAGTTATTATTACCATGTCAGTTATTTAACTGATATTTCATTATTCTTAGTATCCCTATTTGTTTGTTACAGTCAAAACCGTCTGAAGTTAACGTCTGAACGTCTAAATCTTTGTACTGTCAGCATGGACAGAATACCTGGAAATAAACCTATGAGTTACAAACAGACGCGTCTAGATTCCTGGTTTTAGAAGTGACTGAATGTATACCGCAGTCTAACACCTACGGGTGTTACAACTGATTTGTCCCACATTCCCCGCCTCCTTTGTCCAAGTTCACGCGTGTCACGCACCATTTCTTTGCCATATTTGGAAAGTTGCCATAAAACTTCACTTGCATGGTCACTTTTCATGACCCTGTGATGCAAGCAGATTTGAACGTACAGTAAGAACAAAGGAAAATACGCGGCATGTGGGACAAGTATGTGGTTATATGACTCTGCTGGCTATCTAAGTATGTGGTTATTTGACTGTGCTGGGTATCTTAGTATGTGGTTATTTGACTGTGCTTGGTATCTGAGTATGTGGTTATTTGACTGTGCTGGGTATCTGAGTATTTGGTTGTTTGACTGTGCTATGTATCTGAGTATGTGGTTATTTGACGGTGCTGGGTATCTGAGTATGTGGTTAATTGACTGTGCTGGTTATCTGAGTATGTGTTTATTTGACTGTGGTGGGTATCTGAGTATGTAGTTATTTGACTGTGCTGGGTATCTGAGTATGTGGTTATTTGACTGTGCTGGGTATCTGACTATGTGGTTATTTGACTGTGCTGGGTATCTGAGTATGTAGTTATTTGACTGTGCTTGGTATCTGAGTATGTGTTTTTAGCCCTCAGCCCTTAGGCTGATGGGCTATTGTCGTCACCCAAGCTGTCCGTCCGTCCGTCCGTCCGGCGTCCGTTAACTTTTACCTTGTGAGCTGGATATCTTGAAAAGGATTCACCGTCATAATTTTATTTCCTCGGTAAAGATGTATATCGACAAAATCTCGGTCAAGTTCGAAGATGGGTGACCTTGACCTATTTTTCTACATTTTAGAGCTGATTATAGAAAAACACTTAGATGCTTATTACTCAGGAACCATTTGGTGGATTTTCACAATACTTACTATGATCATAGAGACTGATGGTCTGTAACTGCTGCACAAGTTTGGGGGCGCCACCTGCAATTTCTGATTTTTAATGAATTTTTCTTGGATTTTCAATTTTGGCCTTGTGAGCAGGATATCTCTAAAAGGATTCACAATAGGAATTTTATTTCTTTGGTGAATATGCATATCAACAAAATCTCAGTCAAGTTCAAAGATGGGTGACCTTGACCTGCTTTTCAAGGTCACAGAGCTTATAATAAAATAAAACTTAGAAGCTTATTTTCAGGAAGCATTTGATGGATTGTTACGAGTCATGGTACATACCTCTCCATTTTAAATTTATAACTGAGACATGTACAGATATACATCCATATGAGAACAAATATTTAGTACTTGTCACTGTTACCACCTCTAAACACTGTTCTTTTGGCTGAGGGCTTTTGTCAGCTTCTGCTGATATTCTAGTTTTTTAATGTGCTGGGTATCTGAGTATGTGATTGCCTGACTGTGCTGGGTATCTGAGTATGTGGTTGCATGACTGTGCTGGGTATCTGAGTATGTAGTAATTTGACTGTGCTAGGTATCTAAGTATGTGGTTATTTGACTGTGCTGGGTATCTGAGTATGTGGTTATTTGACTGTGCTGGGTATCTGAGTATGTGGTTGCATGACTGTGCTGGGTATCTAAGTATTTGTGTTTATATCACTGTGCTGGGTATCTGAGTATGTGGTTATTTGACTGTGCTGGGTATCTGAGTATGTGGTTATTTGACTGTGCTGGGTATCAGTATTTGGTTGTTTGACTGTGCCAGGTATCCGAGTATGTGGTTATTTGACGGTGCTGGGTATCTGAGTACGTGGTTAATTGACTGTGCTGGATATCTGAGTATGTGTTTATTTGACTGTGCTGGGTATCTGAGTATGTGTTTTTTTTAATGTGCTGGGTATCTGAGTATGTGATTGCCTGACTGTGCTGGGTATCTGAGTATGTGGTTGCATGACTGTGCTGGGTATCTGAGTATGTAGTAATTTGACTGTGCTAGGTATCTAAGTATGTGGTTATTTGACTGTGCTGGGTATCTGAGTATGTGGTTATTTGACTGTGCTGGGTATCTGAGTATGTGGTTGCATGACTGTGCTGAGTATCTAAGTATTTGTGTTTATATCACTGTGCTGGGTATCTGAGTATGTGGTTATTTGACTGTGCTGGGTATCTGAGTATGTGGTTATTTGACGGTGCTTGGTATCAGTATTTGGTTGTTTGACTGTGCCAGGTATCCGAGTATGTGGTTATTTGACGGTGCTGGGTATCTGAGTATGTGGTTAATTGACTGTGCTGGTTATCTGAGTATGTGTTTTTTTTAATGTGCTGGGTATCTGAGTATGTGATTGCCTGACTGTGCTGGGTATCTGAGTATGTGGTTGCATGACTGTGCTGGGTATCTGAGTATGTAGTTATTTGACTGTGCTGGGTATCTAAGTATGTGTTTATATCACTGTGCTGGGTATCTGAGTATGTGGTTATTTGACTGTGCTGGGTATCTGAGTATGTGGTTATTTGACTGTGCTGGGTATCAGTATTTGGTTGTTTGACTGTGCCAGGTATCTGAGTATGTGGTTATTTGACGGTGCTGGGTATCTGAGTACGTGGTTAATTGACTGTGCTGGATATCTGAGTATGTGTTTATTTGACTGTGCTGGGTATCTGAGTATGTGTTTTTTTTAATGTGCTGGGTATCTGAGTATGTGATTGCCTGACTGTGCTGGGTATCTGAGTATGTGGTTGCATGACTGTGCTGGGTATCTGAGTATGTAGTTATTTGACTGTGCTAGGTATCTAAGTATGTGGTTATTTGACTGTGCTCGGTATCTGAGTATGTGGTTATTTGACTGTGCTGGGTATCTGAGTATGTGGTTGCATGACTGTGCTGGGTATCTAAGTATGTGTTTATATCACTGTGCTGGGTATCTGAGTATGTGGTTATTTGACTGTGTTGGGTATCTGAGTATGTGGTTATTTGACTGTGATGGGTATCTGAGTATGTGGTTGCATGACTGTGCTGGGGTATCTGAGTATGTGGTTATTTGAATGTGATGGGTATCTGAGTATGTGGTTGCATGACTGTGCTGGGTATCTAAGTATGTGATTGCCTGACTGTGCTGGGTATCTGAGTATGTGATTGCCTGACCTCTGCTGGGTATCTGAGTATGTAGTTGCCTGACTGTGCTGGGTATCTGAATATAACGTTATTTCACTGTAATGGGTATCTTAGTATTTGGTTGCATGACTGTGCTGGGTATGTTAGTATGTGGTTGACTGACTGTGTTTGGTATCTTAGTATGTGGTTGCGTGACTGTGCTTCCCAAATGACAGTGCTGATTAAAGTATACAATAGATTTTATAAATCTAAGATTTTGCATGCATATTAAATAAATTGTATAATAATCAATACTCTATGTAAGTAACTACATAGTGAGATCACAAAAATTGAACTGTTGTGAAACACTGTAAAACTGGAAAGTTGATCCCTGCCAACATGAAGATAACTGCAGTTATATATATATACATATATATATATGCTGTGCTTTATTTGTCAGGGGGAATGTGGTGGAGTTGGCACGATGGACAGCTGGACAGACCCTTCAAGCCACCAGATTTACTCCGGCTTTCCGTTTTATACATGGACCAATGGGGAGGGCCAGCTGAGGAGCAGCACCTTGTGATAGAGATGTCAGATTATGGTATTTTATAGGACATCACCTTCTTTGTCGTCAATTTAATAAGTATATGACACTATTGTATGGACACGGCTGTTTCAGCAGGCTAAGTCAATTAATCGTCTCCTAAATCAACACATTGATTAGGGATCCAAGGCAAGCTATATTTTTAGAACTGCTCAAACTTAAAATTAAAGGTGCCCATTCACCTACCTTTTGAAAAAGAATTTGTGATTTCTTTCTTCCTCTGTGTATATATTAATAATCTATGGGTAATTTTGGTTGTGAAAAATTATAATAAGGTCTTTGTGGAAGATGTATGAACTTGTTTATCAACAAAATGTTTGTTAACACAGCAGTGTTGACAAACAGGGAAAAATATGTAGTCTAAGGTAGTAGGTTGCATATATGCGGAGGTAGAAAGGTCACTTGTTGCAAAACGCCATTTGCAAATCTCTGGCTTATCTGACTTGCTGCCATGCAGATGCCCTCGTTGAATTTGTTATTTTGCAGGCCCCCATTAATGTTAATATAAACAACAAGCAGCCTGTGTGCAGTGATATCCACTTTTCTGGTCTATTTTTATAAAAAGCTCCACGGGATTACCTTTACTCAATTAGTTTATAAAGGTCAGATAGGTGATTGGGCCCTTTTAAGCAATCCCAGTCAGCATAAAATACGGCCCACCAGATCAAAATACGGCCCACCAGATCAAACCACAACGCTGATTAAGACCAAGGGACCAGGAGCATCAGTGATAGAGGTCTTTTAATTTTAAGGTTGAACCATTACCAGTTGATATCCTCAAACCATATCAGATAATCAGTTATAATATATGGTAGTTTTTACATAGAAATCTAACTGTATACCTTTTTACTATGTTGAAATTGATAAATTCTGTGAATGCGATTATGTTACATTAAATATCTGTATCAAGTTACTGATAATATTGTTTGTATTACACTTGATTTTGCAGCCACTCCCAGAAACTTTGGTGTGCACTCTGTCATTATAACAAGGGGCCCGTGGGTCATGTCGCTCAGCTGAATTTTGGACAATTTTAGCAAATGCAAATATTACTTATTTCTTTTGGTTTTTCTTATATATTAGCATTTGAAAGGCTTAGAGGAAATGGCTTTGCTAAAATTAAAAATAAGTAAATTATAGAATAATGGACATAGCCAAAGTATAATAATAAACATTAATTTATTAACTGAAATAAATGCTGTATAATAATTCAAATGAGCATAAACAAAATTTAATAATCATGTTTAAACAAGCCAATTAGGTATAAATTGCATTTGCACTGTATAATAAATGAAACTTGTGAACTGAAACCATTTAATGGCGCAATAAGGATGGGCCTAAGTGTTATATGAAAGGTTACATTTCATAAACAAACATTGTTGTAGGTGGCGCCACCAGTCTTGGTCAAAGCTATCTAAGACTTCTACATATGCCAAATTTTTGGCTGATATATCAAATCCCATCTGAGAAATAAGCAGGGACATACACTTTGCAAAAATCATTGTAGGTGGCGCCACCAGTGTGGTATACAACAAAGCTATCCAATATGTATAAATATGCACAATGTCAGGCTAATATATCAAATCACTCCTGAGAAATAAGAAGGGACATACACTGTGCCAAGATCATTGCAGGTGGAGGTACCAGTCTTGTGTACCAGAAAGCCATCAAAGATGTATGGACAGGTCAAAATTTCAGGCCGATACATAAACTGCTCTTGTGTCAAGTACACTGGGCTGACCAAGCTCAACTGAGGAAGGCAGTTGCTCCAAGTCATGCGAAACTAATTGCTAGCTGCAGCTCCTACACTAAGAGAACTCTTGACCTGTTGCAAATCTGATGCAGTTGGCAGTCTGCCAGATCCAGACTGAAACTTGGCCTTCTGCCAATTCTATTATAGTTTGCAGTCTGCCAAGCTATTTATAGACAGATATTATTATGGCATGTTGCCAAATCTGTTTATACATACTGAAAGACTTTGGCTTCAATTGGCTTTTTTACAAGCTGCATATTCAAAAGAGTTTTTTTTTATCAAAATGTTTAGAATAATAACAGATGCCTATTGAAAGCAAAATTACAGATATATTTTATTCAATAATTTATCTTACACATAAGCTGGATATGGACACATTATTTATGTCACCTGTAAAGCTCTGCTTATATACCCTAAGAGCTCGATTAGATAATACAATAAATCTTCCAGTTTTGTTTACCAAAGATTCTCAGTCCTTTCATTGTTATAGGTCTGATAATTCTGCCAAAACCATTAAAGTAAACTTGAACAGAGGATATCTAAGCATCATTGTATCCGCCAAAAGTTTTGCGGATACTATGTTTTTGACCGGGTTCCACCGCCGCCGCCGCCGCGGCGTTCGTTTCCGGAGATCTCCTCTGAGACTACTGGATGGATTTTTCCGAAACTTACACAAATCATTGGGTCACATGTGTACTGGTGCCTAACCAAGTGGCCTTGACCTCTAACCTTTCCTCTCTGCCAAGCGTCCGTTTGCGCGTCTGTTTCCATACATAAACCCACATATCTCGGGAACCGTTTGACCAAACAGGAAAAAAATTTTACACAAATGTAGCCCTTGGATAGCTTTATAACATACACAAAAAAGGTGGCGCCACCTGCAACCATGTTTGCACAGTGTCCATCTGTTCATCTGCCTTGGGTTAAAATCACTTATATCTCTGCAGTCGTTTGACTAATTCACCTAAAATTCGGCATGCGTATACATTCTAGATAGCTTTCTTGATTTAATGACAGGTGGCGGCACCTACATTCACGTTAACACTGCAGACATCCAAGCTCATATCTCATGAAAACCATATGACCAATCAGGAAAAAAAATTTACAAAATGTAGCCCTTGGATAGCTTTATAACATACACAAAAATGGTGGCGCCATCTGCAGCCATTTTTGCACAGCGTCCATCTGTTTGTCTGCCTTTGGGTTAAAATCACTCATATCTCTGCAGTGGTTTGACCAAATTACCTGAAATTCGGCATGCATATACATCCCACATAGCTTTTTTGATTTTATGATAGGTGGCGCCACCTACCTTCACGTTAACGCTTCAGACATTAATGCTTATATCTCTGGAACCGTTTGACCAATCAGGAAAAAAAATTTACACAAATGTAGCCCTTGGATAGCTTTATAATGTACACAAAAATGATGGCACCACCTTCAGCAATGTTTGCACAGTGTCCATCTGTTTGTCTGCCTTGGGTTAAAATCACTCATATCTCTGCAGTGGTTTGACTTTTCCACCTGAAATTTTGCATGTGTATACATCTTGGATAGTTTCTCGTTCAAATAACAGGTGGCGCCACCTACAGTCATGTTTACGTTGCACAGATCCATTCTAATATGTAACACATGTAACCCTATTTCCCCTTGCCACTCAATCCATGCCTCACTTCACCCGTCCTACTCTGATTTTGGCGGATACACGTAGTCGCTTGTCAACTACCAGTATTCTAGTTTTTGTGTAGTGTCACAGTAGTTCAGAAGAAGACTATTGCAGCCCTCAGTTTGAAATAGGTTAACTAATGGCTACAAGACCAACTTCAGCATTCTATGACTCTTCCAAAAATCAATGAACCCATTCTATTCTTATACAATTGAGAAATCCCTATCCTAAGATAGTTCTTGTGAAAAAAATAAAACCATTCAGCTGTGAAAGTATCATCACAAAACTTTTAAGCTGAAACAGGCTAAAATAACAAGTTTTTTGCCTGTAAAAAACGGGTCGATGTAAGTAGAGCCACAAAAACTCAACTTCAAATATGAGTCATGTGACCAATAATTGCACAAAACTTGGTGATGCTAGCTTCTGTCGTTTCTGAAATTGTTATGTTAGTGTGCTTACTTGGCCAAATGGCTAAGTTCAAATTCCTGTAACTCTGCCAATATTCATTGAACCAAAGAAATTTGAATAAACTTGAGACAGTTCATCTCTGGGATATTTCTGTGAAATACTGAACAATTTGGCTGAATGATTTTGGAGAAGATGATTTTCAAAGGTTTTCAAGCTTTTTCCCTTTAAAATGTAAGTTGATGCAGGTGGCACCACAAAACGCTCAATCCAGCAAACATCTGACCTGTGACTGGTTTTGCATTAAATTTGGGGATGCTAGCTCCTGCTGTTCCCAATAAATTACGGGTTAATGAACTGATGACTGATAACCCCCGTACAAAAAAGGTCGATGCAGGTGCAGCCATACCTTAATTTCATTTGTCTTAAATTTGGTGATGATAGCTCCAGCCGTTTCTGAGATTGTAATTATATTATGCTTTTTTGGCCAAATGACTAAGTTCAGCTTCCTGGAAAGGGAAGAGGACTGGTGTCATTTATATTATTTACATTTGGAAAAGAAGTGCTATTGTCACACAGGTTTTGACTTGGCCTCATTACTTTATCTACATTGCAGCAGAAATATTTGAAAAAAAAATGTCCATGATAAGTCTTTTTTAATTATCATGTTTTTTACAAAGGAATTAACGTACTGTTATTCAGTAATTACAGGTTAACCATACCCTAGAGTAGCACTAGTACAAATGATATGAGAGATTAACTTTTATTAGATTTAATTGCAATTATTGGGCCAAATATAATTTTAATTAAAAAATACTAACAGTATCATCTGAAAAGATTTTTTAAAAATAATATAATTGAAATAAATGATTATTAAAATAATATTATAAAATGTGTTCATTAATGCTTTCATGAATACATTTTGAAAGTATTTGCACTCGCATTCAGATACTTTCTTTTTACCTTTATTAGTATTTGTATTCATTTTTATGGTTGAACTATTGAATATTTGTATTCATATTCAAATACAATTTTAAAGTATTCTTTCAATGTCTCTGTTTATTCAGTTTCAATCAAACGAAACTGTTGATAATCCAGGATAGACAAATTTCACAAATTTAAATAACAATCATAAGTACCTGGTTTTATGGCTTTAATTCATAAAAAAACTATTATATTCACCTTTGAATACTGTCACATCACTGTCTACACCCACTTATGACAATTATTAACATTATATACATCATAATGCGAATTTGCTTAAGATCTGATAACTTTATCACATTTGAATATTTTTATTTTTTAAAAACATGTCTCAGAAAAAAAGTAATCTTAGCTATGGGACTAATAGATGTCTTAAATTAACCCAAGGATAAAAGCACCCAATATATTATGCAATGAGCAAACTGGAGTTAGGAATTTTTAATTTTAATAATTGAAATAAAGGAATCATTAGTATAAATTTTGATTATTTACCTAGTATCATGTAACAGCTGATGCAGCCATGAGTCTTAATGTCATTAGTCACACATATATTGACATCTTTAATGAGATCATGTCTGAGTAATATTTTCAATTTTTGACATATTTCAATTTTTTTTCAAAATTTTGTAAAAAAATATAAACCAACAAACTTAAACACCTGGGAAAGACCTGGATATTTAATTAATTTAATATAATCAACTACATCCTTGTCTATCATTAATTTGCTTCATATACTTCCTAATAATAAACAATATTTTCATTTAATTATTTATTTTCATTTCTATGATTGAAATGAAAAATACCAAATCGTGACTGCATGATGTCATTTGGAATACATCCCCCATGGAAGATCCATAAAACATCAGTAATTGATAGGTGATTCCCTGTTCAGCAATTGCTCATTAATTATAAAATTTCTTTCACTTAATTTTTCTGAAAGTTGTTATTATAAACCAATAAATTAAAAAAAAATTATTGTTTATTGTTATGTTTTTGGCCAAAACAACTACTAGAGGAGGATGGTTGGACAGTTGGATCCAGTTGAAGCCACCCAAGAGCTGGCTGGCTGCAGAGTATACCTCGCTTCAAGCATGCATAATTGGCCTGAAAAATCAACAAGGGGACATATAGAAGGGCTTCAGTATAGCCTAGATGTGACATGGTCTCATAAAAACTTTTATAAAAGCTGCAGTTTTTTGGCCAATTCCTTTCAAATTTCAGATTTATAAGCTGAAATCCTTACGTGTGCATGATATGAAAATTAAATCAACAGTGCTTAAAGGAAAAAAACGTGCCATGACCAAGTTGGGCAAAATTTAAGGTGCTTATTTTATAATCATGCGAACAACATATAAAATTTGGAAAATACAGATCTAATTTACTGAATACAATTGAATCTTGATTAAATGAAGTTATATCTCTGAAAAAAAGTATCTAGCTTAAGTAATTCTTATGTTAAGTGAGTAAATATATTTTCGATTTTTTTCAAGGTGCATTATGTTCGGGCCGTTAACTTCAACAAATTATGAAATACTAACCTAATTTATGGTATGTATATAGGAAATATATGGAAGAATATGCATATTTATATGATCAAAATCAGATAAGTGTTTAGATATTACGCAGTCTTGAAAAAAAATTACACAATACTGACCTATTTTTATATGTACATAGGCAATGTATGGTAGAATATGGATATTAACTACCGGTATTATCAAATAAAGACCAGTGGTTTTGATATAAGGCAGTCTTGAAATGTAACAATAGTATTTTAATGGAAAACGAAGGTTTTCCCTAAATATCTCGAAGGAACGAATTCTTGATTTTTATAATTAAATTTAAATGAAAGTTCGAAAAGCATATCTTAGTAATAAAAGGAAAATATAAAAAGGCAAACACTTCTATTTTTAAGGCAGATCTACTAAGACATGTGGGCTGGGTTAAGAAAGTATAGTTTAACAGATAATTGCATATTTCTTTATATTTGTGTGAACCGATTAATAATCGATCATCGATCGGTTTGCTCAAACCGATGATTAATTATGTAAAAGGAACCGACTCTCACCACTAAAACAATCATATGGATGAGCAAATTTTTTTTTTTGAGAGATTTGGCAAAATTTGCAGATTGTCATGTCAAGCTGATCAAATGTTACCGCATGCTGAACACTATACCTCTCTAGCATTAAAATTCGAACAGTTAAAGGTATTTCTGTTAAATCTAGCTTTATCTCGTTTGACGAGGAACGGTGCGAGATTTGGCAAGACTTGCAATTTAATCAAGCTGGCCAAATGTTACCAAATATCGAGCACTTGACTTCTATAACATTAAAATTCGAACAGATATAAGCAAAGACTTGCAGTTTTGTCATGTCAAGCTGGCCTAATGCTACCAAATGTCGAAAACTGGACCTCTCTAGCTTTAAAATTCCAGAGTTGTAAGCAATTGTGTGAAATCAATTTATATTGATAAATTAATGTAAGGGATGGTAATTCTTTGAAATTTTCACCTCACCAACGAAATGGCATTAAGACAAGTTTGCCTTATCTTTAAAACAATTGCCTTTCCCCTAAGATACATCCTACGTTCATATCAAACTTTCAGTCAGAACTCGCTATGTAAACCTGATTCTGCCATCTTACATGCCATCCGACAGGCACACCTGCATGCAAAAAGAACAATGTTTTGCACGTTGACACTGTTATATAAGAAACAAGATTGTGCAGTGAAAAAAAAACAAGAAAAATATATGAGAAAAGGGCCTAAATGCCAGAGAATATAAGACTTTTAGACCATTTTTAGCTCAGCTGACTATAAGTCATCTGAGCTATAGTCTTGGTCCATTGTCCGTCCGTCCGTCTGTCCGGATGTCCGTCCGTAAGACTGGCATGTTTCGACACCGTTGGACCTACGAATCTGAAATTCGGCATACTGTTAGATGTCCCCAAAATCTCATACCATGCTGAAAATTGGGTCAATAGGACTTCGTTCCTTTGAGATATTAAGGAAAAACCTCAATTTTTTTATTAGAAATCTATTTTCACACTTCAGGACTGCCTAATATCAAAACCACTCATCTGGTTTTCTTCATATTTACCAGAAATATTCCTCTATATAGTTCCTATGTACATGCCAGATATTAAGTCAGTATTATATAATTTAAAAAAGTTATGGGCCCAAACATAATGGACTTTGTAAAAAAATCAGGAAGATATTTGGTCACTTAAGACCAAAAGTGTTAAAGGTAGGGACTTTTTTCCAGTAATACAACTTTAATTAATCAAAATTTAATTGTATACCAAAAATTAGATTAAAATCTGTTAAATTTTTTTAAATATTGGCAAAAATATAAAATTTGTACCTTAAATTTTGCCCAACTTTGGCCATGGCACGTTTTTTTCCTGTAAGTACTGTGGATTTAATTTTCACAGCATGTATACATAAGGATTTAATCTGTTAAAATCTGAAATTTGAAAATAAAAGCTGCAAAATTAGGCTACTTATTGAAATTTTTTGGAGGCTCTTGTTGTATTCGCTTACGTTGTCAAGCAGTCCACTTTGATGACTGTAGGTCATTCTGTACACTTCTACACTCCCCAGGCTGTTGGCATTTTTAGATGTCCCCAAAATCTCCTACCATACCGAAAATTGGGTCATTAGGACTTCGTTCCTTCGAGATATTAAGGAAAAAAAACTCCTGTTTTCCATAAAAAAACCCATTGTTACACTTCAAGGCTGCCTAATATCAAAACCACTGATCTGTTTTTGATCGTATTTAGTATTCACATTCTTTCATACATTTTCTATGAACATACCAAAAATAAGGTCAGTATTGGGTATTATTTTGAAGTTATGGGCCAAAACATAATGCAATTTTTTAAAAAATCAGGAAATATATTTACTCACCTAACATGAGAATTGCTGAAGCTGGAGACTTTTTTTCAGGAATATAACTTTATTTAATCAAGATTCAATTGTTTACCCAAAATTAGATCTGAAATTGCAAATTTTTCAAGTTATTAGCATAAATAAAAAACCAATACCTTAAATTTTGTCCAACTTTGGCACTGTTGATTTAATTTTCACAGCATATATACATAAGGATTTAATCTTTTAAAATCTGAAATTTCGAAAAAAAAATGATTGGAGAGAATAGCTTTTATTCATGTTTTCATACACCATGTCAAGTGTTGTTTACATCTAGCCCACCTAGTAGTACAGCCTTCACTTGCATTATGTAACCCACCCCAGGCAGCTTGCCTTGGGTCAGCCTGGCCACTACCAGCAGGCTTCCCCTCTGCCCTGCATCCCCCCCCCGATGGTGCATAAACTAGATGAATGTTATTATTTTCTGTATTTGATTCATTCTTATTACAATGATTAAAGTGTACATTTAATTGTGTCCACAAAGTGGTGTATTGTTATGAAAGTGTGGATGTTCATCAGATAAGTAATTCCTTACTTCAGATGAGTAAAAACTTCACCAGGTGTGAAATTGACTATTAATTCCAGTAATAAATTAAAACTGGGATAGTAATTAGCACAATGATATTGTTTGTCCCTCATTCAACCAACAGTGAGTATACTTTATTTGAAAAGATGTTTTATTTTATCAAATTTTCTTTTATTTTATTTTGGTGAATAAAATTCAGCATGTACTGAAAACACCAATGTGCAAAACTTTTTAATAGTGATTCAAGGAATATTCGTGTAGATGCCATGTTGTGGCATTATTTTCTTTTAAATTCAGTTTAAACATTTATGATTTAAAACTAATAAAATATATGTGTATGCATAATATGACCCAAGATGAGCTACACTCTGGATATAAGATGATTGCAACTTTTGCAACAATTCTAATATTTTAACTTATAGTTTCAGTTTTTTACTCTGTATATATAATGATTGCAACTTTTGCAACAATTCTAATATTTTAACTTATATTTTCAGGTTTTTTTTATTAAAAATTTATAAAACCTGTAAATAAAAAAATGATTCAGATAAAAACTTCTTAAAGGAAAAAGTGGATATGCTTTAAAAAAATAGGATTATATATAAACTTAAATGCATTATTCCCTTGAAAGTGAAATAAAGGTATTAGTCCATTCTGTCCACTTGCCTGTCCATCTGTAAATTTTCATATGCATCACAGTATCTCAAAATTTTACTGTTTTTCTTCATGACAGTCTTGTCAGAGTATTAGTTTGCAATCATATATTTAGAACTTTACTATAACGAAGTAGGAGGGCCCCTTTCCTCTTAGCTTTTCATATTCTTATATAAATGAAAATATTACAATAGAATATTTCTACATCCACCTTCGTGCTGCCCTCACTTTTCCCTTCTCCGAACCCCATCCCAAAGTCAGCCTCAGTAAGCAAGAACAAGATGAATCAGATATATTTATACTTTAATATTTTGTATAACTATACGTCCATAGGTACCTATGCACATGCCAGAAATTATGTCAATATTGTGTAATATGTAGACATAGTGGGCATCACAATAATGTACCTTGTCAAGACTAAAGAGATATTGTGTCATACAGTCACAAATTCATAAATCACTTCATCAGCATAGTTAATCATAACATCATATCTGTCAAATTGAAAGCTTGCAGACTACCATACACTTTAGATCCTTCAACAAATAGCCTTATCATCATTCTGCTACTGCTTATTACTGCTGTCATTGCATTCATATTTGCTCAAATATATCACAATTTTCAACCCCTCCTAAATAAATAAAAAATAAACCACTATATTTGAATCTATTAATCCATCAGTCAGGTAATTTCATTTATCATTTACTCACATATTACATTACATTCCTTTATAATAGCCCAACATGTCCATGATATTCATAAGCTTTATCGACTCGATATAGTATCACAGTGGAGAAACATTTATAGTACAATCATGATCAGCTGAGCGCCGTGACCCATGGGTCCCTTGTTTAAAAAGGAAAATAGGAAAATAGGGAATCAGTGGAAAACACCTGTAAAATTTGTCGTTTTTATGTGTGCTGTATGTTAGCTTATCAGCTACTATAAGGAAAACATCTAGGTATTCACTTTTTCATCGGATTGGTACAAAAAGAAAAATGCATTTCCCGTTAAATGCCTTTCCTGAAGGCGTTATTTCAATCCTGCATGTAAACACATCACTGTGGTTTGTCTTGGCTGAAATCAGCTTACCGTAAAAATGCGCATATACGTCGACCTCGCATACAAGTCGAGTATAATTTTTCGGGGTAAATATCAGGTAAAAACTTTTTCAAGCCATTCGGGGGTCAAAACAGGTCAGAAGTAGCACACATGACCATCGAGAGTTGTATGACAGGCAACTGGTGAAAGGTGAATTGTATGACTGGCCACTCCTTTTTTTACATTGATGTCATTCATTTGTTTATATATATATATATATATATATATATATATATATATATATATATATATATATATATATAATATATCCTTATGTAATATTTCACTGTCAAGAATTTAATTAGGAAAAGGTAAAACAAGTACCTTTATCCAGAAAACACATACAATTATCACGATCACTTGAAATTCTAGGGGCGGGGGGAAGAAATCGCCTCTTGTGCCCCCCCCCCTGGATCTGCCACTGGTATTTGTTTGAGGATAATTCCCATACTAGTAACTGCATGTCACTTTACAGAAAATGCCTCGTGAATTAATTTACTTTTGTAGAGTATAGTGTAGATGTGGAACGCCACCTGCTTATTGAAATATTTGCAAGATATAAAATGTAACAGGTAGTTTTCTGAACCTTTGCCTTTTTTCTGATTCTTTGCTTCCAAATATTCTTGGGGCGGTATGCGTCACGATAAATATCACAATAAATCGCTAGGATAAGCGATATATTTCAGGACCCTTAGATGTTGTTTAAAGCATTGCTTTATGGAAGAGTATATGAAAATATGTGATTGTAATTTTATGAAAATATAATGTATAATAGGACCTCAAACAAAAAAAATGAAGAGGTAAATTTATACATCTATCATTAAGTCCCTTCCCCCTTTTTAAAGGAAAAGGTTAAAAAATCCACTTGTATCGAAATCTGATATCCTGATCTAGGTTTTCCTTTGTTTAAATTGCTAAAAATATTTGAAATAGGCGCACCGACTGAGTAAAAGTTGAAGGTAAAATGAATAAAAAATCAGTATAAGTAGGGTCATTCTTTTGCCCTATCTAACGGTTTAGTGTTCCATCCTGTCTCGATGGTTATACATTTTTTGTTGCATTGACCAGATTATTAAAGTTAGTATAATACATAAAACTTTCCGATTGGGAGAATTAGCAAGATTCCATACGTTCCATTCGCAATTTAGTGAAATGTGGTTGAAAACCAGTGAAATTCTAAATACTCCTTGATGCCTAAAACCCTATATCCCTCATTATGCATATCGTTATATAAAACATGTATGTGATATTCCCTTGGACTGTTTCAAGGGCATGGTCTGATATATCGTAAGCCCGGCGGGAAACTTTTAGACACCAGGGCAGTTTGTTCTGGATATTTTTAACCCCTTTGGTAATTGGGCAAGTGTTATTTTAGAGCCCTGCTGTGGCCAATATACATAAATTTTTTATTATTGTCGATGCATAATGTCGATGACACTACATCCCTCATAAATCACATCATGATTTTAAATATCCCCTGCTCCTTTTTTAGCTCAGCTGACTGAAAGTCATCTGAGCTATAGCGATCACTCTTCGTCCGTTGTCCGTCTGTCGGGCCGTCTGGCCGTCCGTCCGTTAACAGGGCACAAGTCGTAACCGCTGGACCAGGAATCTTCATACTTGACATCCAGAGAGGTCCATAAAATATCTCCTTGATAACCTGAAATTAGGTCTCTGTTACCCATATTTTCTGAGCTATGGAGCTCATAAGTACCCTTCAGAATAATCAAAGATTTGATACAAAAGCTCAAGTATTTGAATAACTACTGCATTGATCACCATGATTTTTGCATAAATATTGATCATGGAGTGTTCCATCAGTTCCTGCAAACTGGTAGCGCCATCTGTCCTATTTCTAATTGTTACGAATTTTTTTCTCTATTTTTGAAACTTTCAAAGAAGCTGTCATCTGTCAACAGGGCACAAATCGTAACCGCTGGATCTGGAATTCTTAAACTTGACATCCTGAGAGGTCCATTAAATATCTCCTTTGAAACTGAAATTAGGTCTCTGTTACCTATATTCACTGAGCTATGGAGCTCGTAAGTACCCTCAAGAATAATCAAAGATTTGATACAAAAGCTCAAGTATCTGATTAACTACTGCATTGATCATCATTTTTTTTTCTGCATGAATATTGATCATGGAGGTTCAATCAGTTCCTGCAAACTGGTAGCGCCATCTGTACTTTTTCTAATTTTTACGATTTTTTTTCTCTATTTTTGATATTTTCATAGAATCTGTCATCTGTCAACAGGGCACAAATCGTAACCGCTAGACTTGGAATCTTCAAACTTGACATCCTGAGAGGTCCATGAAAAGTCTCTATGGAAATCTGAAATACTGTCTCTGTTACCCATATCGTCCGAGCTATGGGGCTCGTAAATACCCCCCAGAATAATTAAAAATGTGATACAAAATCTCTGCGTTAGTTTCCAGAGAACTCCTCTAAGACCCTTGGACCAATCTTTCCGAAACCCAGTATAGTTGTTCCTTCACTTATGTTGTTGTGCCCAAAAAAGACAGGTGGCACCATTAGCAGTCCTTTCTGTGCAGTACAAATCTTGGTGTCTTTTAGATGGCAGCCCAAGAGTGGCTCAATGTATTGTGCAGAAAGTTTGCATGTCCATAGATCTTGGATCTCTCTATTTCATACTTATGACTGGTGGCGCCACCTACAATACTTTTTGCGTAGTGTCCATTTGTGCATTTGCCATCTGTTTGTCTTAGTGGTTCTTCAATGTATTGGGTTAAAATTGTACATGTTCATAGATCCTCAACACCTACATTTCGTAAACAAGATGAGTGGCACCGTCTGCAGTCGTTTTCGCATGGCTTCCATCGGTATATTTGCTTTTGGTGAAAATTGGTCACATTTCAGGAATTTTTCAAGATATTGGTCTGAAATTTGGCATGTCCTTCCATCTCGGAAAGTTTTCTCGTAAACCAGACAGGTGGCGCCCCATGCTTTACCGGTTTTGTAGAATAAATATATGCCCTTTTCTCAGAAGTGATTTGCTGTATTGGCCTGAATCGGTGCATACCCATAGATCTTGGACTCCTCCATCTTGTACTCAAGACTGGTGGTGCCACCTGCATGCCTAAATGTGCTTCCGATGAAAATTGCTCATATCTTAGGAGTGGTTCAAGATATTGGTCTGAAATTTTGCATGTCAATCTGTCTTGGAGAGTTTTCTCATAAACCTGACATTTCTAAGGACTCTTAACAAAATTCATGATTTTTTAGCACTCTGGCATTCATTTTGCTCATTGATTAACATTCCTTGAATTCAGCTGAGTGTTATGGCCCATGGGCCACTAGTCTGTATAATTTTCCTGTATGTGGTATTTCCTTGGACTGTCTCATGGGCATGTCTGATATATCGGAGGCCCAGCTGGCAACTTTCAGACAACGAGGCAAGTTGTTCTCACGATATTCAAACCCCTTGGGTAAACGGACAAGTGTTATTGTCGAGCCCCGCCCTAATCAATATACATAAAATCGTTATTATCGGTAAATTTACATCTTAGTAAGATTCGACAGACATGTTGACAATGTGCAGAGATAAACATTAAAACTTAATAGTTAATTAGCCAATTAAAATCATCAAATGGGACTTTTTGGGACTTTTGATTTGTTATTCTCAATAAGTTTCTGAGTACAGCTGGTTTCATTTCTGTTGCAATTTGTTTTGGATTCGACCTTAGTTTTTCTAGACTACATGTCAAGCTAGTCAAGTTACCAAATACCGAAAACTTGAACTGTCTATAACTTTAAAGTTGCCGAGTAACAAGCATTTGGTGAAATCTCGTTTTTCCTCGTTTGACAAAAAAAAGGTGCAAGATTTGCAGTTTTGTCATGTCAAGCTGGCCAAATGTGACCACAAATGCCGAAAACTAGACCTATCGCGCTTTAAAACTGACAAAGTTAAAGATTTAAGACCCAGAATTTTTTAATATCATGAATCCCCCCTCCTCCCCCCAAAAAATGAGTTACCATGGTTACATCAGATTCGAGACAGCTGCACATAAGAAAAAAAAAGCCATGTAATTAGGAATAAATATAGTTATAGTTTTTAGTTTATAGCTATAGTTTATGCGCCTACGAACATTCATAACGAAGATATGAAGAAACAAGTCGTCTGAAGACAACAGAGCTCGCCGGTACAGGGCATTCAGAAAATCTTTGACCGTTAACCCCCAAATTAAATGTGGTATTCCAAATCCATATACAATATATATATATATTATATATATATTTATATATATATGTGTGTATATATATATATATATATATATATATATATATATAAATATATTTTATGAAATGTGATAGCTATATGGTAAGTGGTTGTTGAGTTATAAAAAGAGTTATCCCTAAACTTTAAACTGAGCTTGCTTGGGATCTGTACAAAGTTTGTGTGTGAAGTGCTAATTACTGGACCAGAAATTAAATATGGGGAAAGTTTTAATAGCTGTGCTGGGTATTGTTGCTGTACATCCGTCTACTTAGTTTAACTGAAATATCCTCATCAGCAAATGGAGCAATGATCCTGACAAAAAAAATTTAACCTGACTTTGTTCATGAACAACCAGGACCTTGACACTTTGATCCCTAAATCATACAGGGGAATCATACATGCAACGCATATGTGAAATATAAAAGCAATGGGGCAAGAGGTTGCCGAGTTTTAAAGAGTAAACAAAAACTTTAACCTGAGCTTGGATGGGATCTGTAAAAGTTTTGTCTAATCACTGGCCCTAAAATTAAAATATGGTAAAACTTTTTAATTGCTGTGCTAGGTATTGTCATTGTACACCAGTGTATTAAGTTTAATTGAAATGTCTTCATTAGCAATGGAAAAATGAGCCTAACTAAAAACTTTAACCCGACTTGTTCATGAACAACAGAGGCCTGTGAGCTTGAACTTTGACCTTTTGATCTGCAAATCATAGGGGGGTAAATATGGACCTATATAATATATGTGTAATATTAATGCAATCGGGTAAGTGGCTGCCGAGTTATAAGACTTAACAAAAAACTTTAACCTTGGGTGTCTACGGACGCCGCCGACGCCTGGGGTATGGAATAGCTCTCCTGAACTACGTTCCGGCGAGCTAAAAATGATTTTGTGTTTTTTCGATGAGATTGACCTTGATGCGATGTTGACCAAAAACAATAGGCCTCCAGGACTTTTGGTTTCCAATGAACCTTGTAAGTTGCAATTTTTTTCCCACACGTTTGCGACTCTTCCCCCCCCCCCCCCCCCCCGAACCAGCAAAATCGAGCATCCGTTCCTGCTTTGAAAGTTGTGCCTGGGTTTCCCGGCGACACAATAACTGCATTCTTTACCATTCGCGGACACTGATTCATTGTATTGGGGTTACGCTTTTGAACAGGCTAGCGAGCTCTAAATGCATTAAAATCATCAAAGCGCCCTCTTAAAAAGCATGACAAGCCAAGGGACCAGTAAAGGAGAAAAGAAATGGGAGCACTGGTGGGGGTAATATTTACTATGTAGATAATTTCAAATTTAATAACTTTCCCCCAAAAATAGGTAACCATGGTTACTTTATAATAAAGCCAATTATACCTAGAAATACGCCAGTGGATCCTAGTTTTAGATGCTACATTAGATGTTGTGATCTCGTTTATGGTTTTAGAGATATTGTTTCACACACACAACGCCCTCTGGTGGTCATTTTCAAAAATGAAAAATTGGTTTCGAGATATTGTTGTATAACACAAATTGTGTCAATTTTTAAAAACGATTACTGCAAAATTGTGGGCTGTAGAGCGACAAATATGAGGAAAGCCTGATTTTTTAGGTTTTTTGGTGACCTTGATTCTCGACCGATTGTGACCAAACACAATACAGGCATCATTATAATGATATAATGAGCTAATGATATAAAAAAAATATAAGAAAAATGAAAATAAAAATTGTTTAACAGACTAGGATCAAGGAGCCAAGACCGTCCTTTTTTGAGACTCACTAAAGCAAAAGAGAAACCAAAGCTATGCACTATAAGAGCAAAATTCTTGCACATAATCTATAACCTTAGTATTTTTCAGGTAAAAAAACTACAAAGTTTCCAAGGTCTGGATTTCTCTGCTTCATATACACATACACACACGAGCAATACGGCCATTAGCGATAAGGGAACAAATTCCCTAGCGGAAACCAAAAACACATCGAAACACTCTCCTTTACAAAATATAATATATAAAATATACAGAGATACAACAGATATATATAAAAAGACGGTGACAGACCCCCCCCCCCCCAGCATATACCGTATTGACGTAATAAACGACCCGTGCGCTCTTAAAATTGGCTTTTCCCCCAAATATTTTTTTATACCCTAATAAGCACCTCCTTCCCCCCCCCCCCCCCCACATCTGCCAACTTCCAAAGTTTTTTACGATCCTCTAACACTGTGGCTAGTGTACACGTGTTTGACTTCACAGCACATTCAGGGCAATTCAGAAAACCAACGATCTTTAGCGATGGTTGTGTGTAGTTTTGAAAATTAATAACTAATTCAAGAGATACCGATTTGCAGACTTTATTCATTTGTATTGTGTGTGAGTGCAAGAATTGTATGAATGACTGCAGTTGGAGATTTCCTTTGCAGGTGATGAGAAACAAGGCCTACAGGCCTAATGCGAACCTGTGCAATGGTTTATACACCAGGTATAATGCTTCAATGCTGGGCCATAACTTTTCAAGTAGGCCTACATGTTTCGTATATGACAAAGGTAACAGATATGTATACATATGCCCAATTTCAGGCTGATATCCCTCCTGAGAAATAAGCAGGGTCATACACTGTGCAAAAATTATTGTAGGTGGTACCACCAGTCTTGTATATGACAAACCTTTACATTATGTACAAATACGCCCAATTTCAGGCTGATATATCAAATTCCTCTGGAGAAATAAGCAGGCACATACACTGTGCAAAGTCATTGTAGGTGGCAACACCTGTCTTTTGAACGAGAACGCCATCAAAGATGCATAGACAGGTCAAAATATCAGGCCAATACATCAAAATTCTCTTGAGTTTGATGTACTAGGCTGACCAGGCTCAGGTGAGAAAGGCAGTTGCCCCGAATGAAGTGTGAAATATTGCTGGCTCAAGCTTCTGCACTGAGTGAACTCTTGACCTGAACCTGGCTAGACTGAGTGAATTTTTGACCTGTACCTGGCTGCACTGAGTGAACTCTTGACCTTTGGTGCCAAATCTGATACAGTGGGCAGTCTGACAAAGCTATAAATAGAATGCAGCTACTGCACTGAGTGAACTCTTGACCTATACCTGGCTGCACTGAGTGAACTCTTTACCTGTTGCCTATTCTGATACAGTTGCCAGTCTACCAAAGCTGTAATATAGATCCAGGCTGACCTTTGGCCTGTTGCAAAATCTGAAACAATTGGCATTCTGCCATGCTATTTAACCTGAAATCTAAATGTCTAGTGGCATGATATAATAGATGCTGATAAACTGGTACCAGGCTAAATGTAAGTTGCTTCACATAGCTAACATATATGGAAAAATGACTCAATTTAATCGCCATAATTCAGCCAAAAATCATTCATGTGAAACCATTAAAGACAATTATTATAAGAATTATTGTGGGGGTCATTCTTGTAAATATTAAACAAACAGGCTTCAGTGCGTCTCTCGATAACTCCCGTACAAAAAAAGGCCGATGCAGGTGGCGCCACCAATACCTCAATTTTAGATATGACTCATGTGACCAACATTGGGATACAATTTGGTGATGATAGCTCCAGCCATTTCTGAGATTGTACTTTTAGAATTTTTTTGACAGATGACGAAGTTCAACCTACTATAACTCGGCCAAAAATCACCAAGCTGGAACCATTTTAATAAACTTGAGAGAGATTATTTCTGTGAAATATTGGACAATTTGGCTGAGCAGTTTCGGAGAAGATTTTTAAAGATTTTTTAGCTTTTCTCCTATAAAATCTAAGAACATGCAGTTAGCCAATAAATAAGCAAAATTTGGTAGAGATTTTTAGATGACTAATTTTTTGCATAAAATTTGGTGATGCTAACTTCTGCCGTTTTCAAGTAAGTATGGGTTAACGTACAGACGTCAGCCGACGCATCACCATTGCATAAACTCACAGGTTCGCTAAAAATAAGGATGGTAATAAATGAACTCTTTAATAAAAGTCACCGCCTAAAAAGGTAGTAGAATATGTAAAATGTTCATATAAAGAATGTTAAACAGTATTTCATCGAAAGATGAAAAAATATGATATCTGACGTCGGTACCCCGATTATGACATGGAATGGCATCGCCAATAATAGTCCTTTTTTGTTTCATTGTGCATGATATTACATGCAAAGGTTAAAGAAAGGCTGAAATACTGGCCCTCAGACTCCAGCGTATTACATTAACTTTACCACCAACATGGACTTTTATATCCGCCTGCAGTGACGAAACGTCTGGCACCGTTAACGAATTACTTCCAACCACCATTCCCCGTGCAACAAAGTTTGCCGTCATCCCGGATGAGCCCCCATTGTTACGAAGACATTCAGGGGAAATTATCCGGCCTATCCCGGATTAGAACCCATGTCGGTGGCCCACATGTCTGGTGTTCCAACCGCTTCGCTCGAAAAGCAAGCTTCACTAGCAAGACAGTTCGGTCCGCTTTTATGTCACCCCTTAACAACATTTCTAATTCCTTCAGTTGTGGAAGAATGGTGGTGCCACCTGTATTTTTTTGTCTCCCATCAAATAACAGCAATGTCAGTATTTAGATGTGATGTTATCTAGTGATGCATTAATTGATCATAATTAGTTACTTCAGTTCCCGAAGACTGGTGGCACCACATATTTTTGGCTAACCTGTGAGCTTATGCGATGATGTAGCATCGTCCGTTCCATCGTACCGTCAACACTGATATGAAAAGGAAAGGTTATAGTATATATCATGCAAATTGTTTAGTACTTGCATTGTTCATATCAGACATGGGGTGTTTACTTAAAAAATGTAATCGATTCCAATTACGATTACATAGGCAAAGTAATCGATTACGAGTACTTCAAAAGTAAACATGATTGCAATCATGATTACGAACCTGAATTTTGTCAATAAAGTGAACAGACAACACAAGATTTACACACTGAAACTTTACGCATATTAAATTATCAATATACACAGACCATAAAATGAAGAGTGATCCTGCCAAAGTCGAAGTTGACAAATATATAAAAGTGTGCATTTAAATAAATCAGTGTGATAAAAAAAGTATAGATCAGTCAATTACAAAAAGCACGGTTTTTTATGTCCATGATGTACTGTCAAATTACTTCAGGAAAGATCTTGGCAATCACGAATGCCTATTGCTCTTTATAAACAACAGTCTCTCAAACTGGGTATCCGTGAGGCAGCTGCGGTCAGGCCGGCTACACTAAACAATCTCTCCACTGGGCTGATGTGGCAGGAACAGTCAAAAACTTCCTAGCAAGCTGTGACAGCAGGTCTAATGCTTACCTGTGTTGATATACTCATATATTTATGAGGGGAATGCTCAGCTGTGTTGACTTGCTTATACCCTCATACTAATTAGGTGATCTGCTCAAGATTGTAGCTGACGGTTGTGAAATAACTGCTCATTTTTACCAGCACAAGTTGCATAAATAAGTAATTTATTTATTTACCAATATGTTGCAAGGGTTTAGATAATTGTCAACAATTTGACGGCAATGTTCCCTTTCACACAATTGAGCTTCCATCAGATACATTACCTATCGCTGATTCATTTGATGGGAAACATAGATCAGTTAATCATTCTTATTGATGTTTTAAATCGCTAGTAATCATGAATGTAAATGTTATAAAGAAACATTAATTGTAGCTATTCAAACTTGAAATACAAAAAAGTAATCTGTGTAATCGTATATAATCACCATGATTAAGATTACATAGTTAAAGTTATTGATTACGATTACGAGTACATAGCTGAAATAATAAATGTAATCGTTTACGATTACTTTAAAAAATGTTATCGATTGCAATCGATTACGATTACTGATTACATGTCTGGTTCATATACATGGTTCACATGCTCTTGAAAAGTAATGGTCCAGCATTAAAGCATTATACCTGATGTATATCCCATTGCACAGGTTTGCATTTGAGCTGTAGGCCTTATTTCTATTTTTTTTTTACTCGCCCGTTTTGCCTTTATCTTGACGCTACCAAGTTACAGTGATACTCTTAGATTCTTAATGTGATTTCATCTGGTGTCCTGAACTTTATGTATTTATTTTGTCTCTACCTCTCTAGTTGGACTGGATCAATTGTTCTTGAAATCGGGTATTAGCTGCTTAAGATATGTTTCTTTATATATTTACCGCCCCAACGCGCCACCACCATTGCAACAGAAATTTGCACCCCTGCTACTTATTATTTTGATTATAAACCAGGAAGAAAAACGTACCCTCTCTTAGACTGTGTGAAATTACAGCAATCATGTCAGTTTCTCTGCTGTGATTTCATCTATAGTCCCTAAACCTGGTCTGTTCATTGACTGGAATTGCATGCTCAATAGTAATCACCCAGTCCGTCCGTCTGTTTGCCTGGCTGTCCATCCCTCCATACACAAATAATTTGTTTCCTAATAATTTCAGGTTGGATTGACATATGGATTTCAAACTTGACTTATGTATGGGCCACCACTAAAGCAAGAAATTTTACGATTTTTGGGTCAAAGGTCAAAGTCGCATAACCCTCTTATTAAAAAAAGATTATGGCTGCATTTTAGCCAAGCTTTTCATCCAAAACCTTCCATCTTCCGTTTATTGCTCAAACTTTTCATCCTAAACTTTCCATCTTTCACATATTATTTAGTTGCAGAATCAGTGGTCAAGTGTGTCATAGATAACATTGACTGACTGTGTCCATGAAGGCTGACCCTGCAGGTGGCCATGCTGATCGGGTGACCTGAATTCTGGTATGTATGTGGATGTATCATACAATGACATATATTTACTTGGTGTTTGTTATTTCTCTTAATTAATATGTTCTCTCCTAAATAATAGTAATAAAGCAATAAAGATGTCTTACAAAACTCTATGTCGCGTTTGTCAATGTACGTGCCGTGAAACTAATTACAGCTGAAGTAATGCCCCAATTGACCATTTGCAAATCATCAGTAATCAACGGGTTGCACGGTCAGATGAACCTATTACTTTATCGGTGCAGTTTAATTTGAAAGTTGTATAATACACTGGTATATATGATATAACAAGGCCTACAGGCCTAATGCGAACCTGTGCAATGAGATTACACCAGGTATAATGCTTCAATGCTGGACCATTACTTTTCAAGAACATGTGTAACATGTATATGAACAATGCAAGTACTAGATACTAAGAACAAGAAACAATTAAACAAACATCACTGCTGCAATTCTGGCATGGGTGCACACAACACAAAAACTAGAATATGGGTAGTCAACAAGCGACTTCGTGTATCCGCCAAAATCAGAGTAGGAAAGGTGAAGTGAGGCATGGATTGAGTGGCAAGGGGAAATAGAGTGAGGTGTGTTGCATAACAGCCTGGATGTCTGCAGCCGAAATGTGTATGTAGGTTGCGCCACCTACCACAAAATCCAGAAAGCTGTCGAAGATGTATAAACATGCAAAATTTTAGTGTAGGTGGCGCCACCTGCCACAAAATCCAGAAAGCTATCCAAGATGTATAAACCTGCAAAATTTTAGGCAGATATGTCAAACCACTGCCAAGATATGAGTGATTTTATGCCACGGCAAACAAACAGACGGATGCTGTGCAAAAATGCTTGCAGGTAGCACCACCAGTTTTTGCGTATGTTAAAGAGCTATGTGGGGATCTATAAACATGCAAAATTTTTGCCTAATTGGCCAAATGGTTCCTGAGATATGAGCTTTGATGTCTGCAGCGAAAATTTGTATGTAGGTGGCGCCACCTGTCTTAAAAAAAGAAAGCTATCCAAAATGTATAAACCTGCCAAATTTTAGGCAGATATGTCAAACCACTGCCGAGATATGAGTGATTTTATCCCACGGCAAACAAACAGACGGACGCTAAGCAAAAATGATTGCAGGTGGCGCCACCAGTTTTGCGTATGATAAAGAGCTATGTGAGGTCTATAAACATGCAAAATTTTTGCCCTATCGGTCAAATGGTTCTTGAGATATTAGCTTGGGTGTCTGCAGCGTAAATTTGAATGTAGGTGGCGCCACCTGTCATAAAATCAAGAAAGCTGTCAAGGATGTATACACATGCAAAATTTCAGGTGGATAAGTCCAACCAATGCAGAGATTTTTATCTCAAGGCAGATGAACAGATGGACGCTGTGCAAAAATGGTTGCAGGTGGCGCCACCATTTTTAGTGTATGTTATAAAGCTTTCCAGGGGCTACATTTGTGCAAAATCTTTAGCCTTATCGGTCAAACGGTTCCCGAGATATGTGGGTTTATGTGTGGAAACAGACGCACAAATGGACACTGGGCAGAAAGGAAAGGTCAGAGGTCTACCAAAAATGAGGGCGCAGCAGTTCAGCAAATTTTAAAAAATTCTTCCCAGTGGTTATGTAGGAGTTCTCCGGAAACCTATGCGGCGATGGCAGCAGCGTCGGTGTCTGACTGAAAACATAGTATCCGCAAAACTCTGTTTTGGCGGATACAATGATTGTAGCTGGCACCACCAGTCTATACAACGAAGAGATATATACATATACCCAATGTCAGACTGATATGTCAAACCCCTCCTGTGAAATAAGCAGGGATATACACTGTGCAAAAATTATTGTAGGTGGCACCACCTGTCTTGTAAATGAGAATACCATCAGAGACGCATAGACAGGTATCAGTCCAATACATCAAACTTCCCCAGAGTTTGATGCACTGGGCCAACAAGGCTTAGGTATGTAAGGCAGTTGACCCCGAGTGACCTGTGACAAATTGCTGCCGCAAGCTACTGCACTGAGTGAAATCTTGACCTGCACCTGGCTAGACTGAGTAAACTTTTGACCTGTACCTGGTTGCACTGAGCGAACTCTTGACCTGTTGCATAATCTGACACAGTTGGCAGTCTGCCAAAGCTATAAATAGATTCAGGCTGAACTTTGGTGCCAAATATGATGCAGTGAGCACTCTGCCAAAGCTAGAAATTATTGCAGCTACTGCACTGAGTGAACTTTTGATCTATACCTGGCTGCACTTCTTCCAATCCTAGCACTGTGCCAAAACTATTTATAGAGCTGACATCATCTTGGCTAATGGCCAACATCAAGGCACTGGCAATCTGCCAATGGTAAACCAAGTGCTGCCATCTGTACATGGCCCTACTTGAAATATCTTTGAAATTTATTTTCCCAATACAAAATGCTTTTCAGCTGACTTTTTATAAAAAAAAGAAATCGGGAATATATGAAAAATTATTACGGATGCATACTGAATGCAAAATTAAATTACAGATATATATCATTGATGGCAAATTCTTGAATTAAGTTGAGTAGGGATACCAATAATTTATAATCCACGTACAGTTGTCTTTATATAGCCACAGAGGGCTGATTATCAATGATTGTAACATTGCCTGGTATGATGAATAACTTAAATCACAAATCTAATTTTTTAAAAGCTTTTAAAAAAAACTTTCTTTCAATATTAACCAAATATAACCTGAAATCTAAATGTCTAGTGGCATGATGTAATAGATGCTGATAAACTGGTGCCAGACTAAATGTAAGTTGCTTCACACAGCTGACATATATGGTAAAATGAATCATTTTTATCTTCATAATTCAGCCAAAAATCATTCATGTGGAACCATTAATGACAATTTTTATAAGAATTATTGTAGGGATTATTCTTGTAAAATATTTAACAAACTGGCTTCATTGGCATTGAAAAACGTTTCGCAAGTTTATAACTCATATAAGAAGATACAGCAAACTGGCTAAGTTCAGCTTCCCGTAACTCAGCCAAAAAGCACTGAACCAAAACCATTTGAACAAACTTGAATTATCAACATCTGAGGATAATTAATGTGTGAGATTTAAGAATTTGGCCCAGTGGTTTTTGAGAAGAAGATCTTTGTAGACACTGAGCTAAAATGGGCTGTTATGGCATATGACTAAATTCAGCTTCCCATAACTTAGCCAAAAGTCACTGAAAAGAGACCATTTGAACAAACTTCAGAAAGCACTACCCTAAGATCATTTCTGTGCGATATCAAACATTATGGCCATATGGTTTCAGAGAAGAGTTTTTTGTAGCCCTCAGTGTGATACAGGCACTGATGACCCTGTACAAGAAAGCCCGTGCAGGTGGCGCCACCAATACCTCAATTTCAGATATGACCTATGTGACCAACATTGGCATAAAATTTGGTGAAGTTACCTACAGCCGTTTCTGAGATTTAAATTTTAATATGCTTTTTTGCACAGTTAACAAAGTTCAACCTCCTGTAACTCGGCCAAAAATCTCCAAACTGGAACCATTCGAACCAACTTGAGAAAGATTGTTCCAGGGATCATTTCTGTGAAATATTGGACAATTTGCCTGGACAGTTTCGGAGAAGATGATTTTTAAAGCTTTTTTAGCTTTTTCCCTATAAAATCTAAGAAAATGCAGTCAGAAAAAAAATAAACAAAATCCGAAAGAGTTTTTTGGATGACGGATTATTTGCAAAAAAATTTGGTGATGCTAACTCCTGCCGTTTTTGAGATAGCTATGGCGTACGACGCACGACACACGACGAACGACGCCACACCATCCCATAAGCTCACAGGTTCGCTAAAAATGCAAGTAATCCCACCTGCACAGACTGCAATCGCTGCAAGAACCACTAACCGGGAATTCTAACTTGTGTATCGTACGTCCGCACTGTATGTGAAGGTAATTTTTTGCATCGCCTTACGTGTTGTTCATTGTCATTTAAAACGATTGGAAACAAAGTGCCTTCCTTGTTTTGAGAACCGTAAACGTCAACGTGATCTGATTATAACAACAGGTATGAAACCTGTCGAACCAACCACAGAAATTACCTGCGGCTTTGGGTTTCACAGCATCGCAGATTTGGGGACGCTAATTCCAAAGCACGACGAGGTCAAGGATCAGAAGTTTATCCGGCCACTCACAGCAACATGCACGGTAATGGAATTCGATACGACTCTTGTGTGTTCACTTTTGATTGGAACCTGAATTTGAAATGAAAAAACAACTTTGAGCAAAGGATCCAGACATGATATATTTGTATCCGCAAAAAAACAAAGTTTTGCGGACACTGTTTTTGACCGGGTTCCGCTGCCTCCGCCGCGTTCGTTTCCGAAGAACTCCTCTGAAACTACTGGACCGATTTTTCCGAAACTTACACCAATAATCGGGTCACATGTGAACTGGTGCCTAACCATTTTGCGTTGACTTCTGACCTTACCTCTCTCCAGTGTGTCCATTTGTGCGTCTGTTTTGACACATTAACCCACATATCTTTGGACTCGTTTCAAAACTGGTGGCGCCACCTGCAACCATTTTCGTGTATGATAAAGAGCTATGAGAGATCTTTACACATGCAAATTTTCAGGAAGATACGTCAAACCAGACCGGAGATATTAGCATGGATGTCTGCGGCATGAACATGAATGTAGGTGGCGCCACTTGTCATAAAAACAAGAAAGCTATCTAGGATGTACACGCATGCCGAATTTCAGGTGAATTAGACAAACCACTGCCGAGATATGAGTGATTTTAACCCAAGGCAGATGAACAGATGGACACTGTGCAAACAAGGTTGCAGGTGCCGCCACCATTTTTGTGTATGTTATAAAGCTATCCAAGGGCTACATTTGTCAATTTTTTTCCTGATCGGTCAAACGGTTGCCGAGATATGTGGGTTTACGTGTGGAAACAGATGCACAAACGGACGCTGGGCAGAGAGGAAAGTTCAGAGGTCAAGGCAAATTGGTTAGGCACCAGTTCACATGTGACCCGATAACTGGTGTAAGTTTCCGTCCAGTAGTCTCAGAAGAATTCTCCGGAAACAAACACGGCGGAGGAACCCGGTCATAAACAGAGTATCCGCAAAATTCGTTTTGGCGGATACAATTACCATCACCTAGCTCACCAAAAGTGTGACTCCTGGGATAATTAGTCTTGTTCTGATAGCAGAAAGCTCTAAAGAGGGGGTGTGTTATGGGATGACATAAAAGCGGACCGAACTGTCTCGCTAGTGAAGCTTGTTTTTTTGGAGAAGCGGTTGGAATGCGTGACATGTGCGCCATCGACATGGGTTCTAATCCCGGATTAGCCCAATATTTTCCCCTGAGTAATTTGTCTCTGTAACAATGTACATAAAACATACCTTGTTTCAGGACACCAGGTGAAACCACAGCTGAGAAACTTGCATAATTGCTGTCATTTGTCAGTCTAAAAATAGCAAAATATTGTTAAAAAAAAACCCAGAAAAAATGCAGGTGGCACCACCATTTGTCCGGAACTGACAAAATTATTCATGGTCAATATTCAAGACAATATTTATGGCAATTCATGCATTAATTAACAAGATGGTGGAGGTTGTATATCATTTTTTTAATCATTCTTGGAGGTACTTTCAAGCCAGATAGCTGCGAGAATATAGGTCGCACGGACCTTTCAGGTTTTAAAGGAGATTTTTTATAGACCTCCCTGGATATTCACCAAGATTCTAGGTCCAGTGGTTACGATTTATGCCCTGCAAACGGATTCCCCGACGGACAAAGCGCCATTCCTATATGGTTACCTCGGGTGCCCTTCAGTCAGCTTTAAGCTTGGCCGGGAGAAATGTAAGCATTACCTTGCCCAACGTTATATTTACTAGGGAAAAAGGTGAGGTTATGATGGCTCATCCTTTTAGTTTTCTTATCGTGATCTCTTCCGAAATCCGGGGAGGGTGGGGGCTTATTACGGAAGGGGCACTTATTACGTCAATTACGGTAGTTGTATTCTCAACACTGCATACAGTATGTAACACACTGCAAACATATCACGCTGACACTCCGCACGAGGCAACAAATCCCATACTAAATATACGTAAAATAAAGCCTCAAAATTCTGCTTGCTGAGGAGGAATATAATGACAGCGAACTCTTTTACGTTCGCAAGGGTTCAGCACTCTGCATAGGCGTGGTCTTTGCCACTGAGATCGGTGCCGGTCTGCATCCTGATTTAGCTTTCACCGGTCATTGGGATGGGTAAACGCTGGCGGTCTCTTTGGGTTCCTTGCTTGGCTTGTGTGGGCAACACGACTATCGGCTCCATTAAAATCTCAAAATTCTAGCTTTAGTCAGTCAGTCAGCTGCTATCAAATGCTGCAATTTTTAAAACTCATCAAGTTGTCCCCAACCCAGTATAATAGAGGTAAAGAAAGTTGACTTCTCTCCTGTGGTCAAACCCTAATATTTTGATGTTATCAGGTTGAAATTGACACCCCTTTGAAGAAATTTTTTGATTTATTGGAGCTACCTGTATATACAAGTATAGGACTGCTGAGCTTATCTATGCCCCTCTGCTGTCTTAATAAAAATTGATAAAAAGGTAGATTTAAACTTCATATACAGAACCATAATGACACCTCTACAGTCTCTTTCAGGTCTGGTGCTCACTCTCAAACTAAGCACAAACACAAATAAACACTGAAATATTTCTTTAATATTCTTGGCCACATTTACATAGGAAATGCTTGTGTTGTGTGGTAAGATGGTTAACACATCATCTACTTGAGCTTCTTTTTGGGGCGGATGTTGCTCGTGTGGCCACACTTCCTCTTTCGACAGTTGGTGGCACGGGGATGCAGACGGGCATAGCATCTGAAAGATCACAAACAAGTGCAACACAAAAAGCAGCAAAGTTCAGGCAGGAGAATCAGAGTGGTTTACACTGAACTTTTTCTTCTTAAGTAATATGGCATTGCATTGTATTTCAGCTAGGTAAATTATTCTACCCTCTATCATACGGAAATTACGATATAAAAGTTGAGATTCTACAACAGTAACAATACATGATGCACCTCAGCTGACCTCAACAGGAAACATCTTGGTTCATGTGTTTTTTTGTTAATTAAAGATGCCCATTCACCTACCTCTTGAAACAGAATTTATGTCATTTCTGGCTTCCTCTGGGTATATAATATATTAATGATCTAAGGGTAATTTTGGTTGTGAAAAGCTCTTATAAGGCCTTCCTGATGGATTTATGAACATGTTTATCAACAACATGTTTGTAAACACAGCAATGTATACAAATGGGAAAAACATATAACCTAAGGTGGTAGGTTATATATATGTGGAGTAACAGAGGTCACCTGTTGGAAAACGCCACTTGCAAAGCTCTGGCTTATCTAATTTGCTGCCAGATGCCCTTGTTGTATTTGTTTGATTATTTTGGTGGGCCCCCCAAATATTATAAATACGTTGATATAAACAATACTAGATGTGGTCAGACAATGATCCTCAAAGGGTCCCCTACTTCTGGTAGTGTTGGACTAGTTAACATATGGGTAAAAAGTAAACAGAAACAGGTTTTTATCAATGTGCAGACAGGTATGTATTTCCATAGATCTGGAGCCCATATAGGTACCAATCATCCCTGTGAATGTGAGAAAGATCAAGCATGTTCTTGTTGAGATATCATACCAGAAATAAACCGTCACTGACGGAGGGGGCAAAGGGACTGACATGGTGATCACTATTGGGCACCGCTTTTCAAGCATGCCCAAACAAGCAGCCTGTGTATAGTGATATCCCATTTTCTGGCCTATTTTTATAACAGCTTAAAGGGATTACCTTTAGTTTATAAAAGTGAGGCAGGTGATTAGGCCCCTTTAAGTATTCATGCTTTCCATGCAGGGACTGTTATTTACCTCCTCAAGGAGGGTGTTTGTGTGCCTTATACCCTTCATCCCCATCTGTGTGTTGCGCGTGTTTGTTCACAACATAACTCCAAAAATCTCATGAAATTTTCAGGGCATTTCTGGAATGACCTCATAATATTTTTATCTATAAGACTTTGGTGAGGACCCTGACAAGATCTGGATTCAAGGACATCAGGAATATTCAAAAATTTAATCACATATGCAATACGCATGAATGAACCTGGGTACATGGGCAGAATTATGACCCAACTATGGTGAAGGCTTGCATTCCTTAGACTGCAGATTCATAGTCTCTATATATGGTTTTATAACAATGTTTTATTTCATGTAACAAGGGCTCAAAATTGGAAAATGGGTAACAAGGACTCAAAATTTGGAAAATGGATGGCAAGACAGAGAATTACAGACACCAAGGATTTTATCAGTTTTTTAAACAATGCTTTCATTGATATGTTCTTCACAAATTTTACTATTTTGTAAAGTCTTAATTCATGAAGGGTCTCTCACATGAGAATTAACTTTTATTCCTGTGAAAACTCTCTAAATGACACCTTGTAAAATTAATACTGGTCAAGAGGTGCAGAAATAACCAAATTTTGTCAGGCCTCACAACTGCAAGCAAATTCTGATGGTCTGGCGCTTAATTTGAGAAATAGAAATCACACAAGTCATGTGACATATTCAGTTAACCAGCTTTACAGCATAAGGGATTAAAGGAATGGTTTTGGAATTGGCATTAAGGTTATAAACCTGGGTAAATGCCTCTCTCCACAGTCCTACAGCTAAGGTTATAAACACTTATGAAAAATCTTTATCATTCTTCTAGAATTCCATTTATTACATTTAAGACAGGACCCATTTTGATCTGTTCAGGTTTTATCTTTAAATTGAGGCAACAGTTAAAACACTTTATGAAATCCCTCATCTCTGTTGGATTTGCAACTCACTTTCTGCAGATCATTTTGTCACAGTTATACTTCTGGGCCAACATACGCAGGGAGGGTTCAATGATTCCACCACGAAGACGAAGCACAAGATGAAGAGTGGACTCTGCGGAGAGAGAAAATCACAATGATCCACACAGTATAGACACATAACTCAATGTACTTCGTGATGATCCACCCAGTACACACAATGTACTTCATCATAATGATCAATATAGTACAGACACATAACACAATGTACTTCATTAAGATCCACACAGTACAGACACAGAACACATAATGTACTTCATGATGATCCACACAGTACAGACACATAACACACAATGTACTTCATGATGATCCACATAATACAGACACAAAACACACAATGTCCTTCATCATAATGATCCACATAGTACAGACACATAACACACAATGTCCTTCATCATAATGATCCACATAGTACAGACACATAACACACAATGTCCTTCATCATAATGATCCACATAGTACAGACACATAACACACAATATACTTCATGATGATCCACATAGTACAGACACATAACACACAATGTACTTCATGATGATCCACATAGTACAGACACATAACACACAATGTACTTCATGATGATCCACATAGTACAGACACATAACACACAATGTACTTCATGATGATCCACATAGTACAGACACATAACATACAATGTACTTCATGATGATCCACATAATACAGACACAAAACACACAATGTCCTTCATCATAATGATCCACATAGTACAGACACATAACACACGTCCTTCATCATTATGATCCACATAGTACAGACACATAACACACAATGTACTTCATGATGATCCACATAATACAGACACAAAACACACAATGTTCTTCATGATGATCCACATAGTACAGACACATAACACACAATGTCCTTCATCATAATGATCCACATAGTACAGATACATATCACACAGTGTACTTCATGATGATCCACATAATACAGAAACATAACACACAATGTACTTCATGATGATCCACATAGTACAGACACATAACACACAATGTACTTTATCATAATAATCCACACAGAACAGACACATAACACACAATGTACTTCATGATGATCCACAGAGTACAGACACATAACACGCAATGTACTTCATCATAATGATCCACATAGTACAGACACATAACACAATGTACTTCATGATGATCCACATAGTACAGACACATAACACACAATGTCCTTCATCATAATGATCCACATAGTACAGACACATAACACACAATGTCCTTCATCATAATGATCCACATAGTACAGACACATAACACACAATGTACTTCATGATGATCCACATAGTACAGACACATAACACACAATGTACTTCATGATGATCCACATAGTACAGACACATAACACACAATGTCCTTCATGATGATCCACACAGTACAGACACATAACACACAATGTACTTCATGATGATCCACATAATACAGACACAAAACACACAAAGTTCTTCATGATGATCCACATAGTACAGACACATAACACACAATGTACTTCATGATGATCCACATAGAACAGACACATAACACACAATGTACTTCATCGTAATGATCCACACAGTACAGACCCATAACACAAAGTAAGTCATGATAATCCACATAGTACAGACACATAACACACAATGTACTTCATCATAATGATCCACATAGTACAGACACATAACACACAATGTCCTTCATCATAATGATCCACATAGTACAGACACATAACACACAATATACTTCATGATGATCCACATAGTACAGACACATAACACACAATGTACTTCATGATGATCCGCATAGTACAGACACATAACACACAATGTACTTCATGATGATCCACATAGAACAGACACATAACACACAATGTACTTCATCATAATGATCCACATAGTACAGACACATAACACACAATGTACTTCATGATGATCCACATAATACAGACACAAAACACACAATGTCCTTCATCATAATGATCCACATAATACAGACACAAAACACACAATGTCCTTCATCATAATGATCCACATAGTACAGACACATAACACACAATGTCCTTCATCATAATGATCCACATAGTACAGACACATAACACACAATGTCCTTCATCATAATGATCCACATAGTACAGACACATAACACACAATGTACTTCATCATAATGATCCACATAATACAGACACATAACACACAATGTACTTCATGATGATCCACATAGTACAGACACATAACACACAATGTTCTTCATGATGATCCACATAGTACAGACACATAACACACAATGTACTTTATCATAATAATCCACACAGAACAGACACATAACACACAATGTACTTCATGATGATCCACATAGTACAGACACATAACACACAATGTACTTCATGATGACCCACATAGTACAGACACATAACACACAATGTACTTCATGATGATCCACATAGTACAGACACATAACACACTGTCCTTCATCATAATGATCCACATAGTACAGACACATAACACACAATGTCCTTCATCATAATGATCCACATAGTACTGACACATAACACACAATGTACTTCATGATGATCCACATAGTACAGACACATAACACACAATGTACTTCATGATGATCCACATAGTACAGACACATAACACACAATGTCCTTCATGATGATTCACACAGTACAGACACATAAAACACAATGTACTTCATGATGATCCACATAATACAGACACAAAACACACAATGTACTTCATGATGATCCACATAGAACAGACACATAACACACAATGTACTTCATCGTAATGATCCACACAGTACAGACCCATAACACAAAGTAAGTCATGATAATCCACACAGTACAGACACATAACACACAATGAAGTTCATCATAATGATCCACACAGTACAGACACATAACAAACAATGTAGTTCATCAACATGATCCACACATTACAGATACACAGAATTGTGGCCCAACCTCTGACCTAACACTATGGTCATCCGAAGGATAGACTCTTATCACTTAAATAGACAACAGTAAACTCTGTAGCTTAATATGGGACCCACGGGTCACGTTGCTCAGCTGGCATTTTGTAAATTAAAGCAAAAACTTACAAAGTATACTTATTTCTATAGTTATTTTATTTTATATTTTAGCATATCAAACATATATATATATATATATTACTGTCAAACTATACTCTGACATGAATGTCAGGAAATAAGGGAGTTACAACATCTCTACATACACATATAGGCTATGAAATTTAATTCAACTTTGCTTACAGGAAAAAAAATTGATTCAAAGTTATTGAATATTAAAAATTGGTGAGACAGGCAGACAAGTCTGAACACCTCATGTCCTGTTCTGTTGAGGCAGGAAAGTACTGAAGAAAGGTTTTCATTAGATCCTCATATTTTGATTATCAAACTTCCTTTTTATTTATACATTTTATACATTAGCAATATTACATATACAATCTGAAAATATAAGTTGCTATCAAATTTCAGACTTTCATAGCATTATCCAATCCATAAAGTCATAAACATATAGAATATGAAAGTTATTTCAACAGTGCTAAATACTGCTTATAGCTAAAATATAAACAAAGAGATGGACAGACAAAGATGATCACTTTATGTCCAACTCTGATATGTTTCAATGATATAAAAACAGTGTTGTTTTTCTTCTGTGTCATATATATATATATATATATATATATATATATACACACACAATATACACACACACAGAGCGCATTACTTTTAAATCAAATATTTTACTGTTATTTCTTTTATTTCAAAATGCCTAACATTCTATTTTCAATGAAATACCCAGGTAGATCCAGTAAAATATTTGACATCCATTTGACTTTTGTTTTGTTAAGAGCAATAAACTGTAGAACTTTAACGAACATACTACCCATGAAACAAGATAATCGACATGAGAGGCTGACCAATGATAAATATTTGTGGTTATGGATCTGACACTTGACCTCCAGTATATGCTCATGACCCAGAACCTTCAGTTATCTCTAGACTGGTGATACTGACAGTTCAAAGATGGACTAGACCAATCCCTGTAACTCTTAAAAATCAAACTTGTGACTAATAATGGTCTCCTGTTTTTATGCAGTCTCAATGGCAGCAGGTATAATTTACAGAACTACAAGGTGATTGATGGTAATTGCACTCACCCTTCTGAATGTTGTAATCACTCAGGGTACGACCGTCCTCCAGCTGCTTGCCAGCAAAGATCAGACGCTGCTGGTCTGGAGGAATACCTGAAGCAACAACACAACCTGATCATCTGCACCACACATCATCTTCTTAACAGTCAATTTTCTGCATCATACAAGCTGTCACACTGTGCAGTAATTGTACAAATGCATACATTCTGATGCTGCCAAATAGTGCTCTGTGTTAATTTTAAATGTAAACTAAAAATGAAGTTTTTGGTGTAAAGGTAATCAAAAATGAATTTTTTTATGGCACAAAATGAATGCTTATAAATGTCATGACATGTCAGTGTATCCATCCTGGCCAGTAAACTAAACCACTGACTCTAAAAAATACTTAGCTCCCACTATGTCACAGAGATACAAAATTCACTAAATGGGAGTTTTACATGTACAGCTGGCAATGTGGTAAATCCCCTTGTATGAAGCTTCCATTACCTAACTGGAACTGTTTTAAGCAAGATAGAACTAAAAGCATATTTTAGTTAATATATCATCAATTCTATTAGCCTACAAGCCAGGGTAAAGGTAACTCTGACTGATCTTTTGGCAATCTTTTGGCCTTCCAAATGATGTCCAACTTGCAGGGTTGGGCGGTGAATACCACTGGCAATTTCTGGGTAATGCCGGCACCGACAATACTCCCTCTGGCAAATAATGGCATATATAAAATAATACCTTATTTCTGTGTTTGATTACTGTCACAAAGATGTACAAACATCAAAGACCCATAATAAGATAAGAACTACCAAATACAGATACAACAGGATTTATCTGCAACAGCGACTTAGAAGACAACAACAGTGCAATGCAAAATTATAGTAATGCGGTTTCAATGTGTGATTAATCTGAATTAAGTTTAGCCAAAATCACAAATGGAGGAATAATGTATTTCCAAGGGGCTCATATTAATGTAAATGAATATATAACTGTACCTGAAGTTATATAGTTTTATCTGTATCTATTGGTACTGGAGGGATTCTCACTGCTTAAAAATTATCTTCATGGGTAGGCGGTGTGCGTGAATTATTATTTGACTCAGTCATGATACGATGTTTGTGCTGCTTCAAACTGTTCATGTGTTTCAGTGATGACAATTTATTCTGGTAGCTGGTTCCAGTCTGTACTATTTTATGAAATAGCAGAATGTATCAGTATTGGTGTGAGTACTTTAATTGCCTTCTAGTATGGAGTCTTGTTTTTTTAATGAAAGAATATTGATATTCACCTGATATTGCTACAAGATCATTTATAATTTTGATATGAAGACTAATCATCAGTCTCTTCTCCTGTCACCTTTTACTAACACTTGCAAACAAATCAGGCATGCATCATGATTATATTGAGTCTGATCATTGCTGTATCCCTTAACAGCAGCAGATTAATGATTGGAAGAATGCTTCTGTGCTTCTTTTTATCTATGACCATCATCAAAGACCAGATAGGTCTAGGTAGTGCAGTCTGATACCTGGGGGGACACAAACCCTGCCCTACCCATAAATCCATTAATATTTTTTTTTATCTTCTATTTACTTCAATAGTGCTAGAAATGCAACCTAATAAGAAAAATCTAGTAATATATGTATTACAAAGACAAAGAAATTTTAATATGACCCGGTGTGATAAAATTCAATTTGCCAGAAATTACCAGCAAATGCCAGTATTTGCTAGCAAAAAGTGTCATTTACCGGGATTTACTGCCGGCATGTACTTATGTGTATTTGCTGACCTTTTACTGTGTCCAAGGCAGCAGTAAAACAGGAAATTATGCTTCCATGTATATAATGCACAAAGGTTTTTAATGTGGATTATCTGTATGGATAGACGGTATTTGGACAATTTGATACTCCTTATATACATGCATCACTTGCTGATAACACTATGACAATCATAGTTCACTAGTGCTTTTACTATTCTTTTGTCCTCTTGAATACAAAATTGTTACTTTCTTTTAAAGGTTTCATTTTAACCTCATAGAAATCACAGCCCTACTGACCCTCCTTGTCCTGGATCTTGGCCTTGACATTCTCGATGGTGTCAGAGGGCTCAACCTCGAGGGTGATGGTCTTGCCTGTCAGTGTCTTCACAAAGATCTGCATGGCTGCTGCTGAAATCATAAACCATTAACTTGATTCACTTTTAAATCATAACATAAAATAACAAGATTAACATAAATATAAATAAGATATTCCATGAATGTACATTAAACAAATATTTATATCTGGGTTTCCACCAGGAAAAACTTCCTTTTTTTTTATTTACAAAGTAGAGGTAAAATGGATGTACACATTTTTGAAAAGAAGAATTCCAACAAAGTTTTTGTGGGCATATTTTGGGTATGTCTGTCCATCAGACAAGGTACTGGCCTCAAAACAAATGCATATGACATCATTATTTTCCTTGTTGACACTAAAGGATTTCAGCAGAAAATGGATCAATGCATCAGAACAAAAGCAGGAGATAAGACCCCCCCCCCATGAAAACCATCCATCATCCAAAATTATGGCACACTGCCAATAGGAATATACAGAATTAGACATTTGAACAATTTTTTCCACAAAAATACTGACATGTATGGCATATAATAATTAATATTAAAGTCTTACTGTAAAAAAAACCACCGCAAGTCATCAATAAAAACTGCTGCCATAAGATAAGAGACCAGCAAATAACGCAAAACATGGAGCATGCCACATCCTTTGTCACAACTTCTAAATAGTTATGCAATACCAATTTTATGAATGTCAGTATGTCACTAATTACCTTACTTGTATGTATATTCATTGTCTAGTAATTATTGCATGTATTAGTTATTAGTCTTAAAATTATCTTGTTTTAGTAACTTTTGGCTTTTGTAAAAATTTAGTCTATATGTATTGCATCAATTGCAAAACGCATTCCTGTATGTGCTCATTAAATTTATCTTATCCTATAGCAAATCTTAACCTTTGATTTCATTGTAGTACTGGTATTCATGTAAAGAACAGGTGAAATGAATGTAGGGTCATTTGCTGGAATACATGGGAGAGAAAAATGAGAAAGTCAGATGAGACAGTTTATTTATATTTCCACATTCCAGAATGAGGACCCAATTCCGAACTTACATTCTAAATATCTGTCATTATCACATCCAGTGTTCATCATCTGCAGGTTTGACTTTGAACGAGTGGTAACGTCATACGTTCTCAAATATATCTTACATTAAATATTCTGTTCATAATATGAGAGAAATGATATTTGTTGAGCAACTGATACCAAAGAAAGGAAAACTCATTTGACACAAATAAAACCTATTAGTTACATGGTCACCCAAAAAAGAAAGCTGAAGATGCCGTAGATGGCTAGAACATGTCCAGAAGAGGGCAACTAGGTTTGTCCAAGGGATTCCATCTCTCTCATACCCAGAATGTCTGGTCAGTCTCCAACTACTAGAGCCCTGTGCAGGCCCCATCCCACCCAATGGGCTGTGGGGCCCACAACCACCCCGCCCAGGTTCAAAATTTGTTATTTTTCCCACTAGCTAAGGCCCCTTTTCCATGGGCGCGGAAACGCACGGCTGAAAAACGTGCAATTGTAAATCAGGTATACCTTTTCCATGCATGCGGAAACGTGCGTGTGAAATCAACATAGTGCGCCGAGCTATTTTTTCAGCACACAGAAAAGTCGCACAAGTGTAAATCATTTGTCCCTTTTCCATGCACGCAGAAATGTGCGCAGGTGAGTCTTCTTGTAGAGGTCAGGGACACGAATGCTGTCTGCTTGCAGACGCCCCAGCATTGATCGTTGTGACAAATCATACTAAATCACTGCTCTGCTTTTCCACTTTATTTAATATATATATATAGACTGCATGTCAATAGTAATGAAAACTATACGTTCATGTAAATATAAAAAAAGTTATAAATCCATGAATACAGTGACATATACATAACAGATACATGCTTGACATGTTACCAGGAAGGATTGAGGATGAGGATTCCCTTGTAAGAGATTGCGCTGAAACCACTAAATTAACACATGCACCCATACACTGGAGTTTCCATACTTCGTTACAAAGGAAACAGACTTTGAGGATTCTCTGTTTTCATCTGAACTGACCTTGTTTCAGGCCAAATGTCAGCCACAAATAACTATCCAAGCATCTGTGGAACAACTGGTGCACCAAATTTAAAGACGAAATGATAAATACTTCAAAAGTAATGAGGTTCACAAAAATTTCACATTTTGGCAGATTTGACCTTGAAGGTGAAGGTCAAGGTCACTGGGTTTCAAACTTGTCCAACATTTTTGATGAAAAATGAGTGTTTAAAATTTTGGAGGCAAATATGCAGCCCTTCAAAGTAATCGCATTTACAAGATATCCTACAGACAATGATGGCAACAACTGACGTTGGTACTGAAAACATGTCTCCCCTGGGGGGGGGGGGGGGGGAACATAATTTGGTCTTTACCCCTTACCTTCATTGCAGCATTCCATGCAGAATTAATCTGCCAATTTATGATATTATTGCCAAATTTCAAAGGACACCCTTCCATGAAACAAACTATAGATGGCACACAGAGATATAAAACAGAAAAATAATAGCTCCAAGCAATGCCAATGTCTACCAGCACATTTACTTATTTTAAATTAAATTATTAGAAATGGTTGACACAGCCAGGTAAAGACACATTTGTTTATTTAAAGCTTATTATGTTTTATCTATAAACCTGTATCTCGCTGGGGGCAACCATGCCACTGTAGTGAACAGCCGCCAGTAGCAACGAAACGTCTTGCACCATGCACGGAAGACTGTTTCGTCACCTCCCCATAAATAGAGATAAGTGGTACTTGATCATGATACGATCATATTTTCCGGAAAAGGCAGTTTTATTTTCAGTTTCACGGATGGGGTGAAATTAAAACTTCTTCACAACGGCAAAAAGTTCTTATTTTCAATACAACTGTAAGTGCATTTTACCTTAGTTATTGTGGATTTTGGTCTAAGAAGACACGGGTCCTGCTGCTCATACCCGCCATGACAGAAACAGAATGTTTATGTAGCAGCCACAATATTTTGTGTACTGTTCCCATTTTATAAGAGTTATAGACTTAATTAAGCAGGGACTTCATGCAATTAGCTTATCTTTACAGGTTGTTGTCTTTAAAAATGAGATACTCGAATAACCGAGGGGTTATCTCCTTTTTATAGACACACATCATGTACTGAGCTTCGAATCCCATCCAGTGCATACATGGGATGGTGACTAGGTAGAGCGGTGAGGAAAGATCTTGTCACAACAACTGTTAATTTCCAGAGGAAATTTACTCTCAGATATATCTAACATTTTGTAATTATTGGTGGCTATGTATTGAAGTGTCTTCACATCTTACATTATCGCCCAACAAACAAGAAATATTAATTTTTACACGACTTATAAGGATTTCATTAATCCTGGTAAAACCTTTCCATAACGCTCATATTAGACCATTCGTGAAAGTATAACTGTGCTTGAGAAAAAATGTTCCACTTTGAAATTATCGCCGTTTGTTATTACTGACAAGCCACCATGTACCGACCTGATGGGTGCCAACAGGAAAAGGACTACTTGGGGGATTCTATTTCCTGTCCATGGCCACTCAGTTTATCTGGGGCTGTTCCACAGAAACATGTGTAATATATGAACGGTGATCGCAAACCATACAAATACATTAAACTGGATTGATCTTGTACAAATAACTATAGATAATATACCTATTGAAATTAGGGTTGTACGTAGCCGCCGACGCGACGCAACAGATTTCAGGTTTAGGGGCTAACTGGGGATACAGCAAGATACGATCTGTCACTCTTAGAAAGGAATTTGAATAAAAATATTTCCTATGGTTTTAAACATATCAATGTTCAACTTATGTTGCATGCCAAAAGGCCTGTAATAAAGAATAACCATTCAGGAAAGCATGAAGCACCTATAACATCAATAACTGATTTCTTTGTCCAGAGATTCCTGGTCAAACCCTGTCGGGAGTGGTTGTGGGAATGGTGGCCCGTCTCCCTTTTCATATGTCTGAATTAGGCATTGAACCTTCAGGTTTTGAAAACATGAAATTTACACATAATTGAAATATATAGTAACGTACACTACCTAATGAAAATATGTTTTTTTTTCTGTAAACTAAACACAATTAGCTATTTATTTAGGCAGGCTTTATTTCCCCCTATAAGGGGAGTGGTATAATAAGGGATGTTTATTTCCACTTCCCTTATGATAAAAGCTGGTACAGCCTTGGGTATTTTGGGAGTTAAAGTGACCAAAACCTGGTGTTCATTCTTTCCAGTGATAAAGGTAATTTAATAATTGCTTGTTCTTAACAAATCCTCTCTCAAGTACTTCTGTACACAGAAGGGACACACAGTTACACATTTCTAGAACTAAGTTCTTAATAATTAAGTTTTTTAGTTTTTATATTAAAATGCATTTTATCTTTATGCATTTAACATCAAAGTTTAAAACATAAAGGATTTGCTGAGTAACTTCTGACAATTGTATATCACATTTATATTTGCAAAAAAAAAATCAAAGACATATAAATTTATATTTATCAGCAATGCCAAATATATTTTGTTGGTCTAGTTGTTTTATAATTTTGAAAATTTACATGTGGATCATGAGAACTTACATAAAGTAGCACATGAACAGGGGCGTATTCATAGGGGGGGCGCAAAGGGGCGCGCGCCCCCTAAAATTCTGCTAACACTTATACCAGTCAACTACTGGCAAGTGTTATGTTTGTCAACTCAAATTTATTTCATGCTATTTTGTGTATGCACACACATAGATATAAAATTTGGATTTTTAAGTAAAAAAAAAATGTTCATGTTTCTCTATGCGCGGTTATGGTAATGTTGTTCCCATATTGAAAAGATAGAAGAAAAACAAAAAAGATTTTGTCTGTAATGTAAATATAGATATATATATATAAATATATATATATATATATATAAAACTTATATAATAATGTATATTTATTATCAGTTCTAAAGGTTCCTATTGACCAAAAAAGAAACTAGTGTTGTTGTTTTTGTTGAAATTTTGTGAAGAAAGAACAAAAATTCAGCAAGATATTGTTCGTAATGTAAATGTAAAGAGTGTCAGACTTTGAAAATTTCTGAACTAAATCTAAACAGTAAAGGGATTATATACTTACACATTTCTCTCATGTTTTTTTACTATCTCTCTTTTCTATTTTGTTTGTGTGCAGAAGTGAAGTCTCCAAACCCTGTGATTGTTCTGAAAAATGATGTTGGATGGCCAAAAACTGTTAAACAATCAATGCAAGCTATTTGTACTTTCACTAGATGCTTGCTATGCCTCATTTTTAAAATATACCCTTGAATACACCAAGAGACTATATGAAAGCTTCCGGTTTCTTGATTCTGGGGTATTTAAAATCACCTCTAAATACCCAGCTACTGTCACTCGAGCTAGATGCCCAGGCTTTATGTCAGAAAGCTGCATTATCAATAATAATATAAAGCTGAAAATGGTATGCAAATAACAGTCAATGAGTATTTTTCACTTCTAATATGTGTGTTTATGTACTTTAATTACCTCAGGTCAGACTATCTTTATTTCTTTTTAACTCCAACTGGCAATAGTTCGAACTTAATTTCTGCAAAAATAATTTATCTACGAAAACCTATATTATGGAATACATTATCAGAAGCTCTTCATAAAAAACAGATGTAGTATCCTTTGACAGATTCAGTAACATATAATAGTTAATCCATTTCAGTTCTTTTACATGTGTGCTGACCATCTTCTACTTAAAAGTTACAATTAAGTTACAACACTACACTTATTGATGCATGTATTTTTCTGTTGGTCAAATAATGCATTTTATATATATATATATATATATATATATATATATATATATATATATATATATATATATATATGATCGATATGTGATGAATCTGGGTCACGATCGTCGGTTTCGCCTCGTCAGGTGAGGCGAAACCGACGGTCGTGACCCAGATTCATCACATATCTATCATATCATGCTCTGCTGAAAAACATAGAGCGCTGTGTGACCGCGGAGGAAAGACTGCATACCCGCAGATCATTTCTGCTTGAACTAGATACCTTACAAAATTACATATAATAATCATAATAATTATGCACCAATTAACAATATTTGAAATGTTTAGTTGGAGACAATTTAACAGCCATGCAGTGTGTTCAAACAAGTTTAAAAATGCTTGCTTCCTACTCATAGGGCTTTGTGGAATATCAATATAATTAAAATAAAAGATTTATTAATATATTTAATTATTAATCATTTAAATATTAATAAGAATTATATATATATATATATATATACATATATATATATATATATATATAGGTATATCATAAGCCGCCAGAGGCGCTGCGTGCGTGCTGGACCCGGGCTGTGGGCGAAACCTGTGACCAGGGCTGCCTGGCTGGCCTGACCAAGCACGTATTTTCGATCATTCATAAACCTTATGCTAATCGCGGGATTCCCGTAACACGTGATTGTTTCGACCAATGACCATCAAGATCGTCTAATCCGGGTCTTTGAATGGTAAACAAACATGGTGGATGCGAGATATGCCCCTGCGAAGTTGAGGTCCGAATTTGACGGCAAATTGAACTGGTAAGTAATCGAGCGAAGCTCTTTTGGTCTATGGCGCAGGGTATGTTAATATAATATTAATGTAATGCAAAAAACCGCATGTCAAAACTCCAATTAGAACATTAGATTCAAGCCTTTGAAAAATTATTGTCGCCGCCTAGCCCGGTCTGACCTGGACCTGACCTGGCGAACCCGTCCGATCACTCCCGACTAGTCCCGAAGCTGCCGTACCGGCGGCCATCAGCATATCCCCGCTTCAGTCTGATCGCGCATCCAAATTTAAATCCATTTCGTTCTGGTCCAAAATAATGCCATCCGACCATGTAGTTAATAAAATAATATTGTACAGAGTTCATAAATTTATATAATGTGGATATATTACCTTATGCATGTGCCAAAAGGACGATTTAAGCCACTGAATATGGCTACAAAATAAATAAATTTTTCGCGTTTTTATTCTTAATAATATTTGTTTTTTTGCATGTAAGAATTTATTTAAATTATATTTTTCATATGATTTTCAATTTTCTGTACCTATTTCTTATAATTATGACATATATATATATATATATATATATATATATATATTATGTACATTTAATATTTATATATATAAATAAAATTTGGCCTATATAATTTATTATTTTACATATATAAAAAACTTGTACTTACCTATATATATATAATATAAAATATGAATACCAAATTATTTTCAGTGTTACATTTCATATTGATATAACTGGAATTTATCCTTAATTTTTACAATATTTATTGCTGTTTTTTTCAGATGGATAAAAAGACAAAGCCAGAATTCTTAGACTATCTGAAGTCATGCAAACCTGGAGACCTCACAAACAAGGATGCATATGACATGTTATGTACAGTGTACAGTCATTATACTGAGTTTAAAAAAATGTGATACAGATATTGTGATATATCAAAACATGTCATATTCTTTACTACATTGATATATTTTAATTATAAATTCAATTTTAACATAATTTATGAACTGTTTATTTTGTGATACAAGTAACAATTGTGATATTTTACCAAATTGGGGGATCCAGGTAAAGATTAATTTTAACTGCATTTATTAATGTCAGAGGTTTAATAATTGTGATATATTTCCCATATTTTATTTCTTAAAGTCAGTTTGAAGTCACATACACAAATATACTACAATCAGTAGTTGTAGTTTAATATTGCATGTAAATAAATGTTTTGTGTGTTGAATTTGTTTTATTTCTCAGTTTGGGCTTGGGTAGGGCCACACCCCCTAATTAGTGTTTGACAGCCAGCTGCAGTGGAGGGCCACGCCCCCTAATTAGTGGAGCCAGCACCCTGCTGGTCACAGGTTTTCCTGGAAAGATGGGTCCCAATTAGCTTGGATTTAATAACCAATAAATGTCCATAACTTTGCTATTAACAGTCATATCAAATCAGTTTAAGCATTTTTATGATCCTGAAATAAAGACAAAACTGACAGTATATTTTTCATCTAAAAATTCTAATTTTGAAAATTTCACTGATATACCTAATATATATATATATATATATATATATATATGAGACATGTCTAAAAGACGCATAACAGCCCCCTTTCCTGACTTTAAGACTGCGCCCCCTCTATTTACAAATCCTGGATACGCCACTGATGAAGGTTGAGGAAGATTTCAATATAATTTGATAACTGGCCGAGAATCCTTATCAGTAGATGGTTGGAACCTCATTAGTGAGCTCTGGTTTTGTGTCCATGTGCTCAGACTGGTGCTATCAATCCTTGGCTCAGAATACCAGGTATAAAGTCCATGCAGACAGTTTAACTGGACTCGCGCCTATACCCTTGTAGGTTGTTTCAGTAAATGAGTAATTTACCATACCGATGATTTCATCTTGAACATTTTTCAATGATGTTACTATGATGACAAAATAGGCAAAAATTACTAGAACTTTGATTTAAAAAAATTTAAAACTATAAATGTACATAGGATGCTTTAAGACCTTTGTGAGTATACTGATTAGATGATATATGTATCTCAAAGGTAAATCTAGTAACATTCTTTTTTTTAATATATATATATATATATATATATATATATATTCATCAATGTTATCCTATAGAGCTGCTGTAAATGAATATCTATTCTAACAAACGCTTATCTGTTCCATCTATCATGGGGATTTGTAACTCTTAGGGGGAGTGGAAATAAGCACTTCCATTTACATATTATTCTGTCAGAAACTGTATAATATAGAGAGCTTAATCGTTTAGTAACTTGATAACACCCTTTAAAAGATAAAACATTTAATAAAAAATAGATAAAATAAAATAGATAAAATAGTTGGTGTAAATTATATATGCAAGCCGTTGCAATGCTCATTGCTGAGCTGATACTTATAAATTATACAGATGGCCTAGCTTACACCCACGATTATACCGTAAATAAATATATCACAAATGGGTCATTGAAACGTACTTGTAAGAACATTAATGTGAAAGTGTGTTTTTCTGATCTCATAGTAAGTAAATCTCAAGCTCATGCAGAAAAGTTCACAGCAATCCATCTAATCGTCTGAGTACATTGTGAAATCGAAGAATATATATGGACGCTATAAAGTGTTTATTTTAGTTTCTGCTGTAGTGTTGTTGTGAATAGGAAATGTTTTATGCAGTTATATATTACTGGGCTTCCATGTGGTGCATTGACTTTTTTAAAGCTTATCCGTATAGTGCTGCCACCTATTGTGCATATGTGAACTATAAACAAGTGTAGGGGCATACAAGTTATGGCGTCAGGACAAATATTTATCCGTTTTTTTGTTTTAATTTAGGTTAAACTTTTTTCCAAAAAAATCTGCACATGCTGAACATTTTTTTTTTGTATTTCATGTAGTACTGAAATACCATATGGCTTATATATCTTCGGTTGTTATCGCCCAGGACTAACGTACAGTTTTTAGTTTCTTCAAATCATTTCAGTCACGTACATTGGTCCATATAATGATAACTATTATGACGCTAGTAGAGTAAATAACAGTGCATTAGTCAAGAAACAAAGTATTCAGTAAAAAAAATGTTAAAACAGTTCACCGGATCTACTAACATGCAACTAGTCTATGCATATATGCATTCATGTGAATGTGAATGACAGATGAATTTTTTACAGGTTTGATTTATCCTAATAAACCTAAATTATATACATGTTTTACATTATTATGTCGTCAACGAATATCGTGTTTTTCTCAACAGGGCATCTCCTGGTTAAACGTTTCACATGATCACACCACTAATACAGGCTAAACATTGACATCCTTAAAACGTTATTACATGCTACTCTTAGCTTGTAATCTGCATATAGCGTTACCACATGAGCAGACATTATATTTTTGTACAGTGTATTTGAAATAAATACCCTAATATTTTCAGGAAAATGAGAGGATTTAATGATTAATATATTGCCTTTACAGTACAATGAGCGTATTTGTTTAGCCCCCTATACGTCTTAAATTGGACAAGTCATCAGATTTATTACATGACACAGGTAGTACCGTACACAGGTAGGTAGTACCGTACACAGGTAGGTAGTACCGTACACAGGTAGGTAGTACCGTACACAGGCAGGTAGTACCGTACACAGGCAGGTAGTACCGTACACAGGTAGGTAGTACCGTACACAGGCAGGTAGTACCGTACACAGGCAGGTAGTACCGTACACAGGCAGGTAGTACCGTACACAGGCAGGTAGTACCGTACACAGGTAGGTAGTACCGTACACAGGCAGGTAGTACCGTACACAGGCAGGTAGTACCGTACACAGGCAGGTAGTACCGTACACAGGCAGGTAGTACCGTACACAGGCAGGTAGTACCGTACACAGGCAGGTAGTACCGTACACAGGCAGGTAGTACCGTACACAGGCAGGTAGTACCGTACACAGGCAGGTAGTACCGTACACAGGTAGGTAGTACCGTACACAGGTAGGTAGTACCGTACACAGGTAGGTAGTACCGTACACAGGTAGGTAGTACCGTACACAGGTAGGTAGTACCGTACACAGGTGATCTGTTTGACAGAAGATGGTTTCTCTTGACCTAACTTAATACCGGTACGTCAAATATACTCCCTCCCTATGTGCTTTACTTCGATTGAACATGCTTATACATACTGTTTTTTTACAAGGCAACATTATAAGGTGCCGTATACCAAGACATGAAGTCCCTTCGCAGAGGGAGAGAACAGGACAACATTATCAGCGTACGTTATAACTGTTTTTATTTAATATTACTTGTACAGTAACCAATCGCTCTGTTGTTAAGATCAACACTTAAGTCGTGGAAACTAATATTGAACAACACAGGTGAAAGTATTACCTCACTCCTTTCGTCACCTTGAACATTTCAGAATTTGTAAAGTTCCATCTAACACCAATATCTTGAGAGTGGAACCTGTCTGGAATACTAACAGTCCAATAAGACCGTGTATCTACTATAAGACTACCATTAATTGAGTGAACCGAAAGCATTCACCTTAGTTAAACCTGCATGCTCTGTTTATTAATGACCATCCGTGAATTAAGACCACGTTTGGCCATTCTGATGGGTGGTTTTATTACATATTTTCAGATAAGTGGTTTGTTACACAAGTTTCAGATAGGTAGTTTTATTACCCAGGTTACAGATAGGTGGTTTTATAACCCAGGTTTCAGATAGGCGGTTTTATTACTAGGGTTTCAGATAGGTGGTTTTATTACACAGGTTTCAGATAGAAAGACACCATGTTTAAGTTGAAACAAAAGCTGACTACCACACCTGTGTTGGCATAAACTCGCCCTGAAGGTCTACTGATCCTAGCACTGGTGCCAGTGGGGTCAGCATTGGGAGTTTGTCACAATAGGGTATCAGGGCTACGCTTCTTACAGATTGAAGATCATGGACAAGAGCGAGTTGTGGCTTCCGCGAGCAAAAGACTTAGCTCGGCCCAGAGGAAATACTGCACCACAAAACGGGAGTTGCTGGCAGTGGTGAAATCCGTCAAGCAATTTCGGTTGTACTTGTGGGGACGGCCATTTCTGATAAGGACGGACAATGAAGAAGAAGAAGAAGAAAGTTTATTCTGGAAAATAAAGGCCACAGGCCCATAGTCTCTACAATACAATCAACATTTACAAGTCTTATTATACAAGCAAACATGGAAAGATCAAAATTATGATCAAATTAAATCTATACAAACAAACAAACAACAAACAACAAACAAACAAAGAATATTAATAATAAATAAATGAACTTAAAACCTAGTAACATTGTATCTTAAAACTACGTATATGGAACGAGAAGTGATGAAATAACCAATTTGCAAATACTTAAGAATAATAGTAATAGTAATAATAATAGTAATAGATAAAAAAATAATAATCTATAATCAATAGACATCCTTAACTTTAATTTTACATGCTGTTATAATATAATTTCCAATACCAAATCAAGCACTTGCACATCTAAAATATATACATGTACGTGTAAGACATTATATTTCTAATATGTCTAATTTTTTTTTATTCAAATATGACTATACTTTCCTATATTAACCTTCATATATTAACATATAGTCAAGCAATATACATATACAAACCGAATATATATTTATATAAACTTTCTACTGATTATTAGTGAACGGATTGAATCAGGGTAATGTGATCATTTTTGTAAATTGAAAATATTTACAGATTTAATATTTCTAGAAAAATGACAGTGTCTAGTTTTCAATTACTGTAGATCTCCTTTTAAAACTGTAAAACATGTAAGCTGCTAAATTTGTTATCTGGAATAGGTAATCAAAATTCAGTATCATCTTGAAGTATATTCATTTGGTTCAGGGAATTTCTCTGGTATATATTTGTTCCGCAGATCAGTATATAAAGAACATTCCAACAGAAAATGTGTTTCATCCTTAATTATATTATATCCATTTTTTAAACAAAATAAACATATTCTCTCTTCTCTCAGGACACCTTTATGTCGACCATTTTCTACTGCCTATGTATGATTTACACATCTAAATTTTGCTAAAGCAGTTCTATAACCTTTATTTGTGACACATAATAAATATTTTTCAATGGTATGCATTGACTTGAATACCCCGTAATAATACAACTTACTACAATCCGAAATGCCATCATGCCACTTTTGCTGTGCCATATCTATAATTTAATACTAATGATGAAGAGGTCAACATTACCAACATCTTGAGCCATCCAAATATCTCTAAATCTAGCTTTAAATAACAATGATCTTACATGTGTAACCCAAGTTGTTTTCCCCCTGTCATCAAACTGGAATAAGATATTATATATGTGTTTTGGATACCGCATATAATCCATATACAAAAGCTTAACCCGATACTTTAAAGATTGGATGGAGTATTTTATAAATAAAGGAAATCGACCACATTCGCCTCAAACTGTTACATTTGGAGTATTTGATCCGACATTCAAAACAAATTTACAGAATTTATATTGTACCCTCTCTATTAATTCAACTATGGTGTTACCCCACAGTTCACAACCATATAATATATTGTTACCACCATGTTATCAAATAAATAGAAAAGCTATTTCACATTTAAATGACGACACCTTTGCTTAAAACTTTGGATGACACAGACTGCTTTAATAGCTTGCATCAATTGTTGCTGCTGAGTTTTGGTCCAGGATAATTTACTTGTAAAAATAATGCAAAGATATTTATAATATGAAACTATATTTAACTGTTTATCTCCTGAATACCACTTCTCTGTTTTATGAAGAATGCCTCCCCTTTTGAAAACCATAATTTTATCTTTATTTATTTTCATACCATACTTTTTGCAAAATACATTCAAGTGATCAATCTGTTTTTGTAATCTCCCGACTGTATCTGAAACAAATTGACAATGTCGTCAGCAAACATTAACATCATTAAATTTGGTATATTTTCATTTATATAAATTCCCTGACAGTTTGAAGTATTCAAAAGATGATAAAATTCATTTATAAATAAGGAAAATAACAAAGGACTAACCATACACCTGCCGGTTTCCAAGAGAACACTTAAAATATTCAGTGGTTCCACCGCCTGTAAGAATGCATGACTTCATTATAGTATACATTGATTTAAGCACCTTTAATATCTTTCCATTTATTCCTTTTTCCAGTAACACATACCATAGAATATTATTTAAACACAGTCAAATGCTTTGGAAAATCTAATAAATATACAGTAAAACCTACCTCTGCGTTTTATTAAATACCTATGTATTATACCCTGTAAAACAAAAGCATTGTCCACGGTACAATATCCTTTGCGGTATCCTGCTTGTGCTTCTGATAATAGTTCATGTTCTTTTACATACTCTAATAGATGATTATCTAAAATCTTAGAAAATATTTACCCCGTATCATTTAGTAAGGAGATGCCTCTATAAGTTCCAGGATCATTACTTCAGCGATTTTTATACAAGGGATAGATTATAGCTTTACTCCATTTTTCTGGGTAAAAACCTGAATGCAGTATCATATTAAACAATCTTTCAATGAGGGGAGGATACATTTTAAAATATATTTATCATATCCAGAGAAATGCCATCTGGACCTAGTAACTTGCCAGATGGCATCTGTTTAACAACTTCAGTAATATCAAGATTCTAATTTTGTCATTTGAGGACCCACATTCTATATTTTCTATTACCTGGAACTCGTTATTTACTTCATGCCTGAAATTATTTAGTAAATACTCAATCCAAACTCTTCCACCAATATTATTTACTTTTTTTGTCTCTTTAAATTTTTATAAGCTTCCATAATTTAGTTGCATCACTATTATTTAAAATATTTGCTACAACAATCTTTTCTTTAATATTCTGTTTGTCCTCAAACAAATTTTTAAACTTTTGTTCTCTCTTCCTTGTATGCATGTAGATCATCTTGATTTGGTGTCATTCTATATTTATCCAGTAACTTATATTTGTTATGTTTTCCAACTCGCATGGGACGAGTATCTCCCATACCTTACACAAGCTTACCGGAGTACGATACATGAGAGGACCAGTGTCACGCCGAACCTGATGATGTTTCGCAGGGGGGTCACTCTCCCAATTGACATCATGGCTGGACATTCCCCCTGTGAAGGAGATGTATCCTAATGTCCAGTAGTATCCACCGAGTGGTTGTGTGATGCCCTGGATTCTGCATTTGCTTTTGCTAGGAGGCGCTTAGCAGAAGCAGGAAAACTGACAGGAAAGACAGTACGATCGTCAAGCCACTGAATGAAGTTTCAGCGAAGGAGACTGGGTCTACTAGATTTACCCGCCCGCTGGACACGACAAGTTCGGTTCTGGCCGGGTAAGCCCCTACTTGATAGTCCAGTGAGTGACTGATTTGCTGTACAAGATCCAGTTGTCAGCTTGGTCGGAGCCGAAAGTAGTGGTGGGAGTCGGTTCCTTTTTCATAATCGATCATCGGTTTGAGCAAACCGACTGATGATCGATTATTAATCGGTTCAGACAAATGTATGCAATTATCAAAGAAATATGCAATTATCTGTGAAACTGTACCTGCGTTTCCCCGGCAGGTATTCTCCTCTCGCGCACGAGTTTAACGATCCTTCCAGGTATAAAGACACAATCAGACTAATTTTAAGGATCACATTTAACGATCGGCAACGACGGGTAATATCTTTCATAATGGAATTTAAGAGCATCTATGAATGTTCGGCCTATAAAGGGGCTGTTTTTCTAGCACATAACGGCATATTTTACGGGCCCAGGTGCGCTTGGGGCAGATCATACCCCCCCCCCCCCCAAAAAAAAAAAAAATTGCAGACTGGTCCAAAAGAAATTCCAGCTGAAATCCAAATACGCGACCGGCCGGGTTAGCCCCAACAAAGAAATTTTAAGGACGGCCTAAACAGCGGCACCTGGCATCGGTTGAATTATTTCTAAGATATTCTTGCAAAATTGGCGTAGACCTGGAGAATTTATGGAGTATTTTAACGCCTTCCCGCCCATATTTTGCAATGTACATTACGTTAGAAAAACTCCCCGCTAATTCTGCAGCTCCCTGCGAGTTCACAGTTAATAAGTTGAATAAGTCCTCCGTTCACGCATCTATAGGCCTACCGTGTCATACTCAGTTACATATGGAAGTAATTTGGGAACACAGACTGTGGTAAAAATTGGAAGAATCATTTTTGCCTATAACAAAAGGGCATTCTGGAAAGAAAACAATCATTATTATGATGTAATCGATAGTTGCCTTTGATAATCGAGCGCTTGAAAGTGGCAGCAAACCGACTGACTTTCGATAAAACTCGATGATCGGCCCACCACTAGCCGAAAGTGGCCCATGTGGATCAAATGAGACTGTATCCACAGGGGAGCGAGGGAGAAGACCCTGTGGATTGGTGGAAACCAGCGTCCGACCAAGTGGTGTTAGAACTAAAGATGAGTGGAGACTAATTCGACCTGAGCTCGGAGTCGGGTGATGATTACAGTGATAGGGAGACTCCCTCAAGCCATCTTGAAGTAGTAAAGTGTCATGGCGAGGTAAAACTATATTTAAAAAAGATTTCATGGTCGCTACATCAAATGTACATCAAGCTACATCAATTTGGTAGAAACTTCATACACGGAACTACTGGAAAAGTGCTTAACAAAATCATACAAGAAGACGAAGCAGGAAGCCATCCACAACATCGAGTTAGAAGCAAAACATATTTATGAAAAACTGGGACTGGACGACAGAACTAGCACCACAGCGAAGAGTGATGCATTTATAACACTGAAAGATCATAAACCAAATTTCGACAACAACCCAACATGCCGCCTTATCAATCCAACTAAATCTGAACTTGAAAAAATTAGCAAACATTTGTTGGAACGAATCAATAGAGACATCAGGGAACATACAGGACTGAACCAGTGGAAAAACACAACAGCGGTTATATCATGGTTTAACAGCATAAGGCAGAAAGACAAACACTCATTCATCACATTCGATGTGCTCGACTTCTACCCATAAATTTCCGTCAAACTTCTGACCTCTGCATTAGAATTTGCCACAATATATGTCAAGAGCCCCCGAGGAACAAAACATTATTACACACTCAAAAAAAGGCTACCTGTACCACTCTGGACAGCCATGGGTGAAAAGGGCCACACCAGCGTTATGCAACGTGACGGAAACCTGCGAACTAGTCGGTCTTTTCCTGCTCCACGAGATCACCAGTAAACATGGCAACAACTTCGGACTTTATCGGGACGACGGGCTTGGGATCATAAACGCGACCCCCGCCGGATATAAAATATCAAAAAAAGACTTAAACGCTTTATTCAAAAGGCATGGACTAAAAATGAAAATTGAAGCAAACAAGAAAGTTGTAGATTTCCTGGACGTCACATTTAACCTCACTACAGGAAAATACGCTCCATACAACAAACCCAATAACACACCAACATACGTGAACCACAAATCCAATCACCTACCAAGAATAATCAAGAACATACCAGCATCCATAAAAAACAGACTGCGAATTTTTGTGTGACGAGGAAAACTTCACCAAAGCAGTGAAGTTTTATACCAAGAGTCTATCAGGAGAAGTGGATTTAAATTTTAACTACAATTCAAAGAAAATGCAAATCAAACAACTCAACAAAAGAGAAAATGACAAAGAAACATAATCTGGTACAACCCACCCTTCAGCAAAAATGTCGCAAATAATATAGGACAATCCTTCTTATGAATCCTGGACAAAGCATTCCCTTAAAACACGTTCTCTACAAAATTTTTAACCGTAACACAGTCAAAATTAGCTAAAATTGTATGCCCGACCTGAAACAACACATAGAAGGCCATAACAAACGCATCACCTGAAGAAACAGTACAGCGCCATCTACTGAATGCAAATTGCAGGAATCCCCGTGAATGCCCAACACCCGGACAATGCCTTACAAAATCAGTCATACATCAAGCCACAGTCAGTAAAGAAAACGGAAAAGCGATTGAAACGTACATCGGTCTCACGGAAAATTCTTTCAAAACAAGATATAACAACCATAAAACATCGTTCAGACACCCGGATAAAAGGTATAGTACGGAACTAAGTAAATACATTTGGGAGCTAAAAGAGAACGTTAAATTTGAAATACAGTATAGAATACTCAGAAAATCCAAAGCACATTCCCCAGAAACTAACAGATGTAACCTGTGTCTGTGGGAGAACTATATCATTATATGTAAACAAAACCTGGTCACGCTTAACCAACGCAATGAACTTGTAACAAGTTGTAGACACACTGACAAATTCCTCTTACGTAAACTCAACACAAAGAATAATCCAGATTAGACACGTACGGGTATTAAGCACAAACACGCTTCAGTGAACAACCAGGTGCTCAATGTTTAACCCCTCCAGTCATACCGTTCTGAAGAGTGCCGTACAACGGTACGAAAATAATTAGTCAACACGATGCTTACAATCGTTTGATTCATTATACATGATAAATATTTATACGCTCTGGTTATACAATCGAGCACTTTGCCATCAGTACATTGCAAACAACCTAGAAAGAACAATTGTATATGAATAAATATATACATATATTAAATATATATATATATAATAGTAAGTACATATCTAGGTTTACCGTATTGTCGATTCTGACAACTAAATAAAACGGAAATGCAAGTCCTAAAGTTTGGGGTGTTGGCATTGTAAGTTCGTATCTATGTTTTAAAAAAGGCTCGGCCCATGTTTTCTTCAGTGTAGATTCTGACATATGATAAAAAAGCAACCCCCCCTCCCCCCCCCCCAAAAAAAAATGGAAGATGTAAGTCCTAGAGTTTTTGGTGTTGGCACAGTAAGTTGGTATCAATATTAAAAAAAAAAACACTCTGTCTGGGTATTCTTCAGTGTCGATTCTGACAAAGGAAAATGGGAGAGAAAGGAAAAATGGTTATGTTTTCAGTCTTAGTCTTCCTAAATCACTACTTCCAAGCCTCTTTACAGCCAGTTTCTAGAAACTAACCTCTACGTAGATATTTAAAGTGAGTTTAAAGCAATTCTTTATCTGGTCAATATACTTATGCTGTGGCAATAGGACTTCCCAGAATCGTTTTGTAGGCAAGATAGAGGTATAGTTTTAAACAAGTTTCTGTCTGGTTTCATAGCACGAGGCGCAGGTCAGGTTAAGACCCAATGTGTGGCGGAGCCTTCTAAATATGAGCAGCAGCTGTGAGGAGTATGGATCTGTGGTGACCAAAACATTAACATCCCCCCCTTCTGTTTTGGATCCGTGGTGACCAAACATTAACCCTTCTCCGTTTGGATCTGTGGTGACCAAAACATTAACCCCTCTCTGTTTTGGATCTGTGGTGACCAAACATTAACCCTTCTCCGTTTGGATCTGTGGTGACCAAAACATTAACCCTTCTCTGTTTTGGATCTGTGGTGACAAAACATTAACCCCTCTCTGTTTTGGATCTGTGGTGACCAACATTAACCCTTCTCCGTTTTGGATCCGTGGTGACCAAAACATTAACCCTTCTCTGTTTTGGATCTGTGGTGACAAAACATTAACCCCTCTCTGTTTTGGATCTGTGGAGACCAAACATTAACCCCTCTCTGTTCTGGATCTGTGGTGACCAAACATTAACCCTTCTCCGTTTTGGATCCGTGGTGACCAAAACATTAACCCTTCTCTGTTTTGGATCCGTGGTGACCAAAACATTAACCCCTCTCTGTTTTGGATCTGTGGTGACCAAAAATTAACCCCTCTCTGTTTTGGATCTGTGGTGACCAACACATTAACCCCTCTCCGTTTTAGATCCGTGGGGACCAAAACATTAACCCTTCTCTGTTTTGGATCTTTGGTGACCAAAACATTAACCCCTCTCTGTTTTGGATCTGTTGTGACCAAAACATTATCCCTTCTCCGTTTTGGATCCGTGTGACCAAAACATTAACCCCTCTCTGTTTTGGATCTTTGGTGACCAAAACATTAACCCCTCTCTGTTTTGGATCTGTTGTGACCAAAACATTATCCCTTCTCCGTTTTGGATCCGTGTGACCAAAACATTAACCCCTCTCTGTTTTGGATCTGTGGTGACCAAACATTAACCCTTCTCCGTTTTGGATCCGTGTGACCAAAACATTAACCCCTCTCTGTTTTGGATCCGTGGTGACCAAAACATTAATCCCTCTCCGTTTTGGATCCGTGGTGACCAAAACATTAACCCTTCTCTGTTTTGGATCTTTGGTGACCAAAACATTAACCCCTCTCTGTTTTGGATCTGTTGTGACCAAAACATTAACCCTTCTCTGTTTTGGATCTTTGGTGACCAAAACATTAACCCTTCTCTGTTTTCGATCTGTGGTGACCAAACATTAACCCTTCTCCGTTTTGGATCCGTGTGACCAAAACATTAACCCCTCTCTGTTTTGGATCTGTGGTGACCAAAACATTAACCCCTCTCCGTTTTGGATCCGTGGTGACCAAAACATTAACCCTTATCTGTTTTGGATCTTTGGTGACCAAAACATTAACCCCTCTCTGTTTTGGATCTGTGGAGACCAAACATTAACCCCTCTCTGTTCTGGATCTGTGGTGACCAAACATTAACCCTTCTCCCTTTTGGATCCGTGGTGACCAAAATATTAACCCTTCTCTGTTTTGGATCCGTGGTGACCAAAACATTAACCCCTCTCTGTTTTGGATCTGTGGTGACCAAAAATTAACCCCTCTCTGTTTTGGATCTGTGGTGACCAACACATTAACCCCTCTCCGTTTTAGATCCGTGGGGACCAAAACATTAACCCTTCTCTGTTTTGAAAATTTGGTGACCAAAACATTAACCCCTCTCTATTTTGGATCCGTGGTGACCAAAACATTAACCCCTCTCTGTTTTGGATCTGTGGTGACAAAACATTAACCCTTTTCCGTTTTAGATCCGTGGTGACCAAAACATTAACCCCTCTCCGTTTTGGATCTGTGGTGACCAAAACATTATCCCCTCTCTGTTTTGGATCTGTGGTGACCAAAACATTAACCCCTCTCCGTTTTCGATCCGTGGTGACCAAAACATTAACCCCTCTCTGTTTAGGGTCTGTGGTGACCAAAACATTAACCCCTCTCTGTTTTGGATCTTTGGTGACCAAAACATTAACCCCTCTCTGTTTTGGATCCGTGGTGACCAAAACATTAACCCTTCTCTGATTTGGATCTGTGGTGACCAAAACATTAACCCTTCTGTGTTTTGGATCTGTGGTGACCAAAACATTATCCCCTCTCTGTTTTGGATCTGTGGTGACCAAAACATTAACCCCTCTCCGTTTTCGATCCGTGGTGACCGAAATATTAACCCCTCTCTGTTTTGGATCTGTGGTGACCAAACATTAACCCTTCTCCGTTTTGGATCCGTGGTGACCAAAACATTAACCCTTCTCCGTTTTGGATCCGTGGTGACCAAAACATTAACCCTTCTCTGTTTTGGATCTGTGGTGACAAAACATTAACCCCTCTCTGTTTTGGATCTGTGGAGACCAAACATTAACCCCTCTCTGTTCTGGATCTGTGGAGACCAAACATTAACCCCTCTCTGTTCTGGATCTGTGGTGACCAAACATTAACCCTTCTCCGTTTTGGATCCGTGGTGACCAAAACATTAACCCTTCTCTGTTTTGGATCCGTGGTGACCAAAACATTAACCCCTCTCTGTTTTGGATCTGTGGTGACCAAACATTAATCCCTCTCTGTTTTGGATCTGTGGTGACCAACACATTAACCCCTCTCCGGTTCAGATCCGTGGGGACCAAAACTTTAACCCTTCTCTGTTTTGGATCTTTGGTGACCAAAACATTAACCCCTCTCTGTTTTGGATCTGTTGTGACCAAAACGTTATCCCTTCTCCGTTTTGGATCCGTGTGACCAAAACATTAACCCCTCTCTGTTTTGGAGCTGTGGTGACCAAACATTAACCCTTCTCCGTTTTGGATCCGTGTGACCAAAACATTAACCCCTCTCTGTTTTGGATCTTTGGTGACCAAAACATTAACCCCTCTCCGTTTTGGATCCGTGGTGACCAAAACATTAACCCTTCTCTGTTTTGGATCTTTGGTGACCAAAACATTAACCCCTCTCTGTTTTGGATCTGTTGTGACCAAAACATTAACCCTTCTCTGTTTTGGATCTTTGGTGACCAAAACATTAACTCTTCTCTGTTTTGGATCTGTGGTGACCAAAACATTAACCCTTCTCCGTTTTGGATCCGTGGTGACCAAAACATTAACCCCTCTCTGTTTTGGATCCGTGGTGACCAAAACATTATCCCCTCTCTGTTTTGGATCTGTGGTGACCAAACATTAACCCTTCTCCGTTTTGGATCCGTGTTGACCAAAACATTAACCCCACTCTGTTTTGGTTCCGTGGTGACCAAAACATTAACCCCTCTCTGTTTTGGATCTGTGGTGACCAAACATTAACCCTTCTCCGTTTTGGATCCGTGGTGACCAAAACATTAACCCCTCTCTGTTTTGGATCTGTGGTGACCAAAACATTAACCCCTCTCTGTTTTGGATCTGTGGTGACCAAAACATTAACCCTTCTCCGTTTTGGATCCGTGGTGACCAAAACATTAACCCTTCTCCGTTTTGGATCCGTGGTGACCAAAACATTAACCTCTCTCTGTTTTGGATCTGTGGTGACCAAACATTAACCCTTCTCCGTTTTGGATCCGTGGTGACCGAAACATTAACCACTCTCTGTTTTGGATCTGTGGTGACCAAACATTAACCCTTCTCTGTTTTGGATCCGTGGTGACCAAAACATTAACCCCTCTCCGTTTTGGATCCGTGGTGACCAAAACATTAACCCCTCTCTGTTTTGGATCTGTGGTGACCAAACATTAACCCTTCTCCGTTTTGGATCCGTGGTGACCAAAACATAAACCCCTCTCTGTTTTGGATCTGTGGTGACCAAAACATTAACCCCTCTTTGTTTTGGATCTGTGGTGACCAAACATTAACCCTTCTCCGTTTTGGATCCGTGGTGACCAAAACATTAACTCCTCTCTGTTTTGGATCTGTGGTGACCAAAACATTAACCCCTCTCTGTTTTGGATCTGTGGAGACCAAACATTAACCACTCTCTGTTTTGGATCTGTGGTGACCAAAACATTAACCCTTCTCTGTTTTGGATCCGTGGTGACCAAAACATTAACCCCTCTCTGTTTTGGATCCGTGGTGACCAAAACATTAACCCTTCTCTGTTTTGGATCCTTGGTGACCAAAACATTAACCCCTCTCTGTTTTGGATCTGTGGTGACCAAAACATTAACCCTTCTCTGTTTTGGATCCGTGGTGACCAAAACATTAACCCTTCTCCGTTTTGGATCCGTGGTGACCAAAACATTAACCCCTCTCTGTTTTGGATCTGTGGTGACCAAATCATTAACCCCTCTCTGTTTTGGATCTGTACAGACCAAATCCCCCAATCTCATTGACACCGCCTCCCCCAATCTTTTTGAAATGATATTTATTTCAAAAAGGTTTTAGACACATACATATCATAACAAAAAAATACATAAAGAAGTACAAGTACATAAACACATGCATATGTCAGTTTTTAGAATTCATCCTAATGTTTCATTTTCCCTCTTGATGAATAGTACGTATTTGAAATGAGAAAAATTGTATTGTTAAGCCTACTGTTATTACTTACCGCTAACTGACCATACAAAATATTTGATTTCCTAAACACGGGTAAAATATAGCCATTACTTCCAATCCACTTTTTCAACCTTAGATAAACGTTTTCTTAGTACGACAATAATAAACAGATGACTCATTGTAAATATAACAGTAACTGGATCTTAGGTTGTCTGTCAATTTCCATTTTAAAAATTTCTTATTTACTGGAAAATCATTTCTAATAATCTTAAATTGGAACTCGGGTAGATAAGTATCAAGAGTACATTGATAAACATTTTCATAAACATTATGCCAATCGATATATCCAATATCACCGAGTCCATTAATATTTGTTTGAACCTGATAAATTGTACTGATGAGTGCCTTGTACACCGAACGACTGTCCAGTTTCGACAAATCAAAAAAATATTATCAGACGTCAGAAGGTATACTGGTTTTTTACAATGTTTACTGACTGGGCCCGCTGTCACTGGTTTATGGTTTTTTACAATGTTTACTGACTGGGCCCGCTGTCACTGATTTACTCATTTTTACAGTGTTTACTGACTGGGCCCGCTGCCACTTGTTTACTGATTTTTTACAATGTTTACTGACTGGGCCCGCTGCCACTGGTTTACTGATTTTTTACAATGTTTACTGACTGGGCCCGCTGCCACTGGTTTACTGAATTTTTTACAATATTTACTGACTGGGCCCGCTGTCACTGGTTTACTTTTTTTACATTGTTTACTGACTGGGCCCGCTGGTATACATAATCATCAGAGAAGGTGACGACATCAAGTCCAGACCCGTAGGGATTGTGACATCATTCCAAACTACCTCATTTGTCGGAGACGCTGTCGCTGGCTGAAACGAGAAGCGATAGATACACCTGTGGCTCAGTTACAATTAAGTGTACAAACTGAATAAAGACAAAAGGTTTGAATATACAACTTCTGTCTATCATTGGCTACTTAAACCCTAGGTCATTAGACGTACATGTATCGTGAGATGGATCTGAACTGAGAGTCAACGTGAATAAATATCTATCTGTCTGTCTGTCTATCTATCTATCTATCTATCTGTCTGTCTATCTGTCTGTCCGTCTATCTATCGATCTATCGATTTAGATATATGCTGAAAACCCTCATGGAAAAGGGTATTACCAAAGTGTTACTGACCTGAGCTTGGCCGTGATTCCGGCCGGGTATGTAACCAGTGTATGCCTGAAATGAGCTTGGCCGTGATTCCCGGCTGGGTATGTAACCATGCAGTGTATGCCTGACCTGAGCTTGGCCGTGATTCCCGGCTGGGTATGTAACCAGTGTATTCCTGACCTGAGCTTGGCCGTGATTCCCGGCTGGGCGTGTTATTAGTATATGACTGACCTGGGCTTGGCCGTGAATATGAGCCGGGTATGTAACCAGTGTATGCCTGACCTGAGCTTGGCCGTGATTCCCGGCTGGATGTGTTACCAGTGTATGACTGACCTGAGCTTGGCCGTGATTCCCGGCCGAATAAGTACGTAACCAGTGTATGACTGACCTGAGCTCGGCCGTGATTCCCGGCTGGATGTGTTACCAGTGTATGACCGTGATTCCCAGCCGGGTGTGTAACCAGTGTATGACTTACCTGAGCTTGGCCAAGATTCCTGGCTGGTTATGTAACCAGTGTATGACTGACCTGAGCTTGACCTTGATTCCCGGCTAGGTGTGTTACCATTTTATGACTGACCTGAGCTTGGCCAAGATTTACGGCCGGGTGTGTAACCATCGATGACTGACCTGAGCTTGACCTTGATTCCCGGTTGGTTGTGTTACCATTGTATGACTGACCTGAGCTTGGCCTTGATTCCCGGCTGGTTGTGCTTCCATTGTATGAGTGACCTGAGCTTGGCCTTGATTAATAATTCCCTGCTGGTTGTGTCACCATTGTATGACTGACCTGAGCTTGGCCGTGATTCCAGACCGGATGTGAACGTAACCATTGTATGACTGACCTGAGCTTGGCCGTGATTCCCGGCTGGATGTGTTACCAGTGTATGACTGACCTGAGCTTGACCGTTATTCTCGGCCGGATGTGTACGTAACCAGTGTGTGACTGACCTGAGCTTGGCCTTGAATCCCGGCTAGGTGTGTAACCAGTGTATGGCTGACCTGAACTTGGCCTTGATTCCCGGCTGGGTGTGTAACCAGTATATTACTGACCTGAGCTTGGCTAAGATTCACGGCAGGGTGTGTGAACAGTGTATGACTGACCTGAGCTTGGCTTTGATTCCCGGCTGGGTGTGTAACCAGTATATGACTGACCTGAGCTTGGCCTTGAATCCCGGCTGGGTGTGTAACCAGTGTATGAATGACCCGAGCTTTGGCCTTGATGCCTGGCTCGGTGTGTAACCAGTATATGACCCTGATTTCCGGCCGGGTGTGTAACCAGTGTATGACTGACCCGAGCCTTGCCTTGATTCCCGGCTGTGTGTATAACCAGTATATGACCGTGATTCCCGGCCGGGTGTGTAACCCGTGTATGACTGACCTGAGCTTTGGCCTTGATGCCTGGCTCGGTGTGTAACCAGTATATGACCCTGATTTCCGGCCGGGTGTGTAACCAGTGTATGACTGACCCGAGCCTTGCCTTGATTCCCGGCTGTGTGTATAACCAGTATATGACCGTGATTCTCGGCCGGATGTTTTACAAGTATATGACTGACCTGAGCTTCGCCGTGATTTCCGGCCGGGTGCATGTAACCAGTGTATGACTGACCCGAGCCTTGCCTTGATTCCCGGCTGTGTGTATAACCAGTATATGACCTTACGTGATTCCCGGCCGGGTGTGTAACCAGTGTATGACTGTCCTGAGCTTGGCCTTGATTCCCGGCCGGGTATGTAACCAGTGTATGACTGTCCTGAGCTTGGCCGTGATTTCCGGCCGGGTATGTAACCAGTGTATGACTGACCCGAGCCTTGCCTTGATTCCCGGCTGGGTGTATAACCAGTACATGACCGTGATTCCCGGCCGGGTATGTAACCAGTGTATGGCTGACCTGAGCTTGGCCAAGATTCACGACCGGGTGTGTAAACAGTGTATGACTGACCTGAGCTTGGCCGTGATTCCCGGCCGGATGTGTAACCAGTGTATGACTGACCTGAGCTTGGCCGTGAATCCTGGCTGGAGTATGATTGAGTTGAATTTGGGTGTGGTTCCTGGCCAGGACTCCTCACCTCAGCCTCGTCCTCGGGATGAACTCTTTCTGGACCACCTTAGTCACAAGGGAAACAAAACGCTAATATATAACTGTTCAGTAGGATTGTTTGTTTGATTCCAACATGGAATATCCTGTGTTCTCATAAAAAGATATTTTGATCATTTTGAAATAGGGGTTAATGTTGTTTTAATAGAAAGTTGTTGTACTGTGTCCAAACCTAGTCTAAAAAATACTCTTCCGTTGAAATGTGAAATGGTTACACGAGATTGGGTCACTTGATGTGCATTTGTATTTACATTTGGAAAAAAAAATCTTTTGCAGTTTCATTTGAAATATGACTCAAATGTCAAATACAGTTTCTTTAACATGAATAAAACTATGGTGATTTTCAACATTCTGTCAAAGACCACGTTCAGCATCAAAAGGAATGTGTGAATTTATAGTGTATCACCTTAAAGTTCTTTTTTTTAAATCATCGTACGTACAGAGACGCCGTGGTGTTTCTGAGTGCATGTACAGGGACGCTGTGGTGTCTGTCGTCAGACATCACACCAAACCAAAGGATTTAAAATAAAGAATGTGCCGTAGGTAATATAAAGACAAGTCTCGACAATCATAATGGGTCCTAAAGTGCATTTGTTAAATTCGTTTAAAACAACATATAGTGGCTGTGACAATTTAACATCGCCATGGTGACAGACTTACAGCACTCTGCTCCCGTGGAAACCAGAATTATCATCAACAAAGCAGTGGCCACAAAGATGACGTCAGCAATGACGCTGACAGACTGCCCGAGTCTGACCTCCCCGCGCTGATCACCCAGGGAACCTGTAACAGACACCCTCATCACTTTATCATCACCGGTATCAGGTACATCTTGTTGTTATCAGAACGAACGTCTCACAAAATATTAACCATTTTGAAAAATACTGAAATATTGTGTCGGCGTGCATGTCTGTATGAAGCACGTGCTCATACATATGTACATGCACACATTCCAGGATAAAATGTATCTTTAATACGTCACCCTGTCAGATGTACAACAATAGGTCTACCCTATTCTAAACAATCAAGACTATGTCCGCACGACCCGCTGTGGTCTCGATGCCGGAGCACTCCAAATTCTTCTGTGAGGACTCGTGGCGCCCTCCTCATTTCCCGTTCGATCCCTCCTGGCCACCCGACCCTCCTCGAGCGCCCTCTTCCGGCCTCGTAGTTCTCAAACGTACAGTGTCTGTTGCTCGAGGTGCTTGACGTCAGCCGTACAGTTCCAACCTTTATCCAATGATATCTGGCGTCCATTGGCAGTCAGAGTAAAGGGGGGGGGGGGGGGGGGGGGGGAGGATGGGGGCAGATGAATCGGAGGCGTGGTTGGGGCAATTGCTTTTAAACCTACGAGTATTCAAATGTCACTTTTCCCATAATATATATATATATATATATATATATATATATATATATGCTTTATTGAAATAAGGCCAAAAAAAATTAAAGGTATGGTTCTCGGGCACCGCCCGCATCAATTTTAAACTCCCGCATCAAAAATTTTTATTTTGATTTTCAATAGAAACTTATCAATTTCAGCCGCTCGGACATTTCTTTCAAGGAGATACAATCATACAACTTCCTTTATAATGTGGTGCTTTTACTTATTTAGCCAAATAAATATGTTATTATTATGCTTTTCCCTTATAATTTGACATTTTTATCGAAACATACCAAAAAAAATTAAAATAAAAAAATCGCCCGCTCGCATTGATTTCTGGAAAAAAAGTGCCTGAGAACCATACTTTTATTTTTATTTTGGCCTAATGAGTTCTCTTTGTAAAAATATAATGTATTTATGCAGTGTGAATGGAACATCGGCAGATTATGTTAGTTAAAGAATGCACTATGGTGTTATCATTTGAAGGATTTCACTCCGGCTGCTTCTACACAACCAAATACGACTGTCATACCAGAGGACACAACAAAATACGAGGTTGTCCACGTAACTAGGCTGCCCGCGTAACCAGGCTGTCCACGTAACCAGGCTGTCCGCGTAACAAGGCTGCGCGCGTAACCAGGTTGCCCATGTACAAAGAACCCGGTTGATCACGGGGGCATCGCGGTGCGGTGTACAAACATATGGACTAACACAGCCTGCACATTTTGTGAATACGGCATGATCTTTAAATAAAGGAAGTGTCTAGGCAGCCGACAATTTCGGTTGCGGAGTGTGAGACCCCTGGACTGTCTAGGCAGCCGACAATGTAGACACTGTCGGCTGCCTGGACAGCCAACACTGCAACCACTGCGCCGCCGACAATGCTTTAACTGATATCACTAAGTGTCAGCTGCCTAGATGTGTGATATAATATTCATAGCATTTATGACACTGAGATATAGTATGGTCTTGTTACATATACTTAATCATACATTAAGGTCATGCTCAGGACTGGTTAAATTCCTAAATATTGATGTTTTTGAAATAAAAGATGTACTTAATATTCAAATTAAATTAAACAGCTTATAAATTGAAACATGTTCCTCAAAAACAAAGTTTATATTTATCAAAATGTAGAAAATCTACTTAGCTTTCAGATAATGTATACTTAAACGGGTCCTATAAGTCATTAGATTGTCCAATGCAAAGGAAAAAACTGAAACAAAGTCAGGTCATGTGGGGGACCAGTCCTGCTGCCTTAAATCAGAATGGACAATATTTTTATTTTTGCGGCCACCATGGACACCTGCATGCGTGTGCAAGGGATGTGTATTTTATTTCATGGTTAAATGACTTATTAGAACACCGCTTCTTAGATCCAACAATGGTTTCAGAATCCCATTTCCACAATTTGATATGATGGGAGTTTTGTTTACAGATTGAACTTGGTCTCCAAATCACAAAAAAGAGGGAAATTCATCCCCAACAGAGATGTTTCATTTTCCAAGTTAAAATCCAACCCTGTTACCTTTTTTCTAAATTCAGCAACATTTTACATACTATTACTACTAGGTCTAGAATGTCTAACACCTAGGACGCTGACACCTAGTGATATCAGTTAAAGCAATGTCGGCTGCGCAGTGGATTTAGTGTGGACTGTCTAAGGACTGTATAAGCGAATAATTGTAAAGTGAGACCTACGTGTCTGTACAGCGGAACTTGTAAACAACAACAATAAACAGAAACGGACGAGTCTAAGTGTGGCGTCCATTTGTCAAGGCGAGGGACTTCATCAGTACACAAACATTCCCTGGAAAAATATAACATATATATGTACTTACATTGTGTGTATGTTTAGTTTTTTTGTGTGAATGTCTATGCTTAACAATATAAACAATAAACATTGAATAGAATACGATGATAATTTCAAAAGTTAAAATAAGCTGTGCTTAGTTGTGTGTGTTCTGTGTTAAGTCTATTCCGAAGCTGTAGATGTTATTTTAGATGAGTGCTTCACTGACAACGCCAGGGACCACAGACTGACAAATTACGACGAGAACACCACGTTATTTTACGTACGTACCTGTTCCCGAGGCTCGCTCTCCAGTAGTCCGTACACAGATAGTACACTGACCAGCTTGGTGTGTATTACACACACCCCAGTTCATTTTGTTTGGTGGTTGCCATGACGCGTCAATCAAATACTAGTATACGTAAATGTATGTCTATGGCATAAGGCCGCTCAGTCCCAGGGGGTCTCCTTGTCCCGTAGATGGCGTGGTCTACTTATCATAGGTTGATATATATATATATATATATATATATATATATATATATATATATATATATATATATATATATGTATGTATATATATCAGATTAAATCACACAAATATTCATAAGGACACAAGATGGCCTATTCTAGATTATTCCTTGGATCACTATTAAATAAATGTTTGTACATAAGAGTTTTCAGTATAATGTACCTGTTTAATTTTATTAACTGAAACGCAATCATGTGTTTTTCTAATGTCGAAATTGAAGCATATGAGCAGTTTTAAAACGTAAGATCCATATAATTACCATAATTATTGGTTGGCTTTTTGCTAATCTGTTTACAGTTCAGCAGTTTTTCTTAATTTTCTTATTACACTAATTTTTCTTTAATTTAATGGTGGTCTGTCCGTCGGTTATCAAGGCACAAATCGTAACCGCTGGACCTAGAAACTTCTTAACCTGGAATTTTATCTCTGAATAATTAAAAAATTTATACAATTTTCAGCGTCAGTATCTGAATAACTAATGCATTAATTGCCATGATTATTTGCATGGATGATGATCATGTTGTGTTCCATCAGTTCACGCAAACTGGTGGCACCACCTGTATTTTTTCGAATTTTTACACATTTTATTCTCTATTTTTAGACCTTCAAATGAAGCGGTCATCCGTTAAATGGCACAAATCGTAACCGTTGGACCTAGAATATTCTAAATTGACATCCTGGGAGGTCCATGAAAAAATCTCCTTGTAAACTTGAAATTAGGTCTCTGTTATCCATATCCTGTGAGCTAAGGGGTTCGTACGTACCCCCCAGAATAATTAAAAAAACTGATACAAAAGCTCTAGTATCTGAATAACTAATGCAGTGATCGCCATGAATCTTTGCATGCATAATGATCAAGGAGTGTTTCATCATTACCTGCATATTGGTGGCGCCACCTGTATTTATTCGAGTTTTTATTGCATTGTTTCTCTAGTTTTGAGACCTTCAAATGAAGCGGTCGTATGTTAACAGGGCACTAATCGAAACTGTTGAATCTAGAATCATCTACCTTGACATCCTGGGAGATCCATGAAAATCTCCTAGGATACGTGAAATTAGGTCTCTGTAGCCCATATCCTCCGAGCTTTGGGGCTTGTAATTACCTCCGAAAATAATTAAAAAATACAAAAGCTCTAGTATCTGAATAACTAATGCATTGATGGCCATGATTTTTTTCATGCACATTGATCATGAAGTGTTTCATCAGTTCCTGCAGTCTGGTGGCGCCACTTGTATTTTTTTCGAATTTTTACGCATTTTTTCTCTTTTTTTTTTGAGACCTTCAAATGAAGCAATCTGGCTGTTCATAGGGCTCAAACTACGCTCTTTACACAGCGCTTAACCTAAAGGCCTACTACCTATATCATAAGCGTTGTTTGTTATGACCTCGTATCCTGAATCTCTACACCAGAGGGGAGCACTGCATTTTGGTCCAATCAGATGAGACCCTGTGTTGGAAGACAAAACGGTTTACCAGCCAAGCGAGGAATACACGGAGCTAATGTTGTTCATTTCGTTTTGAGTGACCATCACCCCGCCAACCGTTTGAACTGGTCACAGACTCAGAGAGAATGGCCCCTCACGTGGTTTCTGGGCGGAGCCTGATGCCTGTTGAGTGTTTGTTGACTGGAATTTGGTTGGCTGCTAGACACATCAGCAGATTTTTTTTTCATCAGACAGGCCACCTGCTGTGTAAGTGCATCATAAACGGTCAAAGCAGGCAGCGGGAAAATCAGTAGCTTCTTTAGAAGCGCAAGATTTCCGCTGCCTCGGGAGCGTAGGCTCAAACTGAAACTGTTAGACCTGGAATCTTTTACCTGCAAATCCCAGGATGTCCTGGGCAAATCTCCTTGGAAACCTAAACTTTGGTCATACTGACGTATATTCAGCAAGATGTGAAAGAACATGATTTAAGTACCCTATAGGACAGATTTGCATGATTGGTTACTGTTGGACCTAGAAACTTCAAATCTGATTAAAATCCAGGGGGGTTCCTGTAAAAATAATCTTGGAAACTGAAATAATGTCACTGTGACCTCCGCAAGCTGTGTAAAAGAACATGGTTATAAATTTCTGCTAGTTAGATGGGCACAATTGGTAGCAGCTTAAATGTAGAAAAAGGTCACCTATATCTAAGGTGTTTTGGCAACGTTTGATTTTGAGCATTCTGTGAGTCATGTTATCCTGTGTTCCAGGTGTCTTGAATTAGCTGAGCGTCATGGCCAATGGGCTAGTTGTTTATTACATCAATTTTTTTTCAAGTTTACATTTTATACATTTGTATTATAACATTAAAATCTGAATATTTGTTGATTCACAATTCTAAATGGCATCAACATTTATCACAAAAATATATATGATAAAGCTGCAAAACAAATATCTGAAAATAACACTTGATTCAGAATCACATTTCTAATTTGCACCTTTATATATCGATAGTTTGGCTCAATTATTATCAAATTATGCCTACTGATGTTTTTAATTATGGCAGCTCCTTGATTACTCCTTTAATCCTCAATTCAAGAGGTGTAGTACATTGGAATGGAAACAGCTTTACAGTTACAGAAATACAGTTCACACAATAACAGTTTTTGCACAAGACCTGGTGCTGTGAGAATAATTGTGCATCTGCGAACCCTCCTCCTCCCCTCCCCCCCCCCAGTGACCCATAATAATCAGGTAACAAGCAGAACTGTATTAAATGACCTCCAGTGATGACCAGAAGTGGGCAGCCGTGAGCTTGACAATGAAAGTAAATACAACAGAGCCTTCAAAAATCATTAACGACCCCATATTTTTAGCTTTTATTTTGATATTTCATATTTTAAGAGATTGACTCATTATGTATACATGCTGTGAAAATTAAATGTTAAGTGAATAAATAGCTTTCCTGCTTTTTTTTTACAAAGTGCATTGTGTTCGGGCCTGTAACTTAATATTGACCTACATAATATTGATCTAGTTTCTGGCATGTACATAGGAATTATATAGAGGAATATTTATGCTGAATATGAACAAAAAGAGACGAGAGGTTTTGATATTAGGCAGTCCTGAAGTGTAACAATAGGTTTTTAATAAAAAAAAAAATTGAGGGTTTTCCTTTATTTATCGAAGGAACGAAGCCGCAGTGATCCAGTTTTCGGTTCGGTAGGAGAACTTGGGGTCATCTAGCTGTATGTAGTTTCGGATTCTTATAGTCAGCTGAGCTAAAAAAGGGGTCCGGACCCCCCCCCCCCCCCCCCGCGTGGGGTCCGTTTCTGATGCTAACGAGGTATGCAAATTCAATTCCTTTATTTACTAACAGCTTCCATGCCTTAAAACATACATTTAATCCATCTTTCATATCTTCCTTCATCAATTTTTCCTTCACACGTCTAACAATAATAATATAATCTGAATGCCCCTGCTTCCTATTTCTTTTCGTAAATGTAAACATCATCACTGACCAGGCCCTCAAGGTAAACATACCGATGTATGAATTTCATGCCATAAGCCCAGCGTCTCAAAATAACTGTGAATATATTTGTGCAAATTTTATTTAGACAGTATCCCACTGAATTCTTTATTTTATTTTAACTTTAAGAATAAAAAAAATTGAGCCAACATTCCTCATCTCATTTAATACATCCCTGGACTACGATAAAAAGCCCCGTTACCTGGTTTATCAGCTGGTAATACTTATAAAAGGAGGTTAGTTCACTTTTGTCCTAAATGTTCTCTGCAACCATGTTGCGTATGACACGGCGTTTAAAGGTTATTGTTCTCGCAGTGACCTCGACGATATGAGAATAAATAATTTTTAATGTACACGTCATTTTGAGCGATTTTTGCGTGGTTTTTAAATTTCGTGGAGGTTATAATCGAAACAGACGAACTGCATTCGGCAAAGACCAGAATGCCTCCGTCATCGCTTGGAGGATTAATGTCGATTGTGCATATGAAAAACCCCTGCTGTCAGTGACGGATTTAAGCATGTTTGACCTGATATTTGACCTGTGACTCTCGATTATCGAAAAGGAGGTTTCTAACTCAGGAGAATTAATGGCAAAACCATATGAAAGGTCTCAAGGTCCGTAAAGAGGGATGGGGATTCCAGGCCGCAGACATTTGTCTGAAACTCTTGAAAAAGGTTGCGGCTGCTTGAAAGGGGGTCCGCCCCCCCCCCCCTTCTTGGGTCTGCTCCTGCTACTAACGAGGAATGCATATTCGCGTTTCTTTAGGAACAGCTTCCTTGCCTTGTGACATACATTTAATTCATTTTTCATATCTTCCTTACTTCCAGCTATTCTTGTAACAATAATAATATACGTACCAATCAAAGATCTTCGAAAATCTGAATGCATCCGAGTCCCATTCGTTTTCGCCAATGTAAACATAATCACTGACCAGTTATTAAAGGTAAATATTCATGTATGAATTTTTTCGCTACGAGCACAGCACCACAAAATTAATGTAAACATATTTGTACATATCTTATTGAGACAGTATTCTACTGAAAATCTTTTTTTTAACTTTTAAGAATAAAAATTTGAGCCAACATTCATAATCTCATTTATTACATCCCCCTGTAGCTGCTTATTTATTCTGGGAGGAAATTGGGCTTGGGCAACATGCACTCGCACAATTTAAAGAGATAAAATAACACTTTTTTACTGGAATAAAATTTAGAGCCTACACCTTCAAAATATCAGGACTGCACATTATTATCTAGACTTATAAATGAAACAGAAAGATACTAACCAGGCTAGATAGAAGGACTGCTCTTTGGTAGTGGGTGGCTCTTCTCCTGGGTAGCCGACACTGTCATAAAACCAACCCCAAGGTGAAAAAGAAGCCATATACCCTCTGCCTGCCACAGAGGGCAGGCATAGGGGTCCACTGCTCGATGATCCAAGAGAGACTGGAATTGCCAGGGCAAGGGGGTTTTATCCCAGAGGGGCAGAGGGCGAAGTCCTTAGCTGCCTGTGATTGGCTATAGGACATCTCTATATTGATTGTCAATCAGTGTTGATGCCCCACCCCTTGCCAGGTCAAAGGGCAAGAATGTTACACCCCGATCAAGTTTATCAGATAGACATAAGTGTATATATATATATATATATATATATATATATATATATATATATATATATATATATATATATATATATATATATATATATATATATATGTTTGCTATCACATGTCATACATAATGAACTTCCATGGCCATAGTTTACACCTCGGTGACGTTTCGCCGAAATGATATGAAGCACGAGCTCTAAACTTTGCTTACGACTGGAAATCCCCTGTAAAGGGTCCACGAAAAGCTGGAGGTTTTGTGAGCACTGGAGGAGATACCCGGTCAAAAACCTCAATCGCGGCGAAACTTCAGAAAGTTTACAATGTAAATATATATATATATATATATATATATATAAGAGAGAGAGAGAGAGAGAGAGAGAGAGAGAGAGAGATTTGTGTATTTGCACACTTTTATAGGAACCAGCGAAGTGACGTCAGAGTAGGCCCTATTACCCACTACATTTGTCGGCAAAGCGACTTTGCATGCAGCAGGGAGAACTGGTGGCCTTGTATTGTGTGCGATATTTATTATAGAGAGATGCATGATTAGCCATGCTGGTTCATTGAATATATAGATGGAAGTAGAATACACAGAAATGTCGGTTCACTGCCGATCGGAATCGAACCGATGTTCTTCCGCTTTCCGGCCGGCTGCTTTAACCTCTAAACCCTATTTGCACACTTTTATTGGAACCAGTGAAATGACGTCACGTGGTTCTCCCTGCTGCATGCAAAGTCACTGTGGCGACACATGTAGTGTGAAGTACTTTGACGTCACTTCATAAGTGATACAGATTATATAATACAGATTTTATCCACGTATTTATCTTACACATAAGCTGGATATGGACACCGATTATTTATACTGCCTGTACAGCTCTGTCTATATATACCCACAGGGCTCAGTTTATTACTACAAGTATCTCACGGTCCTTTCATTGTTAAAGGTCAAATTATTCAAAAATCATTTACTATAAAAGGCCACCTAAGAATCATTTTGTGCAGTGTTTCAGAATTTGAAACAAAGGTTTTGCATAAGAAGACTATTGCAGCCCTCAGTTTGTTAGAGGCTTACTTGGCCACATGACCAATTTCTATGATTCTACCGAAAATCAATGAACCCGATCTACTCTTATACAACTGAGAGAATTCTTGTGAAATACTGAACAATTTCGCTTGACGGTTTCATCATAAATCATTTTTAATGTGATGGCTAGAAGTGGCTAAAATTACTATTTTTTTCCAGTTAAAACAGGTTGATGTATACAGGTGACACCGCAAGAACGCCAATATATGATCAAATATGATTCATGTGACTAATATTTGTGTAAAATTCTGTGATGCTAGCTCTGCCGTTTCGGATATTATAATTTTAGTAAATTTATTTGGCCAAATGACTAAAGCCGCGTTCACACCTATCCGTTTTTTCCCCTTCCGCATCCACATGCGCTTCCGTCATCCTGCGTCCGCCATCCGTAGTCTCTGTTCACACCTAATCGAGTTATCATTTCATATTCAATACTGTTATCTTTGACTTAGGTTTTGTTCTACCTGGTACGTTTACATAAGGGGGTTTTACGAGGCGATATGTATATATATATATATATATAACCATATATACGAACTACCATATATATAAGAAAACGACCATAAAGGCATATGTGTACTGAAGACAGGTTCTTACTGTGACCGTCTCGCTGGATTCGGACAAACCCCCGTATATTTGGTTATTTTTGTACTGTGCTGCCACCTTGTTTAGGAGCCGGTTGTCAGTCGCCAGTCTACTAATTCTGCCAACCAGCGCCATCTGCTGGGGAGTTTCTGTGAAATGACCTTTTTTTGTGAACGCTCAGCTCGTTGAGACGTCTCCTGCCGTTTTGCCGCTCTAGAACAAAGGTTTTACGCCAATTTGCGGTAAGAATGACTTTTCCAGGCGATCTTCGTATTGCAAGCTATTTCCAGTCATTGTTTTGATATGTCCAATTTGTTGAATGAAGGTGTGTCAGCTGGCACCCAGATTCATGATGTTCACAAGTTTGGAACTGCGTAGTTAAACCGCCATTTTGTGATTGGATTGCAGGCTGCAGAATGTTGCACTTGACGATAGTCGTGCCTCGCCTTAATGACGTCCAGTGGTCCCACCCTTAGAAACCTGCTAACCGCGGTTCGTAATATTTGATACAATTCTTATCTTTCATGGTGTATGTATGGGATATGATGAGACGTGACGTCATCAGATATGCTTAAAGGTATATTTCAACTAGGTCTTGTAGTGTAATTAGAACATTTGGTAGATTTATGTCATGATGACCTAGATACTCCTTAATTAGTGATACTCTTAAATGGTCTGGTCATATGTAATATATGGTCTGTGAAACATAACCTGGTGTACTATATGGTATCATTCCAACAACTCAGTATTGTTTAATACAGATGTGTAAGTATTTAAGACTGTTTTAAGTGTACTAAGTATTGTCTATTAATGTATTTTGTTTAGATGGACTAATTTGGGTATTAGTTCTTATTGTCACTCTTATGTCAAGGTAACATGGGTGTATTTGTTTCGCACATTGTGGATGGATAGTAATAGTTGAATCTCTATGAGCATTATTGTGAGATAACATATATATATCACATATATTGCAGTATAACCCCATTACCTTGCCACCCATTCTGTTTGTTTTAAGCTCAACATCTGTACAGTCTAACCCAGTTTGACCTACTTTGTTTATTAGTAGTTATCCTGCCCCAATGAAGTTTTCCTGTACAGTAACAGAGTTATATGAAGATAACAATAGGATATATCTTGAATTATATGGAATCTGAGGTCACACTACTTTGCATGCTTAAGGATACTACAGTGACTCGGTAAATGTTTTATTTCTTTATTATCATATGTTTTTCAGGGTTTCCTGTGCTGTCCTGAGTTTTATGTAACCAATACGACAGAATAAATCTTTGTCAACCTTTGCTGGTTGTCTGTCTCAGTCCATGGGGATTCGGCCACAGTTTCTGTCAGAAGTGGGATAGTCCAGATTACCGGATTGTCCAGATTACCAGATAGTCCAGATTACCGGATTGTCCAGATAACCTGATTGTCCAGATTACCGGATTGCCAGAGTACCTGATTGTCCAGATTTACCAGATTGTCCAGATTACTGGCTGTGTCCAGATTTGCAGATGTTCAGATTAAAGGATGTACAGATTAGTGGATGTCCAGATAACCAGATGTCGGGATTGCCATATGTGATGGACTTTATCCATGTTTCCACTTACCATGGACTTGCTTTACCTGCTGTGATCAGCATAAATGTATTACGATTGGTGTTAAACGGGACTGTCATGGTGTCATGGCCAAAAGCAAGCGAGGATAGATGTACACGTGCTGTGAACTCATTTGTGCTGTATAGCTCTCTTATGTCATGAGAGTATTATTATCAGTAAGATATGACATGCATCTTGTAGAGTTGGGAACTTACTCTATGTCAGTGTTGGCGACACATAGTACACATCGTTACTAAGATACAAACACATGGCCCAGCACATAACATTAACATTATTGCAGTGCTTCTGTTTCTGAAAATATTCATGGTTAATGTTTTTCCTATTTTTCTGGTGCATGCAGTTTTTTTAGGTACTGGACTACTGATTCAGCCATAGTGATGCTAGATCAACAGACAAACGGCAATCAAAACATAACCTGTTATTAAGGTTATTAACATAATGACCTAATTGAATGTAGAGATATAATACACTAAAGTAATGTAACACAGGTCACATTCTTGGCTAATTGCAACTGATCTGAGCTCACATATATTTATAATTGTTTTTTCAAAGTGGAACCTTGTACCTGCTGTAGGTGATAGTGATACAGAAGTATTACTATGCTGAGTATTATGTATTACATGTGTTGACTTGATGATAGATGAAGCTGAACCATCATCATATTTCCTTGGTTCACTACGGATAGTATGTATTTACCCCCTTGAAGCAGCAGTTACTGTATTTAGTGTATTAAATGTAGACTTGTTCCAATGTTTATGGTTTAAATGTTTAGGGTATACATAAAATGTATTGCGACACAGTTGTGCAGATACTGTAGAAGAAAGACATAATTGTAAATGATTGCTCCCGCACTTTTTTTTATTTGCGACGATAAGACCAGTGTATTTGAGTGCATATTTTGAAGATTATCACGTCACGGTGTAAACTACATACTGTAATACTACTTACAAGTTTTTGAGTAGGTTGCAGAGGCTGTGTTCATCTGTGTCGAAAGGTAAATTATTTGTTTTTTTATGGCACATTGTGGGCACTTTGATGGTTTAAGCCTGTTTAAGACCCTTCAACTTCATTAAAGGGGAACATTGCTGTGTTCCTGGTTTTTAAAGTGACCGCCACAAATTTGATAAAGCCAGTAAAGCAAGGGTCTGAACTTATTGATAGGGTTTTGCGATACAGTCTATGAGGTTTTTTTTGTATGAATGTTTCTTATTTTGTTAGTGAATGTTTAATCCATGCATATGGTTTTCAGACTATGATGTTCACGTTTACTCATACTCGTGCCTGCATATTTGAGTGTTTTCATATTGTAACACAAAATGTACTGTTAACACTGGACTGATAGTTTAACATAGCTATATATTTAGTGGTGAATTGCCCAGAGTGAACAAAGTGAATCTCAGCAAACTCACCTATCATTCATCGATACTCTCGTCATGCGCAGCTGATTGCAGTTTTTTTTTGCATAAAGATCTAGTGCGGGTGTACTCTTCCTTGAGGATGGATAGTTGATTTTTCTCAGTGACTGGTGTGTGAGGTCACATTATATCCTACTTATCGCAGTCATACGTTTTTATTTTTGTATGACTAGCAGTGATTTCCAGTTTATAATTTATCTTGAGGTTTGACCCTTCATTAGTGTGTTTGCTGACACGCATCCAGGTCCTGTGATCCATTGTTCTGTATTGTCGCTGGTACAGGTGAGTGTTTTGATGATCTTGCTTTGATATTGTTGAATCATAATTTAAAATGGCTGACTTGGAGAGTCTAAGAAAAATAGTTGAGGACCTACAACAGAAAGTAGATGAGAAGGAGGGTGTTATACAGACTCATCAAAGGTTACGTAGTTTCGATGGCACCTCGGGTGATGTAAATGAGTGGATTCTGGAAGTTGAGAGGGCACTTCAAATACAAGGCTTTAGAGGTAAGACTGCTGTCGACTTTATTGAAAGTCATTTAGAAGACCCTGCCCGACAGGAAGTGAGGTATGCAGATGAGTCTGATCGTAAGGATACTAAGCAAGTCCTAAAGATTCTTCGCGATGCCTTTGGGGAAAAGTTGTCTACCACCCAACTTTTGACAGTATTCCATGCGAGGCACCAGCGAGAGGGAGAATCGCTGCGGGAATTCAGTCACGCCTTGATGGGACTTTTATCACGAGTCCAACAGGAGGACAGCTCCGCTGTGGCTGACCCTGATAAATTACTTAAGAACTGCTTTGCGGAAAAGGTTAAAGATAAATATTTGCGACACGATCTCAAAAAACTGGTGGAGGATAGGCCAGCCTTGACTTTCAAGGAAGTACGGAATTCGGCTATTCGCTGGACTGAGGAGACTCCTGGCTATCCAAATAATCATAATACAACATGGTTAGATGAGGATGCAGTGTACACCATTGGTGGTGCTGCAGCTCGCCACTCTCCATGTAGAAGAGGTACAGTGACCACTCCTGTTAATACAGAGACTGAGCTGTCAACTTTACGTTAGACTGTCGAATTACTAGGACAGCAAGTCCAGTCACTAGTTACGCTTCAAGATCGGCAGCAGGAACAGATTAAGGCTCAGCAAGAACAAATCAACCAGCAACAGAAGATGATCACAACCTTATTTGATAACTTTTCTCGTCCAAGTACCCCTGCGCCTAGAACAGAGAATGTCAGAGGCCGTGGTGGATATTACCGAGGTGGACACAGATTTCGACGTGGTGGATATGATTTGCAACCTAATAGGAGAAACGAGCCCTCTAGTAGTGCAACAAACCAGACAGAACAGGCCCCTGTTTCCCTTAGCAATAATCAGATAGACGCTGATCTCACAGTGGAGATATCAAAGATTGCTGGACCTAGACCAACCATTACTGCTAAGTTTGCAGGTATAGAAGTTGCATGTTTAGTCGATACAGGTTCAGTAGTGACTACCATATCTGAAAGGTTTTTCAGAGACTGGATTTACAGTGAAGATGGACGGAATGTGTTGGAGCCAATTGAATGGCTCAAAGTCAGAGCGGCCAATGGCTTAGAGGTTCCCTACATTGGGCTTGCCATCCTTGATGTTGAATTAAATGGGAAGGTATTCCCTGATGTTGGTGTGCTTGTAGTTAGAGATACTCCTCACACTCTGGAGAGTCGGAAACAACTCCCTGGGCTGATTGGGACGAATGTCCTAAGTAACGTCAAAGACTTTGACAGTCTCATACATTTGGTTGAGGATAATCCAACAGAAGAGAAACCTCTTACTTTGAACTCGGTGCGCATTGCAGAAGTTCAGGAGATATGTATACCCCCTCAAAGTTTGACTGCTGTGCCAGTCACAGGTCCTCCAAGAAGGATAGTTTCGGTAGTGGAACCCCTTGAGGACAGACAACATCTTCCTGATGGATTGCAAGTAGCTCCCACAGTTGTCCAGCACCAACCGAGTTGTGTCCAGCTTATGAATTGTAGTGATGAGGTGATAAGAATTAAACCACGTACATTGATTGGAAGAGCACAAGAAGTGGACTCCGTGGACGGTGAACATTTACGTGTAGGCTTATCCCATGAGGGAATAACCATAGAAAAAGACACCTGTGTAACTGAAAAAGACCATCATTGTGTTGACTCTGTACTCAACAAAATTGACTTTGATAATACGGAAATCTCGAAGGACAAGGTTACAAGTATGTTCAGAAAATATGAAGAGATCTTCTACAAGGAAGGATCAGAGTTGAGTGCGACACCTCTGATACAGCATGGAATCGTAACAGCTGATGATGAACCGATTGTACAACCATTTCGGCGTCTTTCGCCACATCTATGGCAGGAAGTGAAAGCTCACTTAGAGGAGTTAGTGCGGAAAGGTATCATTTGCGAGAGTAATTCTCCATATGCCTCACCGATGGTGGTGGTACGAAAGAAATCAGGAGGTATTCGCCTATGCATTGACTATAGGAAACTGAATCAGAAAACTAGGAAGGATTCGTTTCCATTACCAAGAGTTGTTGAGTCTCTTGAAACACTTGGGAACTCAAAGGTCTATAGTACTTTAGATCTAGCAACAGCATATGCTCAGGTTGAAGTAGCTCCTGAGGATCGTCACAAGACAGCGTTTGTAACACCAGCTGGATTATACGAACACATTAGAATGCCATTTGAGTTAGTCTCGGCACCAGCTACTTGGCAACGCTTGATGACTATGATATTCAGGGATGATCTCTATTCCTCTCTTCTAGTATACTTGGACGACATAGTAATCTTCTCCAAGTCTTACGAGGAACATTTGGTCCACTTGGAAAATGTTTTCCAAAAGTTGCAGAAAAATCAGCTCAAACTTTCTCTTGATAAATGTCAGTTCTTCAAGACAGAAATAAAATACCTAGGACATGTGATCTCGGAGCAAGGTATTTGGCCCGATCCAGGCAAACTTGCATGTGTCGCTGATTGGCCAGGTCCAGACAGCTTAAAAGCCCTTCGTCAGTTTCTAGGGTTTAGCTCGTTCTACCGGCGGTTCTTAACCGGATTTGCGGCCAAGGTCAAACCATTGAATGACCTTGTTGCTGTTTTAATTGCCAAACAGAAGGTCAAGCGGCAGAAAGTGCCCATTAGAGAGTGGAGTATTGAGTGCGAGAGGGCATTCCAAGAGGTGAAGCAAGCACTAGTTTCTGCACCGGTATTGGCATTTGCTGATTTTTTCTTACCCTTCATTGTTGAGACTGATGCGTCCTTTTCAGGATTAGCTGCTGTATTGAGCCAGGTTCAAAACGGTAAAAAGAGAGCAGTAGCATATGCTAGTCGCGGACTCCGCCGGCATGAGAGGAATATGAACCGTTACAGTTCGAAAAAGTTAGAACTGCTAGCCCTCAAGTGGGCAATCACAGAAAAATTTCGAGAATACCTACAATACTCATCTTTCACTGTACTGACGGATAACAATCCTCTTACCCATCTATTGAAGCAGAACAAGCTAAATGCTGTGGAGCAGCGTTGGGTTAACGATCTCGCAGGTTTTGATTTTGAAATCATCTACCGCCCAGGCAAAAGGAGTGGAAATGTGGATGCACTGTCTCGTCAGACAGACAGGCCTTGGGACCAGAATTGCGATAGACTAGTTGATGACGGAGCATGGCCTGAAATCAATGCCATGGAAGCATTACGTGAGGATAACAGTGAACAGATCTTGCATGAGCAAGAGGAAAATCAGGATTGCTCTGTGATGGCACAAACCACACTGATACCAGGTGACTTGCAGTTAGCTATGTGTAGAGAGGGGATGTCAAACTCTCATCACCTGGAGATGCAGGCTACTGAGGTGAATGTATTGCCCTGTCTCTCAACTGAGAAACTGATGGATTTACAGAGGAAGGATCCTGTTATAGGCATTTTCTTGAAGAGCTGGGACAAAGGTTGTAAACCACCTTATGTCGAACTAAGAAGGATAGCATTGGAAGTACAGCTTCTCTTTCGCCAATGGCATCGACTTGAGACACATGATGGAGTATTATATAGATGTGTGGAGGACCCTAAACTTGGAAAGCTGAGGCAACTAGTATTGCCAGCTGAACTAAGACCAGAAGTGCTAGAAGGACTCCATGATAAGAATGGCCACCAGGGTCTTGAGCGGACCACCCAGTTAATTCGAACAAGATGTTATTGGCCCAAAATGTCTTTTCATATAGCACAATGGTTGGCACAGTGTAAACGTTGTGCTTTGGCTAACCCCGAGCGAGTCAAAACACCTTTGGGTACGATAGTGGCAAGAGAACCTTTGGACATTATAGCCATAGATTTCACAGTACTAGAGCCAGCTTCAGATGGCCGGGAAAATGTTCTTGTGATAACCGATGTTTTCTCGAAGTGGACGGTGGCAATACCAACACGAGACCAACATCTTCAGGAATTAATCTCTGCATATAATACCTGCCCACACTCGTCAACAGGGCTTAGCCCTTATTATTTGCTTTTTGGCAGGGAACCTAGATTGCCCATTGACATTTACCTGAACACCACCAGAGGACATGATGAAACGGTACCTTGGGTTACTGCCCATCAGACGCGATTGAATGATGCTTATAAACTTGTCGAAAGTCGACTGAAGCAAGCTGCAGAACAGAGACGAAAGCGACATAGTGGAAAGGAATCACCACTTGATGTTGGCGCTCTTGTGTATGTCCGCAAGCGGGGACACAAGGAGCGGCACAAGATTGCAGATGCATATAACCCGGAAGTCTACAAGGTTATCTCACGATTTAAGGAGAGAGACGTGTACCAAGTACGACGACTTGATGGTAGTTGTGAGAATACTAAATGGTTAAACAGGAGCGAATTAAAGAAGTGTCCTGAACAACACTTGTCCCGAAGTGACAAGGAAATTCATCAAGAAACAAGACCTCGGTCTGATAGTGAGGAATCTGATGGTGATCTTATTATTGTCCAGAACACAAACTCGGATGATGTTACGCATAGAAGTGAGGATATTCCTGTTAGTCAAGATGACTTCACTCCACTCGGAGAAGACGAATGTCCACAGCGGCATAGACCCAGAAGGGCCACAGCGGGTAAACACAGGAATCCTTTCAGAGAACCACGTTCTGTGTTGGAATCCATAGATTCTTTGGAAGTAGCGTATGAGGTATTTATTTAAGGGGTTTGATCGTTGAGATACGACAATGAGTGTCAGTGTATAAGTTGTGTTTCGCATTCAAGTAATTTGTTTGTAATATGTCGCCAAATCGTAGTTTTGTCTTCTCTCCTGGATCCTGGTTCTTTCTAGTGAATCCAGCGATCTCATGAGGAAATTATTTTGTCGATTTCTGTCCAGAGGACCGGACAGTGATATGAGAGGGGTGTGTGTGACCGTCTCGCTGGATTCGGACAAACCCCCGTATATTTGGTTATTTTTGTACTGTGCTGCCACCTTGTTTAGGAGCCGGTTGTCAGTCGCCAGTCTTCTAATTCTGCCAACCAGCGCCATCTGCTGGGGAGTTTCTGTGAAATGACCTTTTTTGTGAACGCTCAGCTCGTTGAGACGTCTCCTGCCGTTTTGCCGCTCTAGAACAAAGGTTTTACGCCAATTTGCGGTAAGAATGACTTTTCCAGGCGATCTTCGTATTGCAAGCTATTTCCAGTCATTGTTTTGATATGTCCAATTTGTTGAATGAAGGTGTGTCAGCTGGCACCCAGATTCATGATGTTCACAAGTTTGGAACTGCGTAGTTAAACCGCCATTTTGTGATTGGATTGCAGGCTGCAGAATGTTGCACTTGACGATAGTCGTGCCTCGCCTTAATGACGTCCAGTGGTCCCACCCTTAGAAACCTGCTAACCGCGGTTCGTAATATTTGATACAATTCTTATCTTTCGTGGTGTATGTATGGGATATGATGAGACGTGACGTCATCAGATATGCTTAAAGGTATATTTCAACTAGGTCTTGTAGTGTAATTAGAACATTTGGTAGATTTATGTCATGATGACCTAGATACTCCTTAATTAGTGATACTCTTAAATGGTCTGGTCATATGTAATATATGGTCTGTGAAACATAACCTGGTGTACTATATGGTATCATTCCAACAACTCAGTATTGTTTAATACAGATGTGTAAGTATTTAAGACTGTTTTAAGTGTACTAAGTATTGTCTATTAATGTATTTTGTTTAGATGGACTAATTTGGGTATTAGTTCTTATTGTCACTCTTATGTCAAGGTAACATGGGTGTATTTGTTTCGCACATTGTGGATGGATAGTAATAGTTGAATCTCTATGAGCATTATTGTGAGATAACATATATATATCACATATATTGCAGTATAACCCCATTACCTTGCCACCCATTCTGTTTGTTTTAAGCTCAACATCTGTACAGTCTAACCCAGTTTGACCTACTTTGTTTATTAGTAGTTATCCTGCCCCAATGAAGTTTTCCTGTACAGTAACAGAGTTATATGAAGATAACAATAGGATATATCTTGAATTATATGGAATCTGAGGTCACACTACTTTGCATGCTTAAGGATACTACAGTGACTCGGTAAATGTTTTATTTCTTTATTATCATATGTTTTTCAGGGTTTCCTGACATGTGCTGTCCTGAGTTTTATGTAACCAATACGACAGAATAAATCTTTGTCAACCTTTGCTGGTTGTCTGTCTCAGTCCATGGGGATTCGGCCACATTACAAAAAAAATTGAGATTATATACCAAAATAAATATCTAGTCGACATGCCACCCCCCCCCCCCCCCTGAATTGTCTTTATTTAAGACTTTAGAAAGCATTCTATTTTTTTGTTCATGGCTGGCGACCGGGATAGAAAGTATGATCATGGTCCAAAGTTTCAGAATCACCCAGTTCAAGGTCAAAAGTCAAATGTGGTCAAATTTTATTTTCACCTATATTTACAAATAGCCTGCCATTCTAATCATAAATATGTGGTTTTACCGAGATATGTTGATTTTTACTCATGGAATGTATTATAAATCAGAAGAATACTATTATTGTGAAAACAAATGGCAATAACACATTTAATATTGGGTTTAATATTTAAGGCAAGGACGTATTTCAGTTTTATTTAGTATAAAGTTCAAGTCATATATAAAATGGCACAAATGCCATTTTGATTTGTTAACTCTTTTCTGCATTTTATGGTTACATTCGAGGTCGTCAGACCAAGGGTACACAAAATCATAAAGAAAATTTAACTGGGTTCCAGTATCCTTATCCACTCGTGATTTTTGTGTTTTATGCATTTAGTTAGCAAAATTCAGCAGACATTTTACAAGAGGAAATTCATCATTTTTGGTATTACCCTGAAAACCTAAGTATTATTGAGGTAAATCTAAGATAACTGCTAAATTATAATATTTTCAACTTCAAGGTCGAGTGTCAAGGTCAAAAAGTAAAATGGGGCAAATAATATTATTTCCAAAATGAATCCAAATATGATGTACTTTCATTTTAATCATGTATTAAGCGAGTTGCTTGGTTTACTAAGGTGTTACAAGATATAATATAAAATGTCGAACTGGTGAATTTTAATATTTTTATCTTAAAGTTCAAATTCTAAGGTCAAATTGGGCAATTTGTATTTTTCTCCAAAAATAAATCCAATAACGATGTTCTTTTATTTTAAGCATTTTTAAAGTGAGTTGCTTGGTTTTAAATGGTATTATTAAAGATATAAAATATGGAATAACTGAAAAATATAACTTCTAAGGCAATTTAAATTAAAATATCTATTTCCCGATAATGGCTTTACTTTGGGCCATTTAAACGTATAAGAACTTATTTGCTGGACCGTACCTTCTTCTTCAGAGCCAAAATTAATTTTTTTTTATTTAAGTTTAATTTGGAAGATTTGGCAGCAGTTCCAATGCCATTTTTAGTCCACTATTGACCTGCAAAATTGCATTTTTTTCCAAAATGAATCCAAATATAAGGTACTTTAATTTTAAATATATTTCAGATGTTTTTATTTTTTTTAGCATAGATAGTGAAAGTCAGCTTATCACTCTTTGTCCGCCGTCCGTCCGTTCGTTAACAGGGCACAAATCGAAACCGCCTCACCTGAAATCCTCTAATCGAATATCAAGGGAGATCAATATAGAACCTCCATGGACTATTGAACCTAGGTCACCGTGACCTTTGTTCCTATAGTTATTAACAGAAAACATGATTATGAGCACCCAGAAAGCCACACAGGGTACAAATCTAAAAATGTCTTTCTGAATGTAAAGGGAGGTCATTGTAATGCCTCCTTGGTCATCCAAAAGGTCACTGTGACCTATATTCTCAGAGTCATGTGAAGGAACATGATTTTAGTTCCAGATAAGTCAGATGGACAAAAGTCGTAGCAGTTTGATGCAGAAACTTCTAACTTAACATCTAGCGATTTCCTAGTAAAATCTTCTTGGAAAAGCAATTCTACCCATTGTTCTAGAATCCAAATATTTTTATCCACATCATATCATCAATAATTTATACATGCATATTGATCATGACAAATTTTATCAGTTCCCAGAGACTGGTGGCGCCGCCCGTTGTCTATTTTCACCTTTATTTTTTTAGACTGTCAAATTGCAGCAAGGTGTCAGTTTCTCAGCTGTGTTTTTATTTGGTTTCCTGAAACCTCATATTTTTATTGATCATGACTATAGTTTTATCAGTTTCCGAAGAGTAGTGGTGCCATCTGTATTTTATCTAGTTTCATGCATTTTCCCGATATATATTTTTAAGATTGCCGTATTACAGCAAAGGTGTCAGTTTCTCAGCTCTTATTTCATCTTGTCACCTGAAACCTAGTGTATATGTCCCCTCCCCCTTCTCCGGGCGAGACATATTGTTTACAGTCCCATTATCTGTCGTTGTCATTTTCTATGTCAGAACTGCGGAATTTTTAGGATTATTATGACCTCATTAACCTTTGAAGCACTGTATATTTTTTCTTCATATTTGTTGTTTCTACCATGTTCTCAGAAGAGTGAACAAGAGCACCGCAAATGGTGCATAATAGGCCCGTTGCATATTTTATGACCTCTGACCTAATTAAATATGCGTGGATTTGCTGAGAATGTAATTCAGGTGAAAAATTGTATTAGTTAATACTCATCATGAGTTATATGAAAATCCATTAGATTTTTGGCAAGTCTGGATAGTGCCACCAGTGTGGTGACCTCTGACCTCATTAACTATGCACCAATTTCACTGAGAATTTAATTGCGGTGAGAAACTCTTTTGGGAAACCTGTATAATGAGTTTCATGAAAATCAATAAGATTTTTGGTAAGTCACCACGGTGCCTCCACAGTGCGGTGACCTCATACCTCTTTAAATTTGCGTGAATTTTGCTGAAATCGAACTTACGCGAGATATTTTATTATATAATATTTCTGTTGAGTTTTATTACGCTCTTTACACAGCGCTTTACCTATGGGCCACTACCTATATTGTAAGGCGCTGTTTGTTATGACCTCGTATCCTGAATTGCTACACCAGAGGGGAGCACTGTATTTTTGTCCAATCAGATGAGACCTTGTGCTGGAAGACAAAGCCAAGCGAGGAATACACGGAGCCAATCATGTTTATTTCGTTTTGAGTGACAGCTCACCGTCTGAACAGGCCACAGGTTCAGAGAGAATTGCCCCTGACGTGGTTTGCTTAGGGCCTTGGGCACATAGGATGCTCGGCCGGTGAGCTGAAATTCAAACGAAACGTAACAACAAAGGCTTCGTGCACACCTCGCCGGCTTGTTTCAGTTCTGCAGACAACAGATACAAGGCAACGCGAACACAGTCACAAAGTCATAATCGAATCGGTCGATGATGCGAGAATGCAGAGGGAGCAATTTAAATTCGACCGGAAACTCATCAAGCGGCGCTTGAAGCACAGCAATGGGCGGAGCCAGGATGCCTGTCGAGTGTTTGTTTATTGGCATCTGATTGGCTGCTTGTCACATCATACGCACGCTAATTTCAGCGGACAACGAACTGCCATCTGGTGTCTAAATATATCATAAACGGTCAAAGCTGGCAGCGTGAAAATCAGTTGCTTCTTTAGAAGCGCAAGATTTCCGCTGCCTCGGGAGCGTAGTATGCAACAGGCTTATCTAATTTTAAGGGCAATCCATACACTTGCGACAAAGATATATAACGTATTAATTACCCGCGTGTTCATTTTTAAATCTTGCAGTTTTTCCTTGACAGTTATCAAGCACTAGCCACCAAACGTTCTTCAAAATATTCATGGTGATTCGTGTAAATGATACAGACATGAATAAAGTGAACTGTACAAAACAGATACATGCATGGCATTTTGCTGAGAACGCTGGAGGACGGGGTATCCCTTGTTAAAACACGTCACGCGAAAGGAGGGGGGGGGGGATTTCGTAAGCATGGAAAAGGGGCCTTAATTTCAGGTTTCAAAGGAGAATTTTAAGGACATCCCATGATGTTTCTAGGTCCAACGATTTGTGCTCTGTTAATGGACGACCAGATACACGATGAACAAAGCGCCATTGCTTACACCCAGATGTCTTCTAAAATAATATTCATTTAATCTTTGTTAATCAATTTCATTGATCACAATTATTTTATTAAAAAGGTTGTCCAGAAATTAAAAGGGTTGTTTATTAGCCAATAAAACAGGATATTTCCCATGAATATATATTGAGCTTTCAATAATGGAGCATCAATATAAAAGCTCCATAGGAACCAGTGAAATTGATAGCTGATGTAACTTCTGTACAGCTGTATCCAGGCTTGGACCACTGTTTCCAAGCAAATATATTTTCTGTGTTCTCTCGGGTTGTCAGTATGGACAAGCTTACTTCCCATGTGTGCAATGCATGCAAGCGATGCCAGACACAGTATGCTTACCAATATCATAACACTACAGACAGTCATTGACAAAAAACATTCATTTTAATGTATCTAAGATCACTATGTACACAAATTTTTAAGAAAGCACGGACAATTGACATTTGTTTTATTGCCTCTAAGACCGGTCTGTAAATAAATTTCAAGACATGCTTTACAGTCAGAGAAATTTGCTGATCTGTTATAATGGCAGCATTTGATGGTAGGAAAAAATAAAATAAAAAAAAGAGCCATGGGTCACGGCACTCGGCTATATTTGCCTACAATACCCAAAAGTGTTAGATTCTAACATACAGTAGGAAATCCGTTTTTTACCGAAATTCGTTTTTCAGATATTTTACATGGGGCTTCGGAATTTTTTTTTGCATGTCATTATTGGAACAGATTTTAACATCGGCAGAGCCACTGTTACGGGTATCATGAACAGCAATGAGAACCTGGAAGACAGAAGCTGGAGACCGCTTTTACACCTGTTATGATGCTTTACAAAAAAGCACATATGCGAAGTATTTGAGCATTTAATAAGATAATACATACATTAGATCTGAACATTATAAAATGCTCCAGTTTAATATAAAGGCTGTGGGATCGTTCAAAAACTTCATTTCCTTTTGCCTTTCACTCGTTACACGTGTACTGCACTGGCGCCGCCTGTGGGTTGTTAAATAAACTAACCTGTTATCACCATGGGCGATGCGATGGCATTAACAAATCATTCGGGTGAATTTGTTGAAAAAAAAAGGGGCACGCACGCTCCCTGAAAACATTTTAGACGGATTTTTACCAATCAAAATCTGCAATGAATCTAATATTTTATATGTCCCTCTCGTCCATTAAGTAGGTCGAAAAGAATTACGGTGTTCCCCGGACAACATGGCATTGAATGTAGTACAAACTTGCCGCCAGGCCTCTAACCTTTTATCTGAAAGTGCGTTTTTCCGAACAAAAAGGTTTTCCATTGACGCTTTCGGAAAACACGTTCTACTGTACTGTGGTTAAAATGTAAAAGCAAATTATACTGCCATTTAGCAATATTATTAATATATGCACATATCCTTTCGCCTTCTGCATGCACACATAATATCTTCAACTTATGCAATATGTAACCCTACAATAACGAGAATATTGATTATTTTCAGACTTTGCATGTTGATAGTTGTAAAGCAAGCACATTGTTTCAATATTATGATCCAATGCAAAATATTTGTCCAGCGACCGTTCATACTGAGTAAAATCCAACGTTCAGATGGAAGTGCTTCATAAGTCACGGGGTACATGAAAGATTAAGGTCACAAAGTTTTTTCATCTTAAATTTACTTCTTAGCCTGTAGATACAATTATAACATTCATCTAGTTATTTGGAACCTGTTACTTGGAGGGGGTGAGCTTGTTGGAGCTCCCCAGTCAACCGTACATAATAGACCCCCTGCACAACCCACTATCTGATGAAACTACAGTTAAATACGACATGGTCATCTATACACACTTAATTACCTTTTATAAATTCCTTTCAAATTCAGAATCTGAAAGCTTAAACCTAATGTTTAAAACCTCAAATAAGTGCATGATATAAAATCTAACTGTGCTAACAGCAAAAAAAAAAAGTCCCCAAAAAAAGTCTAAGTAGGGCACATTTAAGTAGAGATTTTACATTTATGCTAAAAATTTAATATTAAAATTAAGAAGATGCTGATCGAACTGGTGTACACTTAAATATAACAAGGCCTACAGGCCTAATCCGAACCTGTGCATTGGGAAATACACAAGGTATAATGCTTCAATGCTGGACCATTACTTCTCATGTATATGAACAATGCGAGTACTAAACATTTTGAATAAGAAACAATTACACAATCACTGCTGAAATTCTGGCATGGATGCACCCAACACAAAAATGATTGCAACTGGCATCACCAGTCTTGTATACAACAAAGCTATCAGATATATATATATATATATATATATATATATATATATATATATATATATATATATATATATATGCCCAATTTCAGCCTGATATATCAAACCCTTCCTGAAAACTAGAATACGGGTAGACGACAAGCGACTCCGTGTATCCGCCAAAATCAGAGGAGGATGGGTGAAGTGAGGCATGGATTGAGTGGCAAGGGTTAATAGAGTTACATGTGCGACGTAAACATGATTGTAGGGGCCGCAACCTGGTATTTGAACGAGAAACTATCCAAGATGTATACACATGCAAAATTTCAGGTGGAAAAATCAAACCACTGCAGAGATATGAGTGATTTTAACCAAAGTCAGACAAACAGATGGACGCTGTGCAATGATGGCGCCATCATTTTTGTGTACGTTATCAAGCTATCCAAGGGCTACATTTGTGTAAATTTTTTTCCTGATTAGTCAAACGGTTCCAGAGATATAACCATGGATGTCTACAGCGTGACCGTGAACGTAGGTGGCGCTACCTGTCATAAAATCAAGAAAGCTATCCAGGATGTATACGCATGCCGAATTTCAGGTAATTTGGTCAAACTACTGCAGAGATATGAGTGATTTTAACCCAAGGCAGACAAACAGATGGACGCTGTGCAAAAATGGCTGCAGGTGGCGCCACCATTTTTGTGTATGTTATAAAGTTATCCAAGGGCTACATTTGTGTAATTTTTTTCCTGATTGGTCAAACGAGACCGCAGATACAAGCATGGATGTCTACAGTGTGAACTTGAATGTAGCTTGCGCCACCTGTCATACAATCAAGAAAGCTATGCGGGATGTATAGGCATGCCGAATTTCAGGTAATTTGGTCAAACCACTGCAGAGATATGAGTGATTTTAACCCAAGGCAGACAAACAGATGGACGCTGTGCAAAAATGGCTGCAGGTGGCGCCACCATTTTTATGTATGTTATAAAGCTATCAAAGGGCTACATTTGTGTATATTTTTTTTCCTGACTGGTCAAGCGAGTCCGGAGATATAAGCATGGATGTCTACAGTGTGAACTTGAATGTAGGAGGCGCCAGCTGTCAAAAAAATCAAGAAAGCTATCTAGGATGTATACGCATGCCGAATTTTAGGTGAATTAGTCAAACGACTGCAGAGATATGAGTGATTTTAACCCAAGGCAGATGAACAGATGGACACTGTGCAAACATGGTTGCAGGTGGCGCCACCTTTTTTTGTGTACGTTATAAAGCTATCCAAGGGCTACATTTGTGTAAAAAATTTTTTCCTGATCTGTCAAACGGTTCCAGAGATATGTGGGTTTATGTGTGGAAATAGACGCACAAACGGACGCTGGGCTGAGAGGAAAGGTCAGAGGTCAAGGCCACTTCGTTAGGCACCAGTTCACATGTAACCCGATAATTTGTGTAAGTTTCAGAAAAATCCGTCCAGTAGTCTCAGAGGAGTTCTCGAGGAACGAACGCGGCGGCGGCTGAACCCGGTCAAAAACATAGTATCTGCAAAACTTCGTTTTGGCGGATACGATAAGCAGGGACACACACTGTGCAAAAATTATTGTAGGTGGCACCACCAGTCTTGTATATGACAAAGCTATTCCATATGTATATATATGCCCAATTTCAGGCTGATATATAAAATTCCTCTGTAGAAATAAGCAAGCACATACACTGTGCAAAAGTCATTGTAGGTGGCAACATCTGTCTTGTGAACGAGAAAGCCATCAAAGACCCATAGACAGGTCAAAATATCAGGCCAATACATCAAACTTACCTTGAGTCTGATGCATGGGGCTGACCAGGCTTAGGTGAGAAAGGCAGTTGCCCGGAATGAACTGTGACAAATTTGCTGGCTCAGGCTACTGCACTTAGTGAACTCATGACCTGCACCTGGCTAGACCAAGTGAACTTTTGACCTGATCCTGGTTGCACTGAATGAACTCTACCTGTAGCATAATCTGACACATTTGGCACTCTGCCAGAGCTATAAATAGATCCAGGCTGAACTTTGGTGCAAAATTTGATGCAGTATGCAGTCTGCCAATGCTATAAATAGAATGCAGCTACTGCACTGATTGAACTCCTGACCAATACCTGGCTGCACTGAGTGAACTCTTGACCTGTTGCCTGATCTGATACAGTTCGCAGTCTTCCAGAGCTATAAATAGATCCAGACTAACCTTTAGCCTGTTGCTAAATCTGAAAATAGTAGCCACACCATTGTATAAGCTCATGCAGGGGCCCTGCTCTGAGGGGCATGACACCCATGAAGTGATCACATGGTGCCCATGAGGTGTTCACATGTCCCCCATGAGGTGATCACATGCCTTGTGCTTGGCTGCACTGATTGAACTCTTGACCTATATCTGGCTGCACTGAATGAACTCTTGATCTGTTGCCAAATCTGAAACAGTTGGCAGTTTCTCAACCTATTTAAAGATACAGACACAATCTTGGCCTGTTGGTAAATCTGTTTACACATACTGAAAGACTTTGGCTAAAATGCTTTTTTTTTTCAAGCTGACATATTCATAAACATGTTATCAAAATATCTAGAATGATAAAAGATGCAGTCCTTTTATTGTTAAAGGTCCAATAATTCTGCCAAAAATCATTCAAGTAAACTTGAACAAAGGCCACCTTAGAATATTTTTTTTGCAATGTTACAGAAGTTATAATTGAACCAATAATTTTGCAGAAGAACAGTTTTGCAGTCTTCAGTTTGAAATAGACATAATAATGGCCATAAGACCAACTTAGGCTTTTCTGATATGATTGAAAGAACCATGTCCTAGGATAATTCTTTTGAAAAATTGGATGATTCAACTTGACAGTTTCATCATAAACATTTTAAGCTGAAAGAGGCTAAAATTGTGAGGTTTTGCCAATAAAAAACAGGTCAATGCAGGTGGCACCACAAAATCTGCAACTTCAAATACGAGTCATGTGACTGACATTTGCACAATACTTGGTAATGCTAGCTTCTGTCATTTCAGAGATTACTTTGTCAGTATGCTTACTTGGCAAAATGACTGTTCAAATTTGTGTAACTCCACTAAAATTCATCAAATGCAAACCATTTGAACAAACTTGAGAGGGCTTGCCTCTGAGATCATTTCTGTAAAATATTGAACAATTTGGCTGGACTGTTTACAAGAAGAAGACTTTTAAAGTTTTTCAGCTTTTTCCCTATAAAATCTAAGTAAATGCAGATAGAAAAAAAAATAAGCTGAATCCCCCAACACTTGATATGTGACAGAGTATTGCAAAAAATCTGGGGATGGTAGCTCCTGCTATTCCTGAGAAATTATGGGTTAATGTAAAGATGACCAATGACCCCCGTAAAAAAAAGGTCAATGCAGGTGGCACCACCAATACCTGAATTTCATATATGACTCGTGTGACCAACACTGGCATAAAATGTGGTGATGATAGCTCTGGCCGTTTCTGAGACTGTCATTTTAATGTGCTTTTTTGGACAGATGACTAAGTTCAACGTCCTGTAACTCGGCCAAAATTCACTGAATTTGAACCATTTGAACAAACCTGAGAGAGACGGTATAAAAGATTATTTCTGTGATATATTGAACAATTTGGCTTGAGCCTGTCAGAGGAGAAGATTTTTAAAGTTTTTTTTTAACTTTTTCTCTATAAAATCTAAGAAAATGCAGTTAGCCAAAAAATAAGCAAAATCTGATAGAGTTTTTTAGATGACTGATTTTTTTGCATAAAATTTCATGATGCCAACTCTAACCATTTTCAAGATTGTATGGGTTAAAGTAGAGACGCTGGACGACAGACACCGGACGATGCCACACCATTGCATAAGCACACAGGTTCGCTAAAAATGTATTTACTTCATTTTAACAAGGCTAGGCTGCTTCAACAGAACTTGTCTGATGGACAGATAGACAGCCTTACAGAAGTTGAGACAATTATCACTATAGCTCAGTTAACTCACAGTCACCAAGGCCGGAAAAAAGGCCTATATATGATGACAACATCTGTCATATATAACTGATAAAACCCTACAGTCAATCTGAACAATAAAAAATTTGATCTTGCACAGTCATATCAGTGCAAGACTAGTGTTGAGCATTATAGGTGGTGCCATCAGTATTGTACAAGGAATAAACTTATTTACAACAAACCAAATTCCATGTAGGAGTTCCAGAGAAATCTTATATTTTATAAAAAGAAAAAAAATCTTATTTAAATGTGCCAATAACCATGAAACTATCCACAGTAAGTGATAATTTGAAGAATTAGTTGGTCTAATCATAATCAGATCTTGCTGACCACGCTCTTTTGCTCCTTATACTGATTATCTGCTGCAGCAGTCAGCATCAACTGTCTGAGCAGTAATAATGCATGGTCTGCATGGTTGCACTCTGGAATACTGACCACTGTTAATACCACTTGCTTTCTGCCTTCTCCTGCTGGCATGTCTTTGAGTGTGACTGTGAAAGTAGTAGTTCATATGTTATTCTACACATTCAGTCGTCATGTGATTCCTCACTTGAATGTTTTTTCATGTGACGCTCAAGTCCTTTCTTTGTTTTCAGGTTCTTTCCACACACGGCACACAAGTTAGAACTGCTGCTCTTTTTGTCCTCTTTTGCATGAGTCCTACAATGTTGTAACAAGTGAGTCTCATACTTAAATTTCCGATCACACACATCACACTTGAACTTCCCCTCAGTAACATGGCTGAGAGAGTGTTCTTTCAATTCCTCAGCTGATTCAAACATCATGTAGCATTTAAGACAGACATGCTTTACTTCTTTGCTGACTTCAGAGTTGCTTACCATTTCTGTAAAGGTTCTTTTCATATGGGTTCCTAAGTGTCGTTTGAACTGATGCTCATATTGAAACTTACTCTCACACAGATGACACTTGAATAATCCTTTTTCCTCAAGGTGTTTTGACATATGTTCTTCAAGGCTTTGTTGTGAAGTGAACACTTTGCCACACTCATCACACACAACTGGTTCTGGGTGATTTCCTTCTGTTTTTGCTTGTGCCTCCTGCTCATGAGTTTGCATGTGTCCTTTAAAACTCCTCAATATCAAGTAGGTTTTGTCACATATACTACAAAAATACGGTGGTTTACTGTTGTCCATACTGACATTTTGAGTTTTAGCCTTTTCAGCACCCTCCTTGTGTTTTGCCTCATGACGCCAAAGATTATACTTGTACTTGAACTGTTTGCCACATTTCTTACACATATAATGTCCTTCTGTTGTATGTGTGCGCTCATGACGCATTAATCTCGCCCCTTGTTCATACATTTTCCCGCAAAAAGAGCAAGGTACAAAATCCTTTTTGGTTGTTCTTTTAGAGGAAGGTTTAGCCACTGTCTTAGGGACATCTTTATTTTCTCCTGCCTCAGATACTCCATGCTCATCCAGATTCTCATTTGTCTTCTGTGTTTTCCGTGTTTTTGTAACTTTATCTGAGTGCCAGATTTGCATATGCCTGCGCAGAGTTTTCTTTGTGACAAAATGTTTACCACACTCTTCACAGATAAGTGGTACTCTGGTTGTGTGTGTGCGGCAGTGATCCTTCCAGCTGTCAGACCTGGTAAATCCTCTACCACACTGATCACAAAGGAAAGGCTTCTCCCCTTTGTGTGTTTCAATATGAACCAGCAAATCCTCTCTGGTAGAGAACAAAATTCCACAGCCCTTACATAAAAACAGACTCTTGCAATCTTGGTTTTTTTTAGAACCCCCACTGGTTTGATGTGTTTCTTCATGTTTCTCCCGTTCATTTTTGTCACTAAATTCAATACCACATGTACGACAAAGTATCATACCATCTCTTTCATGAACCATCAAATGTTCTTGCATTTCACGTGAGCTGCTCATGCGAACATTACAATGAGGACAGGCCTTTCCACGATGCTGTTTCATGTGTTCTTCCAATAATTTTTTCAGGAAGAATTCCTTCCCACATTCTTCACATTTATTTGCGGGTTTGTATGAATGAATCCTGGCATGCTTGTGAAGTATATCTGGTCGAAAGAATGCCCGCTCACAAACATTACACACATATGGGCGGATGCCTTTCTTTTTATTTTTATGTCCTTTGAGAGCCAGAAGACTTGGGAAAGTTTCACTGCATTCATCGCATTGATATGTTTTCTTTCGTTTTCTATAGGTACGCTGTGGTTTAGGCAGAGCTTCATTATACAGCTGGCAAGTATACATTGTTGTATTCTCTTGATGGTCACTGGATTCATCCATATCTGAAGGTTCCTCTTCACCATTCATCTCGTAACCATTACCTGAAGAAGTACACACCTTCATATGGGCGTTCAAAGATTCCTTTACACTAAATTCAGCCTGACAGTTTGGGCAACCTAACAGGACTTGTGCAGCCTTCTTCAATGCAGAAGTAGATTCTGGGAGTAAAGGTTTACCAGTAACATCATCTGTATCACCATCAAGTTTTACGAGGACTTCTGAAAATGTCACTGGTTCTGCTGGTTGTGGATCTGGTGGTTGTGGCTCTGGTGGTTGTGGAGCCTCCTTACTTCTAATGCACAGGAAATGCCGTACAGAATGATTTGTATGAAGGGTAACCATAATCTCCCCCAGCGACTGAAACTTCTTATCCACTTCAGTGCAGGAGTATTGTCTTTCACCTTCAGGAGTCATTAACTGTAGTTCAAACTCTCTGGACTGTAATGATGTCATCTCTTCCTCATTGTATATATAGGACTCTTCCCAAGTCTTTGCTTTTATAAACATCTTAAGTTTGCCAGGCTCTATCTTTAGGTCCCTGTCCAAGATCTCCTCTTCGCTCTTTTCTGCCTCTGAGCAAACTTTTATCATAGTATCAGAGAATTCTTCTTCTTCTAACTGCTGCTCTTTCACAGCTTCTTGCTGCTTCACTGCCACTTGTGTCTCACTTGGTAATTGTACCAAGGAACTTTCTGTAATATTTGGTATGGCATTGCCTTCAGCTGTGACCATGAATATAGTTGCACCAGGATGCTGCTGGAGATGAAACTGCAAGGTTTCCAAACTGTCACATGCTGCATTGCATTCTGTGCACATGTACATTTTTGTTGGATTACTGATCTGTGTTCTACTAGTATCCTCAGCCGGAAAGAGTATGATCTCTTCATATAAACCTGATTTTGGTAATGGGTTCATGTTTTATACTGGATGACACGACTGCACAACAGTTCACTGATAGATTAGATTCCTTTCTTCACCAACAATGTCAAAAAGATGTTAAGCTCATGCATCACAGGGAATCTTTATGTCCACTATTTTCAGATTCATACACACAATCCCTAATCTCTCTGAAAATACAAAAGAAACATTCATTATAATAAGTATTATGCAGTATATATAAAAGTTCTCGGAATTTATATTCCCTGTTTAAGCCTGTATGAGCATAATATCTGCACAAGTATAATAAAACAGGGGACCAATGGGTCACAACTATAATAAAACAGGGGACCAATGGGTCACAACTATAATAAAACAGGGGACCAATTGGTCACGGTGCTCAGCTGAATTTGGTTGTGACAGAAAAATATTAAACCCTGGCACACAGAAAAGGAAGGTACAGTTTTTATTATATTGTTGCATTTAAAAATATAAATCTTAATGCGACACCTATTTACCATTCTTATTAATAAGTCTGTCCTTCATGTATTGTTACCCTTTTTTAGTTCCAAATACATGTGGTGTTGCTTGTGCTCCCACAATGATTGTACATGCAAATAGAAGAGAAATTTTTGTCTCTATATATATAGGAAAGGGCTTTAAATCCTGTTAAAATACTGTTTAATCAGTCTAATATGCATTATATAGTTACCATATCAGTGAGACAACATGGGAGGGCCTGGTATATACATTTTGGATTATTACATTGAAACCTTTGTGTGAATTAATTTAATCTGAGCAACATCAGCCAAGTCAAATAAAAAATTAATTTTCTAAAAAGACTGTTTTATATCACATGGTAAAAAAATATTAAATAATAAAATAAATGTCTATATATTGTTACGGAGACAAGTAAATAAGGAGGAAATCCTGGGCTGATCCGGGAGTCGAACCCAGGTCGGTGGCGCACACGTCCGGCATACCAACCCCTTCGCTAGAAAAGCAAGCTTCACTTGCAAGTCAGTTCGGTCCGCTTTTATGTCACCCCGTAACACATCCCCTCTTAAGAGTGTTCTGCTATCAGAACAAGACCAATTATCCAGGGAGTCACACTTTGGTGAGCTTATTCCCTAGGCCACAAAGTTAACTGTCATGTTAGAGTACTTAGACGAGCCCCCATTTTGTTACGGAACCTAATATAAACAGATCACGTATGAGTGATGAACACAAATTCTGTAACGGTGATAAAAAAATCAGATTCTGTAACACTAGGCAGCGTGAAATGTCTAGGGGAAAAAACAAGGGACCCATGGGTCACATCGCTCAGCTGAATTTTGGAAAATATTAGTAACTGCAAAATATTTTTATTTCTTTTGGTTTCTCATGTATATTATCATTAGAAAAGCTATGAGAAAATGGCCCTGCTAAAATGAAACTCTGTAAATTATAGAATAATGGACATGAGCTAAACCATTTAGTGATGCACCCAGGGATCTAATAGGCCTACGGTAAGTGTTATATAAAAGTAACATTTCATAAACAAATAATGTGTGAAGGTAATTAAATTTTCATAAGTTAAATATATGGCCATGTGAGTTAAAAATTAATCCAACAAAGTTTGACCAATATTCCTAATTTTAATACTAAGTTAACAGTGTTATTCACACCTAGGCCCTGCGAACTTTAAAAGATATGAATGAAATGCTACAAAGTATTTATATCTTCTTAAATCTTGTCAATTAGCACTTACATTAGATCCTAATATTTTATCACATTTGAATATTATGATTAAATTCCTGAATTTTTTTTCTTTAAAACAATCAAAATTGTCCAAGTCTCATCAAAAAGAATTTATTTAACATTAAAATTATAAGATTCATCTTGTTTATTAGTCCTGGGGTGGGTGGGGGGAGGGGTCTCCATTGTTACTGCTTGTTGCTGAAAAAAATGTTAATTTTAAGATTCATCTAGTTCATAGTACAGGGGGGGGGGTGGGTGGGGGGAGCGGGGGTTGCCAGAGAAAAAGGCTACCTGTGGTATGGTATTAACTGCAGACAGCCTGATCAAGCTCAACTCAATGGAGAGAGCTGCACTGAATGACCTACAGTCACCAAAGTGGACTGCTTGACAATGTAAGGGAATACAACAAGAGCCTCCAAAATAAATTCAATTACTAGCCTAATTTTGCAGCTTTTACTTTCAAATTTCAGATTTTAACAGATTAAATCCTTATGTGCACATGCTGTGAAAATTAAATCCACAGTACTTACAAGAAAAGAACGTGCCGTGGCCTAAGTTGGGCAAAATTTAAGGTACCAATTTTTATTTTTTGCTAATATTTTAAAAATTTAAAAGATTTTGATCTAATTTTGGGTATACAATTTAATTTTGATTAATTAAAGTTATATTACTGGAAAAAAATCCTTAGCTTTAACATGTTTTGTGTTAAAGATCAAATATCTTTTCTGATTTTTTACAAAATGTATTATGTTTGAGCCCATAACTTTTTTAAATTATATAATACATTTCTGGAATGTATATAGGAACTATATAGAGGAATATTTATGGTAAATATGAGGAAAAACAGATGAGTGGTTTTGATATTAGGCAGTCCTGAAGTGTGAAATATGTTTTTAATAAAAAATTGAGGTTTTCAATTAATTTCTCAAAGGAACAAAGACCCAGTTTTCAGCTTGGTAGGAGATCTTTGGGACATCTAACATTATGTCAACAGCCTGGGGAGCATAGAGATATGCACTGAATGACCTACAGTCACCAAAGTGGACTGCTTGACAATGTAAGGGAATACAACAAGAGCCTCCAAAAAATTCAATAACTAGTCTAATCTTGCAGCTCTTATTTTCAAATTTCAGATTTACACAGATTAAATCCTTATGTGTACATGCTGTGAAAATTAAATCCACAGTACTTACACTTTTGGTCTTAAGTGACCAAATATCTTTCCTAATTTTTTTTTTACAAAGTCCATTATGTTTGGTCCCATAACATTTTAAAATTAAATAATACTGACTTAATGTCTGGCATGTACATAGGAACTATATAGAGGAATATTTATGGTAAATATGAAGAAAACCAGATATGTGGTTTTGATATTAGGCAGTCCTGAAGTGTGCAAATAGATTTCTAATAAAAAATTGTGATTTTTCCTTAATATCTTGAAGGAACGAAGTCCTATTGACCCAATTTTCGACATGGTAGGAGATTTTGGGGACACCTAACTGTATGCCAAATTTCAGATTCGTAGCTCTTATGGTGTCGAAACGTGCCAGTCTTATGGACGGACGGACGGACGGACGGACAAACGGACAGACAGACAGACAGACGACATACAATGGACCACGACTATAGCTCAGATGACTTATAGTCACCTAACTGTATGCCAAATTTCAGATTCGTAGGTCCAATGGTGTCGAAACATGCCAGTCTTATGGACGGACATCCGGACGGACGGACGGACAGACAGACAGACTGACAGACAGACGACATACAATGGACCACGACTATAGCTCAGATGACTTATAGTCAGCTGAGCTAAAAAGTCAGTGGTTTTTTGTTAAGAAATAACTATAATTTATTCTTAAAACAACCCTAACATTACAGTACACTAAATCAATACAACTATACAGTAAAACAGCAATATAGCAACAAGTCAATACAATCACATAGAAAAATAATGTGCACAGTACCTGGATACCAACACCATCACAACGATAAGTCCTTTAAATGTAAACTCTTGGAGAATGACAGTCCAGTGTAAAGCTCTTGCAACACCCCAGAAAGTAAACTGAAGTCCAAATGCATAAAACCCAGGAGAAAGTCTTTGAAAATGCATAATTGCCGCATGCGTCGGATAAGGTCCTAGAATCTGACATGCTTCTGCCTCCGCTGGAATCTTCTCTGCTCTCTGCCCTTCTGTTCTAAAACACAGCCCCTTTATATACCTTCACACCCCAAGCCAAGAATTTTCACTTCTCGAACAGTCCAAAAGATCATGCACAGCACACGTTTCAAGAATTATCGAGAAGAACATATCCGTGTGTATCCCCACACACCAGGGTCATCACGTGACACACGACCAGGCATGAAAACCCAAGGCTTACATGACAACGAGAGTTCAACCAGTACGGATTAAACAGAGGATGTAATACGCGACCAGACACGAGTGCCACAACAGGAGTTACACCTGTGTCACATAATAAAAAGAGCACCTGTCACAATATACACTGCCCAGGAACACATGCAGTCAGGTGGCTTAGCATAATGATGGGGACATGCTGGACAAATGTACCAAACTTTGTCTATGTATTATTCATGGCCTTACTTTTCAATGTTTAATAGGAACTACTTCCCTAAAATGCATTATGGTTAGGTACCGGTAAACGTAATAGCACGTGGTTTTGTTATGTGAACAGTACTGGGCCCTGATGTGATTGGCTGGTTCAAAGTGTGACATCACAAGCAAAATTTAGAAATGACTGAAATCTGCAATCCATGAGCGATCACATCAACTCAGTCTGTTGGATATCATTATACATCTCAGATAGAATAATAAAATTAGACAATATCTTTCTACTGAGGCTACAAAAACACTTGTACATGGTTTAGTGCTTTCTCACATCGACTATGCTAATTCCCTTCTCTGCAACGCTCCGGACTACTTGCTTGTAAAACTCCAACAGGTAAATTCTGCGGCGCAAATCATAACAAAAAAAAAGTTGACCACATAACTCCAGTACTGATTTCACTTCACTGGCTACCTATCAGGCAGCGTATTGGTTTCAAAGTACTTTTACTTGTTTTCAAAGCTTTGAAAAACATGGCACCAGGATACATTTGTAACTTATTACAGCTCAGAACTGCACCAAGGACACTAAGGTCTTCTACCTCAGTTTTTAGTCACACCAGTATATGTAGGACAGTGACTTTTGGTGATTAGTGTATTAGTTGTTATGTTCCGAAACTCTGAAACAGTTTACCTGCCAGCATCAGGAGTGCTTGCTCTCAGGGCTCGCCCTGTGTCCAAAAGAAATCTTTAGCCCAAATTTTAGTCAACAGGAATTTTCTTTAGCCATTTCAGAAACACTTTAGCCAGCACTTTGAATAATGGAAAATATCAATACAAAATTCAAAATATCATGAATTGATCATATCATGACAATATAAATATCAATATAAAAAGATGCGTGGACAGTGCATTAAGTTATATATAATCACTATAATTAAATCAACTGATGACCAGTCTTTCTCAATAAACTTTTATTTCACAATATTGTAGTCTCTTGTTTTGCTCATTCAGTTAGGCCTAAAAAATGTTCTTTGTTTTCAGTATCCAGACCAACTCCAAGAAAACCTAGCCAGTCTAAAATTAAATTTTATCGAGGGTTTGAGCTGTCAGCAATGGGGCACAAATAGTTCAATTCATAGATCTTGTACAAGTAAGAAATAATTGAAATTACAGCTAATTAAATCACAGTAATGATTCAGTTACTTGTTCTATGATCTTAGGGATAAATAATGTATAAATGTGTAATAGAGTTGCAGTGTGCATATTTATGCAAGAGATCATTTGATTACTATACATGTACTAGCCTTCTAAAGTTAGGGTGGGGATAATATTGCAACTTGGTTCCTTGCTCCTTTTTTTGGACAGCAGGATAAGATGGGAGGGCCTAGTATATACATTTTGGATTATTTCCTTGAGGCCTATGTGTAAATTGATTTAATTTGAGCAACATCAGCAAAATTAAATTATAAAATAATCTTCTAAAAAGCCTGTTTTATATCACATGATAAAAAAAAATATTAAAAATAAAATAAATTCCCTACCTACCTACTCTAAATTTTTCACCACTGTAATCAGAAACAAAGAACTTATTTTTTAGGCCTAAGGGCATTGGAAAGATGCTTCTCGCCAATAAATTAGACAGAGAGGATTTTGTTTCGCCAGATCTGCCCATTGCTAGCCATTGGCGAACTGGGGAATAGGCAGGGCCAGCCCTGGCTCTGTTCCCACTTTTGAGAAATAACTCAAAACATTTCTCTTGAACAGGCTTTTAATCTGTAGTGTAGTGTTATTCTTAGGCTCTTTTTCTTTTTTAACTCTGTATGCTCTTAACTTTTAAATGTTTTCATATCTTTTATGTAAAGCGCTCTAGAGCTAATTATGTTTATATTAGGGCACTATACAAATGTTGCATAATAATAAAATCTAGCAATACAAGTTGTTTTTATTCTTCCCTGAAAATTTAAGGCTGACAGTGTCAGAAATACTAAGCTTTTGATGAGATCTAGAATTTTTAGTCATAGGGGATTTCCTTGTGTGTGATGTCACTGCCAAATTGACAGTGCTCACAGATGTGCCAAAAAGTTTTTTAACAAGGGACCCATGGGTCACTGTGCTCAGCTGAAGTTTACCTTGAAGGTAAAAATCTAAAATAATATCATTTGGAGATAAAGTCTGGGAGGAAGGGTAATATAGGCCATGGCTGGTTGACATGATTGGTTTATATTGTTAAGTAAGAAATTGTTTCAAATAATATTTCAAGACCAAACCATGCATTTCCTAATGTTAAAATTGAAGCATGTGAGCAGTTTGTGACCATAAGATGAATATTAATACCATTAAACTGGACCTATTTATTTATTTATATATATATATATATATATATATATATATATATATATATATATATATCATTAACAATATGTTTTTTCTCTTTTTCATAAAATGTATACTGTTGAAATATAACTAATATCCGCAGTCCACAGTCGGAAGGACTACATAAAAAAAGAAATTGTATGATTTTATCTCCTTGAAAGAAATGTCCGAGCAGTTGCAGCACAAAATTGGTAAGTTACTTTTGCAAATCAAAATAAAATTTTTGATGTGGGGGTTAAAAATTGATGCGGGTGGTGCCTGAGAACCATACCTTTTATTTTTTTTGGCCTAAATAATATATATTCAAGGATAACGGAGAGATGATGGACAGACAGAGCTGAACACTACATGTTCCTTTCTCCTGTGGAAAGAATATGTTTCAATCAGATCTTAATTTTTTCTAATCCAATAATTTTTTTTTCCAATAAATTTTACACATTTTCAATTAAAAACTAATGTCCTAGTGCACAGATGCAAATGAATCAATGGCAGCTGGGGGGGGGGGGGGGGGATGGTTGGATTAACAACACTTCTACATATACATGCAGGGCAACCAAAGCCTGATCTCCAATTCTGCTGAGCCAGGAAAATATTAAACAAATGTTTGTATTGGATCCTACTTTTATAATCAACTCATTTTTTTAAATTTTAAGTTTATATTTATATACATTTCCAATATAATCTAAATATCTATATAAAAGTTTATTCATAATTCTTAATTGCATCATCATAAATCTCAATCAGATAACACCACATTATGCATACAAACGTTTATTTAATTTTTACAGCAAAAATATATCTTTTAAATTTGCATAACAATAAATATATAAAAAATAATACCTGATTCAGATTTTTTAATTTTTAATTGGGCCTTTATTTATCCGAAATTTGCTTCATATTTTATAAATGAATGCATACTGATGGGTTTAATTATATTTGATTTGTTAAAATCATTTAAAAGAAAATTGATTTCTTTAAAAACGCTACATTAACATAACATGGCATCTTCCGGATTACACCTTGAATTACCTTTTCAAGGATAGTTTTGTATATTGGAGTGGAAACAGCATTACAGTTAAGGAGATACACTGAAACAATAACATTTACTGCATAACACTTGCTGGGTTGGGTTTGCTGGGGGGGGGGGGGGGTGACAGTACAGAGCAGTAATATGAGAATAACTGTGAGAATAACAGGGGATTTCCCCCAGTGACTGTAACAGTACTAACACATTAGGAAACCTGGCATAGCTGACTACAGTGACCAGGGTGGCCAACCTGCATGATGACAAAGCAAGTGACTACAATAAAGCCTAAAAAAAAATTCAATAACTAGCCCAATTTTCAAGCTTTTATTTTCAAAGTTCAGATTTAAATAGATTAAATACTTATGTTTACATGCTGTGAAAATTAAATCAACAGTGCTCACAGGAAAAAATGTGCCAAGGTCAAAGTTGGGCAAAATTTAAGGTACTGGTTTTATTTTTACGCTTAAAACTTAAAAACTTTACAAAATTCAGATCTAATTTTGGGTATACAAAATCTTAATTAAAGAAAGTTATATACTTGGGAAAAAAGTCTCTAGTTTCAAAATTTTTCATTTTAAGTGAGTTACTATTTTTCCTGATTTTTTACAAAGTCCATTATGATTGGGCCCATTACTTAAAAAAATTACACTTAATAGACTTAATTTCTGGCCATATATAGGAAATATATAGGATAATACTTATGGTAAATATTAAGACAAGGGACTCATGGGTCACGGCGCTCAGCTTAAGTTTGAAATTTTTGCAAATGCAAAATATTCTATTTCAATGTTTTTCATTTATATAAGCATATGAGAAGCTAAAAGGAAAGAGGCCCTCCTACTTGGTTATAGTAAAGTTCTATATATATATGATTGCAAACTAATACTCTGACAAGACTGTCATGAAGAAAAACAGTAAAAGTTTTGAGATACTGTGATGCATATGAAAAATGTACAGATGGACAGGCCACTGGACAGAATGGACTAATACCTTTATTTCACTTTCAAGGGAATAATGCATTTAAGTTTATATATAAGCCTATTATTAAAACATATCCACTTTTTCCATTAAAATAGTTTTTATCTGATTAATATTTTTATTTACAAGTTTTAAAAATTTGTATTAAAAAACACTGAAAATATAAGTTGAAATATTAGAATTCTAAGTTGCAATCATTATATATCCAGAGTGTAGCTCATATTGGGTAATATTATGCATACACATATATTTTTATTATTTTTAAATCACAAACGTTTAAACTTTATTTAAAAGAAACAACATGGCATCTACAAGATTACTCCTCGAATCACTATTAAAAAGTTTTGCACATTGGAGTTTTCAGTACATGCTAAATCTTATTCACCGAAATAAAATAAAATATTCAGTAAATTTGGTAAAATAAAAACATCTTTTCAAATAAAGTATAAACACTGTTGGTTGACTGAGGGACAAACAACATCATTATGCTAATTACAATCTAAGCTATAATTTATTACTGGAATTAATAGTCAATTTCACACCTAGTGAAGTTTTTGCTCTTCTCAAGTAAGGAATTACTTATCTGATGAACATCCACACTTTCATAGCAATACACCACTTTGTGGACACAATTAAATGTGCGCCAAGAATAAAATGAAATACAGAAAATTATAACATTCATCTAGTTAATACACCATCTGTAGGGGGGGGGGTGTGCAAGGCAGAGGGGAAGCCTGCTAGTAATGGCCAAGCTGAGCGAAGGCAAGCTGCCTGGGGTGGGTTACATAATGCAAGTGAAGGCTGTATTACTAGGTTGGCTACATGTAAACAACACTTGACATGGTGTATGAAAACTTGAATAAAAGCTACTCTTTTCAATCAATTCCTCTGAAATTTCAGATTTTTCAAAGATTAAATCCTTATGTATATATGCTGTGAAAATTAAATCAACAGTGCTTACAGGGAAAAAATTTGCCATTGCCAAAGTTGGACAAAATTTAAGGAATTGATTTTTATTTATGCTAATAACTTGAAAAATTTGCAAAATTCAGATCTAATTTTGGGTAAACAATTGTATCTTGATTAAATAAAGTTATATTCCTGAAAAAAAGTCTCCAGCTTCAGCAATTCTCATCTTATGTGAGTAAATATATTTCTTGATTTTTTAAAAAGTGCATTATGTTTGGGTCCATAACTTTAAAAAAAATACGCAATACTGACATCATTTCTGGCATGTGCATAGCGAATGTATAGAAAAATATGTATATTATACATGATCAAAGTCAGATCAGTGGTTTTGATATTAGGCAGTCTTAAAGTGTAACAATGGGTTTTTAATGGAAAAATGAAGTTTTTCATTAATATCTCAAAGGAATTTAGTCCTTGTGACCACATCTTCGCATGATAGGGGATTTTGGAGACATCTAACTGTATGCCAAATTTAAGGAACTTAGAGCTGAAGCTCAGGAGCTGAGCTCTAGCAAACTGCATAACACTAGCTTGATGTAAACAATATGTGACATGGTGCTTGAAAACTTGAATAAAATCTATAGTTTTTGATCAACCGGTTTCAAATTTTTGGTGATAACAGTTGAAATGCTAACAAGAACATGCTTCGAAAATTAAATCCACAGCAGTTACAGGAAAAAGATGTGCCATGGTCAAAGTTGGGCAAAATTTAAGGTACCAATTTTTTATTTTTGCAAATATTTTAAAAAATTTAACAGATTTTGATCTAATTTTGGGTATACAATTTAATTTTTATTAATAAAAGTAATATTACTGGAAAAAAAGTGCTTACCTTTAACAAGTTTTGTGTTAAGTGATCAAATTTCTTTCCTGATTATTTACAAAATGCATTATGTTTGGGCCCATTACTTCTTTAAATTATAAAATCCAGACCTAATTTCTGGCATGTATATAGGAAATATATAGGGAATTATTTATGGTAAATATGAGGAAAAACAGATGAGTGGTTTTGATATTAGGCAGTCCTGAAGTGTAAAAATAGGTTTTTAATAAAAAATTGAGGTTAATTTCTCAAAGGAACAAAGTCGCAACGACCCAGTTTTCGGCTAGGTAGGAGATCTTGGGGACACCTAAACATTATGCTGAATTTTGGATTCCTAGGTCTTACGGTTTCAAAACGTGCCACATCTACGGACGGACAGACGGACGGCAAGACAGACGGACGGACAGACGACGTACAATTTGTAATGTACTAAGGCCAGTCTATTACTACAATTCTCACTCTCTGTATTTCATCATTATTATATATTATGTAAGTTGCAGGTGTTTAAGTTAATTGGGACTTTGTGTATTCAAATGTCAGAGCTGAGTTGCCAGGTATTTACATAATGACTGAAATTGCTTAGCCTTGATTACATGGCAACTCTATTCAGTCTAATTGCACTGTGAAGTGAGGTGTTGAGAGTCAGTTACAAACTGGGGGCCAAGCCCTAAACAGAGGCTCGGCATACCCTCTCCTTTATAGTTAAAATAAAGAATCTTTTACATCAACTAAGAGACTAATAGGTTTTTAATGGAAATTTGAGGTTTTTCTTTTATATCTCCAAGGAACAAAGTCATATTGACCCAATTTTCGGTATTGTAGGAAATTTTTGGAACATCTAATGGTATGCCAAATTTTGGATTCGTTTGTTTAACGGTTTCAAAATGTGCCAGTCTAACGGACGGACAGACGGACAACAGACAATGGACCTTGACTATAGCTCAGATGACTTACAGTCAGCTGAGCTAACAAATCACATAACCTCATGTTCTTTGTAGAAAAATAAATAGAACAAGGGACCCATGGGTCACGGCGCTCAGCTGATCATGATTGGACTATAAATGTTTCTCCACTGTGATACTATATCGAGTTGAGAAAGCTTATGAATATCATGGACATGTGGGGGTATTATAAAGGGATGTAATGTAATATGTTAGTAAATGATAAATGAAATTACCTGACTGATGGATAAATAGAGTAAAATATAGTGGTTTATTTTTATTTATTTAGGAGGGGCTGAAAATCGTGATATATGTGAGCAAATATGAATGCAATGACAGCAGTAATAAGCAGTAGTAGAATGATGATAAGGCTATTTGTTGAAGGATCTAAAGTGTATGGTAGTCTGCAAGCTTTCAATTTGACAGATATGAAGTTATGGTTAACTATGCTGATGAAGTGATTTATGAATTTGCGACTGTATGACACAATATCTCTTTAGTCTTGACAAGGTACATTATTGTGATGCCCACTATGTCTACATATTACACAATATTGACATAATTTCTGGCATGTACATAGGTACCTATAGATGAATAGTTATACAAAATATTAAAGTATGAATATATCGGATTCATCTTGTTCTTGCTTACTGAGGCTGACTTTGGGATGGGGTCGGAGAAGGGAAAAGTGAGGGCAGCAAGAAGGTGGATGTAGAAATATTCTATTGTAATGTTTTGCATTTATATAAGAATATGAAAAGCTAAGAGGAAAGGGGCCCTCCTACTTGGTTATAGTAAATTTCTAAATATATGATTGCAAACTAATACTCTGACAAGACTGTCATGAAGAAAAACAGTAAAGTTTTGAGATACTGTGATGCATATGAAAATTTACAGATGGACAGGCAAGTGGACAGAATGGACTAATACCTTTATTTCACTTTCAAGGGAATAATGCATTTAAGTTTATATATAAGCCTATTTGTTTTAAGCATTTCCACTTTTTCCATTAAGAAGTTTTTATCTGAATCATTTTTTTTATTTACAGGTTTTATAAATTTTTTATAAAAAACTGAAAATATAAGTTAAAATATTAGAATTGTTGCAAAAGTTGCAATCATGATATATACAGAGTAAAAAACTGAAACTATAAGTTTAAATATTAGAATTGTTGCAAAAAATGCAATCATCATATATCCAGAGTGTAGCTCATATTGGGTCATATTATGCATACACATATATTTTATTATTTTTAAATCATAAATGTTTAAACTGAATTTAAAAGAAAATAATGCCACAACATTAAGAAGTTTTTATCTGAATCATATTTTATTTACAGGTTTATAAATTTTGTATTAAAAAACCTGAAAATATAAGTTAAAATATTAGAATTGTTGCAAAAGTTGCAATCATTATATATACAGAGTAAAAACATTGGGTCATATTATGCATACACATATATTTTATTATTTTTAAATCATAAAAGTTTTAACTGATTTTAAAAGAAAATAATGCCACAACATGGCATCTACAAGAATATTCCTTGAATCACTATTAAAAAGTTTTGCACACTGGAGTTTTCAGTACATGCTTAATTTTATTCACCAAAATAAAATAAAAGATTCAGTAAATTTGATAAAATAAAAAATCTTTTCAAATAAAGTATACACACTGTTGGTTGAATGAGGGACAAACAATATCATTGTGCTAATTACTTTCCCAGTTTTAATTTATTACTGGAATTAATAGTCAATTTCACACCTGGTGAAGTTTATACTCTTCTGAAGTAAGGAATTACTTATCTGATAAACATCCACACTTTCACAGCATTACACCACTTTGTGGACACAATTTAATGTACACTTTAATCATTGTAACCCTGGTGGTACAATACAAAATCTAAAAAGTAGCATAGCCTAGAATAAGAATGAATCAAATACAGAAAATAATAACATTCATCTAGTTTATGCACCATCGGGGGGGGGGGGGGGGGGAGTGCAGGGCAGAGGGGAAGCCTGCTGGTAGTGGCCAAGCTTAGCTGAGGCAAGCTGCCTGGGGTGTGTTACATAATGCAAGTGAAGGCTGTACTACTAGGTGGGCTAGATGTAAACAACACTTGACATGGTGTATGAAAACGTGGATAAAAGCTATTCTTTCCAATCAATTTCTTTGAAATTTCAGATTTTAAAAGATTAAATCCTTATGTTTATATGCTGTGAAAATTAAATCAACAGTGCCAAAGTTGGACAAAATTTAAGGTATTGATTTTTTATTTATGCAAATAACTTAAAAAAATTGCAAAATTCATATCTAATTTTGGGTAAACAATTGAATCTTGATTAAATAAAGTTATATTCCTGAAAAAAAGTCTCTAGGTTCAGCAATTCTCATGTTAGGTTAGTAAATAAATTTCCTGATTTTTTTAAAAACTGCATTATATTTTGGCCCATAACTTCAAAATAATACCCAATACTGACCTAATTTTTGGTATGTTCATAGAAAATGTATGAAAGAATGTGAATACTAAATATGTTCAAAAACAGATCAGTGGTTTTGATATTAGGCAGCCTTGAAGTGTAACAATGGCTTTTTTTTATGGAAAACGGACGTTTTTCCTTAATATCTCGAAGGAACAAAGTCCTAATGATCTAATTTTCGGTTTGGTAGGAGATTTTGGGGACATCTAAAATTATGCCAACAGCCTGGGGAGCATAGAGATGTGCACTGAATGACCTACAGTCATCAAAGTGGACTGCTTGACAATGTAAGGGAATACAACAAGAGCCTCTAAAAAAATTCAATAACTAGCCTAATTTTGCAGCTTTTATTTTCAAATTTCAGATTTTAACAGATTAAATCCTAATGTGTACATGCTGTGAAAATTAAATCCACAGTACTTACAGGAAAAAAACGTGCCGTGGCCAAAGTTGGGCAAAATTTATGGTACCAATTTTATATTTTTGCCAATATTTAAACAAGGGACCTATGGGTCACGATGCTCAGCTGTTATATATGATAAAAAATATTATTTAGAAATGAGGCACATGCTGGTTTTGTGTGGTAATAAATATAAGCTGTAATATGAGTTGTTGTTGTTTAGCTTATGTATGATTTTGATAGTACCTTTGGAGACAGGGAAGAGGATTGATTTCATTTATTTTATTAACAAATGGAGTACTATTGTCACACAGATTTTGACTTGGCAATATAACTTATAAGCAGAATATATAATATAAGGGTTTAACTATTAATTAAAAAAAATTTTGTCCCAAATATAATTTTTATTAAAAATAATAAGAGAATCATATATTTTTTTAAAATGAAATATAACTGAAATGATTATTAAAATAATATTAAAGAATATATTCATGAATGCATTCATGAATACATTTTGAAAGTATTTGCACTGGTATTCATATACTTTCATTTTTACCTGAATTCCCATTCTTTATGCAAGAAATTTTATAATGGAGTACATAATCATATTCGTATTTAAATACAATTACAAAGTATTCGCACCATGTCTGGTATTTATTCAGTTTTCACCAAACAATGATGTTGAGAATCCAGAATATAGAAAATTCACACATTTAAATAATGATCATAAGTACCTGGTTTTATGGCTTTTATTTATATTAAAAAATAACTGTAATAAATTCATTTTGGACTAATTTCACATCAATGTACACACTAGACACAGTAGGAATCTAGATTAATAATATCAACTGCATCTTTGTCTATCATTAATTTCCATCATATGATCCCTAATGATTAGTAATGAATGATATGATTTACTTCTTTATCATTAAAATTTGAACTGAAAAATACCATAGGTGACTGCATGGTGTTATTTGGAATATGTGACATTCTATCCATCGATACAAGATTCTTATATCATCAGTAACTGCAAGTTAATTTCCTGTTATTATAAACTAACAAATTCCTTTTCTATTTTTCTTTAATTTTTTATTAAAAACCAATACAAATTTATCAATTTATTGTTTATTGTATGTAGTTGGTTAAAACTACTAGATGAGTTGGGTTGGACACCTGGATCAACTGTGGCTGGCCATAAGCTGCCTGGATTCCCTGTATGCCTCGCCTCAAGCATGCATAATTTGCTGAAAGTTCAACAAGGTCAACATACAGGTGACTCAAGAGGGGCTTGAGAGAGCCAAAGTCTGACAGGGTCTCATAAAAACATTAATAAAAGCTACAATTTTTGGCCAATTTCTTTCAGCTTTCTAAATTTAAAAGCTGAAATCCTTATGTGTGCATGATATGAAAATTATATCAACAGTGCTCACAGGAAACAAACGTGCCATGGTCAAAGTTCAGCAAAATTTAAGTTACTAATTTTACATTTATACTAATAACTTATAAAATTTGAAAAATTCATAACTAATTTTGGGTATTCAATTGAATCTTGATTAAATAATGTTACATCCCTGACAAAAAATCTCTAGCTTCAGCAATCCCCTTGTTAAGGGAGTAAATATATTTCTTGATTTTTTACAAAGCGCATCATGTTTGGACCCATAACTTAAAACAACTAAGCAATACTGACATCATTCTGGCATGTGCATAGAGAATGAAAAATATGTATATTATTTATGATTACAGTCAGATCAGTGGTTTTGATATTAGGCAGTCTTGAAGTGTAACAATGGGTTTTTAATGGAAAAATGAGGTTTTTCATTAATATCTTGAAGGTATTAAGTCCTAGTGACCAAATTCTTGGCATGGTAGGGGATTTTGGAGACATCTAGCTGTATGCCGAATTTAAGGAACTAAGAGCTGAAGCTGGGGAGCTGAGCTCTTGCAAACTGCATAACACTAGCTTGATGTATTCAATATGTTACATGGTGCTTGAAAACTTGAATAAAATCTACAGTTTTTGATCAACTGGTTTCAAATTTTTGGTGTTAACAGTTGAAAAGGTAAAAAAAACATGCTGTGAAAATTAAATCCACAGTACTTACAGGAAAAAAACGTGCCATGGTCAAAGTTGGGCAAAATTTAAGGTACCAATTTTTTATTTTTATTAATATTTTAAAAAATTTAAAAGATTTTCATCTAATTTTGGGTATACAATTTAATTTTGATTAATTAAAGTTATATTACTGGAAAAAAGGTCCATAGCTTTAACATGTTTTGTGTTAAGTGATCAAATATCTTTCTTGATTTTTTACAAAATGCATTATGTTTGGGTCCATAACTTTTTTAAATTATATAATACAGACATATTTTCTTGAATGTACATAGGAACTATATAGAGAAATATTTATGGTAAATATGAGGAAAAACAGATGAGTGGTTTTGATATTAGGCAGTCCTGAAGTGTGAAAATAGGTTTTTAATAAAAAATTGAGGTTTTTCCTTAATTTCTCAAAGGAACGAAGTCGAAAAGACCCAGTTTTCGGCTTGGTAGGAGATCTTGGGGACATCTAACATTATGCCGAATTTTGGATTCCTAGGTCTTACGGTTTCAAAACGTGCCACATCTACGGACGGACGGACGGACGGACGGACAGACGGACGGACGACGGACAATGGACCACGACTATAGCTCAGATGACTTATAGTCAGCTGAGCTAAAAACTTTAACAGATTTTGATCTAATTTTTGGTATACAATTAAATTTTGATTAATTTAAGTTGTATTACTGAAAAAAAGTCCCTACCTTTAACACTTTTGGTCTTAAGTAACAAAAAGTCTTTCCTGATTTTTTTACAAAGTCCATTATGTTTGGGCCCATAACTTTTTTAAATTAAACAATACTGACTTAATTTCTGGCATGTGCATAGGATCTATATAGAGGAATATTTATGGTAAATATGAAGAAAACCAGATGAGTGGTTTTGATATTAGGTAGTCCTGAAGTGTAAAAATAGATTTCTAATAAAAAATTGAGGTTTTTCCTTAATATTTCGAAGGAACTTAGTCCTATTGACCCAATTTTCGGCATGGTAGGAGATTTTGGGGACATCTCACTGTATGCTGAATTTCAGATTCATAGGTCCAACGGTGTCGAAACGTGCCAGTCTTATGGACGGACATCCAGACGTACAGACGACGGACAATGGACCACGACTATAGCTCAGATGACTTATAGTCAGCTGAGCTAAAAATGTTTATCCTCCAGGAATTGGGTTCATTTTATGTAAAATCAATATTTATATTTTTTTTCAATGGGTATGTGAAATATGATAACAAAATGATATTTGGAATACATTTGCTTGACCTTATAGGGGCATCTTGGATTCCTAGTAGGCTGCCATGTAGAAACGCATATATAGTAACACATATATATCATGGCTTCTAGGTAAGTAGGGAAAACAATCTTAGTGTCTTAACTAACATTTTTATGGGCAAGGAATACAATTATGCTAAATTATCAAAAATATGATTATTCATTAAAAAAAATTATTTACAAGTCAAAATTTGCTCTTTCCTTATTGTTCTGGGGCTTAGGCCCATATCTGAGAATGGGACAGTCTAAATTAAAGCAGCAATTTTTTTATATGTGTTATTCATGGCTTTAATATTTAAATTTTGATAGGAGCCATTTCCTCATAATGCATTATGGCAGCCATCCATGATAATATGTCCAGCCATTCTCATTGAATCTAGCCTTTTTCATGCAGTCAGCTGAGGTAAAAATAACCATGCTCATTTTGAAGGACATCCCTGCATGTAAAGACAGAAGATTCAGGTCAAACACCAAAGTTTGGTACCCTGTCTGACTGTTTGGTTGAATCAAATGTTTTTGGTGGCCAGTAATAATACATATATAGGTCACCTTGACCTGATTTCAGGTTTCCATGGAGATTACCCATGATGTTTTGGTCAGTAGCATGCAAAATATAGGTCACCATGACCTAATTCAGGTTTCCATGGAGATTACCAAGAACTTTCCTGTATATTACATTGGAACATTCTAGGGCAAGCAGATTTTCAAGGGTGCTAAATGGTGTTGGGATGATATGGGTTTTTGATATCATGATAATTATTAAAATTTTATCACGATATACCATGATATCATGATATTATTAATAATAATATATAGAGCTTAATGGCTGGCATGAATGAGCCATCAATATTTATAACAGCCACCTTTACGGTCTTTGCATTATACCAGGTTTTAACTTTATCATTTATACCAGACCTCACTGGATGTATACAGTTAGACATTTCTAGGTCTAACGATTATGATTTGTGCCCTGTTAACAGATAGACTGTTTCATCTGAAGGTCTCAAAAATAGAGAAAACAATGCGTCAAAATTAGAAAAAATACAGTACGCGCCACAAGTCTTCAGGAATTGATGAAACACTCCATGATCAATATGCATGGAAATATCATGGTAACCAAAGCATTAGTTATTCAGAGACTGGAGCTTTTGTATCAAATTTTAAATTATTCTGCGGGGCACTATCAAGCCCCATAGCTAAAAGAATATAGGTCAGTATGACTTATTTCAGGTTTCCTCCATGGGTGTAACATTAGAAGATTCTAGGCCTAGCAGATACAATTTGTGCCCCATCTGACTGACTTGATGCTCAAAATCATGTTTTCAGCCTGTAGTTCACAAAATACAGGTCACCATGACCTAATATCAAGTTCCAAGGAGATTGGCCTAGGATCTCCCTGGATGTACAGTTAGAAATTTCTATGTCTAAAGGTTACGATTTGTGCCCTGTTAACAGAGGGACTGCTTTATCTGAAGTTCTCAAAAATAGAGAAAAAACAAGGGACCCATGGGTCACGGCACTCAGCTGATTGTGACAATTATAACTGCATCAACATAGTTTTTTTGAAGTTGCATCAACATTTATACTTAATTTAGTCAGGTAACATCACATTATGCACACAGATATATATATTTTTATAAAATGTATTTTTTAAATTTGCAAAGCAATAATTATATGAAAATAACACTCCAGAATTCACAATTTTAAATTGCACCTTTATTTATCCATGATTTGTTTCATATATTATCAAATTATGCCTACTGATGGGTTAAATTATATTTTGTTTAATTATTTAAAAGGAAATAATTTCTTAAAAATACTTCATCAGAACAACGTGGCATCTCTTGGATTATTTCCGGAATTAATATTTCCAGAAAGTTGTGCACAATGGATCAAAAAAAGCTTTACATTAAAAAAATACAGCTGACAATAACAAACCATGTATTGCAATATAATTGGTGATAGTGGGGGGGGGGGGGGGGGGGTGTTAGGGTAGGGACCATGAGAATAAGTGTATGTTTATTACAACAGGGGTGTTCTGCCAGTGCTGCATCACTAATAAGGTTACCTAGGCAACGCTGTAGTGAGCAAGAGTGGGGTCTTGGATATATACAAAATGTAAATACATTAGAGCATCTGAAAAACTTCAATAATTAGAATAATTTTTAAGCTTTTACTTTCAAATTTCAGAATTCAACAGATTAAATCCCCATGTATCCTGGCTGTGAAAAATAAATATACTCAAGAGAAAAAAACGTGCCATGGTCAAATTTGGGCAAAATTTAAGGTACAAATTTTATATTTTTGCTAATATTTAAAAAAATTTAAAACATTTTGATCTACTTTTGGGTATACAATTAAATTTTGATTAATTAAAGTTATATTACTGAAAAAAGTCATTAGCTTTGAAATTTTGTTGTGTTAAGTGACCAAATATTTTTCCCGATTTTTTACAAAGTGCAATATGTTTGGGCCCATAACTTTTTTTTGAATTATACAATACACACCTAATTTCTGGCATGTACATAGGAACTATATAGAGGAATATTTATGGTAAATGTGAGGAAAAACAGATGAGTGGTTTTGATATTAGGCTGTCCTGAAGTGTGAAAATAGGTTTTTAATAAAAAAGTGAGGTTTTTCCCTAATTTCTCAAAGGAAGTTGCAAAGACCCAGTGTTCAGCTTGGTAGGAGATCTTGGGGACATGTTACATTATGCCAAATTTTGGATTCCTAGGTCTTACAGTTTCAAAACGTGCCACATCTACGGACATAAAGGACGACGGACAATGGACCACGACTATAGCTCAGATGGCTTATAGTCAACTGAGCTAAAAATGCGTCAAAATTAGAAAAAATACAGGATGCGCCACTTGTCTTCAGGAAATGATGAATACTTTGATCAAAATGCATGGCAACCCAAAATTGGCATAATGATGTTCACTCTTGCAATAAATTATATTTCTATGGACTCTTCAAGTCATTGTTAACTGTTGATAAAATATTTATTATGTTTACAAAATAAAAAACATTTTTAGGCAATTGCTCTTGTTGATTGACATGCTACAACCACAGACTAGTTATAGAATCAGGGAGACACAAAGGATTAGACAGAGAGGAAAGAACCTATATATATTGTTACTGACATGGTTACAATATTTTAGAAGACTAGAGTCATTTTATGTTAAAAAAGTCCTTTATACAATGATTTACGTCTGTTATAATTAAGGAGAGATCAGTCACAATCTCATGAATACAATTTCAAAAGAATATTTAAGTTGGAAATTCCATCTGAAATTTCAAATTTAGCATCTTTGGTTAACAAGGGTTTTGTTAAGAGACAGAAAATGTTAGAATATTGATATTTATAGCACCACTTTATGGCATGAAAAATTAGTTTACATTCATGTTTTCTCTACATCAAGAGAAAAGCAAGTTTGTATTGTCATTTTATTTCTATTTTTATTTTAAATGCACAAACATGGTTATTATTTGCTTGCATTCGAAATGGAATATTGATGTTTGTAATTGGAACATGGCTCTAACGGTTTCAAAACATGCCCTGTTAATGGATGTCCGGCCAACAGACAAAGGACCATAACTACAGCTCAGATGACTTATGGTCCCCTGAGTTTAAAAAGGCCAGATACTATGTTTTTGCACTCAGGCAGACTCATATACATGTATTATACAGGGCTGAATTTCAAGGGGATGGAACAGCAACACAACCCATATTTTCATTTTGAAATATGTGTGTTCAATGCCAAATAGATTTCTACAATACTTTACAATATATATATAATATATGATTTCTGAATCATGTTTTTTTCAGAATTTAAGGATCATTTCCTCACTTACTTTTCTTGATGGGATACATGTATGTGACATTACTGACATTATACCAAATGTGGGTTCATCATAAACATACACAGATCAGCTAGAACATGAAGTGAACCAACATTTTCTTACAAAATAGGTGGGTTCAACACCTAATTAAGCCTTTTGCTATATAATAATATAAATAATTTATTATAGTTTTTACAAGTAATATATGCAGTTAAAAATAAGCATAGCTTCTCGGCTTATTTTTCTGGATGTGTTACAAGAAGTCATTGACAACAAATTATCAAAAGTGGGTTCACTTTGCACAGAATAAATGTGGATTAACACTAACAGATAAATTGTTGAAATACATAAAAATTCAAATGTGGAATCACCAACTGAGTGTCTATTATGCAATGAACCCACATTTTTCTGCATAAATATATGGATTCCTGTGTTGTCTTAGCTCGAAAAATTAAGCCCGGCATAATTCACCTATTCCAGGATAGTAAGAGAAACTTCTAGCTCCTACAGGAAATTTTTTTACGCAAATATGGATAAACAGAAATACAAACTCATCCACCCTTAAAAGTCTTCCTTTATACAGGAATCAATCTAATTACTCCTTACCTATAAAAGTAAATTACTCCTTGACATAGACACTTAATTTTATTGCTTACTGCATAATTACTGTTGGGATTGTGATGAGCCTAATGCTACTGTAATAAACTAATATAATACATGGCAATGATGACATACCGTACTGGAAATTTACAAGAAAATGTTTTTCCTTTGACTCTGTGCAAGCAGAACTTAAATGCTGAACTGTTCTTAGTTTGTAATTTAATTTTAATTTATATGAACAAGCATTAATTACTCTTTAACATATATATATTAAAATTTGCAATATCACAGTAGAGACCTGAAATATTTTTTTTTCACTGTTCAGGTTTACTTTAGGCTAAGCCTAGCCTGAACATTAAGCCTCCATTCACAGGAATGCAAACAAGAAAGAATAATTAAATAAGCAATGTTTACGTTACAGACCTATAGCTGTAGCCAGGCTTAGCCCTGGCCTTGGTACACTTTTATTTAAAGGAAGTGCTTATTTCCACTCTTCCCCGGGAGTGGTAATAACGGCTGCTTATATATATATATATATATATATATATATATATATATATATATATATATATATATATATATATATTTATATATATATATATATATATATATATATATATATATAGAGAGAGAGAGTACAATGCAGACTGGCTGAAAATCTTTGAACAAGAAATACTGGTAACACACAGACTTGCTTATTTATAATTGAAATAGACTCACAGCAGACATTTTGGTGACTTTTTCCCCAGAATACTTATAATACATCGCACAAGCCTTTACCATGAGGGGGAGTGGAAATAAGCATCCCTAATTACCACTCCCGGGGAGTGGAAATTAGGCCTGCCTTATTTAAAATTTGAATTCCTACTTGTATCCATAATTCTTTATTTTAATTTATTGATTATAATAGTAAACCATAATTTTGATACAGTTCTAAATGAACGTCTATGGCACGTGGGAGACACGGGCGCGTTCTGCCGATGGATAATTTAAACTCAAAGCCGTGTAACTAGACATATTTATCCATATTTTACACCCTGACGCCATGACTTTCGACTTCCGGGTACCGTCTTCCAGGTTTTACACATAGCCAATAGTGTCATGGAGGTTATGGCTGACTCAAACGGGACTGCTCCGACCTCCTGAAGTTGTATACACCCTCCATTGTTCTGTAAGCCTTCACAGGGAGGGTTTAATTGAGAAAACAACTGGAATACTTACCAGGGCACCTTGAACAATCTTTCTTGAATCTGGTTATTAACTGTTGGCTCGTCATTTGAATTGGCATGGCTGATTTCCGGTGGCTAATGCTCGATTCCGGGCCCATGCTAGAAAGAGGTGGCCCGAAACCTGAATGACAGAGGTACTTCCGGGGGAAATTAGGTCTAATGGCTATTAATTCGGTCAACGTTAAACCCATCATTATTATCAAAGTTAGATGACGAAATGTGTTGCAAAAGTAATAATTTTATGAAATTTCAGTTGAATGCGATGAAATATGCCCTAGGTCATTGCCATAGCAACCTGTCAAAATAAGGATAACGGGTATCGGTAATTTCGCATTGAAGTCATTTCGCAAAGAGACGGTTCGCACGAGACGCAGCTCGCAACTTTTCCCCCTAACATGGATACGCGAGTTCACACTAATTTCCAAATGAATGTTATGTTTAGACAAAACTGCTGTCACTAAAATATTTGTTAAATTGACAAAATTTAAAAGAATAGGTGTTACAGAACGGCCGCTTAATGTATTTCAGTTAAACTTATTTAATTCATAATAGGGCTATAAAACTGTTTATTATAATATATATATATATATATATATATATATATATATATATATATATATATAAGATATGGGGTAATCAGTAATCGTTATAAATTACAATCATTTTTAGCTCAGCTGACTTTAAGTCATCTGAGCTATAGTTGTGGTCCATTGTCCGTCCGTCAGTCTGTCCTTCCGTAGATGTGGCACGTTTTGAAACCGTAAGACCTAGGAATCCAAAATTCGGCATAATGTTAGATGTCCCAAAGATCTCCTACCAAGCCGAAAACTGGGTCTTTTCGACTTTGTTCCTTTGAGAAATTAAGGAAAAACCTCAATTTTTTATTAAAAACCTATTTTCACACTTCAGGACTGCCTTATTTCAAAACCACTCATCTGTTTTTCCTCATAATTACCATAAATATTCCTCTATATAGTTCCTATGTACATTCAAGAAATTACGTCTCTATTATAGAATTTAAAAAAGTTGTGGGCCCAATTAAATGCATTTTGTAAAAAATCAGGAAAGATATTTGATCACTAACACAAAACATGTTAAAGCTATGGACCTTTTTTCCAGTAATATAACTTTAATTAATCAAAATTAAATTGTATACCCAAATTTAGATGACAATCTTTTAAATTTTTTAAAATATTAATAAAAATAAAAAATTGGTACCTTAAATTTTGCCCAACTTTGACCATGGCACGTTTTTTCCTGTAAGTACTGTGGATTTAATTTTCACAGCATGTTTTTGCTACCTTTTCAACTGTTAACACAAAAAATTTGAAACCAGTTGATCAAAAACTGTAGATTTTATTTAGGTTTTCAAGCACCATGTAACATATTTTTTACATCAAGCTAGTGTTATGCAGTTTGCAAGAGCTCAGCTCCTCAGCTTCAGCTCTTAGTTCCTTTAATTCGGCATACAGCTAGATGTCTCCAAAATCCCCTACCATGCCAAGAATTTGGTCACTAGGGCTTAATACCTTCAAGATATTATTGAAAAACTTCATTTTTCCATTAAAAACCCATTGTTACACTTCAAGACTGCCTAATATCAAAACCACTGATCTGACTTTAATCATAAATAATATACATATTTTTCATTCTCTATGCACATGCCAGAATGATGTCAGTATTGCGTAATTGTTTTAAGTTATGGGCCCAAACATAATGCACTTTGTAAAAAATCAAGAAATATATTTACTCCCTTAACAAGGAGATTGCTGAAGCTAGAGATTTTTTGTCAGGGATGTAACATTATTTAATCAAGATTCAATTGAATACCCAAAATTAGTTATGAATTTTTCAAATTTTATAAGTTATTAGTATAAATGTAAAATTAGTAACTTAAATTTTGCCCAACTTTGACCATAGCACGTTTGTTTCCAGTGAACACTGTTGATATAATTTTCATATCATACACACATAAGGATTTCAGCTTTTAAGTTTAGAAAGCTGAAAGAAATTGGCCAAAAATTGTAGCTTTTATTAATGTTTTTATGAGACCCTGTCAGACTTTGGCTCTCTCAAGCCCCTCTTGAGTCACCTGTATGTTGACCTTGTTGAACTTTCAGCAAATTATGCATGCTTGAGGCGAGAATACACGGGAATCCAGGCAGCTTATGGCCAGCCACAGTTGATCCAGGTGTCAAACCCAACTCATCTAGTAGTTTTAACCAACTACATAACAATAAACAATAAATTAATAAATTTTTATTGGTTTTTAATAAAAAATTAAAGAAAAACAGAAAAGGAATTTGTTAGTTTATAATAACAGGAAATTAACTTGCAGTTACTGATGATATAAGAATCTTGTATCGATGGATAGAATGCCACGTATTCCAAATAACACCATGCAGTCACCTATGGTATTTTTCAGTTCAATTTTAATGATAAAGAAGTAAATCATATCATTCATTACTAATCATTAGGGATCATATGATGGAAATTAATGATAGACAAAGATGCAGTTGATAATATTAATCTAGATTCCTACTGTGTCTAGTGTGTACATTGATGTGAAATTAGTCCTAAATGAATTTATTAAAGTTATTTTTTATATAAATAAAAGCCATAAAACCAGGTACTTATGATCATTATTTAAATGTGTGAATTTTGTATATTCTGGATTCTCAACATCATTGTTTGGTGAAAACTGAATAAATACCAGACATGGTGCGAATACTTTGTAATTGTATTTATATACGAATATCATTATGTACTCCATTATAAAATTTCTTGCATAAAGAATGGGAATTCAGGTAAAAATGAAAGTATATGAATACCAGTGCAAATACTTTCAAAATGTATTCATGAATGCATTTATGAATATATTCTTTAATATTATTTTTAAAATCATTTCAGTTATATCTCATTTAAAAAAAAATCATGATTCTCTTATTATTTTTAATAAAAATTATATTTGGGACAATATTTGTAATTTTTTTTAATTAATAGTTAAACCCTTATATATTCTGCTTTTAAGTTATATGGCCAAGTCAAAATCTGTGTGACAATAGTACTCCATTTGTTAATAAAATAAATGAAATCAATCCTCTTCCCTGTCTCCAAAGGTACTATCAAAATCATACATAAGCTAAGCAACAACAACTCATAATACAGCTTATATTTATTCCCACACAAAACCAGCATGTGCCTCATTTCTAAATAATATTTTATTATCATATATAACAGCTGAGCGTCGTGACCCATAGGTCCCTTGTTTTTAAGTAATCGTAATCGATTATATTTATTTTAAAAGGAAAGTATTTGTACTCTCCCAATGTAATCCTATTCATGAAAAATTGATATGATTACATATATATATTTTGTATTTTCCAATATTGAACAGCTACAGTTAATGTTTCCTTAAACACATCTTTCATGTACGTTTAACACTGCTAAAAAAAACATTAAGAGGGAAGTTTGCAGCTGTTATGACTACTGACAGCCAGCCATCAAATCATACTTAGGTAGTATATGTATCTAATGGAAGCTAGGTAGATTTGTTTTTAGGCATTTGGGTTGAAATAAGATGGGAATAAATAAAATCAGCAAATGTAATTTAATTTCTATCATATTAAGTTTGGTCATCATATAGCGTTGATAAAGACCATGGTAAAGTGCTCACTATAGCTTTTAGCTTTACTTAATTGTGTAATTGGTACTGCAGTGATGAGCAGTTATAGTGAGCCAGGTAATATTCACCTGCCAGTTACCTCCTAAGCAAATCACCTCATTAGTATATGAGCAAAGACTTTAAACCTAGTCATGATTAATTGTCCACACATAACCATAAACATATACCTTTGTACAACATATTGACCACACAAACTAATTTATGCCAGGTGTTCAGTAGCGTACATGGCTTAAATGCTTAAAAAAACATATCATACCTTATCATATCTTAAACGGTTAGATTTAACATTTTAATGGTGGAAAATAAACAGACACGGCCCAATATTTTTCATGTACATGCATATATACTGAAATAAAAAAAAAAAAAACAAAACTCGAGGATAAAGGGATCCATTTCTATCAAGTATGTATTATGCCCAGAGTCACAAGCTGAGTGCTCTAGCTGGAGGACAGTATTGGATGACAACATTACACACCTTATATTTTACAAAGATATGGTCAGGTTAATCCTGTTAAGTTATTAAATTATAAGTTAATTAGCTGAAGGGGGGGGGGGGGGAGGGTATGGTACATGTACTTCTATAGAGATAGAATTTGATTCACCATGGAACTTCAGTGGCAATCCAGCTGTTATCTAGGGACACAGAGGTGGATATCAAAAGAGCAGGACTCATTGTAATATGGCTTTGACTTTATTGATATGTATATACTGGCTTTGACTTTATTGATATGTATATACTGGCTTTGACTTTATTGATATGTATATACTGGCTTTGACTTTATTGATATGTATATACTGGGTTTCCTGCTGGAGGCTAAACAATGGCAACCTCCGCGCTTCCCTCAGAATGTTCAAAATCAAACTCAACTAAAGTCAACAGAGCACCTCATATTCCCGACAACACCAGATGATCAGCAGGTGTATATGAACAAATTCATGTTGACCACAGATGATGGTTCAGTGCTGCCTGATCCATGGACATGCTATCGAGCACAGGCACTCGTTTCCAGCACTAAAATGGCCTAGAAACTGTAGACACATTTGAGTATGGGCGATATACCCGTTGTAAAAGTTCAACCTATCCCTGAGGCATGTTGTTTTCAGTGCCATCTTCTGTCATCGTCGTCCTCATCTGTAGGATATCTTGTAAACGCGTTAACTTTTCAAGGTCTGCATATTTTCCGCCAAAATTTGAAACACTCCATTGTTCATGCGGAGGAGTTTGAAAACCAGTGACCTAGGCCTTCATATTCAAGGTAAAATCTGCCGAAATGTGAAATATTTGTGAACCCCATAACTTTTGAAGTATTCTACATTTTCCCCTCAAATTTGGTACACATATTGTTCCTGCCAAGTTTTTGAAAAATTTTGAAAACCGGTAACCTTGACCATCATCTTCAAGGTCAAATCTGCCAAAATGTAAAATTTTGTAACCCCATAACTTTTGAAGTATAAACATTTTGTCCTCAAATTTGACACAGCAATTGTTCCTACAAAAATCAAGGACAAGTTAAAAAAACTGATCTTAACCATCATCTTCAAGGTCAAATCTGCAGAAATATGACATTTTTGTGAACCTCATAACTTCTGAAGTATTCCACATTTTGTCCTCAAATTTGGTACACCAATTGTTCCTACCATGTTCTCGGACAAGTTCAAAACCTGGTGACCTTGACCTTTCTCTTCAATGTTAAAATTCCCGAAATGTAATATTTTTATGAACCCCATAACTTTTGTAGTATTTCCAATTTTATCCTCAAATTTGGTACAACAATTGTTACTACCAAGCTCTTAGAAGAGTTTTAAACCTGGTGACCTTGACCAGGATCACTGGAAGTATAGTTATTGTCTTGTGGATGAGATAACTTTTGAAGGGCTGCATATGTTCCTCCAAAATTTGAAACACTCATTGTTCCTACCAAAATCTTGGACGTGATAGAAATCCTGTGACCTTGAACCTAGATCTTCAGGGTCAAAACATATGCAATTCTCGGCTTATTGTGACCCAAATAACTTTGTCAGTAATGAAGATTTTTCTTCAAATTTGACATCAGTTTTTCTGCCAAAATGTAATCAGAGTTCGAAAAGCAGCTAGTGACCTTGACTTTCAAAGTCTAATCTGCTGAGACCTAGATTCATTGATTGGAGATATTGCAAGTTTTACCCCTTATGTTTTTGGAGGAACTTAATGGGGGAGACGTATATCTGTTGTGCACTGCAAAAACAGAGCCATTCTAGTTTGGACTTTTTTTTTACACATTTTTATGTCTATTTTGGAGAACTTCAAATGAAGCAGTTGTCCATTAACAGTGATACTCTGCCTTTAGATTCAGTAGTTTAGTACGGGGGGGGGGGGGGCAGAACTTGCCAAAATGAAGTGATCTCAATTACCAGGATTTATAAAGAAAACACTTTTAAGTATATTTTAATTGTCAAGCACATGCAGTAGTTTCATCCCCTTTTTTAAAGCCAGGACATATTTTCTCAGCAATTTCCATAAATGTTAATGTCTGCCCTTTACGGCCACAGTATATGATAAAAATCTTTCCGAGCCATACATTTGATAAAATTGTCATTCATTCTAATGTGCTCAATTTTTACTATATTACAGGGAAAATAATAATTTAGGTGATACTAAGTTTTCTTCCTTAAAACAGGGTATCAAATTTGTATGGATAGTTTTCATTTATTTGGTAATTCCATGTGAATCAATAAATTCCCCCTGAATGACCATGTCTGATTTGTCTAATACTTCATGATGATACTTTCAATTTTCCCAATATGCAACATTTAAAGCCATGTATATGCAAAAGTTTTGTATATTTGGATACTTTCGCCTAACAAATGGGCATGACCCTAGATTTCTATACCAAAAAAATTGCTAAAATGTTACAGGTTTCCGTAAGTTAATACTTTTTAGCTCAGCTGACTGATGGGGCCCCGAAGTACCCCCCAGAAAAGTCCAAAATTTCATACAAAAACTTCAATATCTCATTAACTACTTGACTGATGGTCATGATTTTTGGCATACATATTGATCATAAGAGGTTCCATCAGTTCCTGAAGACTGGTGGCGCCACCTGTATTTTTCGATTTTTTACGAATTTTTTTCTCTATTTTTGAGACCTTTAAAAATGTGAACATCTGTTAACAAGGCACAAATCGTAACGACTGGACTTAGAATCTTCATTCTCGACACACTGAGAGACCTATGAAAAGTCTCCATGGAAACCAGAAATTAGGTCTCTGTTACCCATATCCTTCCAGCTATGGGGCCCCAAACTACCCCCCAGAAAAGTAAAAAAATTCATACAAAAACTTCAATATCTCATTAAATACTTGACTGATGGTCATGATTTGTGGCATAACTATTGATCATGAGATGTGTCATCACTTCCTGCAGACTGGTGGTGCCACCTTTATCGTTCGTTTTTTTATGATTTTTTCCTCTATTTTATGAGACCTTTAAGGATGCTGTCATCTGTTAGCATGGCACAAATTGTAACGACTGGACCTAGAATCTTCATTCTTGACACACTGAGAGGTCCATGAAAAATATCCTTGGAAACCAGAAATTAGGTCTCTGTTAACCATATCCTTCGAGCTATTGGGCCCCAAAGTACCCCCCCCCCTCCCCAGAGTAGTCAAAAATTTCATACAAAAACTTCAATATCTCAATAACTACATCACTGATGGTCATGATTTTTGGCATACATATTGATTATGAGATGTTCCATCAGTTCCTGCAGACTTGTGGCGCCACCTGTATTGTTCGATTTTTTACGATTTTTTCCTCTGTTTTTGAGACCTTTAAGGATGCTGTCATCTGTTAACGTGGCACAAATCATAATGACTGGACCTAGAATCTTCATTCTCGACACACTGAGAGACCTATGAAAAGTCTCCATGGAAACCAAAATTAGGTCTCTGTTACCCATATTCTTCGAGCTATGGGGCCCTAAAGTACCCCCAAGAAAAGTAAAAAATTTCATACAAAAACTTCAATATCTCATTAACTACTTGACTGATGGTCATGATTTGTGGCATAACTATTGATCATGAGATGTGTCATCAGTTCCTGCAGACTGGTGGCGCCACCTGTATCGTTCGATTTTTTACGATTTTTTCCTCTATTTTTGAGACCTTTAAGGATGCTGTCATCTGTTAGCATGGCACAAATCGTAACGACTGGACCTAGAATCTTCATTCTCGACACACTAGAAGACCTATGAAAAGTCTCCATGGAACCAGAAATAAGGTCTCTGTTACCCATATCCTTCGAGCTATGGGGCCCCAAAGTACCCCCCCAGAGTAGTCAAAAATTTCATACAAAAACTTCAATATCTCAATAACTACATCACTGATGGTCATGATTTTTGGCATAAATATTGATTATGAGATGTTCCATCAGTTCCTGCAGACTGGTGGCGCCACCTATATTGTTTGATTTTTTTACGATTTCTTCCTCTATTTTTGAGACCTTTAAGGATGCTGTCATCTGTTAGCATGGCACAAATCGTAACAACTGGACCTAGAATCTTCATTCTCAAAACACTGAGAGACCTATGAAAAGTCTCGATGGAAACCAAAAATTAGGTCTCTGTTACCCATATCCTTCGAGCTATGGGACCCCAAAGTACCCCCAGAGTAGTCAAAAATTTCATACAAAAACTTCAATATCTCAATAACTACTTCACTGATGGTCATGATTTGTGGCATAACTATTGATCAAGAGGTGTTCCATCAGTTCCTGCAGACTGGTGGCACAACCTGTATTTGTTCGGTTTTTTTTTACGAATGTTTTATCTATTTTTGAGGCCTTTAAATATATGAACATCTGTTAACAGGGCACAAATCATAAAAACTGGACCTAGAATCTTCATTCTTGACACACAGGGAGACCCATGAAAATTCTCCATGGAAACCTGAAATTAGGTCTCTGTTACCCATGTTCTTTAGGCTGTATAGCTCCAAAATACCCCCCAGAATAATGGAAAATTTGATACAAAAAGTGCAGTATATCAATAACTTCAACACTGATGGTCATGATTTTTGGCATACATATTGATCATGAGCTGTTCCATCAGTTTCTGCAGAGAGGGTGCGCCACATCTATTTTTTTCAAATTTTTACGAATTTTTTTTCCTCTTTTTTCAAGACCTTTGAAGATGTGGCCATCTTTTAACAGGGCACAAATCGTAACGACTACACCTAGAATCTTCTCTCTTGACATGCAGGGAGGCCCATAAAAAGTCTTTTTGGAAACCTGAAATTAGGTCTCTGTTACCCATAAGCTTTGAGCTATGGGGCTCCGAAGTACCCCCCAGAATAATGGAAAATTTGATACAAAAGCTCAAGTATCTAAACAACTATTGCAGTGATCACCATGATTCTTTGCATGGATATTGATCATGGAATGTGTCATCAGTTTCTGCAGTATGGTGGCGCCACCTGTATTTTTTTTTATTTTTACGAATTTTTTTCTCTATTTTTGAGACCTCATAAGATGCGGTCATCTGTTAACATGGCACAAATCGTAACAACTGGACCTAGAATCTTCTCTCTTGACATGCTGAGAGGCCCATGAAAAGTCTCCTTAAAAACTTGAAATTAGGTCTCTGTTACCCATAACCTCTTGAGCTATGGGGCTCCGAAGTACCCCCAGAATAATGGAAAATTTGATACAAAAGCTCAAGTATCTGAACAATTATGATATTGATCACCATGATTCTTTGCATGGATATTGATCATGAAATGTTTAATCAGTTTCTGCATTCTGGTGGCGCCACCTGTATTATTTCGATTTTTTAAAGTTTTTTTTCTCTATTTTTGAAACCTTTTAAGATTTGGTCATCTGTTAACAGGGCACAAATAATATCAACTGGACCTAGAATCTTCTGTCATGACATGCAAGGACGGTCATAAAAAGTCTATATGGAAACCTGATACAAGGTCTCTGTTACTGATATCCTTTCAGCTATGAGGCTCGGAAGTTCCTCCCAGAATAATGCAAAAATTGATACAATAACTAATGCATTGATCACCATGATTGTCTACATTTGTATTGATAATGGCTTGTTTCATCAGTTTCTGTAGACTGGTGGTGCCACCTGTATTTTGATTTTTTAAGAATTTTTTTCTTGATTTTTGAGACCTTTAAACATTCGGTCATCTGTTAACAGGCCACAAATCATAATGACTTGACCTAGAATCTTCTTTCTTAACATGCAGGGAGGTCCATGAAACATCTTGGAAACCTGAAATTAGGTCTCTGTTACCCATATCCTTCATGCTCTGGGGCTCCGAAGTACTCCCCAGAGTAAAGATTTGGTCATCTGTTAACAGAGCACAAATTATAATGACTTGACCTAGAATCTCCTTTCTTGATATGCTGGGAGGCCCCTGAAAAGTCTCCTTGTGCACCCGAAATTACATCTCTGTTACCCATATCCTTCATCCTATGCGGCTTTGAAATACCCCCCAGAATAAACGTTTGGTCATCTGTTAACAGGGCACACATCATAATAACTGGACCTAGAATTTTATTTTTTGACATGCTGGGAGACCCCTGAAAAGTCATCTTGTAAACCTTGAAAATAGGTGTCTGTTACCCATATCCTTCATGCTACAGAGCTCCATAGTACCCCAATGAATATTGGATGATTTTATACAAAAGGTCAAGTTTGGAAAAAGTATTTCATTCACATTTGACATTCAGATGATAAAATTACTTTTGTCAATGTCTTCCTGGTCAGCTGAGCGTCATGACCCCTGGGTCACTTGTTTTTTAACTATTCACTCCAAATGCATGAAGCCTGTAGGGGTTGTTCTACACTATTATGTGTTTTCTACTTCTAAGACAGATGGAAAATTAAAAATTTACAAAGTTATACCCTGGTAAAAATTGTGTAAAAAAATCCGGCCTCTCTGACCCTCTGTATATCTGACCCAAACTATATATTTCAAATTGATAAATACATGTTATACTAATGTTTAGGCGTTTTATTAGCAACATATGAATGCAATCGAATTGTATGATTTATAAGACATTTAAAACCGAAATTTATATAACTGATATATATATATATATATATAGCTTTTCTATATGTTTACTGAATAAATACTTAAAGAAGACCATTTAACCTGTCTACTTAATGTTATGACGTAAATCTTAAATTGTTTGCAATGATTCTGTTGTGATGATTCTATATATGATATAGTTATTAATGAGAAAAAAAAATTTTTTTTTACTATTTTCGTAAGGTTTATCTGTCCTTTTTAGAAATTCTTATTATTTCCCTTTATACATATTGTCTAAAATACGTAACTATCCCTGTTAATTCAAGAATTCCTAGGTATCCTGGTTAAGCAATACACAATTTATAGACTATGTCTTTACTTACCTCTTATATTGGAAAGATTTTAAAAATATGATTTTCCTTCAATAAAATTTAAAAATGATGACAGACTTTAATTTTTTTCCCTATTCAATCAACAAACTAGAGAACCGAGGGAATGGAATAATGTATTGATTATGAAGATACCATACTTTTTTTTATATAAAATTGTTTACTTTTTTGCTGGTTTACCGTGCTTTTGGCCGAATGCATTAAAAATTGTGAAAATGGGTTATTTGTAGAATAATTAAACATATTAATTCATATGATTAAAATAGATTATCATATAGCTATTGAGCTATATGGAGGTCCTTGTCTGCATATAATATTGTATACGTAACGATAATAGTAATTTTTGTCAGACTGTAATTGAATATTCCGAGGTGTCTCCATTCCAGATACAAAATATACGGAAAACTGTGGTGAAATAACGAAAGGACGATCTTTGAATGTTTGACGACGCGAGACAGTTGTTACTTCTAATACCTCACAACGTTCGTTATAAATATTAATAATATTTACTCTCATGTATTACATAATTACTATAGTTTTGCTTTTTTTCCACATAGAAACCTTGGGGGGGGGGGCGATGATTGTACACACCACAGCCCCCACCTTAAATTCTATGGGGTATGCATCCCCCCCCCCCCACCTATCTACGCCCCTGCCAGGTAGATTTGTACAACATATTATTGTCTCGGCAGTGGGGACTCCAACACGAATCTGTCTAAAAAATTAGAGAATTAAGATTTCACCAGCTCAGTACTTTTATATGCAGTAAACTCTCTCCAGAAAATGGACCAATCAAAGGAACATGAATAGACATGGGCATTTTATTCTGGTGAAGGTGATCACTGTTACTACAACCATATTTTTGTCTCGCAGAACCCCACATTTTAATCATGTAGCCCGCCCTGCCCTGCATATGCCAGCTTTAAGCCCGGACCTGCCCCCAACCCGCAGTTGAAATTTCTTTGACCCACCCTGAGAAATCATAAAATCAAAACTTATGTTTCCAAAGTGCAACAAGCATTTGAAATGATATAAATCATTTATAGTTATTCTTCAGACTATTTTATCTATCTCATATCTCGATCGTTGGGGTACATGTGAATTCGGCCCATTTCAAACCTGGCCCGTACCAACCCGGCCCGTACTTACCAACCCGGCCCGTTCAAATAACCTACCCGGTCCGTATTATATATGGACCTGGCTCATACGCTCACGTGAATTAGGCCTAATATATATTGGCGCTGAAAAATCCCACGTTTTGAAATAAAGTAATGGATATAACAATAATTATTTGATGTTTGAGATGTCATAAAATACTTTGTTTTTATTCATATTTAATTTTTAGCTCAGCTGACTATAAGTCATCTGAGCTATAGTCGTGGTCCATTGTCCCGTCGTCCGTCCGTCTGTCTTGCCGTCCGTCCGTCCGTCCGTAGATGTGGCACGTTTTGAAACCGTAAGACCTAGGAATCCAAAATTCGGCATAATGTTAGATGTCTCCTACCAAGCCAAAAACTGGGTCTTTTCGACTTCGTTCCTTTGAGAAATTAAGGAAAAACCTCAATTTATAATAAAAACCTGTTTTCACACTTCAGGACTGCCTAATATCAAAACCACTCATCTGTTTTTCCTCATATTTACCATAAATATTCCTCTATATAGTTCCTATGTACATTCAAGAAATTACGTCTGTATTATATAATTTAAAAATGTTATGGACCCAATTAAATGCATTTTGTAAAAAATCAGGAAAGATATTTGATCACTTAACACAAAACATGTTAAAGCTATGGACCTTTTTTCCAGTAATATAACTTTAATTAATCAAAATTAAATTGTATACCCAAATTTAGATGAAAATCTTTAAATTTTTTAAAATATTAATAAAAATAAAAAATTGGTACCTTAAATTTTGCCCAACTTTGACCATGGCACGTTTTTTTCCTGTAAGTACTGTGGATTTAATTTTCACAGCATGCTTTTGTTTTCTTTTCAACTGTTAACACAAAAAATTTGAAACCAGTTGATCAAAAACTATAGATTTTATTCAAGTTTTCAAACACCATGTAACATATTGTTTACATCAAGCTAGTGTTATGCAGTTTGCAAGAGCTCAGCTCCCCAGCTTCAGCTCTTAGTTCCTTAAATTCGGCATACAGCTAGATGTCTCCAAAATCCCCTACCATGCCAAGAATTTGGTCACTAGGACTTAATACCTTCAAGATATTAATGAAAAACTTCATTTTTCCATTAAAAACCCATTGTTACACTTCAAGACTGCCTAATATCAAAACCACTGATCTGACTTTAATCATAAATAATATAAATATTTTTCATTCTCTATGCACATGCCAGAATGATGTCAGTATTGTGTAATTGTTTTAAGTTATGGGCCCAAACATAATGCACTTTGTAAAAAATCAAGAAATATATTTACTCCCTTAACAAGGGGATTGCTGAAGCTAGAGATTTTTTGTCAGGGATGTAACATTATTTAATCAAGATTCAATTGAACACCCAAAATTAGTTATGAATTTTTCAAATTTTATAAGTTATTAGTATAAATGTAAAATTAGTAACTTAAATTTTGCCCAAATTTGACCATGGCACGTTTGTTTCCTGTGAGCACTGTTGATATAATTTTCATATCATGCACACATAAGGATTTCAGCTTTTAAGTTTAGAAAGCTGAAAGAAATTGGCCAAAAATTGTAGCTTTTATTAATGTTTTTATGAGACCCTGTTAGACTTTGGCTCTCTCCAGCCCCTCTTTAGTCACCTGTATGTTGACCTTGTTGAACTTTCAGCAAATTATGCATGCTTGAGGCGAGGCATACACGGGAATCCAGGCAGCTTATGGCCAGCCACAGTTGATCCAGGTGTCCAACCCAACTCATCTAGTAGTTTTAACCAACTACATAACAATAAACAATAAATTAATAAATTTTTATTGGTTTTTAATAAAAAATTAAAGAAAAATAGAAAAGGAATTTGTTAGTTTATAATAACAGGAAATTATAACTTGCAGTTACTGATGATATAAGAATCTTGTATCGATGGATAGAATGTCACGTATTCGAAATAACACCATGCAGTCACCTATGGTATTTTTCAGTTCAATTTTAATGATAAAGAAGTAAATCATATCATTCATTACTAATCATTAGGGATCATATGATGGAAATTAATGATAGACAAAGATGCAGTTGATAATATTAATCTAGATTCCTACTGTGTCTAGTGTGTACATTGATGTGAAATTAGTCCTAAATGAATTTATTACAGTTATTTTTTAATATACATAAAAGCCATAAAACCAGGTACTTATGATCATTATTTAAATGTGTGAATTTTGTATATTCTGGATTCTCAACATCATTGTTTGGTGAAAACTGAATAAATACCAGACATGGTGCGAATACTTTGTAATTGTATTTAAATACGAATATGATTATGTACTCCATTATAAAATTTCTTGCATAAAGAATGGGAATTCCGGTAAAAATGAAAGTATATGAATACCAGTGCAAATACTTTCAAAATGTATTCATGAATGCATTCATGAATATATTCTTTAATATTATTTTAATAATCATTTCAGTTATATTTTATTTTAAAAAATCATATGATTCTCTTATTATTTTTAATAAAAAGTATATTTGGGACAATATTTGTAATTTTTTTTAATTAACAGTTAAACCCTTATATTATATATTCTGCTTATAAGTTATATGGCCAAGTCAAAATCTGTGCGACAATAGTACTCCATTTGTTAATAAAATAAATGAAATCAATCCTCTTCCCTGTCTCCAAATTAACTATCAAAATCATACATAAGCTAAACAACAACACTCATAATACAGCTTATATTTATCACCACACAAAACCAGCATGTGCCTCATTTCTAAATAATATTTTTTTATCATATATAACAGCTGAGCGTCGTGACCCATAGGTCCCTTGTTTTTGTTATGAAAGAAAGAAAGAGAGAGAGAGAGAGAGAGAGAGCGCGAACAGGAACGAGAACTAATTTTGCTTGTTAATATTGGTTTAACCTGTGACATTTATAAATGAGATAACTTTTAAATAAATTTTAACAATATTTATTATCTCCGGTGCCGCAGTTTGGTGTCACTATATAGCTGATATAGGGCCTATATATATATATATATATATATATATATATATATATATATATATATATATATAATATATATTTATATATGTATATGTATACACATATTTTTTAAGAGTTGCTATCATGTGACTATTTGATCTATAGTAATATTTTATATGATTTTTTAAATGAAACACATAGCATTACAATTACACTGTTCGTCAAGCAGATGTTTAGACAATGATTAATATCTGGTATCAAATTAGGAGACTTATATATCTGTGAAGAAATGTAAGGATTATAACAAGTGACCCATGGGTCATGACGCTCAGTTGACTTAGAAGGCATTCACAAAACGAATTTTACCATCTGAATGCCAAATTTTGTAGATGGTATCCCCATTCAACTGAAGCTTAGCTCGGATGATATTGGTAACAGCTACTAGAGACCTAAATGTCAAGTTAGAAGATTCTAAGTGCAATGGTTACGATTTGTGCCCTATTAACTGACAACAACACCTTTCAAGGTCTCAAAAATAGAGAAAAAATGCGTAAATATTGAAAAAAATCCAGGTGACACCACCGGGTTGGGTATTTCACGGGCCGGGTTAGTATGAATGGGCCGGGTTGGTAAGAATGGGCCGGGTTGGTACGGACCGGGTAAAAAAAAAAATGGGCCGAATACACCTGAACCCTTTTGGTGAGACTAACTGTTGGATCTGTATACTCTGTATCTGTATGCAAATTTTCTCTTCTTTGATACATTTGGATACAGGTTAGACTTAACGATTCTTGCGTTACCTTTTGACAATATTCATGTTTGTGATCGTGTCTGTAACCATGATCACTTTTTGAAGTAATCATAAAGTATAGACTAATGCTAATCGATATCGATTACATGAAATTTGGTAAATGTTATTGTAATCGTTTACTTTCAAAGTAATCGTAATCGATTACATATATCAAGTAAACACCCCATGTCTGATATATATCATGAATAAACCGTACACATACATTTTCTCCACTTCATTTTGAGTAGCTTCTGTTATTTTTTATAAGATGTACACATGGATTGACTGTCAGATGTTCTATTTCTAAAGTAAAATCACTATTTCGTTCAGGATCGATCTCACACGCAGTGGGTTGCCAAGGACTCTACAGACTTTTTTATCAGGCGTCGTCTGGGCTGAGGGCTCATTTATGTTAGTTTCTTGCTATAGTAATCTGCAGATATTTGCAGCTTTACCTGTTTTTTAGCCATTGATCTTTTAATTTTGATATATACCTCACCGGCTAGGACCTCAACGTGAAGTTGTTGAAGTGAGCAATCGTCTCCTTCTCGATCACATATTTTATCATTAATAAACAGTACCGTTATATCGATATGTTCCGTTCTCGCAAAACACAAATGTCTGGACAACGCTGTCTCATAAGTCCGTGTAGACAACGAAGGGCTGCCTTCTGGGTTTAAGCCACCTCGGAGCAGGCTTAGGGCTTAAGCCTGGTACCAGGCTTGAGCCTCCTCGTTTTATTTAATTGCAACAGACTCACGCGTTTGGCACCGGGCTTAAGTCAAAAACGGGTGATATCGACCTTAATCAACGTTAATGCAACAGGGCCCCGGACGGTAAAAGTCACAGGTCATGACCTCTCGCCCGGACCGGGGCTCAGCTTGGCTTTAGATCACAGACGACCAAAGACGTTTATAATGGCTCAAAATGATTAGCTCACTATAACAAACCCGGCCGGACAATCATTGTCACGGGCCATGACCTCTCGCCTGGGCCGGGAGCCAATCCCCGATCCTGTAACATTTGCATCACGGATTGAAACGAGTCCCACCCACCAATCATAAGGCGCATATGATATCATACATTTATTTATCACGTTTGATAACGATCGCGTAGGATTTTTAACAGAACTTAAACGAGATGTCAGAAATTAATATATTTCATATGCGATTCTTTTAATATCATGGAGAGAGTGAGTAATAAAGAAATTTTACGGACCTAGTGCAGAAATACGTTGCGACGCCTACCAGCAAGTCCAAGCCAGGGGCGGATCCAGGATTTTGGAAAGGGGAGGGTCACGCCCAGGAAGACTGAAAGAAAACCTAAAAATAGGTCCGGGAAGTAGGGTGTCCGGGTCGCAAAATGTGGGTTGAAACCCTAAAACCCTAATTTGTTTCGACTTAAATATTAAATAAAAAATACCGGCTTATATGGTCACCCGCCGTTAGCAAATTCAACATAGACACATGGTAGTGATCTATCCATATACGTACTACTAAAATTTTCCTGTCCGTTTGTCCCAGAAAACCCGCTGAAACGGGCCATGACAGTTAGCCAGTTTGCCATCAGCGTCAGTCAGATGCTCTAACTTACAGAATGCACACAAATTTGGCCGTTCCACTTGCACACAATTGAATTCCCGGCAGCATCATATCACAGTTAGCAGTGGACGGCATTTAGTAGGATTTAGGCTGGATGTTTAAATTGTAACGTAATATTCACATGAATGTGGTTGATGTATAAAATTAATTAAACCCTAATTAAACTGTTAGCAGTATAGAAAGGCAGCATACGCAATATTGGATGTATAGCGATATTATTGACTCGTCAAAGTCGCAGAACGAGTCATTTAGCTTGCGCAACTTATGCTAACACATGTACTTGCTGAAAATATTGCACAGATATACTAATTAACAGCGGTCATCGGTTATGTACATAATTCCCGAACCAGAAACGTTCTGGCACACAGGATCCCGATCACCGCTCCTATAAGGTATCGGTGCGCCATAGTCATTATTATTTTGATCATGTGTTGACATAACGTTATGGTCATCGTGCAGTTGTGACATACTAGTATCAAAATTATCATCCCTTATTAACCCACCATTGTTTTCATCGTTAAGACCTGCGGTATTTACATTATTAACATTTGCAATAATATCATCATTAGAACCATTTATCGGGGGAACATTTGGATGATCGGATTGTTTCATCCGTCGCATCCGATAATTCAAGATCTAAATGCATCACACTCACATCTTCAGAACTACACATGTGAGGTTCATGGTTTGGTGTGAAAGTGAAAACAAGGTCCTCATCTGTTGATGACTCTTCTGACTCTGATGATGTATCATTTGGTTTGGGTTTGGTAGTTACTGGTTTCTGTTTAGTGTCAACTGGCAACCCTATGTATGTAAGGGTCAGATTGCAATGTAGGGTGCGAGTAAGTCTCTTATTACCCAGGAGGCAAACGATATAAGACTGGAAAATCCTTATTGGGTTGTTCCAATACCTCATACACCTGCTCTTCCCATTTATCGGTCAGTTTTTGTATTCAAATTAGCCCTGCCTTTCGTGCCAAGACGTGATCTCCGATACCCAGCACCGCATTACGAGCACGTTTATCATATAATCGTTTGTGGTGACACCTGGACGAGAGGGATATACGCTGAGAAATTTCGAAAGTAGGTCTTTGAGATCGGAAACATATGTGCTGTAATTCTGATGGTTGTCTCTGTTACCCATATCCTTCGAGCTATGGGGCCCCAAAGTACCCCCCCAGAGTAGTCAAAAATTTCATACAAAAACTTCAATATCTCAATAACTACATCACTGATGGTCATGATTTTTGGCATAAATATTGATTATGAGATGTTCCATCAGTTCCTGCAGACTGGTGGCGCCACCTATATTGTTTGATTTTTTTACGATTTCTTCCTCTATTTTTGAGACCTTTAAGGATGCTGTCATCTGTTAGCATGGCACAAATCGTAACAACTGGACCTAGAATCTTCATTCTCAAAACACTGAGAGACCTATGAAAAGTCTCGATGGAAACCAAAAATTAGGTCTCTGTTACCCATATCCTTCGAGCTATGGGACCCCAAAGTACCCCCAGAGTAGTCAAAAATTTCATACAAAAACTTCAATATCTCAATAACTACTTCACTGATGGTCATGATTTGTGGCATAACTATTGATCAAGAGGTGTTCCATCAGTTCCTGCAGACTGGTGGCACAACCTGTATTTGTTCGGTTTTTTTTTACGAATGTTTTATCTATTTTTGAGGCCTTTAAATATATGAACATCTGTTAACAGGGCACAAATCATAAAAACTGGACCTAGAATCTTCATTCTTGACACACAGGGAGACCCATGAAAATTCTCCATGGAAACCTGAAATTAGGTCTCTGTTACCCATGTTCTTTAGGCTGTATAGCTCCAAAATACCCCCCAGAATAATGGAAAATTTGATACAAAAAGTGCAGTATATCAATAACTTCAACACTGATGGTCATGATTTTTGGCATACATATTGATCATGAGCTGTTCCATCAGTTTCTGCAGAGAGGGTGCGCCACATCTATTTTTTTCAAATTTTTACGAATTTTTTTTCCTCTTTTTTCAAGACCTTTGAAGATGTGGCCATCTTTTAACAGGGCACAAATCGTAACGACTACACCTAGAATCTTCTCTCTTGACATGCAGGGAGGCCCATAAAAAGTCTTTTTGGAAACCTGAAATTAGGTCTCTGTTACCCATAAGCTTTGAGCTATGGGGCTCCGAAGTACCCCCCAGAATAATGGAAAATTTGATACAAAAGCTCAAGTATCTAAACAACTATTGCAGTGATCACCATGATTCTTTGCATGGATATTGATCATGGAATGTGTCATCAGTTTCTGCAGTATGGTGGCGCCACCTGTATTTTTTTTTATTTTTACGAATTTTTTTCTCTATTTTTGAGACCTCATAAGATGCGGTCATCTGTTAACATGGCACAAATCGTAACAACTGGACCTAGAATCTTCTCTCTTGACATGCTGAGAGGCCCATGAAAAGTCTCCTTAAAAACTTGAAATTAGGTCTCTGTTACCCATAACCTCTTGAGCTATGGGGCTCCGAAGTACCCCCAGAATAATGGAAAATTTGATACAAAAGCTCAAGTATCTGAACAATTATGATATTGATCACCATGATTCTTTGCATGGATATTGATCATGAAATGTTTCATCAGTTTCTGCATTCTGGTGGCGCCACCTGTATTATTTCGATTTTTTAAAGTTTTTTTTCTCTATTTTTGAAACCTTTTAAGATTTGGTCATCTGTTAACAGGGCACAAATAATATCAACTGGACCTAGAATCTTCTGTCATGACATGCAAGGACGGTCATAAAAAGTCTATATGGAAACCTGATACAAGGTCTCTGTTACTGATATCCTTTCAGCTATGAGGCTCGGAAGTTCCTCCCAGAATAATGCAAAAATTGATACAATAACTAATGCATTGATCACCATGATTGTCTACATTTGTATTGATAATGGCTTGTTTCATCAGTTTCTGTAGACTGGTGGTGCCACCTGTATTTTGATTTTTTAAGAATTTTTTTCTTGATTTTTGAGACCTTTAAACATTCGGTCATCTGTTAACAGGCCACAAATCATAATGACTTGACCTAGAATCTTCTTTCTTAACATGCAGGGAGGTCCATGAAACATCTTGGAAACCTGAAATTAGGTCTCTGTTACCCATATCCTTCATGCTCTGGGGCTCCGAAGTACTCCCCAGAGTAAAGATTTGGTCATCTGTTAACAGAGCACAAATTATAATGACTTGACCTAGAATCTCCTTTCTTGATATGCTGGGAGGCCCCTGAAAAGTCTCCTTGTGCACCCGAAATTACATCTCTGTTACCCATATCCTTCATCCTATGCGGCTTTGAAATACCCCCCAGAATAAACGTTTGGTCATCTGTTAACAGGGCACACATCATAATAACTGGACCTAGAATTTTATTTTTTGACATGCTGGGAGACCCCTGAAAAGTCATCTTGTAAACCTTGAAAATAGGTGTCTGTTACCCATATCCTTCATGCTACAGAGCTCCATAGTACCCCAATGAATATTGGATGATTTTATACAAAAGGTCAAGTTTGGAAAAAGTATTTCATTCACATTTGACATTCAGATGATAAAATTACTTTTGTCAATGTCTTCCTGGTCAGCTGAGCGTCATGACCCCTGGGTCACTTGTTTTTTAACTATTCACTCCAAATGCATGAAGCCTGTAGGGGTTGTTCTACACTATTATGTGTTTTCTACTTCTAAGACAGATGGAAAATTAAAAATTTACAAAGTTATACCCTGGTAAAAATTGTGTAAAAAAATCCGGCCTCTCTGACCCTCTGTATATCTGACCCAAACTATATATTTCAAATTGATAAATACATGTTATACTAATGTTTAGGCGTTTTATTAGCAACATATGAATGCAATCGAATTGTATGATTTATAAGACATTTAAAACCGAAATTTATATAACTGATATATATATATATATATATAGCTTTTCTATATGTTTACTGAATAAATACTTAAAGAAGACCATTTAACCTGTCTACTTAATGTTATGACGTAAATCTTAAATTGTTTGCAATGATTCTGTTGTGATGATTCTATATATGATATAGTTATTAATGAGAAAAAAAAATTTTTTTTTACTATTTTCGTAAGGTTTATCTGTCCTTTTTAGAAATTCTTATTATTTCCCTTTATACATATTGTCTAAAATACGTAACTATCCCTGTTAATTCAAGAATTCCTAGGTATCCTGGTTAAGCAATACACAATTTATAGACTATGTCTTTACTTACCTCTTATATTGGAAAGATTTTAAAAATATGATTTTCCTTCAATAAAATTTAAAAATGATGACAGACTTTAATTTTTTTCCCTATTCAATCAACAAACTAGAGAACCGAGGGAATGGAATAATGTATTGATTATGAAGATACCATACTTTTTTTTATATAAAATTGTTTACTTTTTTGCTGGTTTACCGTGCTTTTGGCCGAATGCATTAAAAATTGTGAAAATGGGTTATTTGTAGAATAATTAAACATATTAATTCATATGATTAAAATAGATTATCATATAGCTATTGAGCTATATGGAGGTCCTTGTCTGCATATAATATTGTATACGTAACGATAATAGTAATTTTTGTCAGACTGTAATTGAATATTCCGAGGTGTCTCCATTCCAGATACAAAATATACGGAAAACTGTGGTGAAATAACGAAAGGACGATCTTTGAATGTTTGACGACGCGAGACAGTTGTTACTTCTAATACCTCACAACGTTCGTTATAAATATTAATAATATTTACTCTCATGTATTACATAATTACTATAGTTTTGCTTTTTTTCCACATAGAAACCTTGGGGGGGGGGGGGGGGGGGATGATTGTACACACCACAGCCCCCACCTTAAATTCTATGGGGTATGCATCCCCCCCCCCCCCACCTATCTACGCCCCTGCCAGGTAGATTTGTACAACATATTATTGTCTCGGCAGTGGGGACTCCAACACGAATCTGTCTAAAAAATTAGAGAATTAAGATTTCACCAGCTCAGTACTTTTATATGCAGTAAACTCTCTCCAGAAAATGGACCAATCAAAGGAACATGAATAGACATGGGCATTTTATTCTGGTGAAGGTGATCACTGTTACTACAACCATATTTTTGTCTCGCAGAACCCCACATTTTAATCATGTAGCCCGCCCTGCCCTGCATATGCCAGCTTTAAGCCCGGACCTGCCCCCAACCCGCAGTTGAAATTTCTTTGACCCACCCTGAGAAATCATAAAATCAAAACTTATGTTTCCAAAGTGCAACAAGCATTTGAAATGATATAAATCATTTATAGTTATTCTTCAGACTATTTTATCTATCTCATATCTCGATCGTTGGGGTACATGTGAATTCGGCCCATTTCAAACCTGGCCCGTACCAACCCGGCCCGTACTTACCAACCCGGCCCGTTCAAATAACCTACCCGGTCCGTATTATATATGGACCTGGCTCATACGCTCACGTGAATTAGGCCTAATATATATTGGCGCTGAAAAATCCCACGTTTTGAAATAAAGTAATGGATATAACAATAATTATTTGATGTTTGAGATGTCATAAAATACTTTGTTTTTATTCATATTTAATTTTTAGCTCAGCTGACTATAAGTCATCTGAGCTATAGTCGTGGTCCATTGTCCCGTCGTCCGTCCGTCTGTCTTGCCGTCCGTCCGTCCGTCCGTAGATGTGGCACGTTTTGAAACCGTAAGACCTAGGAATCCAAAATTCGGCATAATGTTAGATGTCTCCTACCAAGCCAAAAACTGGGTCTTTTCGACTTCGTTCCTTTGAGAAATTAAGGAAAAACCTCAATTTATAATAAAAACCTGTTTTCACACTTCAGGACTGCCTAATATCAAAACCACTCATCTGTTTTTCCTCATATTTACCATAAATATTCCTCTATATAGTTCCTATGTACATTCAAGAAATTACGTCTGTATTATATAATTTAAAAATGTTATGGACCCAATTAAATGCATTTTGTAAAAAATCAGGAAAGATATTTGATCACTTAACACAAAACATGTTAAAGCTATGGACCTTTTTTCCAGTAATATAACTTTAATTAATCAAAATTAAATTGTATACCCAAATTTAGATGAAAATCTTTAAATTTTTTAAAATATTAATAAAAATAAAAAATTGGTACCTTAAATTTTGCCCAACTTTGACCATGGCACGTTTTTTTCCTGTAAGTACTGTGGATTTAATTTTCACAGCATGCTTTTGTTTTCTTTTCAACTGTTAACACAAAAAATTTGAAACCAGTTGATCAAAAACTATAGATTTTATTCAAGTTTTCAAACACCATGTAACATATTGTTTACATCAAGCTAGTGTTATGCAGTTTGCAAGAGCTCAGCTCCCCAGCTTCAGCTCTTAGTTCCTTAAATTCGGCATACAGCTAGATGTCTCCAAAATCCCCTACCATGCCAAGAATTTGGTCACTAGGACTTAATACCTTCAAGATATTAATGAAAAACTTCATTTTTCCATTAAAAACCCATTGTTACACTTCAAGACTGCCTAATATCAAAACTATGATCTGACTTTAATCATAAATAATATAAATATTTTTCATTCTCTATGCACATGCCAGAATGATGTCAGTATTGTGTAATTGTTTTAAGTTATGGGCCCAAACATAATGCACTTTGTAAAAAATCAAGAAATATATTTACTCCCTTAACAAGGGGATTGCTGAAGCTAGAGATTTTTTGTCAGGGATGTAACATTATTTAATCAAGATTCAATTGAACACCCAAAATTAGTTATGAATTTTTCAAATTTTATAAGTTATTAGTATAAATGTAAAATTAGTAACTTAAATTTTGCCCAAATTTGACCATGGCACGTTTGTTTCCTGTGAGCACTGTTGATATAATTTTCATATCATGCACACATAAGGATTTCAGCTTTTAAGTTTAGAAAGCTGAAAGAAATTGGCCAAAAATTGTAGCTTTTATTAATGTTTTTATGAGACCCTGTTAGACTTTGGCTCTCTCCAGCCCCTCTTTAGTCACCTGTATGTTGACCTTGTTGAACTTTCAGCAAATTATGCATGCTTGAGGCGAGGCATACACGGGAATCCAGGCAGCTTATGGCCAGCCACAGTTGATCCAGGTGTCCAACCCAACTCATCTAGTAGTTTTAACCAACTACATAACAATAAACAATAAATTAATAAATTTTTATTGGTTTTTAATAAAAAATTAAAGAAAAATAGAAAAGGAATTTGTTAGTTTATAATAACAGGAAATTATAACTTGCAGTTACTGATGATATAAGAATCTTGTATCGATGGATAGAATGTCACGTATTCGAAATAACACCATGCAGTCACCTATGGTATTTTTCAGTTCAATTTTAATGATAAAGAAGTAAATCATATCATTCATTACTAATCATTAGGGATCATATGATGGAAATTAATGATAGACAAAGATGCAGTTGATAATATTAATCTAGATTCCTACTGTGTCTAGTGTGTACATTGATGTGAAATTAGTCCTAAATGAATTTATTACAGTTATTTTTTAATATACATAAAAGCCATAAAACCAGGTACTTATGATCATTATTTAAATGTGTGAATTTTGTATATTCTGGATTCTCAACATCATTGTTTGGTGAAAACTGAATAAATACCAGACATGGTGCGAATACTTTGTAATTGTATTTAAATACGAATATGATTATGTACTCCATTATAAAATTTCTTGCATAAAGAATGGGAATTCCGGTAAAAATGAAAGTATATGAATACCAGTGCAAATACTTTCAAAATGTATTCATGAATGCATTCATGAATATATTCTTTAATATTATTTTAATAATCATTTCAGTTATATTTTATTTTAAAAAATCATATGATTCTCTTATTATTTTTAATAAAAAGTATATTTGGGACAATATTTGTAATTTTTTTTAATTAACAGTTAAACCCTTATATTATATATTCTGCTTATAAGTTATATGGCCAAGTCAAAATCTGTGCGACAATAGTACTCCATTTGTTAATAAAATAAATGAAATCAATCCTCTTCCCTGTCTCCAAATTAACTATCAAAATCATACATAAGCTAAACAACAACACTCATAATACAGCTTATATTTATCACCACACAAAACCAGCATGTGCCTCATTTCTAAATAATATTTTTTTATCATATATAACAGCTGAGCGTCGTGACCCATAGGTCCCTTGTTTTTGTTATGAAAGAAAGAAAGAGAGAGAGAGAGAGAGAGAGAGAGCGCGAACAGGAACGAGAACTAATTTTGCTTGTTAATATTGGTTTAACCTGTGACATTTATAAATGAGATAACTTTTAAATAAATTTTAACAATATTTATTATCTCCGGTGCCGCAGTTTGGTGTCACTATATAGCTGATATAGGGCCTATATATATATATATATATATATATATATATATATATATATATATTTATATATGTATATGTATACACATATTTTTTAAGAGTTGCCATCATGTGACTATTTGATCTATAGTAATATTTTATATGATTTTTTAAATGAAACACATAGCATTACAATTACACTGTTCGTCAAGCAGATGTTTAGACAATGATTAATATCTGGTATCAAATTAGGAGACTTATATATCTGTGAAGAAATGTAAGGATTATAACAAGTGACCCATGGGTCATGACGCTCAGTTGACTTAGAAGGCATTCACAAAACGAATTTTACCATCTGAATGCCAAATTTTGTAGATGGTATCCCCATTCAACTGAAGCTTAGCTCGGATGATATTGGTAACAGCTACTAGAGACCTAAATGTCAAGTTAGAAGATTCTAAGTGCAATGGTTACGATTTGTGCCCTATTAACTGACAACAACACCTTTCAAGGTCTCAAAAATAGAGAAAAAATGCGTAAATATTGAAAAAAATCCAGGTGACACCACCGGGTTGGGTATTTCACGGGCCGGGTTAGTATGAATGGGCCGGGTTGGTAAGAATGGGCCGGGTTGGTACGGACCGGGTAAAAAAAAAATGGGCCGAATACACCTGAACCCTTTTGGTGAGACTAACTGTTGGATCTGTATACTCTGTATCTGTATGCAAATTTTCTCTTCTTTGATACATTTGGATACAGGTTAGACTTAACGATTCTTGCGTTACCTTTTGACAATATTCATGTTTGTGATCGTGTCTGTAACCATGATCACTTTTTGAAGTAATCATAAAGTATAGACTAATGCTAATCGATATCGATTACATGAAATTTGGTAAATGTTATTGTAATCGTTTACTTTCAAAGTAATCGTAATCGATTACATATATCAAGTAAACACCCCATGTCTGATATATATCATGAATAAACCGTACACATACATTTTCTCCACTTCATTTTGAGTAGCTTCTGTTATTTTTTATAAGATGTACACATGGATTGACTGTCAGATGTTCTATTTCTAAAGTAAAATCACTATTTCGTTCAGGATCGATCTCACACGCAGTGGGTTGCCAAGGACTCTACAGACTTTTTTATCAGGCGTCGTCTGGGCTGAGGGCTCATTTATGTTAGTTTCTTGCTATAGTAATCTGCAGATATTTGCAGCTTTACCTGTTTTTTAGCCATTGATCTTTTAATTTTGATATATACCTCACCGGCTAGGACCTCAACGTGAAGTTGTTGAAGTGAGCAATCGTCTCCTTCTCGATCACATATTTTATCATTAATAAACAGTACCGTTATATCGATATGTTCCGTTCTCGCAAAACACAAATGTCTGGACAACGCTGTCTCATAAGTCCGTGTAGACAACGAAGGGCTGCCTTCTGGGTTTAAGCCACCTCGGAGCAGGCTTAGGGCTTAAGCCTGGTACCAGGCTTGAGCCTCCTCGTTTTATTTAATTGCAACAGACTCACGCGTTTGGCACCGGGCTTAAGTCAAAAACGGGTGATATCGACCTTAATCAACGTTAATGCAACAGGGCCCCGGACGGTAAAAGTCACAGGTCATGACCTCTCGCCCGGACCGGGGCTCAGCTTGGCTTTAGATCACAGACGACCAAAGACGTTTATAATGGCTCAAAATGATTAGCTCACTATAACAAACCCGGCCGGACAATCATTGTCACGGGCCATGACCTCTCGCCTGGGCCGGGAGCCAATCCCCGATCCTGTAACATTTGCATCACGGATTGAAACGAGTCCCACCCACCAATCATAAGGCGCATATGATATCATACATTTATTTATCACGTTTGATAACGATCGCGTAGGATTTTTAACAGAACTTAAACGAGATGTCAGAAATTAATATATTTCATATGCGATTCTTTTAATATCATGGAGAGAGTGAGTAATAAAGAAATTTTACGGACCTAGTGCAGAAATACGTTGCGACGCCTACCAGCAAGTCCAAGCCAGGGGCGGATCCAGGATTTTGGAAAGGGGAGGGTCACGCCCAGGAAGACTGAAAGAAAACCTAAAAATAGGTCCGGGAAGTAGGGTGTCCGGGTCGCAAAATGTGGGTTGAAACCCTAAAACCCTAATTTGTTTCGACTTAAATATTAAATAAAAAATACCGGCTTATATGGTCACCCGCCGTTAGCAAATTCAACATAGACACATGGTAGTGATCTATCCATATACGTACTACTAAAATTTTCCTGTCCGTTTGTCCCAGAAAACCCGCTGAAACGGGCCATGACAGTTAGCCAGTTTGCCATCAGCGTCAGTCAGATGCTCTAACTTACAGAATGCACACAAATTTGGCCGTTCCACTTGCACACAATTGAATTCCCGGCAGCATCATATCACAGTTAGCAGTGGACGGCATTTAGTAGGATTTAGGCTGGATGTTTAAATTGTAACGTAATATTCACATGAATGTGGTTGATGTATAAAATTAATTAAACCCTAATTAAACTGTTAGCAGTATAGAAAGGCAGCATACGCAATATTGGATGTATAGCGATATTATTGACTCGTCAAAGTCGCAGAACGAGTCATTTAGCTTGCGCAACTTATGCTAACACATGTACTTGCTGAAAATATTGCACAGATATACTAATTAACAGCGGTCATCGGTTATGTACATAATTCCCGAACCAGAAACGTTCTGGCACACAGGATCCCGATCACCGCTCCTATAAGGTATCGGTGCGCCATAGTCATTATTATTTTGATCATGTGTTGACATAACGTTATGGTCATCGTGCAGTTGTGACATACTAGTATCAGAATTATCATCCCTTATTAACCCACCATTGTTTTCATCGTTAAGACCTGCGGTATTTACATTATTAACATTTGCAATAATATCATCATTAGAACCATTTATCGGGGGAACATTTGGATGATCGGATTGTTTCATCCGTCGCATCCGATAATTCAAGATCTAAATGCATCACACTCACATCTTCAGAACTACACATGTGAGGTTCATGGTTTGGTGTGAAAGTGAAAACAAGGTCCTCATCTGTTGATGACTCTTCTGACTCTGATGATGTATCATTTGGTTTGGGTTTGGTAGTTACTGGTTTCTGTTTAGTGTCAACTGGCAACCCTATGTATGTAAGGGTCAGATTGCAATGTAGGGTGCGAGTAAGTCTCTTATTACCCAGGAGGCAAACGATATAAGACTGGAAAATCCTTATTGGGTTGTTCCAATACCTCATACACCTGCTCTTCCCATTTATCGGTCAGTTTTTGTATTCAAATTAGCCCTGCCTTTCGTGCCAAGACGTGATCTCCGATACCCAGCACCGCATTACGAGCACGTTTATCATATAATCGTTTGTGGTGACACCTGGACGAGAGGGATATACGCTGAGAAATTTCGAAAGTAGGTCTTTGAGATCGGAAACATATGTGCTGTAATTCTGATGGTTGGATTGATGTAGGTTCCAAGTACCAGATCAATAGGAAGGCGTGGATGACGACCAAACATTAAATAGAAAAGAGTATAACCGGTTGCATCAATTTCCGTACAATTGTAGGCATGAGTTAAAGAACTTACGTATTCTTTCCAGGTTTTTCTTTTTCTCTTCTTCAAGAGTACCCAACATGCTGATTTAACTACGGTTATATCTTTCGGTTTGCCCATTCCCCATCGGATGGTACGGTGTACATCGTGGTTTATGGATACCAGCTAGTCTGCAAAGTTCTTTGTTTATTTTAGATTCAAATTGTCTGCCCTGATCACTGTGTATGCGGGCTGGAAAACCGAAGAGTTTGACAAAAGTGTCAAAGAGTATCTTAGCTGTGGTTTTGGCCGAGGTATTGCGACAAGGAACTGCAAAAGGGTAGCAAGTGAAATTATCGGAGAGTCCCGTCACTTCTTCTGTCAAGGACCACTGGACTAGCAAATGAACTTTTGGTCTCCTTAATCACTTTTGACTCAAGCATCTTTCTCAGATGTTGTTTTACTTCATCATATAATTGTGGAGGGATACGACGATATCGCTCTCTAAATGGTTAATTGTTAGTTAACAGATTTTTTTCTACACTGGTGTGAACAATATCTGTATTGCTTAAGGAAAATATATGTTTCCATTTAAGTAACATAATTGTAGTTGTTCAGATTCCGATGGTGATAAATCTTGACCAAATTTGAACATGTTTAAACATTGTTCATCAGATGGGTCAGACGATTGAGTAATTTGGTTTATGAAGCTAGCTTCGTGTATGTTACAGACAATTACTTTCGCTTGATTCATAATGGAATGTGAAGTTAAGTTTCTATCCTGTACTGGAATTCTGTGACTCTTACCTAGGGACAAATCAGCCTCTTGGACACATGGAAGAAGAACCAATTAAGTTGGCAACCTGTGGAGAACATAAACATCAGTTATAACAAGAGTTTTGCCTGTTGTACATACTCTGTTAAAACCATTTATAGTTACATCACTGTGAGCAGGTATTACTGTAGACTTGGTGGATGATATCTGACCACTTTTTTTCAGTGATTACTTATCCTTTTTTGTCATACATTTAATTGCAATCATCCATAGATCGGACATGTATAAACTTTGACTAAGCATTTGTCTGAAGAAATTTAAACCGGAGTTTAGCACGTTCGTACCAAATAAAAATGGAAAATTTGAATAGAAATAGGTGTTTTTCATTACCAATACTTGCACAGAAATGTTTGAGGTCGTATATCAGCAAACTTTAGGTCAACAGCGACTATACCACAGTACCATATCTGCTGGCCGTCCAGTTGCCGTAGATTCATCATCTCCTCCACAAGGACTAAGTCTGACGGGTTGAGGTGTTTTTAAAAACGACGGTTGAGACTTGGGAACCTGTATCTTAAAGATCGTGGCAGTAAATACCATCTGCAATCTTGTCAAGATTTCATGTGTTTCACATACGAGAGGGACATTCTCGGTACATACATTTGTTGTGGGAATTCTGAACCCGTGTCCTCCCACGACTGATCATGGGTGATTATTAGTTTTTTTAAGGAATTTTGCATGACTTTTGTCAGCAGTATGTGTGGTACGATGGCAACGAGAACAAACGATTTCGTCCGAGACAGTATTACTATTACGAACCTGAGCATGCGATAGTTTATTCGTTTCGGACGTTTGAGATCGTTCAAGTTTTGATATGCGATTCTCTAGGGTAGACAGTTTGTTATTTATCTGCTCCTGCACAGAGCTCTCAGAAGACAAAGTTTTAACCCCTTTTTGAAAAATTTGATTGGATGATGCAACCCTCTTGTGACTCACATGTGAACTATGTGCAACCTCGGACTCTAAAAGCCGTGCGGCTGCAGATACTTCCTCTTGTTTCTTCCCATTATCATTCCTATGTCGCAAGACCTCTTTAATGTATTTGGAATACACCCCTTCTCTGCCCATTCCAGAACATAAAGCGAAGTAGTTGCTCATGTTCCCTACCAGGAATATGATTTTTCTGGTTAATTAGGTCTAATTGTCTATTTAGCCTGCAGCTCCAGTTTACTATATCCTCTTTAGAATCTTGTTTACAAGAGTGGAACTGCTGTATTATTCATCTGTGGGAAGCACATTGCCGAAGTACCTGTCAAATGTTTTCAGTTTATCGGAATGAGTGGATTCATGAGTCATATGTAAAATATGTAAAAAAAAAAATTACCTGCTGTCCCCTAACGGGTTGGTGAATCGCTGACAAAATATGAGATTTGTGCATCCCGCCAGCTTTTATCACAGATTTGAGATTGGAGCGCGATTGTTCATAGCTACCAGTTTTATCTTGATTCCCAGAAAATGACGGAAGCTTTGGATAACCGGTAGCCACACATAGTCCCTAAATAACATCACCCTTCTGTGTTTAAACTCTTTTATCAAATGATTTTTCCACTGAATTTGAAAGAAAATCGAGCTTTGTTACTATCTCTGAGATCCGTCTACCTTCGGATACCTGAAAGGAAGAAGGATTTAACGAATAGAGCATTTTGTTCTTAACAGATGAGGCACCTCAGAAATGGAGGAAACCCAGGCATGTTCAAGAGAGATTTTGATACTGAAATCCCGTTGTAAGGAGTTACCTGATTAATTATCTATGGTCTGTTTGGCAGAGTCTTTAGTTTCCAAAACTACAAACCCATGGCCAGTACAACGACCGGTATGTGTTTCCTTGACAAACAAAACGTGTAGGAGTTTCCATTTGCGAGAACTGCTCAATAAGTTCAGATTCGTCAACATTAGAAGGTGGCCCATATATTGAGACGACCAGTATTATGTCAACTGATTTAACCTCTATCTCTCCGAAACGCAAATGCATGAATCAATGTGATAGAATGTGTTCTTTAAAGACAATGACAGACCGAAATATTGATGTAAACTGTCCTAAATCGTCTTACGATGGTCAAATATTAGCAGGTTTCATGTAGTCAGACCGTAATATTAATGGAAAATGTTAGTGTTTAGTTGTAATACCATTGTTTACATTACTGAGACCACAATACCAAATGACAATAAAACATCACGTGACCAATCATGTTGACTTCAAACCGGAACAACAGCTTATATCCTTTACTTGCATTAAATTCTCCCATAATAAACTGCGAACATATTTTACAGTAAGAACATCAATTAAATGATAACTTAAAATCAAAAACTTGCAGTAAAAACAATCACCTTATCCTAACCTAATCACAAGGTCCACAGCCATGCTGAAACAAAAGGAAACGTTCATACAGTTTATGGAAAATGTCAAACAAATACCATTCTCGAAAGGAGAAGCAGTGTCCGAGTGAGTCCGTGTAAAGTCCACTCTGGCCCTGTGTAATGGTTTGTGCACAGACACCAATTAATGAATATCCACATGTCGTATGGAGGTTCAGAAAACGATCATCTCCTGTGATATCGTCGGCGAGACGCACAAACGGACATCGACAACAGAGATGGTTCTCACCCGGGGCACCAAAATGTAACGGGTGTTCCCGGCAAAAGCCCAGGTCACCGGCGTTATCATTTTCAATAAAGACGCAAAGCAGTGATATATATTAAGTTCTGTTTATTCGGCAATATATTTATCCTGGAATGCTTCCAACCGGCGTTCTTTCCAAGCACAAATTGACAACTCATCAGTTCTCTGTGTCACGAGACTGAGAACAGTTATAATAAATATGATATAAACAATTTATATATGGAGCAAAATACAAATAACTGCTTTACAGAACTCTGAATAGCAAAACTCATTCCTTGCCAAGAATCGGTGAAACCTTAGATTCTTTAATTCGCGCTCGTTACTTTTCGTCTCTAGATTTGAAGTCCGATTACTGGCAGATGGAGCTAGTCGAAGAAGACAAAGATAAAACAGCATTCACACTATGTCCCTCGATTTTTATCAATTGGAAACCATGCCGTTCGGTTTGGTGATATAATTGTATTTTCAATCTCTTTTTAAGAACACCTCTACCGCTTGAATAACATCTTCACCATTTTGTATGACGCAGGCTTAAACTAAAAACCAACAAAGTGACAGCTGATGCAGAACAAAGTCAAATATCCATGGCACATAGTCTCAAAAAAAGGTATGACCTGAGAAAAATAAGTGCCCTTAAAGAATGGCCTATACCTAAATATGTCAGTGATGTACGACGTTTCTTAGGCTTTTCCCTGGATTTGCAAAAATCGCTGAACTATTACATGATTTATTGAAAGGTAACCATATTAAGGATAAAAAAAAAAAACAAGCAATCGTACCAAAAAGAAAGTTTCATCCCATCCAAACTTTAACTGGTCAAAACAACATCAACTTGAATTTGATCAATTAAAAGGACTGGTATCTTCTGCTCCTGTATTAGCGTTTTCATATTTCTCTCGTCCGTTTATTTACCATACTGATGCAAGTTTTGATGGAATCTCTGGTATTTTCTGCCAGGAACAGATGGACAGAAAAGACTAATAGCTTATGCTAGCCGAAGCCTAACTCCATCAGAGTCTCAGTACTCTATCCATAAGTTACAGTTCCTGGCTTTGATGTGGTGTGTGATCGATAAATGTAAATATCTAAAACATCGATTCCTACATTAAAAGGTGTACTCGCTGTATAAGGCGGAAGTCCCCTCCAGGAAAATCCCTCTCGGTGCCCAAAACATCTACACAACCAATGGAGCTCATGTGTGTTGATTATCTTAGCGTTGAAAATATTCTTTACATAAATTATTTACACAAGTAGTAGGCCTGTTACTTTGTATCAGCTAAACGAGAAAACACATGAATCGTTATATAAATAGCCCCACGTTAGATACCAGCCATTACAAAGAATACAAATATTCATGCGTACAACAAATATAACAGTTGCGTTATAAATGGATTATAAACTGACTTTACACGATACTGATATACTGATAGTAACGAATGGGTTTAATGTCAGGAGTTATTGCATTTTAAGAGTTTAGTAAAAAAATGGAGTCCTTACCCGCCAAACACAAATTGACAACGGATCAGTTCTCTGTGTCACGAAACGGAGGCTTTGCAGCGGTTCGGGCTGGTCCGTTCATTGTCCGAATAAAAACAACAGAAAAATAGAAACCCAGTTTTCGAGTGGAAAGCAATTTGGGACCAAACAACCAAGGCAACTGCGAGGCAATTAATCGACCATTTATACCTGATAATGTTATAAACCTGTTCTCGTAGCCATTACATATATATATATATATATATATATATATATATATATATATATATATATATATATATATATACATTGTCTACCATTGTCCGAGATGGTATGTAGTTTTGACATAGTCTGGTACGTATGTACTACATTTTCTTGCTATTTGCTTTTCACAAATTGTTTCAAACAAGTTCACAAACGAGCCTGAGAAAAAGCCACTTTTACCATAATATGGTCAAACTTCTGAAGATATATTATTTCAATTTTATGATCCAACACTTAATATCTTTTTTCGTCAATATTAGCATTCCTTAAACTCTTGCTTTTGTCCTGTGGTTTACAGGAAGGTGGGGTCAGAATGACCTCATTTTTGATTGTCAAGAACATTTGTAGATCTAAGGAACAGGAGATGGCCTTGAGAAAAAAAAACTGTACACAGATGACCAGAGAGATAGGAAACAGACAAACGATCATTGCTACAGCTCATTTGACATAAAGTCAGCTTTAAAAAAAATCATATATACTTTGAAAAGCGTCAGGGTTGTTGTTTCACAGTTGCTTCCAGATTCAAATTCACTCTGAGAAAATTGTGAAGAACACTGGCTCACACTTAGGTCATATATGCATAGTGGGTACCAATGGATGCAAAAGAGCTGAACACAGGGATTGGCAAAAACTTAAGGTACCATTTTGTTTCCATTGATATTTAGCTACTGGAGATGGATGTGGCATGTCATCTGTTGGCATGCCGTCTGAGCCAGACACATCATCCCTGGACAACCAGACACGCACTGCTGGTACTGGCTCAGGGCAACCTAACAGTAACATTATCCAAGGTTGGGACTGGGAACACTCTCAGTATTGAGAATTAAAAAATGTTGGTCATACAGATATGTCCTTTACATAATATATGTACACGGATGGATCCAGGATTTTCGAAAGGTGAGGGTCCAATATAGGAAGACAAAAAATCCCAAGAAAAAATTCCACTGTTCAGGCTGCAAACATTGGTTTAAACCTATCCAAAAAAAAAAAAAAAGAAAAAAAGATCGCAGCAGCTCAACAGGAAGTTGGCACCCCCAAACCAACCCTCAAGATCCGCAACTGTGAGATCCGTTTCAGTTTTCTTGCCGTCGCAGTTAGGCTCCTCAAAATAGAAAAACGCCTGGAGTGTCTGTCAGCTTTTGTGAAAAAAAATTAGGGAGAAAAAAGAAGAAAGAGTAACAGGAGGAATAGATAGAGACATTGACAAAGATGAAAGAATTCAGGGAGTTTGAAAGTAGACTGGAGGAGGATGTTCACTATAAGTGTAAAAAATCATGGTCCGATCACAGACATGTGAACTGATTATCATGGTCCGATCACAGACATTTGAGCTGACTCTCATGGTCCGATCACAGACATGTGAGCTGACTCTCATGGTAAGATCACAGACCTGTGAGCTGACTCTCATGGTCCGATCACAGACGTGAGCTGACTCTCATGGTCCGATCACACCAATGTGAGCTGACTCTCATGGTCCGATCACACCAATGTGAGCTGACTCTCATGGTCCGATCACACCAATGTGAGCTGACTCTCATGGTCCGATCACACCAATGTGAGCTGACTCTTATGGTCCGATCACACCAATGTGAGCTGACTCTCATGGTCCGATCACACCAATGTGAGCTGACTCTCATGGTCCGATCACACCAATGTGAGCTGACTCTCATGGTCCGATCACACCAATGTGAGCTGACTCTCATGGTCCGATCACACCAATGTGAGCTGACTCTCACGGTCCGATCACACCAATGTGAGCTGACTCTCACGGTCCGATCACACCAATGTGAGCTGACTCTCATGGTCCGATCACACCAATGTGAGCTGACTCTCATGGTCCGATCACACCAATGTGAGCTGACTCTCACGGTCCGATCACACCAATGTGAGCTGACTCTCACGGTCCGATCACATCAATGTAAACTGACTCTCACGGTCCGATCACAGACGTGTCAGCCGACCATCACGGTCCGATCACAAACGTGTCAGCCGACCATCACGGTCCGATCACAGACATGTGAGCCGACCATCACGGTCCGATCACAGACATGTCAGTCGACCATCACGGTCCGATCACAGACATGGGAGCCGACTCTCATGGTCCGATCACACCAATGTGAGCTGACCATCACGGTCCGATCACACCAATGTGAGCTGACTCTCACGGTCCGATCACACCAATGTGAGCTGACTCTCACGGTCCGATCACACCAATGTGAGCTGACTCTCACGGTCCGATCACACCAATGTGAGCTGACCATCACGGTCCGATCACACCAATGTGAGCTGACTCTCACGGTCCGATCACAGACATGTCAGCCGACCATCACGGTCCGATCACAGACATGGGAGCCGACTATCATAGTCTGATCACAGACATGGGAGCCGACTATCATAGTCTGATCACAGACATGTGAGCTGATCATTAAGCAGACTTGATATTACTACAACCTTGTTGATCAGTATAAGTGGTTCCTTCCTGATTTTCTTGTGTGTATATTTTGTTCATAAACACAAAATATTCGGGTTTCTTTAGTCAGTATCCCTTCAATATAATCTTGGTTTAGTAACAATGTTAGATCAATTAACTGTATTTGCTTTATACAGTATGATTTCAAAGCTTAAAATAAAAGAGAACAAGAATTTGCTTCATGACAAAAATAAATGTAACCTGTTTTTAGTTCAGCTTACAATGAGCTGAGCTATATTTATCAATCTATATTTTCACTTGTCCTTGTTTTGTAAAGACCAGAAAGTAATGTTAAAACATCAACGTGGATCTGGGTAAGTTCGCTTTGTAAACTTTACGAGCCACAGGCAGATTACACTATAGCCCTTAGAATTGTGACATGTGACTCTGAGACGGTTCTAACAGGCCCTAAATTTCGAGTTTGCTGCCCCCCCCACCCCCCGTCATTATAAGGTTTGATGTCATTTTTTGTGAAAGGATTCATGGAGATCATATTTCAAAACATTACCCCCTGGAAAGTGTCCAAAAGGCTTGTTATCGGCAATTTTATAAACTAACCTCTGAACATATTTTTTTTTAAATATATTGGTTAATGTCAAGGGTTCACTTAACGAAATTGTAATGTGGAGAAATATTACTGCTAAATTCAATCAGGGATACCACTTGAAGCCTGAAAGTTTACAATTTTTAACTATTCAAAGTAATTAAATAAGTGATTATTTATTTATAATAAGGTAATACATAATCTTCTGCAGGCAATTAAAACTTTGATGTATACATTCAATATGAACGGCATAGGGCAATTTGTTTTTGTTTTCTTTAATTCGACTGAAATGAAGTTACAAGTTAATTTTTACTTTTAATTTGAATTTTTAAACGAATATCAATATAAACATAAATATAAATATCAAAAGGCATATATTTGTAAAAAGTTACAATTGCTTTGGATATAAACAGACATAATTAGTCCTAATTATTAATTTGATCGAATAATTTAGTCAATGCAGTCCCATGTCTCGTTTTAAATTTAAAATTTACTATTTTAAGATAGTTTTTTGTATTAAATAAATATCAAATAATGTTTATATTTTGAGTATTAATTGGCTTTTAGAGCTGAAGCACATCACACATATGATGGGTCTATTCCACTGATATGGCATTTACAATTCATTTTTTATATTTCTAAATTTGATTAAAATCTAGTTTAATTTAGAAAATTTACTTTAACCCTTAATTATAGTTTTGTGATTTTAAATATAAAACAATGAAAATTAGTATTGAAATTAACAGTTGTCATGACATTTTGCATAAGATTTGTATTTTGATGAGGTAAGCCTAAAACATATATTGCTTGACAATCACGTTTCCCGATTATAGACAAAAATATAGTGCTTTTAAGCTTCTCTTAATTTAAATTAAAAACTTTGTGTACCTGTATATCTTATCTAATACTTATAAAAGGAATTCGCTTCACGGTTGTTGGCAATGTTCTCTGAAACCACGCTGCGTATGACACTGTGCCAAACCTCATTTTCAAGGTTATCATTCCCGCAGTGACATGGCCGCTATGACAATCAACAATTTTTCATGTACAAAAAGTTTTTAGTGATTTTCCTTGCCTTTCACATTGCGGGAACAGTACCCTGTAACGAAAGCAGCCGAACTTCCTTCGGCAGAGACCTGAATGCGACCTTTTCGTTATTCACAACAATCCCTATAAAGGACGGGATTAAGCGGCTTAAATTAAGGTGCATGTGAATAACCCTACTCTCTTGCAAAGAGGGATTTAAGCATGTTTTGGCTCTGACCCACGTGCATGGTCGGTAAATGTGAACAACACATGACTCTCGCTTTATGAAAACCAGGGGTTCAGCCAAGGGGGATTAATGACAAAACCTAATGAAAGGTCTACATTTCCGGAACAGGGTTGAGGACAGGTGGAGGCGGGGTTTCCAGGCCTCAGAACTGGTCTGATACGATAAAAAAAAAAAAAAAAAAAAAAAAAAAAAAAAAAAAAAAAAAAACGGTTGCGACTTTTTTTTAGTCCGCTTTTGCTACCAACGAGGAATGAACGTGTCTCATTCCGGTTCGCAATGTAAACATCATCACTGACCAGGCCTTCAAGGTTAACACATGGGGGTATGATTTCTTTGCCATGAGCACAGCGCCACAAAATAAATGTACATAATATTTGTACATATCTTATTGAGACAGTATCCCACTGAAAACCTATATTTTCTTTTAACAATATTAGAATAAAAAATGAGCCAACATTCCACATCTCATTACGCTTTCACACAAACGGCACGGACAAGTTTTACTTTCTTATTGAGAATAATAATATTATAAAATTAACATAAAATCTGATGGATAGAAACCAATGAAATTGTGTCATAACATTTCGGATCTCTAACTTACAACATAGTCAATTTGAACTCAAAATATGCACATGTTGGATGTATACGTTTTTATTAAATCCGGCAGGACAGCAAGGGCATTTTGATTTTTTGAAAAAATAAATTTAAGCTTATCTTTCTGGTTTTAGTTTTTTAAACCCCTTTTCAATGAAATTCTAGTTAAATGTCGGGCTAAAGTTAAACCGTCACATCATTTTAATCTCAAAATTGTTCTTGAAATTTTATAAAATATTTTTTGTTTAATGTATACGTTAGCATTTTGTATTAATTATGTATTATGTCCGACAAAACTTCAGTGTGATTATTCCATTGAAAAAAAATCTTATATGTATGTTTTACTTCCGTTAGACTTAGTTTATCAAATTTAAAATCTCAAATTTTTAAATTTATAAATAAAAGTGTAGGTAAGCATTCAGGAGAGAACCTTATTTTGGACAGATTCAGGCCAAAGGCTTTGTGTAAAAAACTGCCGAACCCAGAGGAGAGCAAAGTTTATCTTTACGTTTAGCTTAAACCAATAAATCCTAATTTTAAATTATCAAACGTTTTCTTGATTTTAAAGTTATTTGTGTAAAAGTCTTAAGCCATGGTACCCGGGTGACCTGATTACTAATGGACCTGTGTACTGACCTTTATTTACACTTTGGATCATAAGTTTCGCCAGCTTCAGAGTTAGACACTCACAGACTGGATAGCTGGTATTAAAATCACTTTTTATACAAGATGAAAGGTTAAGACTAATTGAAGAGGGAGATAATCAGATGCTAATATGGATTATACCGGTTTTTATGGCTCAGGGGTAGAGCACAGGACTCAAACCCGGGAGGTCGTGAGTTCAAATATCAGCCGAGGCGGTGAGCTTTTCATGATCGGCCCCCACGCAGGTTGAGTGCTCTGTAGGCTAAATGGGAAGGCTGTGCCCACAACTGTGTATCACTCATAGCCGAGTGCGTCTTTGGGGGGTTCCTCAGTGTTATGACCCAGCTTGGGGATGATTACGCACCCATGACCCGCAGGCGCGGTAGACACCAGACTTGGGTGACCCAGGATACAAAAAAAATCTGATAGAAAGCGAGTGCTACCGCTCTGTCACGTAGTCCTTACCCGAAATAGAACTCTGCAGATGTACATACATTGATAGGAGAGCATTAAAAAATAGAGGCGGTTACCTCCCACAAAAACAATTTAAAAAAAATTATAATATGGATTAATGGTATACATCTGTTCTTTCTTCTGTTAATTTACATTACCAAATGTCATCTGTTCCATGAAGCAGTAAAATTCAGGTAAACTTATTAATAAGATTAAAAAAGATATATTAACAGAAAGGCAAGTAGTGAATGATTCTTTCATATAAACTGGTTTTATTTCTATTAGCACCGATGACTTTGACTCGGACTTAGTTTCGTGGCTGGTCCTTTATAATATCCTTCCAGCCGTTTGAAAGTGCAAATAGAGGGATTTCTTTACAAATCTTCTTGATCATACTTACATACTTTGCAAGGAAACAGACATTCGAGTCGCGAGAAGCATGCAAATATATGGCCCAATCAATCCTCCAGAATTTTTCTAAAGTTTACAAAATTTAATGATTCGTTTGTGTAAAGTGTATATACAGGAAAATAGTTCCAAAGCGATGGCTTCACTGATTATCTCACAATTTGGTGTGTCGCAAGTTTACATATATCTTGGGCAGATACCCAAGATGATTGAGTTTTGTTGTTTTACAATGAATAAAAAAAAAAAAGGGGGGGGGGTAATAAATAGCAAACCAAAAGATCTGAAATATAAAAAATTAAAACCACATAAACCACAAAAAAGGTTTATCTGTCATGAGGTCAAATGTTCTTTATATTTTGGAATCTCTTTTAATTTTCTGCTATATATAATTTCCATTCATGATGGCGGGGGGTGGGGGGGGGGGGGGGGGGGGGAAGTATAGCTGTCAGTGTACAAAGACTCACAACAATACAGTTCCACCTGCTCCCAGTCAAACTTCTACTATGAGCAGTATATTATTAACAGATATCGTTTTGCGGAATTAACGCATGTATAATTAAAAAATATATGTGAATACCCAAAGACATTAAAGGATCGTCATAGGTTCAGTATAACATGTGAAGTGTGCGATTTTGGAAAAAAAACGCTGGTCTAGGGTGCCCCTGTTGAGTAGCTGCGAAAGGTAAATATTATATCAGTAAAGAGGTATTCTCTCTCAAAAATCCGGCAAAGTGAAATTGTAATTAAATTGGAAATACAACAGGTTTTCGTTCATCTGGGTCATGTCTCAATTAATCGCCTTTTACACTGACCAGTACTTTAGAACCGCCATGTAAACTTGGCTTAAAAATTTTATAAAAAAAAAATAATGTCTTGAAATTTCTGACAATACCATCCACGTCTCAATATGATACTGGAAAGGAGAGCAAAACTAATTTGATAACAAGAGACTTTACCATTAGGGAAGTTTATTACGTGTTTCCTTTTTCAGTGTCTTTGGATTCTTTGACCAGTCCCCAATCATGTCAGCCAAAGTCCCGATTTCCAAATAACAATGACTACCTCTCCTGTCAAATCAAGTTTACAGCCATCCAGACCCCCTGACTCAGGTAATGACTTTGTCTAAGATTTTAACGGGTGTATGGTTTGTAATTAATCAAATGAATGTGCTGCCTATTCATTCTTTCTCATTTTGTATGTTAACAATCCGAATCAGAATATGGGCTGGTATTCTGATGAATTCTAGACTTTTAAAAATTATATGTTGGGAATAAAGGTTTAACTTTAAACATTTGATTTTATTTCAAAATGTAAAAGAAATAGAAAATAGAACCAAATGTATTCTGTCAAAGTCTCGCGGAATACTCGGTATAAATATAGAAACTCTAGGAGGTTTCAATCAGAGGTTTCAATCAATATAAACAAACAGTGTTTTTAATTAAAATTTGAATGATTGAGCTAAAAATGCCAGTCTTTCTGACGAAAATAAAATATAATTTAAATGTTTTATTTTCTAAATTATGAGAAGCAGCTCTACTGTGGTCTTTATTATGTTTAACTTACAACACTGCATGCAAATGCTCATATCCAGATTTGTTTTATGAAACTAAAAATTTCTTCGCCTTCCAGGGGTTTCAGCCAAAGAAGGGTATCCCCAGATTGGTTGGCTTTTTTCAAATTTATTTTTCAAACTTTGGGGGCGTATAATTTAAGCGATTACTTTTGACGCGCCTCTTCATATTGTTAAAGTTAATGCTATTTTTTTCAGGTAATGCCTGTGTCACAAAACTTACAAAATCAATAAAAAACATATATACACCCTAAATGTATGCATAGTTATAATTCTAAATGCTATACGTTTTAGGGTGCAGAAATGTGTTGAAACCAATTATATCCCTGGTTTTGTTCATCAAATTTATATTTTTAACTGCATCTGCAGTGATTTGTTTTTTTGCAAATTCCATTAAGACTTTAAAATTCTGTTTTCATTTCTTTTTAATTTAAAAGTTCATGTTAAAACTTCAAATTTACTTTTGTAACTTCATTTCAGTCGAATTAAAGAGTAATCAACGTATTGCTCCTTGTCGTTAACATGTAATGTAAACATCTTAGCTTTACTCCGCACCAAAAGCTGATGCATACCATAATTATCAACAAAAAATCACTTACTAGTATCCAATTACTTTACGAAGCTTAAAATTGTAAACTTTAAGGCTTGACATCAAAAATGAATGACAAAAGTCACGGTTTTAATCCATTTGGCTCATCAAATTGATGATTAGAACTAATCTTGCTTCTTTATATCCCAAATTACAGCAACGTTTTTAAACTATATGCCTTTTTATATTTTAAACTTTTAATTTTAAAATTTGAAGGTTTAAAATTCAAAAAGAGATTGGAAATTTATTTAAATGGATTTAGCACATCAAAATCAGGTACAGTGGTAGCTCTGATTGAATTTAGTAGTAAAAAATGTTTTCTACACAACAACTTCCTAGAGTGAACCCTTGACATTTACCCTTATATTTTCATGAAGTTATGTACCGAGATTAGTTTATAAAATGTCGATTTCAAGCCTTTTGGACAATTTTCCAGAGGGGCAATTTTTTTAAATATAATCTCCATGAATCACTTTAACAGCAACTGGCATCAAACCTAATAATGACGGGGGTGCAGCAAAACTTAAAATTCCAGGATTGGCCCCAGGACTATTCAGGGAGGGCAGAATCATAACTAATTAAAGCATCTCAAACACCTTTACACCTCCCCTAGTTAAAGTCTATGGCAATGCTAGGCCTATCTAAGCTACTGGCAAGGTTAATTTCCCCTGCCGGCAGTTTAGCCACTTCCTTTTTTAAATTGCGGTTACCACCGAAAACAGCCGAACTGCCTTCGGCAAAGACCGGAATGCCTGCCTCGACGCCTCAATGCAAGTCGTGCATATGAATAACTCTTGATGTCAGTGACGGGTTTAAGCATGTTTGGAATGACATTTTAAACAGTCACTGACCCACGTGCATAGTCAGTAAATGGGAAAAATATGTGACTCTCGATCCCTTGGCACTGATTTCTTATGTCAGCATGCCATGATGGTTAATCTCCAAATTCACCCAGGTAGGGCTTCTAATCCTTTTGCATAATGTTTAAATGACCACAACAAGTGTCGTTGAACCATCACCTTACATTAACATCTTCAACAATTCTGGAAAAAGTTGTATCACGTAAACTGTCCAAGGAAGTCAGTACATAAGATTTTGTTTATATTAACAATACGGATATTACACCGCAAAATTGATCCACAGGTTTATCAATATATAAAATATGTTTCACTGACAAATACCTTCTGTTGGTTATATTTACCTACTTTTTTGTATATGGCGGATGGGGACGCTAATACTAGGTTGGCGGTTGCTGGGTATTGTAAAAACTAAGATCTGAAATTATGCCTTTGATTTTTTTAAATTGAATATATATATATATATATATATATATATATATATATATATATATATATATGTTGTATAGAAAGAACTAAACTAGTTTTCTGCAGGCATTTCATGACTTATTAGTTTCGTACCACACACTCTGACTAATAAGTCATGAAATGCCTGCAGAAAACCTAGATTAGTTCTTTCTATACAACATAGAAATGCACTAGTCACCTATCGAGCATTCTGCCATCAGTTTTTGCAACGAATGATGACTATATACAACTATATATATATATATACATGAAATGTATATATACATTATGTACATATTTTACATGAAACAGATCATTTATATATCATTGTACCTGTGACAAAGAGGACTGACCCATAGAGTATATATATTCTCAGTATTAACGAATTATATTTTCTAAATTTTTAGGATATATATTGGATAGTTCTAACATCCAATCTTTGTAACATGTTGATTTCAATGGCGAAAATGCGCATCTACACGTATAACTTGTGTCATGTTTTATATGTAATCGTTAGGGTAAAATGAATGATATGTTCAAGTCATGTGCAACTCTCTGTTCTTTCGGCCTCGGTGCGTAGGCCACGCACAGGACACAACAGATCACAGTTCGTGAGTTCGAATATAAGCAGAAGAGCCGTTAGATTTTTACGGTTGATCCAAACCCTAGTCATGAAAACATGACCGCAGGCCTTTTACAAATAAATTCACTGGGTCAGGTATTGAATATCGACGTTCGGGTGGCAGGCTGCCGTACCCAAACCCAGGCTGAGCGTTCTGCAGGATAAAAAGAGAACGTTTCTCCGTCACAAACGATTAGGACTGGCAGGGGGTGGGGTGCAGCAGAGTATAACAACAGAAAGACTCCCTCCATCATTATAGTATCTTAATGGAGCAATTAAGACAGCTGATCATTAATATCCACAATTTATGAATTAAAAAGTAATAAATTGTGAAAAAAACTAATAATCTATAATTGCTCAAGGATATAACAGAAATATTAAAATTTAAATCATGAATAAATGGGAAAAGAAATAGATAAAATGAGAGAAGATACAGCTCGGGGTAGAGCTCAGAGTCCCCAGGCCATGTCTAGGGACACAGGGAACAGTGGAGACTGTACAGAGTCCTCAGGCCATGTCTAGGGACACAGGAAACAGTGGAGACTGTTCAGAGTCTTCAGGCCATGTCTAGGAACACAGGAAACAGTGGAGACGGCTCAGAGTACCCAGGCCATGTATAGGGACATAGGAAACAGTAGAGACTGTTCAGAGTCCCCAGGCCATGTCTAGGGACACAGGAAACAGTGGAGACTGTTCAGAGTCTCAAGGTCATATCTAGGGACACAGGGAACCGTTGGGACTGTTCAGATGTCACAGTCGGCCAACTGAGACAACCCTGCATTCTTGTTATCTTTCTCTATTTACCTATCCGTGACCACCCGACACCGTAGGCAATGATAATTAGGCTGGTAAGCCTACTTGAGTGGTGATACAAGCAATATCGAGGAAAGCATCCTGTGGTCTTCCATCATATTGCATTCATATTGTGGTAAACAGCCCAAAATCTTAACATTATGCTACGAATAATGAATAACCAAGAGAGAATACATGTGAACCCACAGCCCAAAATGAAACCCCATCTCTACTGTAACGAGTCATTTCCTGTATCGCGTACAAGTTGGTTTCGTCTAGTAACCTGTGCGAGCCATGTCTGTAATCATGCGGTTAGAAATTCACCAATATAGTGTAGGGGCATATGTAGCAAATTCGTCCTGAGTAAATTTTGTTTGTAAAAATGTGACACCCCATGGATTTTTGATCTTCACCTTTCTATGAAGCCTTAAAAACATGGTGCCAATTTTTTTATTCAGTTTTGACATGTCTTTCAGCTTGTATTAAAATAGTATTTAAAATATTAAATTAATAAACTTTGACCGAAACATAAACAAAGTAAGCTGGGACAAGAGGATAGGAAAGGTTCTTTTTGGAATGTATTTACATACTAAACACACAAACTTAGTTCTCTGACTAGTTTGGGATTGTCTAAAATTATTTTTTGGTTATATTAAATGTACCTATTCACATACCAAGTATATTTGATAAACACATATAGTGTTAAATGCTTAATACACAAAGCTTGATTTTTTTCTCCATAAAATATGATGGTATCTACTAATATTTCATTGTAAACCATTTGAGTACTCCTGTACACAAGTGATGTTAGGTTTGCGAGATCAGTACAAATGGTACAAATGTAAACATAGCGCTCATGCCACCTGGCGGCCAAACCGCGCTACTTTACAAATCAAGATTTTCTCAAGCATCCCAATAGTGTATCTTTTTTTTTTTATCTTCCATATCATTTCTCCTTGTTTGGGAGTTGTGCACGCGCAAGAACAGACGACCTCTAGTTATGGTCTTTTTATGGTACACACAACCACGTGGACTGTGTTTACTCACACACAGAACCATAACAAAGAATGAAACAGGTGAATTGGAAATTGTAAGTCCGTGTACAGGGATGCTTTTGCCAAACTAATGAACAAATGGCATGAGATAATTTACATACTGTTGCAAATGTTTATGTACCTTGACAGTTTTCTTCAGGGGATAAGTGGTAATTTTTTCTAAAAGCAATGGTAATCTCTAGTCATTTAAGCTATCCCATAAGGTAGCTCCCACCCGTGTACTTTCTTAGCCACTTAATTTTCCTATACATTGAGGTAAAAATGAATGACAGACACACACACACATATGTGTGTGTGTGTGTGTAGAGAGAGAGAGAGAGAGAGAGAGAGAGAGAGAGAGAGAGAGAGGGGGTAAGAGTGACGCCTTTTAGATAGTAACATGTTTATTGATATTAAAAGGCATCACTCTTACTCCAAACCTACACTTCCACTTCAGACTAACACGGCTATACCACTAATCATTATACTTAGTAAATATATATATATATATATAATTATATATATATATATATATATATATATATATATATAAATTAATCTAATGGTTTACTGCAATTAGCAACTGCTAGAGTGCTCAATGGTATGACATCAGAGCTATATAATCAATCAGACAGTATGAGTGCAGCACGTTGCACGAAACTACGTAGTAGTAAAAATGTCTGACAAAATTTGATCCGTCTATTTGTATAATTACACACACACACACACACATATATATATATATATATATATATATATATATATATATATATATATATATAGAGAGAGAGAGAGAGAGAGAGAGAGGATGAGAAGGAAAGAGACAGAAAGAGAGAGAGATGTGATGCATTCATACACAATTGTATTTTCTTGCAAAATCCTTTGTTTTACAAGACACGTTTTAATATTTAATTTTAACATTTGCCAAATGAACATACAAATAATGATTTAATTATTTCTACTTTTTAACAATTTATTATTTAGGTTAGATCATTAAGCAGTAAGTTGGACCAGCAGTAAGAAACACGAACTAAGCTCAGATTCTTTGAGACTTGGTTTCTTGAAAATTACTTGAACATGTGCCGTGTCAGAAAAGTGAAATGTACTTTAAAGGTAATGTGTATGTGCTGTTAAAACATGTACATTCCGCTGCTGCATCTGACATACCCTGCATTTAATGACATAACCAGTTAGATTTTATAAAATATAAGAATAGACTTTATTCTTTATTTCATGGTTTGCATTATATATAGATAGTACAAGCTGGGTGCTACTCATTGTCTACAGATTACTATTTTCATAAAAAAATGAATGTTGTACCAGTGATCTTGCTCCGACGGATGGAACAGCCTTTATAGCCACTGTGCCATCACAAGTCATTTAAGGATAATGAAAAAGCGACAAGAATTCAACAATAACCAGCATTTAACTTTACCATTGTTATATTTGAACTTTACCATTAGTTTTACCATAGTTTCTGTTAAGATTTGTCCGTTTTTGTTATTGTACTGGTATAACCTGAATGCCTCGGTTTCATATTCCCATAAATGTATAAAAAAAATGGCCCACCAAACAAAATAGATTAAAAAATAGACCATCGGGGGAGGGGGGGGGGGGGTTAAAGATGGGATAGAAGAACAACTGTAAACACGTTCGATAACATTATGACTTATGATGATACTTTTTTTGTTATGATTTGATATTTACTTCAAGTTTGTTTCCTTCAACAGGACTTTTCTAAAATTCTAAATTTTTAAGGTCCCTTTGTTTTGTTTTTCAAAACACTCTCCTTAATGAATTCTGCAGCAAAACATGCATTTCATTCAATGTTGATTATTTGTCCTTTACATGTCTCATTCTACTGTAAATGTCTGTAAATAAATGTATGTAAATAACTAAGGAAAATAGCTACTCCATAGAAGGTATTGTTGCTCCCAAATGATATGCTATTGCCCGCACAAAACTGAGGTTATATGAATAATGTTATTATTATTATTATTATTATTATTATTTTGCTTCTTAATATGTACTCCATCTCACTCTGAATGGTGGACTAGGTAGAATTTCCTAAAACTTTGGGTTGGGTTAGTGAGGATCTGGCACTAAATCCAGTCAGGTTGTCCTTTTTTCTGTTGTTTATTCTTCACAAAATATGTAAAACAATTTAGTCATCCGCCTTAAAATTTTACAAATTATTTTTTTTGGATTATGACCAAAACATAAAAATACTCCATAGAATTCCTTAGGAACCTTTAGATATACTTTTGATAAACTAACCGTAAGAGACGGGTTTCTATACCTACACTATCAGCGAGCGGATAGTGATGTTGGTGATGTAATAATCGAACAATAGGATGACCCAATAACAAAATCATATCAAATGGAAGAATAACAGGGCCATTTTCATATGTTATGTATAAATGAAGCAAATATTTAGTCACTGGTTAAAACCAAGGAAAGTGGAGCCATACTGTATACGATACAGGTTGCCTGAAATCAGCAAGTGGTCCGCCATATGACATTGCACTAACTACCCAAGGATACCTTGTTGTCTCTGCATGAATTTTTTTAATGAATTCATCAATGAAATTTTGTAGAACAATATACTGGTGGACAAACAACAGCTGATTAATTTTCATGATTAGTCTGATGGATCTTGATGCGGATCCATGTGTTGGTGGAGGTTTGCGCTCTACGGGTGCTCTCTAATATTGTAATAAACGTCTTAACGCAGTCTTTGAGTGTCTAGTCTAAGTTATTGTGATATATATCTTACTAGCCATTTTGAGGTGTTTTGTTGCTAAAAATCTCTATGTCTGAAATATTTATATATAATGGTCTTCAATTTTTGCTCTAAAATCAAATTTGACCTGAAAAAAATGACAAAACCACTATAGAAAAATGGGCACCATATTTTTTTGTAATGTTTAAGGTCTAAGGATCACAAAAATGTAGGGTGTCCACTTTTTACAGGGAAAAATTACTCGGTGACATATGCCCCCACACTATACAATAATGCTAACGATTAGTCTGGTTTATGTCAATTGACAGTGTACCTGTAGGCCATGAGGCTTTGTAAAAAATGACGAAAATGTTTGCATCCTCATGGGGCCTTATAATGCGTTCCTCAGACCGGGATGTAAAGACATTCTGACAGCCAGTCATCTGGTCGTAATGTCAGAGGGTCGATATGGCGCTGCTATTTACCTCATGGGACATTGCTTGAAGGTAATTCAGTATCAGCCTTCCCCAAACATCAGCCTCTTTTGTTCCTGTGACTTTCTAGGTGTCAGTTGATTAACAAATATAAACATTGATGTAATCAGATCAGTATGAGTATGTTACAGCTATTAATCCTTAATTTTCAGTGAAAGTGTGAAATGTGTCAAGCCCACACTTGTCCTAGTGTGGCTGTAGAGATACGTGTACATGATGGAAGCCTGTTATATTCATGGCAGTAAAGGTGTTTGCAAAAAATATAAGGCCAGTATAAGGCATATGATTATCATGTTTATTACAAACATGTGTTCTATTTATTCAGTAATCATGTATTCCATTCCTTACCCAAGAGTGTTTTGATAAAAAAGTACAAGACAAAAAAGTTTAAGGTACAGTGATTTGGAAAGTAATTGAAAAGTAATTGGAATTTGAAATATATTTTTACCCTTGTAATCATTACAATTAAAATTATTTGTAATTAAATTTTGCCAAATTGCAAACAAATTACATTCAATTCGAGAAAAAAATGCAATTAATTACAGGTAATTACGAGTACACATTACAATTACCCCCACACTGCTCCGCGAGCTTTTTAAATCGCCACTGTTCTAGATATGCTTCATTACGAAAAAAGGTCTTATTTAATATAGACCGAGATTTATATATCATTCATAAACATAAACCGTGAGATTAGTAGTTGTACTCACCCTTCAATTTTTACATTTTCTTTGAAAAATTAACAAATGAACCTTTATTTTAAAATAACTGCTTTTTCAAATGAGACATCGATTAAAACACGTGTTTTAGTCAATATGTTTTAAACGTATGTGCAAAATATGATAGCTTTATGCCTAATAGTTTGTGAGAAATGTACCTCTAAAGATGGTGTAATACTGTTTTGAGAAAATGGCCACAAACTGTTTAGGAAAAGTAATTTTGTCCTAGCTGACCGACTGAAATATGCATGCAAGTGACAGTTGTAAAACATAAAATTAAAGGCTTTAAATACTGCTACTGCAGTTTATGTATCAGTCAAATCATAGCCCCATTTTGTCAGCCAAGCAGAATGTGCTACTTCTGTCAGGTAATGCATGTGATTCTGTTTATCATCATGTAGGGTGGACAGGTCTGTTAAAATGTGACTTTTTCTGAATGATTAGCTATATTGTTAAATACACATTTTTGTGAACAGGTGGGTATAAAATAATGACGTAACAAAAACAATTTTTCTAAAAAAAAAAGGACATTTCATGGTTTTTGACGACATTATGAGACCTTAAACACAGCGTGGTTTGTGTTGTCGTAATGTTGACCTGGAAAACCTTCTGCCTTTTGGCGTGACCGGCTCAAAAAAAAAAAAAAAAAAAAAAAAAAAAAAAAAAAAGAAAGCACCAGAACGAGAAACGCGGCACTCTGTACGTGAATATAAACTGTTAGTTTTTAGTCATTACAAAATACTACTTACAAGCCTGCGCAAAATCCTCCGAGTTCACTTTTATCACTTAAAATGTAGGTACAGGCGCGTGTGTGTGTGTGAGCGCTCGGTCCTGTGTAGACAGAACCGACCAACAAACCAAAGCATTAACGAACTTGGTATGACACGGTTGTGAGCTTCATAGGAGAATGTGTCATGGTTCTTCAGCAAGTCCATAGTAAGGAACATAGGTGTGTTCTAAAGTGCAAGTGTTCAAGTGTTCAACTTACAAACACTATTAAAATGATTAATCTGAGAAAATTAGTCCCATAGGCTTATTTAACAGTTTCTATCCCTTTCTGTCTGGCAGAAAAGGTTTCTGCCTTATTTCTGCCATTGATAGCGCAGAAATACATTCCTGCCGGGCAGAAAACCAACACTGCAGTTGTTAGTATAGATAAACGAAGTAACCAACCAGGATGAACACACAATAACTGGCCACATGACGGAGGTATAATAACATACAACGGTGGGTGTTTAAAATTCAACATGTTATTATAGAGACACAAAGTATTACACAGAGCCTGAAACACGATGATCCGGTGTAGCATACCACAGGACTACCCGCCTGTCACATTCATACTTCACTAAACATTATAAATGTTTACCCCCACAAATAGAGCCTGGGGACCGCCGGTTGTGAGCCATCAGTGTTCCGGGCGAGCACGGATTGACATAAATTAGAGGCATCAAACCAACCAGATAATATGAAGGTATTTCGCCCGGTAAATTAACGTTTTGTGACTGGGATTTTTCTTTTATCGTCTGGTATTCTACTGAAACATAATTGTTAGTTTTGCTGAGGCCGCTCTTCTGTGACAGTTGTACACAAATATCGATTTGGTGTTCAAATTGTCCTCTGTCAGTAATCTCGGATTTGACGTGACAATATAACAGTGTTTGACTACAACCTGTGTGGTTTTGTATTTACTGTTTAAGTCGCGAGCCACCCTCTTATAACCCTCAGTGTGATGAGCATTTATTGTGCGCTGTATGCCAATATCAGCAGCTCACTTGGCTGTCGCCCAGCCCTGTATAATTCATATCTACGACAGTCGCTTAATTGAAGCCATTCAGGGGCTCGTGAAGGACAATGCTTTATTGTGGAACAGCCCTGTTGTTAAACAATGCGCGGGCTTCAGGTAGCCCGGGGTATTGTTGTCCACCGTTGCGTACAAATCATTCACCCTGGCTGCCCCAAACATTAGACGGGCCAGGTCACCTGTATGTGTGAGTACTGTCTCCACAAGACTGTACAGGTAATTCTCTGATGAGGTTTTTAGTGTTGTTAACCTGAGTGAACCCAGTGCCGCGAGAGACGTGCGTGGTGGCGGCATCATCCTCACCGGAAAACACGGAAACTCTGAGGAGGTGACAGAAAGGTAAGGAACTGATTCCTACATAATAATGGTAGACTCTGAGGAGCAGTCGGTACCACAGTAAGGACATTTGATTTTTTTTTCTGGTGAATTACTGGTCTCTTGCCTCAGGAGTGAACGATACTAAAGTGTTACTTGGAGATTTTATATTTACTTATAAAAAGGTTAAGCCAGTCTTAATTCAAGCTCATCTGATCGCCGTGTCTGTTAAGTTCACATAAAGAGTAAACGCCGCATCCCTGTCCGTTCAATGAACACTCTCTTGATATTTAAGTTTATCATGATTATATTACGTATTCTAGCTCCTGCTCGTAACTGTGGCCTGACCGAGAACAACAAAATTAAGCTACGTACGCCTATATCCGGCAACGGCAACGGTTACGGCCAAGGCGACAACAACGACAATGCGTTTTGGGTGTACACATTTATCCGGCAAAATTTTTAATCGGAGGCAAAATCGGACATGTTTTTTTCCCATCATGATAGATCTCTAGGGCGACGATATCCCTCTAAATATTGCCTTACCTTACCTTAAATTACTGTTCTGCAATATGGAGAAGTAAAGGGTTATACTGGGCCCAGTTTATTAATCAAAGACGAAGACAGAAGTAGACGTATTTAAATTTATTTAATAAACCTTAAGAGTAATTCAGATTATATTGTATCGTGTGTCAAGACAAAAGTTCTCTACCTTACTTGATTTACCCTTTTAGCCAATATTTTGCCTTTTCGGGGCACCAAAGTAGCAATTGAATTAAAGGATGTACGTGCATGGCAGACATGGGGTACGTAACCAGTAATCGTAATCGATTGCAATCGATTGCATTAATTTTAGTTATCGTAATCGTAATCGATTACATTTATTTTTTTCAGCAATGTATTCGTAATCGTGATCAATTACTTTGCCTATGTAATCGTAATCATGGTGATTATATATGATTACATAGATTACTTTTTTCTTATATATTTCAAGTTAATTTCAAAAGCTAAAACTAATGTTTCTTAACAACATGACCAAGTTTCGAGTTTGAATAGCTACAATTAATGTTTCTTTATAACTTGACCAACCATGATTACTAGTGATTAAAAACATTAAAAAGAATGATTAACTGAGCTATGACATCAAATGAATCGGTGATAGGTTTTTGAATCTGATGGAAGCTCAATTTAGTGAATGTGAACATTGCCGTCGAATGTTAACAAATATCTAAACCCGTGTATATGATTTATGCTACACATTGGTAAATAAAAAAATTAAATCATTTGTGATTGCCAAGATCTTTCCTGAAACAATTTCACAGTACATCCTGGACCTCAAAAGCTGTTGCTTTTTGTAATTGATTGATCTATATTTTTTCTCACATTATTTGATTTATTTTTATTCACATCTTTATACATTTTTCAACTTCAACTTTGGCAGGATCACTGTTCATTTTATGGTCTGTGTATATTGATAATTTGAGATGCATAAAGTTTACAGTGTGTAAATCTTCTGTTGTCTGTTCACTTTATTGACAAAATTCAGGTTTGTAATCATGATTGCCATCATGATTACTTTTTGAAGTAATTGTAATCGTAAACGATTACATTTATAAAGTAATCACCCCATGTCTGGTGCATGGTAGAAGTGACGTCATTGTATGGGAGAGCCGCCGTACGATTATGTCCGGTAAAGGCGGTTTCACACCGGATTTTACGTCCGAACGAAAATTTGCTGTACGAACGAAAAAATAAAATCCTTTATTTTATGTTGGTGCATACACACCTAATCCGAACGATGCTATCCGAAGGAAAAAAATAGAACATGTTCTATTTTTTGTCGTTCGCATCGGACAAGAATGGCTTCTTTTCACCTTCAATACAAAAGAGCTAGAACATTTTTAACCAGACTTGTTCATTTGTACGTTACCTATTTGATATATATATATAATACTGTACAACAAAGAAATGTTGTTTCCTTGTCCACTGTTCTAAAATTATGTGATAAAAGAAAAATATATAAAGAGGGATTATTTTTATTTCAATCAAATTTATTTGATTTAAACAGATATTTATAACTTTTTTTAACCAATGATTTTTCCATTAAAATCAGACTTATTTTCATATAATATGTATGTTTCTTGGGGAAAATTTTATTTTTAATCAAAGGGTATTTCAATCGCCGCTTGGCCACTTTTTTTAACATAAAATCGAGGACAAAACATTTAAACTTTTGAACAAGGTTTAGTTATAATATTTAATGGTAAATTCTAATTCTTAATAAATTATTTGCAATATATTACCCATATTGACGCCCCTGAATATAAGTCAGATGTATAAGTGATATGTACACAAATAAGCAACATTATCCAGGACTTAGTTTTCATTACTCCACCCCTCCCCCGAAAATAAAATGTTCCGCGTTAAATTTAGAAAAAAAATCATGAAACAATAATTTTTTTCATGTGTCATTTTTATTTTTACAAAATTATCATTTTCAATTAAACGTTTTGCATATAAAACAGAAGTTTCAAAGATTTGGGCTGACTCTTCTAGATCGTATTGGCAGATTTGAAAATCAAATATAAATCAAACTAAACTAGTGATTCAAACTTTAATTTAACTTGAAATGCAGAAGTTGCAATGGTATCTGTTCTGTTGAAACAACTGGTTGCCCAATTATTTTTAAAGCATGTTGAAATGAGAATCTGGGTCCAGTCAGTGGTATAAACATATGTAACCTATGAACCCTTGACTATAGCTGGTGCTTAGAAAGGCCTAATAATTTTCAATTATACAGGCAGAACACCCAGAGATAAACTTTATTATTAATTATTATTAATTACAAAATTAATGAGAAAATCAATTAACATGTTCAAAATATAGACATTTTTCTGTATAGGTCTATATATATATATATATATATATATATATATATATATATATATATATATATATATATCAATTAATAAAGTCTATATTGTAGTGCATCCGATATATTTCGTATATAGCTGTCAATACGAATTTCGGAAACCAAAAATATCGTTCGGATTTGGTGTGAATGAAATTTCGGATGCGACGGGATTTTTGTCGGAACGACAGAAATATTCGTTTGTGTCATATTTGTTCGGACGCATCCGGAGTGAAACCGCCTTTAACAGCAAAAAATCGCTCACAGACCGATTCATAAATAGCCGGATAGTCGTACCGCGTTGTCGGTTCCGTGCCGTGCGTATGTGTACACTCCAATGAAATTGCATATGACCGATTTTTTGCCGTTGCCGCATCGTCGTTGTCGCATTATCGTTGCCGGATTGCCGTTGCCAGAAAAAAACGGATGTATTTCTACACAGCTTTAATGTTTTTTGTTTCATTTTTTGGAGGGGGGGGGGGGGATTAGAAGTATTTTAAATCTAGTGTGTAGACAGGAGATAATAAGAGAAAACGTCCCCTGACAAAAAAGCTGCGTTTACGTGGCTCGCGGTACATCCGGTATTGCTGCTTGCGATAGAAGATTACCGCGGTATGCGGTATAAAATCGCGTGGGACATTTAGTTGGCGGAGGTAAAACACCGTGGTATCTGCCAGATGATGTCAAAATCCGCTATATCGCGCAGCCTACTGAGCCGTGTACTGAGATATCAACAGAAGGAACTACCATCCCACCTGAACTGCCTACTGAGCCGTGTACTGAGATATCAACAGAAGGAACTACCATCCCACCTGAACTGCCTACTGAGCCGTGTACTGAGATAACAACAGAAGGAACTACCATCCCACCTGAAATGCCTAATGAGCCGTGTACTGAGATATCAACAGAAGGAACTACCATCCCACCTGAAATGCCTACTGAGCCGTTTACTGAAATATCAACAGAAGGTGCTATCATCCCACCTGAAATGCTTACTGAGAAGTATAACATTGACGGCTCTGTACATATCACCTATTTATTTGGATATATCTACGGTCACACTGCACCATTACACCACCCCCTCCCCCCCCCGTTCAGTCCAGTTCATGGCAGGATGTCGTAGTGTAAACTTCAGACAGTTATGAATGCATTGTTGGGATGTTTTGCTCCAGCAGCAGTCCCGAGTCAAGATGCTGACATGTTCAGGGAGATACATAGCTAGGACATTTTTGTATTGGGGCCTTGTTAGCCTGGTTTTAGTGTGGTTGAAAAATTGCATGGAAATATTTACTTGTTGATTTTCCCGGTTAAGGTTTAGGGAATATAGAAGTTTATGAGACATTCATCGGAACTGTGGACAGCGTATTGTAAATTTTCGGGAGTACGGAAATTCATTTGGTTTAATTGTTCATTTGACTCATGTTAAACGATGTTATGTGTTGGTTAGCTTCTACAGTCGTACGGTAAAGGACACACAGAGCTGGGCCTAGTCGATCTGTTAAGGTTCCTCCGCAAGTACAATCTGCTTCACCTGTGATCATACAAAATTTAACGTTTTCGCTCACCTTAAATTTGACGTGATGTGAAGGCCTAGAACTTTAAGCAGTTAATAATATCCAATGACTTATGATCATTTTATTTCTATTGGTGAAATTGAAAATTCCGTTCCATATAAAGTGAATAATCATCTTTTGTTTTTTTTTTAAACATTTAGCTCCAAATGGTAAGTAGATGACTACGTGGTGTGTTTGCACTTTCCTGACGGTAACCTCTTTCACATTCTCCCTGAATTTTACCCGCGAATTTCACAATGAGGCATATATCAGAATCAGTCATAGTCAAAAGCATATAAACCTAACAGTGACAACACATATCACATATGGTGATATCACGGGTAAAACAATATCTGGTGAAAATCCCTGAATCTTTAAATCGAAAGCTAAACCGAAAGACAACCGTCTAGTGACTGAAGTATGGAGACGGTCTGTACGGTCTGTGATGTCACTAGAGAACAGCGGTCCAGCTGTTGGCGCCCTCTGCCGGCCAGTATGTTTCAGTTCTTGTCGGTTTTGTGACGCGGATATCGTGAAGACTTAGTTATTAACACAGGTCGTTATATGAAGAGAATGAGAGAGACCAACTGTACTTGATACCCCCAGAAACTCGGGGGGTCACCTTGGCAACACCTTTTCCTTCGATGTAAAGGTCAATAACAGTCGATATGTGAACGAGTCCAGAGTCTAGCAGTGCTTCATGTGTACACCTCAGGCTACCGCCCTGCCATGGTTCACAATCAGCGATTCTCAAAAATCTAGACCGATAACACCCGCACACACGTTCCCCAACATGTATATACTTTTGTATATTCTCATTTCATATACATATACATATACATATATATATATATATATATATATATATATATATATATATATATATAGACCCCCTATATATATCTATACATGTGTGTGTATATATATATATATATATATATATATATATATATACACACACACACACACGCTATATTCATATACAGTATAAATTTCGGTCTAACTTTAACGGGTGTTGGTGAAAACTTGATGAAAAGCACCAATTTGTTTTGTCGCTACACCCCTCATAAATGAATAAAACAAGTACACATTAGGTCGCCTTCACACCGTTCTTTGCAAATGTAACTACAGTGTCTCTTTAATTGTCAGTGTTCTGTCAACACCCTGACTGTTGTAGACAACTCGCCCTTCATGATTTGCGGTTAGCGTGATATAAATTTTACGAATTGTATAGTAATCATCTGATAAGATTTACATAGGTTTGTGATGATAATCTGAAAAAGCTGACGTTCGTGGTTGTCCTCATTATGATATTTTCTTTTGCATTTGTATATTTTTCAAGTTTTAGATGTTATAATTAATCAGAATGACTGGACAGACGTGATGTAGATGATATAATTAATCAAGATTACTGGCCAGACGCAATGTAGATGTTATAATTAATCACGATGACTGGCCAGACGTGATGTAGATATTATAATTGTTACGGAACCTAATAATAACAGATCACGTAGTCGTGACGAGCATAAATTTTTTTACGGAGATAGAAAAAAAACTGATCCTGTAACACTAGGCAGCGTGAAATGTCTAAGGGAATGAATAAAGAAGTCAGTGGTTTTTTTGTAAACAAATGATTATAATTTATTCTTAAAACAATTCTAACATTACAATACACTAAATCAATACAATTACACAGTAAAACAATAAAAATGTACAGTACCAGAGTGTCCGGATCCTGGGGTTTTCTGGATACCACCACTGTCACAGCTCAACAAGTCCTTTAAAACATATAATCCATATGAACAGTTCACGTTAATCTTCTCAGAGAATAATAGTCCAAAATCTAGTCTCGAAATCAATCTGTTGTAATCCTAAGGTGAAGTTCTTGTAGTAATCCCAAAGGTAAACTGAAGACTATATAAAATCCGTTACAAATTTTGAAGAATATCTGTAAGTCCTGCAATAATCGGAAAGGTCCATAAACTGATTCACACTCTTCCGTGTCCGCTGGAATATTTCTCTCTCCCGTCTCTCTTCTCCCTAGGCTCCAAACACAGCCCCTAATTTATAGCTTCTCATCCCAAAGCCTAGAAACTTCTATTTCACGAACATCCAAAAGAACAATACAAGACACGCGCTAATAGAGCGCGAACAGCCCAGAAAATTCCAGATTAGCACGACCGCTGTGTCTTCAGGGTTCACCCAGTACGGATTGCACCGAGCACCGTGTCTCTACACGCCACAGCAACGACCAGAGCCCGAGCCCAACACGAAACAGAATGTCAACAGCGCACAATAAAAAGAGTCACCTGTAACACTCACCCCTCTTGTAAGAAAAAAGAAAGTTTTCTAAAAAAAACTTTCTTTTTGCGGTCACAGTCCCTTAATTTTTACAAAAAAAAATCATCTTATTTACAACATTACATAAACATCTCGTTTACAACATTTCATAAACATCTCGATAAGCAATCAGCAAGTACAATGTCTTTCCCTTTAATGTGTCTGATTTCAAGATTGTAATCCTTTAAAAACAATCTTTGATTTTTACACTTCAACTTATTCATGAACGTGAGGGGGGTTGTGATCACTGAAGACAATGATAGGCTTGACTGATGAAGTAACATAAACTTCAAAATGTAGCATTGCCAAAATCAAAGCCAAACATTCTTTTTCAATAGTGGAGTAGTTTTTAGCCCCCAGCCTTAGAGGCTGAAGGGCTATTGTCGTCACCCAAGCTGTCCGTCCGTCCGGCGTGTGTTAACATTTACCTTGTGAGCAGTATATCTCGAAAAGGATTTACCGTAGGAATTTCATTTCATCGGTGCTGATGTATATTAACAAAATTTGCTCAGGTTCGAAAATGGGTGACCTTGACTTATTTTCGACATTTTTGAGGGAATTATAGGAAAAATAAACAGCATGTGTTAACATTTTCCTTGTGAGCGGGATATCCCGAAAAGGATTTACCATAGGAATTTATTCTATGGTGCTGATGTATATTAACATAATCTCGGTCAAGTTCGAAGATGGGTCACCTTGACTTATTTTTCGACATTTTAGAGTGAATTATAGAAAAAAAACCTGCATGTGTTAACATCAACCTTGTGAGTGGGATATCTCGAAAAAAGATTTACTGTAGGAATTTTATTTCTTTGGCGCTGATGTATATTTACAAAATCTCGGACAAGTTCAAAGATGGGCGACCTTTACTTATTTTTTGAGGGTTAAGAGCAAATTATAGAAAAAACTCAGAACCTTATTTCTCAGAAACCACTGGATGGATTGATATAAAACATGCTATAATTATTGGCATTGATTGTCTGTAACTGCTGTATGAATTTGGGGATGCTACCTCCAATTTCTGATTTTAAAGAATTTTCATCGGAATTTTCAAGTTTGGCCTTGTGAGCGGGATATCTCCAAAAGTATTCAACACAGGAATTTCATTTCTTCGGTGCTGATACATATCACCAAAATCTCGGTCAAGTACGAAGACGGTTGACCTTGACCTACTTCTAAAGGTCACAGAGCTTATAGTAGAAAAAACTTAGGAGCTTATTTTTCAGGAACCACTGGATGGATTGTTTTGGAATGATGAATGGTCATTGGCTTTGATGATTTCTTTTAAGTGCTGCATGACTTACAAAGACTGGGGCCAGACCTACAAATTAACTACATACCTCTCTAGTTACAATTCACATATAGAACAAGAGACACATGTACATATATATATCCATGTGAGAACAAATATTACATGAATAATTTTTACCGTTACCACCCATAAATGCCGCTCTTTTGGCTGAGGGCTTTTGTGAGCTTTTGCTGATATTCTAGTCCTGGTTTGCATTAAACTTTCTTGAAAATTAAGAAATTGGATGATCTATGCCATCACTGCCTTCTTGCGAAAGCACAGCACCAGCAGCAGTATCACTAGCATCTACAGCTACCTTAAAAGGTACAGAAAAGTCTTGAGCTGCTAAAACTGGTGAACTTTGCAGAATTTGTTTCAAATTCTGAAATGCATTTTCACAGTGAACATTCCATACAAACTGTTGTATTCTCTTTATCAAATTAGTCTAAGGTTCAGCTACAGCAGCAGAATTTGGACAAAACTTCCTATAATATCCAACCATACCAAGAAAACGCATTATTTGGTTTTTGATTTTTTAGGTCTAGGAACTGCAGAAATAGCACTTATTTAAGCATCAACAGATTTTACTTGACCTTGCCCTACAATAAGACCCAAAATGTTACTTGTGCATGACAAAACTCAGATTTGACTAGGTAGACGGTCAGACGTGCTTCGCTGAGTCTTTTGAAGAGGTCGCGAAGGATTAGCAGATGTTTCTCTTAGGTATCGCTGTACACGACGAGGTCATCGATATATGCGTCGCAGCCCTGAATGTCCTTGACAACCATATGGATGAGGCGCTGGAACATGGCGGGATAGTTCTTCATGCCAAACGGCATAACTTTATACTGGTAGTCTGGTACAGTCCTTGCGGCGTCACAAATGCGGACACTTCTTTCGCTCGTTCTGTCAGCAGAATTTGCCAGAATCCTTTTATCAAGTCAAACTTTGAGACATATCTGGAGCTACCGACTCTGTCAATACAATCATCGATCCTCGGAATCGGGAACGTATCAGTCTTGGTAACAGAGTTCAGTTTTCGATAAACTGTGCACATACGTTAACTTCCATAAGGTTTCGGCACAAGAATACATGGTGCACTCCAGATACTGTTACTAGGTTCAATAAAATCATTGTCCAGCAAATATTGAACCTCATCTTGTAGATACTTTTGCTTTTCTGGATTCAGTCTATAAGGATGCTGCTTGACTGCGCTTGCCTCGCCAACATCGACGTAATGGCACAATATGTTATTTCGCGTTGGAATGTCACTAAAATAATGTTCATAATTCTACAGCAGGTTCTGGAGGTCTTGTTGTTGTTGTGCGGTAAGGTGTGACAATTTGGCATCCAGGTTAAGCACGTCTGAGTTTTTTAGTGGTACTGTTCCACACTGAATGTCTACATCACACAATCAGTATCTACTTTAACTGGGTCAGGGTCAGTTTTTACACAATTAACAGCAGTAACATTATGTACAACATCTGATGTGCTATTTCTGTCATAATATGGTTTCAACATGTTAACATGGCACAGTTGTTTTCTTACGCCTATCTGGTGTTAACATAATGTAATTTAAATCACTGACTTTCTTGTCAACAATGTAAGGACCAAAATACCCAGCTTGCAGAGGTCTGCCAGGGATAGGTAGTAAGGCAAGGACCTTTTCACCAGGCTCAAACGTCCTACTTACACTGTGCTTGTCATACTTTGTTTTCATTTTACTTTGTGCATATTTTAGATTAGACTTTGCAATCTCACAAGCATTGTATAGTTTAGTGCGAACGTCTGAGACATACTGCAATAAACTAAGAGAATCAGGATTTTCACACGAGTTTTAATGGACCGCGAACTGAGTGTTCGAAAACTAGTTCAAAGGGACTGAAACTCAAGGACTCTTGAAATGTTTCTCTGACAGAAAACAGCAATAAGTGGATTCCTTCATCCCAGTCTTTCTGTGTGTCATAACAATAGGTCCTAATCATGTTTTTTAATGTCTGATGAAAAACGCTCGAGGGCGCCCAGATTTTCAGGATGGTATGGCGAAGAGCTGTACTGTTTTATACCTAGCTCAGGTATAACTTGCTGGAATAAGCCAGACATAAAATTAGACCTTTGGTCAGACTGGACGGATATTGGTAATCCAAACAGTGTAAAAACGTTGTTAGCGCCTTGACAACACTTTTGGCATTGATTTTGCGCAAGATAGTGCATCAGGGAACCTGGTACATGCGCACATAATTGTCATCACGTATTCATGTCCAGATTTTGTTTTGGGCAGTGGTCCAACACAATCAACAATAATCCTACTAATTGGTTCCTCGAAAGCAGGAATAGGCCAAAGTTGGGCCTTAGGAGGATTCTGATTGGGCTTGCCTACCATCTGGCATGTATGGCATTATTTGCAATATTGTACAACATCAGTCCTGAGGTTAGGCCAATAGAAGTGTGTACTAACTTTCTGATAAGTTTTATTTATACCTAAATGGCCAGATAAAGGAGCCTCATGTGCCGTGCTTAGAATTCCATTGCGATAACTTTTGGGCATTGCTATTTGATGTTTGATGGCCCATTCATCATCAGCGCATACATCAGGTGGTCGCCATTTTCGCATAAGTACTCCGTTTTTAACATAGAAACAAACTGGGTTCTGTGACAGTTCATTTCTTTAGAAACTTCCCTGGGAAACAAACATGAAATATCAGGGTCCTTATGCTGTTTCGCGATAAGTTCTGACCTTGAAAATGCTGCATCCTGTACGGGCGAGTCGTAAGACGAGTCACTAGTGACTCCCAGAGTGTTATTATCTGGACCATTATCCTCATGTGTATTTTCCTTGGCCATAGATCTAGTTACAGCACATGAAGGATACAAACCAGGCGTTTCCTGACTTTCAGAATCAGTGTCCTGATCAGGTGTCGGCTTTTCTGTCACTATTGGTACAGGTTGTTCTTTGTCACCTGCAACATCATTGCCTGGTAGCAACTGAATTCCCTTAAAGGGTAAAGTAGTTCTTATGCCTACAGTAATATTCCATTCCCAGAAATCAAATCTGACTTTAAATGTACACTGTGAAGCGGAACTGAAGTGTGCTTGTCTGAAAACACACCATTAACATGTGCACCATAAGTGCATGTGCACCAGTAAAAGACCTATTAGAAAATGGCAAAGTGTTTGCCAACATGAGAGTTTTGCCTGAACCAGTGTCCCTCAAAATTCTAATAGGGGTAGAATCTGAAAAATCACTTGAAAGTGATACAAAACCATCATGTATGAATGGCTCAAATAACTCCATTTCAGAGTCAGGAGAGGAATCTACTACCTCAATTTTATTAAACAAAGAACTGACACTGACAGTGTCAGTCATAAACTCTTTTTCAGATTCACTAAAGGAATCTACATCCTTATTACAATATAACCCCTCATGGGAGTCAACAGAGGAATTTCCTCAGCAGAAACAATCTTCTGTTTGTTATAAGAGGACCTGGCCTGATTTGAAATACTCTCGAAAGAGTCATAAAAGGACTTAGCCTTATTCAGTGGATACTCCTCGCAGGAGTCTTGAAAGGACCTAGCCTTATTAAATTCCTCGCAGGAATCAAATGAGGTTTTTACCCCGCAAACTACGGATTCTTCTTTGGAGTCAGACGGCACGTTGGCCTCCGTAGCAACTCTTTTTTAAAGTCAATAAAGGAGTTGTACCCCTTATTTACATGAAAAGAGCTTGGCTCTATTCTATGCTATGCATAGATTTTGAAACAAAACCAAAAGGTTTGCTCATCCTTTTATTTGCAAATTTCCAGCAGTCAGATATTAGATGACCTTCCTTTTTGCAGTAATTACAGATTTTCTTTGAAAATGAATGGTCTCAGACACAGTGGACGTGGACTGAGGTGTAGCAATAGACTTTGTTGAACTAGCAGGACTACTAGTACTGGGTGACTGCGCCTAAAAAACTTCTTTTGACCATACTGATTTACATTCTTGTTCATGAATGACTGGTTTGATTTGCTAGTAAAGGACATTTTATGTGTTAATGAATAATCATCAGCTAATTGAACAGCAATGTCAAGTGTTTCGGAGAAAAGTTTAAACATCTGCATTAATGCAGCGCTTATATTCTTCAAGCAAAATCAACTGGCGCAAATTGTCATAATCTTTCATTACATTGTTAGAACTACACCAGCGATCAAACAACTGCTCTTTACGCCTAGCAAATTCAACAAAGGTCTGATATTTGCGCTTTTCCCAATTTCTTAATTTCTGGCGTAAGCCTCCGGAACTAACTCATAAACTTTTAGGATCAACCGTTTAATCTGGTCATAGTCAGCAGCAGCTTCTACTGAAAGCTTTGTATAAATTTCTCTGGCCATGCCAGTCAATACACTTTGTAATAGCAATAGTCATAATTTCCTTAGGCCATTTTAAATTTTAAGCTACCTTCTCAAAGTGTAAGAAATATTTATCAACCTCTTTTTCTTGAAAAGGTGGGACAATGTGTTTAGTAACATCAAAACTGTGAGTTAGGCAGCACGTAGACTTTGTTCTAGTTTAAGAGTTTCTAACTCCAGTCGTTTTGACTCAATTTCTTTTTCTTTTTTTTCTAGTTGTCTTTCTCTTTCTAACCTTTGATCCCTCGCTCTTAATGCTAGCTCATGTTGCATTTCTAACTTCTTTAATTCTAACTGCAAGGCACGGCTGTCATTTTTTGACGTTTCCACTTCACTCTCATCAATTAAACCTTTGCTAACTAGAACTTGTGTGATTTTACCAATGATATCTAGGCTTTCTCAAGGCTTTCCTCACAGCTAGCCCTAAGTGTTGTCCCAAACGCAACAACTGATCTTTTGTCAACTGTTCAAGTTGATCAGGGTCTGGATCTTCAACAAATGCCTCAGGTTTGAAATCTGCCATGTTTAGATGTTAAAACAATAACAAACAAAAAAAAAAAAAACACTGAGATAAATCTTGTGAACAATGTATTGTAAAAAATTGTGAAATCTTTTAAACAATGTATTGTAAACATTGTGACTAGGTCAAGGCCTAATAAGTTTCAAAACTAGTAAGCTTCCGGGACAAGCCCACAATTTTATGTTACGGAACCTAAAAACAACAGATCACGTAGTCGTGACGAGCATAAATTTTGTTACAGAGATAAAAAATCAGATTCTGTAACACTAAGCAGCGTGAAATGTGTAGGGGAATGAATAAAGAAGTCAGTGTTTTTTTTTTTAACAAATAATTATAATTTATTCTTAAAACAATCCTAACATTACATTACACTTAATCAATACAATCACACAGTAAAATAATAAAAATGTACAGTACCAGAGTGTCCGGATGCTTGGCTTTTAAAGATACCACCACTGTCACAGCCCAACAAGTCCTTTAAAGCATATAATCCGGATGATCAGTTCACGTAAATCTTCTCAGAGAATAATAGTCCAATGTAATCTCGAAATCTATCTGTTGTAATCCAAAAGTGAAGTTCTGGTAGTAATCCAAAAGGTAAACTGAAGACTAAAAAATCCGTTACAAATTTCGAAGAATATCTTTAAGTTATGCAATTATCGGAAAGATTCATAAACTGACACAAACTTCTGTGTCTGCTGGAATATTTCTCTCTCGTCTCTCTTCTCCCCGGGTTCTAAACACAGCCCCTAATTTATAGCTTCTCACCCCAAAGCCTAGAAACTTCCACATCACGAACATCCAAAAGAACAATACAAGACACGCGCTCATAGAGCGCGAACAGCCCAGAAAATTCCAGATTAGCACGAGCGCTGTGTCTTTACACGCCAGGGTTCACCCAGTAAGAATTTCACCGAGCGCCGTGTCTCTACACGCCACAGCAACGCCCAGGACCCGAGGCCAACTGGAAACAAATTGCCCATAGCGCACAATAAAAGAGACACTTGTTACTTAATTAATAACGATGACTGGTCAGACGTGATGTAGATGTTATAATTAATCACGATGACTGGTCAGACGCGATGTAGATGTTATAATTAATCACGATGACTGGCCAGACGTGATGTCGATGTTATAATTAATCACGATGACTGGCCAGACGTGATGTCAATGTTATAATTAATCAGGATGACTGGTCAGACGTGATATAGATGTTCTAATTAATCACGATAACTGGCCAGACGTGATGTCAATGTTATAATTAATCACGATGACTGGCCAGACGTGATGTAGATGTTAAAATTAACCAGGATGACTGGCCAGACGTGATGTCAATGTTATAATTAACCAAGATGACTGGCCAGACGTGATTTTAATGTTATAATTAACCACAATGACTGGTCAGACGTGATGTCAATGTTATAATTAATCACGATGACTGGCCAGACGTTATGTCGATGTTATAATTAATCAGGATGACTGGCCAGACGTGATGTCGATGTTAAAATTAACCACGATGACTGGTCAGACGTGATGTCATTGTTATAATAAATCACCCTGACTGGTCAGACGTGATGTCAATGTTATAATTAATCACGATGACTGGCCAGACGTGATGTCAATGTTATAATTAATCACGATGACTGGCCAGACGTAATGTAGATGTTATAATTAATCACGATGACTGGTCAGACGTGATGTCAATGTTATAATTAATCACGATGACTGGCCAGACGTGATGTAGATATTAAAAGTAACACGATGACGGGTCAGGCGTGATGTTGTTACAATTATCCGCGGTGACTGGCCATACGTGATGTCAATGTTATAATTAACCACGATGACTGGTCAGACGTGATGTCATTGTTATAATAAATCACCCTGACTGGTCAGACGTGATGTCAATGTTATAATTAATCACGATGACTGGCCAGACGTAATGTAGATGTTATAATTAATCACGATGACTGGCCAGACGTGATGTCGATGTTATAATTAATCAGGATGACTGGCCAGACGTGATGTCATTGTTATAATTAACCACGATGACTGGTCAGACGTGATGTCATTGTTATAATAAATCACCCTGACTGGTCAGACCTGATGTCAATGTTATAATTAATCACGATGACTGGTCAGACGTAATGTAGATGTTATAATTAATCACGATGACTGGTCAGACGTGATGTCATTGTTAAAATAAATCACCCTGACTGGCCAGACGTGATGTCAATGTTATAATTAATCACGATGACTGGCCAGACGTAATGTAGATGTTATAATTAATCACGATGACTGGCCAGACGTGATGTCGATGTTATAATTAATCAGGATGACTGGTCAGACGTGATGTCAATGTTATAATTAATCACGATGACTGGCCAGACGTGATGTCAATGTTATAATTAATCACGATGACTGGCCAGACGTGATGTCAATGTTACAATTATCCACGGTGACTGGCCATACGTGATGTCAATGTTATAATTAACCACGATGACTGGTCAGACGTGATGTCATTGTTATAATAAATCACCCTGACTGGTCAGACGTGATGTCAATGTTATAATTAATCACGATGACTGGCCAGACGTAATGTAGATGTTATAATTAATCACGATGACTGGCCAGACGTGATGTCGATGTTATAATAATCAGGATGACTGGTCAGACGTGATGTCATTGTTAAAATAAATCACCCTGACTGGCCAGACGTGATGTCAATGTTATAATTAATCACGATGACTGGCCAGACGTGATGTCAATGTTATAAATAATCACGATGACTGGCCAGACGTAATGTAGATGTTATAATTAATCACGATGACTGGCCAGACGTGATGTAGATGTTAAAATTAACCAGGATGACAGGCCAGACGTGATGTCAATGTTATAATTAACCACGATGACTGGCCAGACGTGATGTCAATGTTATAATTAATCACGATGACTGGCCAGACGTGATGTAGATATTAAAAGTAACACGATTACGGGTCAGGCGTGATGTTGTTACAATTATCCACGGTGACTGGCCAGACGTGATGTCAATGTTATAATTAACCATGATGACTGGTCAGACGTGATGTCATTGTTATAATAAATCACCCTGACTGGCCAGACGTGATGTCAATGTTATAACTAATCACGATGACTGGCCAGACGTGATGTCGATGTTATAATTAATCAGGATGACTGGCCAGACGTGATGTCGATGTTATAATTAATCAGGATGACTGGTCAGACGTGATGTCGATGTTATAATTAATCAGGATGACTGGTCAGACGTGATGTCAATGTTATAACTAATCAGGATGACTGGCCAGACGTGATGTCGATGTTATAATTAATCAGGATGACTGGTCAGACGTGATGTCAATGTTATAACTAATCACGATGACTGGCCAGACGTGATGTCGATGTTATAATTAATCAGGATGACTGGCCAGACGTGATGTCGATGTTATAATTAATCAGGATGACTGGCCAGACGTGATGTCGATGTTATAATTAATCAGGATGACTGGCCAGACGTGATGTCGATGTTATAATTAATCAGGATGACTGGTCAGACGTGATGTCGATGTTATAATTAATCAGGATGACTGGTCAGACGTGATGTCAATGTTATAACTAATCAGGATGACTGGCCAGACGTGATGTCGATGTTATAATTAATCAGGATGACTGGCCAGACGTGATGTCGATGTTATAATTAATCAGGATGACTGGTCAGACGTGATGTCGATGTTATAATTAATCAGGATGACTGGTCAGACGTGATGTCGATGTTATAATTAATCACGATGACTGGTCAGACGTGATGTCAATGTTATAATTAATCACGATGACTGGCCAGACGTGATGTCGATGTTATAATTAATCACGATGACTGGCCAGACGTGATGTCGATGTTATAATTAATCAGGATGACTGGTCAGACGTGATGTCGATGTTATAATTAATCAGGATGACTGGTCAGACGTGATGTCGATGTTATAATTAATCAGGATGACTGGTCAGACGTGATGTCAATGTTATAATTAATCAGGATGACTGGCCAGACGTAATGTAGATGTTATAATTAATCACGATGACTGGCCAGACGTGATGTCGATGTTATAATTAAAGGGGGTGGAAGCCTTAAATCTGAACCTGCTTAATTCAATTAATCCATCCATGAACAACGTAAACAGGGATGCCATACGCGCTATATGATCACAGTTAGTCCAGTAATTAAGGTAAAATGAGAAAAAAACAAGGCCCATGGGCGCTGCCATGTTGGCTTGCTCGGCCCAGCACTGCTGACGTAACAGGAACCCTACTGTAGCAGCACAGTGATTGGCTTCAGGGCTGTAACCTCCAGCAGGGAGGCTGGTCAGTGGAGTGCCATCTGCTTGCGCAGCAGTGGTTTCTGCGCGGAGGTTAGGGTGAAGGTCATACTGGGAAAGCAGCATGGCCACTTGGTAAACAACGCGCGATCTCAGCGAAATTCAACCGTATTTTACGAGCCAGAGATATGACAGTGTGAACGAGTACTGCAAAATGACAAAAAAACATCGTCGGACGAGGATGAAAACACTGGGCGGGATTGTCATGCCTTGGATTCATGGTCTCGACGCAGTCACTTGTTACCGACGCAATGCCGACCAGGAGGTCACGCGTGTGCTACATAGCTACAGAGCTTAGAGAGGTGTCCGCGCGTCTGACTTGGCCGAAACCGATTGTGTCATCTAACCTGCCAGCTTTACTTTGTCTGTCGGAGGCGGTGCTTCGGACGTGATTTTCCAGACACCTAATATCGAAAGTTGAAAGGAGATGGGTACCTTACATAATGACTAATAGTAACAGGTAAGACATGAAGTGAAGGACTTTCAAATAAAACAATAATAATTACGATATGCGTACGATCGTCAGTACTTTACTCCTGCATATATTTTATACGAAAGCCTCTTTTATATCTTTATATTTGGCCCTTTACACCTTCTGTCTTCCCTTTTTACTTTTTAAAATAATTTGTGCAACTATGGATATGCCGGTAATGTATTGTATCATTGTATGCATGTAAATAAATATGTTTTTTTATTATATTGTCCCATTTAAGTTTAACTATGAAACTACCGCATATGAAATATGTCATATATTATGTATACCATACTTAAAATGAGTATTCATAACTTTAAGAGATAAGCCTCTTCATTCATGCAGCTGCAAACTTGATAAAAAGATTCTCACAAGCATGAAAAGGGGAATAAAGCAGTGAAGCTCATAGCCATATACAAATAAACTTTAATAAAAGTCTTGCAGTTTTCTTGTATTCATACATTTATTAAAACTTTAAAAAGTGGCCAGTGAAATGAGGCATGTGACAAAATGTAGAAACATCTCACAGAAACATAAAAGATGTTGACCTGGATAGCAAATAAATGAACACATTTCACATTCATATTAAATACATTTTATTTTCACATTCAAAATTGCAAATCTGTAATCACTGTGCTGTATTTGTTCCAGGCAGATTAGGCTAATAACTTTCAGACAACTGCCAGCCTGGATACACATTGGCAATATCTGGGCAGGGCAAACAGAATCACTCTGCCATCAAGAAGTGCTGCAGCCAGATCCATATCCAGATGACAAGTACCCTGGTTTCAAAGAAGTGGAGGAAGCCCTGCAATAAAAATAATATTTTAACCATTAACCACAAAATAGTGTTACATTCAGTGATATTTTTTTCTGATCTACCAATCAATGTTATTATTTAAATATGTTTGTCTGTGTGTCAGAAGTAACATGAATATACAACATTTATATATTTATACTGAGAAAGTATACTCTCAGTGTTATAAGACGGTAAACTATAATTTTATGTGTGCGTGTGTATATATATATATTTATACATTTATAATATTGATATTGTATACATGTCATAAGTAACATTAAAATACAGTTTTTATGTATTTACATAAAGAAAATGACACTGAGGAGAGGTAAAAAAATAGTGATTGTATTTATACATGTTTATTATTTAATTAATGAAAAATCAATACAAAATAATGCTCACCTGTGTAAAAATTGTAAATAATAAAAAGTATGTTTGATCTGGGGAGCAGACCAAGTTTCTGACTCCTGCCAGTCAATCCTTTATAAAAAACGAGTGTCGAGTTTGATACTAAACGACATTTGACAAAGGTTCATGTTAACAAGAAATATTCTAAGACTTTTCCAGATACCTTTTATCTGTCCTTCCCTTTAATAATTGTTCAGATAATTTTTTTTCTGTACATGAAATTCACCTTTTCAAGAGTACAGAATTATTTCTCACTTTTTGCAAAAGGACCGCGAAAGAATAAATCCCCCCCCCCCCCGAGCGGCTGACGTGGGCGATGATGGGTACACAAGGTGAAAATATGACCGCAGCGTGTGCAAATTGCCAGGAAATTTGATAAAAAAAAGCCTCGTACAATGCTAATTTTTAAATGTCTAAAAAAAAGTTTAAACATAAAAAGTTTCAGTAACTGTCGAGATCTTGTTAACTGGTATTAAGTGTTAAGAGACGTGACGGCACTTGCCTGCTTTTGCTCTCGTCCGCTTGACGGCCGGGCGAGGTCAGGACCTCTGTCCACATCTTGGATCTTGTACCCAAACAATGCTGTTATTGCATCATGCCTCAGCTGTTAACATCTGATACTCTTCTTGTCCGTCGTTAGTGCTGTATTTGTTAGGTAGTCTTGAGTAAAATTTCCCATGCAAAAACCCCAGCCCTTGCCGAAAGGATGGGTGACCACTGCATGGCACCGAGTTGCCACGCCCACGGCCGATGTTGTGGAACCTTTTTTGAGCTAATTCCCGTTTACTCGGGTCTCTGCGGCAATTAGGGATCATGAAGAAAGCAATCCTCGTAGTGTTCACTTGACGGTTGGAATAATCGACCGCTTGACACTGAGGCATCTTTGATTTTGTAGTTGATAATTTGAAGGATTTGACAAGGCTTTAAGTAATACACGTGCACCGGAAGTGACAGTGTTTGGGTTCCAACCGCGTCATAGTCCCGTGTTATCTCGCCTTATCACGGGGCAGTTCACGGCTGCAGAAGCTGTCATGGCAGCGCCCAGTACTGCGCTTCTCGACTGCAATTCTGTATTATCACATACACAGATTCTGATTATGATATATTTCAATGTGCCCGGGCGGCCCTTCAGGTGTGACTTAATATATTCATATATGAGGATTAAATTGCAAGGCTTCCACCCCGTTTAACCACGATGACTGGCCAGACGTGATGTCAATGTTATAATTAATCACGATGACTGGCCAGACGTGATGTAGATGTTAAAATTAACCACGATGACAGGCCAGACGTGATGTCAATGTTATAATTAACCACGATGACTGGCCAGACGTGATGTCGACGTTATAATTAATCACGATGACTGGTCAGACGTGATGTCAATGTTATAATTAATCACGATGACTGGCCAGACGTGATGTCATTGTTATAATAAATCACCCTGACTGGCCAGACGTGATGTCAATGTTATAATTAATCACGATGACTGGCCAGACGTGATGTAGATGTTAAAATTAACCACGATGACAGGCCAGACGTGATGTCAATGTTATAATTAACCACGATGACTGGCCAGACGTGATGTCGACGTTATAATTAATCACGATGACTGGTCAGACGTGATGTCAATGTTATAATTAATCACGATGACTGGCCAGACGTGATGTCATTGTTATAATAAATCACCCTGACTGGCCAGACGTGATGTCAATGTTATAATTAATCACGATGACTGGCCAGACGTGATGTAGATGTTAAAATTAACCACGATGACAGGCCAGACGTGATGTCAATGTTATAATTAACCACGATGACTGGCCAGACGTGATGTCGACGTTATAATTAATCACGATGACTGGTCAGACGTGATGTCAATGTTATAATTAATCACGATGACTGGCCAGACGTGATGTCATTGTTATAATAAATCACCCTGACTGGCCAGACGTGATGTCAATGTTATAATTAATCACGATGACTGGCCAGACGTGATGTAGATGTTAAAATTAACCACGATGACAGGCCAGACGTGATGTCAATGTTATTATTAACCACGATGACTGGCCAGACGTGATGTCGACGTTATAATTAATCACGATGACTGGCCAGACGTGATGTAGATATTAAAAGTAACACGATGATGGGTCAGGCGTGATGTTGTTACAATTATCCACGGTGACTGGCCAGACGTGATGTCAATGTTATAATTAACCACGATGACTGGTCAGACGTGATGTCATTGTTATAATAAATCACCCTGACTGGCCAGACGTGATGTCAATGTTATAATTAATCACGATGACTGGCCAGACGTGATGTCGATGTTATAATTAATCAGGATGACTGGTCAGACGTAATGTCATTGTTATAATAAATCACCCTGACTGGCCAGACGTGATGTCAATGTGATAATTAATCACGATGACTGGCCAGACGTGATGTAGATGTTATAATTAATCACGATGACTGGTCAGACGTGATGTCAATGTTATAATTAATCACGATGACTGGCCAGACGTGATGTCATTGTTATAAAAATCACCCTGACTGGCCAGATGTGATGTCAATGTTATAATCAATCACGATGACTGGCCAGACGTGATGTAGATGTTATAATTAATCACAATGACTGGCCAGACGTGATGTCAATGTTATAATTAACCACGATGACAGGCCAGACGTGATGTAGATGTTATAATTAACCACGATGACTGGCCAGACGTGATTTCAATGTTATAATTAATCACGATGACTGGCCAGACGTGATTTCAATGTTATGATTAATCACGATGACTGGCCAGACGTGATGTCGATGTTATAATTAATCACAATGACTGGCCAGACGTTATGTTGATGTTATAATTAATTACGATGACTGGTCAGACGTGATGAAGATGTTATAATTAATCACAATGACTGGCCAGACGTGATGTCAATGTTATAATTAACCACGATGACAGGCCAGACGTGATGTAGATGTTATAATTAACCACGATGACTGGCCAGACGTGATTTCAATGTTATAATTAATCACAATGACTGGCCAGGCGTGATGTAAATGTTATTATTAATCACGATGACTGGCCAGACGTGATGTCAATGTTATTATTAATCACGATGACTGTCCAGACGTGATGTAGATGTTATAATTAATCACAATGACTGGCCAGACGTGATGTCAATGTTATAATTAATTACGATGACTGGCCAGACGTGATGTCAGTGTTATAATTAATCACGATGACTGGCCAGACGTGATGTCGATGTTTATATTAAAACGATGACTGGCCTGACGTGATGTAGATGTTATAATCAACCACGGTGACCAGACCATAGAGCCCTGATAAATAATGAATGCACACTACACAGAAAATCTGCCCGGCGTCAATGCCGCTGGTCACATGATCGTCGCGCGCGTGACTTAGGAATGTACTCCTTGCGTTCTGGTGCTTTTATACACACGATTCACAAGCGCCTCTCGCCGCCAAACAGTTCACTGGCCGGACTCAGTCTCTACCTTAGAGGTATTCACTTCTCTGAATCACTGACAGATAAGACACGCCTTGTATGTATCTTTGTGAAGCTGATTATCAGACACACTTGACTTGAGGCTGACAGATCAGACACGCCTGACATGTAACTTAACTGTGTGAGGCTGACAAATCTGAAACGCTTGATATGATACCGTGTGACGCTTATAGATCAGACACGCTTGACTTGTTCATGTGTGAGGCAGATTAATCAATCCCGCTTGACAAGTTACCGGTTGAGGCTGATAGATCTGACACGCTGGACGTTACTTTGTGAAGCTCATAGATCAGAACGCCTGACATGTTACTGTGTGAGGCTAAAGGATCAGACACGCCTGGTATGTTACTGTGTGACGCTGATAGATCTGACACGCCTGACTTGTTACTGTGTGGGGCTGATAGATCTGACACCCCTGACTTGTTACTGTGTGAGGCTGATACATCTGACACGCCTGACTTGTTACTGTGTGAAGCTGATAGATCAGACACGCCTGACATATTACTCGGAATTATAAACGTAATTCTATTGTCGTAATCCACTGGAAAACTACAGAAGTCACTCGAATTTACGCTCTGGTGTCTCAGCATACATTGTCCCACAAAATTAACTCACGTGCAGACGAAACGATGTAAATACACGTATATTCACGTATGCAGACGTGTCACACTTCGTTATAAGTTCTCACAGTTCAAAGATATCGTAAAGTACACATTACCAGATAAAATGCTTGGCAGAGAGTCGTAATAGTTCGAAATTGGATCAATCTGGCCAAGACATCACGAGTAAAGCTCGATGTTTGACTCCGTCTTTTCTTTTGAGGCTGATGGATCAGACACGGTTGACTTGTAACTGTGTTAGGCTGACAGATCAGTCCCGCTTGAAAAGTTACCGTGTGAGGCGGATAGATCAGACACATGCCTGACATATTACTGTGTGAAGCTGATAGATCAGACACGCCTGACATGTTACTGTGTGAAGCTGATAGATCAGACACGCCTGACATGTTACTGTGTGAGGCTGTCAGATCAGACACGCCTGACATGTTACTGTGTGAAGCTGATAGATCAGACACGCCTTACATGTTACTGTGTGAAGCTGATAGATCTGACACGCCTGACATGTTACTGTGTGAAGCTGATAGATCAGACACGCCTGACATGTTACTGTGTGAAGCTGATAAATCAGACACGCCTGACATGTTACTGTATGAGGCTGATAGATCTGACACGCCTGACATGTTACTGTATGATGCTGATAGATCAGACACGCCTGACATGTTACTGTGTGAAGGTGATAGATCAGACACGCCTGACATGTTACTGTGTGAGGCTGTCAGATCAGGCACGCCTGACATGTTACTGTGTGAAGCTGATAGATCAGACACGCCTGACATGTTACAATGAGAGTCTGATATATCAGACACGCCTGACATGTTACTGTGTGAGGCAGAAAGATCAGACACGATTGGCATGTTACTGTTTGGACATAATAGACCAGACACGCCTGACATGTTACTATATGATGCTGATAGATCTGACACGCCTGACATGTTACTGTGTGAGGCTGATAGATCAGACACGCCTGACTTGTTACTGTATGATGCTGATAGATCTGACACGCCTGACATGTTACTGTATGATGCTGATAGATCTGACACGCCTGACTTGTTACTGTATGATGCTGATAGATCTGACACGCCTGACATGTTACTGTATGATGCTGATAGATCTGACACGCCTGACTTGGTACTGTATGATGCTGATAGATCTGACAACCCCTGACTTGTTACTGTATGATGCTGATAGATCTGACACGCCTGACATGTTACTGTATGATGCTGATAGATCTGACACGCTTGACTTGTTACTGTTTTATTTTAAGTATAAAATAAGCTTGGCGTACGTTTGCCCACCGTAAATGTTTCAAAGTGAATCAATCATGATTTGATTAAACCTTTCGTTGTTTCATATAATTTCTTCAGTTTCAGCAACTGAAACATGCATAACATTATAATGTACGAGCCTATTCATGGAAAATGTTTATCGCCTGCTAGGTTATAATTAATCAAACTGTACACCTTTTGTCAGTGATACTCTGCCTGAACAGATCTACAAAGGAAACGTTTGAGTCGCGTAATTACTCAAGAACCTATCAAAGTACACTGGAGGTCGGCCGAGAGGCGGTCACAACGTTCAAAACAGCAGGACTGGTCCCGCTCCGTGATTAAGGATTCCCACTTGGGTGACATGAATCAAAACTTGGCAAACAAATCTCAAGTGTACACATGCCACTGTGTGTGTTGTTGAACTCCCGTGTATGGCTGAGGTATGACTTAGACTGCACACGGATCGCTTGTTTTGGCCACCAGGCCCAACTCATAAGCAGATGAGATTAGTTTACAACTAAAGCGATCTGATTTACATCACACAGACAGGCGGACTCGGCCAGCGCGTTAACGCGTGTACACCGCCTTGTACCGACTTGTCCGTCAGCACTGAGGCGTACTTTGTAAACCTGCCTGGTTTAGCTGACGGTGGGCGGGGTGTGACGGACTTATTTCTGCGTTTCTCCTTCAGACATCAGCATCAACATGAAGAAGGAAGTCAACAGTCACAGCAAAAGAAAAGTCCGGTAAGTGAAGTTCTTGATGAACAGACATTGGTCGTCAAGTGTCGTCCCAGGTAAACAAACATACACCGACGTGTTGCTAGGTACGCACGTGAGTCACATTTGTGATGGGGCATGAATTATACGATCTAGAGTGAAGAAAATGAACATTAAATTAAATATCTTTATAAGTGGCTACAAAATCGTATATCTTGCACGATATATAAATTACTGAATGTTTACTAACATCAGACACGGGGTAATCGTAACCAGTAATCGTAATCGATTGCAATCGATTACATTAATTTTAGTAATCGGAATCGATTACATTTATTTTTTTTCAGTAATGTAATCGTAATCGTAATCAATTACTTTGCATATTTAATCGTAATCATGGTGATAATACATGATTACATGGATTACTTTTTTTAAATTTCAAGTTTCAATAGCTACAGTTAATGTTTCTTTATAACATGACCAAATTTCAAGTTTGAATAGCTACAATTAATGTTTCTTTATAACTTGACCATTCATGATTACTTGTGATTAAAAACATTAAAAAGAATGATTAACATGGCTATGTTTTCAGCCATCAAATGAATCAGTGATAGGTTATGTATCTGCATGACGGAAGCTCAATTTGGTGAATGTGAACATTGCTGCCGAATGTTGACAAGTATCTAATCCCGTGTATATATGATTTATGAAACACATTGGTAAATAAATAAATTAAATCATTTGTGATTGCCAAGATCTTTCCTGAAACAATTTCACAGTACGTCCTGGACCTCAAAAACTGTTGCTTTTTGTAATTGATTGATCTATATTTTTTCTCACATTATTTGATTTCTTTTTATTCACACCTTTATACATTTTTCAACTTCGACTTTGGCAGGATCACTGTTCATTTTATGGTCTGTTTATATGGATAATTTGAGATGCATAAAGTTACAGTGTATAAATCTTGTGTTGTCTGTTCACTTTATTGACAAAATTCAAGTTTGTAGTCATGATTGCAATCATGATTACTTTTTGAAGTAATTGTAATCGTAATCGATTACGTTTATTTTTGTCAGCAATGTAATCGTAATCATAATCAATTACTTTGCCTATGTAATCGTAATCGAAAACGATTACATTTATAAAGTAATCACCCCATGTCTGACTAACATGAGTTCGTATAAAATGTTTTTTTTTTTTAATATCATCCATGGGCTACCATGCAACCCATTGACGTGGAATCAAATTCCTCCTCACCTGATGTTGACAGGTTCTGTAATAAATGGAAGTTATAAATAATGGAGTTCATTTTTGTGTGAAAAATCTGCATGAGCTGTAGGTTTACTATTGGCGATAATCAAATATTGAGTCCTCGCAGGGCATATATGTTTGATTATGAATTATTCGGTGGCAGATCTTTTTCATTATTAATTTAAAATGCAGTGCTATAACTCTTAGACCGACAATTGTACGGGATATGCAGACCTTCACAAAATAAAGAAATATGTATAATTGTTATAAGAGCTGATATTTATAATCTTTTTCCTGGAGTGCTAATAGTTGCATAAAGACAAGTAAATTGTGAGAATTGACCGCGACCTATGTGTACTTTAGATCGCGACATATATGTACCTTAGAGAGAGAGAGAGAGAGAGAGAGAGAGTGCGAGAGCATCGTGCCTTAATTCCCAAAGTGACAAAAGAACATATATACTTATGAACATATATACTTAGTTTTATGGACTTATTGAATATTTTTTTTATTTATCTATTTATTACCGGGCCCTTCTGTTAACAGAATTTTATTCTTATAAAGGCTACCCTGGAAGATGTAATAAATAAATAAACAGCGTTTATATGTATGTAAAGCAGGTAAGGTATACCATTAAACATCCACTGACATTAAAACCGCGTGCATGTTGAGGAAGAACGGTAATTGTTGTGCGAACTTGACACCTGTGTCATCGCCATAGTTACTGACGGCGGCTGTTAAGAGGCCTATGTTTAAGAGACGTGATAACGCCGGGGGCCAGGCCGGGCCGGTACTAATTACCGTGTCAGGTATACACGTGTCCAATCAATCAAAGTTTGATTCATATCACAGGGCCCTAATTAATGTGTACCTGCATTACTCCTACATTACTGTTGTTACCACAAAGGAATTTAGCCTTATAAAATTACTTCTCTGAGACCCGCCGACTATCATCCATGGCTATAAAAGCAATTTTAGACTGATAAAATAAGCCTCTCAAACCTGCCGACTATTCATGACTATATTTAGAACATTTTCAAAGTACCTTTTTGACGTTTTTTATGGGTTATTAACTTGATCTTGGACTTGTCGACTCTGATTATGTAACGTTTGTTAGTGACAGGTTTTTTTATGACAAGGGTAAAATCTCCACATAAGTTTACTGAGCCTTATGAATTCTGAGGTTAAAACTATTTGTTCAGTCACTGTCAGAACAGCTTGTTGGTTAATATTATACGAAGCAGCACATTGTCCAGTCATGGGGTGTAGTCAATTTTACATGTATCAGCACATTGTCCGCTCTCCTGTCACGAAGGTATAAACAATATTACATGTATCAGCACATTGTCCAGTCACGAAGGTATAATCAGTATCACATGTATCATACATTGTCCAATCACGAAGGTATAATCAATATTACATGTATCAGCGAATTGTTGAGTCACGAAGGTATAATCAATATTACATGTATCAGCACATTGTCCAGTCAAGAAGGTATAATCAATACTACATGTATCAGCAAATTGTCCTGTCACGAAGGTATAATCAATATTACATGTATCAGCACATTGTCCGGTCACGAAGGTATAATCAATAATACATGTATCAGCACATTGTCCAGTCACGAAGGTATAATCAATATTACATGTATCAGCAAATTGTCCAGTCACGAAGGTATAATCAATATTATATGTATCAGCACATTGTCCAATCACGAAGGTATAATCAATATTACATGTATCATACATTGTCCAATAACGAAGGTATAATCAATATTACATGTATCAGCACATTGTCCTGTCACGAAGGTATAATCAATATTACATGTATCAGCACATTGTCCAGTCACGAAGGTATAATCAATATTACATGTATCAGCGAATTGTCCAGTCACGAAGGTGTTATCAATATTACATGTATCAGCACATTTTCCAGTCACGAAGGTATAATCAATATTACATGTATCAGCGAATTGTCCAGTCACGAAGGTGTTATCAATATTACATGTATCAGCACATTTTCCAGTCACGAAGGTGTAATCAATGTTACATGTATCAACATATTGTCCAATCACGAAGGTGTAATCAATATTACATGTATCAGCACATTTTCCAGTCACGAAGGTATAATCAATATTACATGTATCAGCGAATTGTCCAGTCACGAAGGTGTTATCAATATTACATGTATCAGCACATTTTCCAGTCACGAAGGTGTAATCAATATTACATGTATCAGCACATTTTCCAGTCACGAAGGTGTAATCAATGTTACATGTATCAACATATTGTCCAGTCACGAAGGTGTTATCAATATTACATGTATCAGCACATTTTCCAGTCACGAAGGTATAATCAATATTACATGTATCAGCGAATTGTCCAGTCACGAAGGTGTTATCAATATTACATGTATCAGCACATTTTCCAGTCACGAAGGTGTAATCAATATTACATGTATCAGCACATTGTCCACTGTCCAGTCACGAAGGTTATAGTCAATATGAAATGTATCAGCACATTGTCCAGTCACGAAGGTATCATCAATATTGATTTATCAGCACATTGTCCGGTCATGAAGGTATGATCAATATTTATTATAAGTTATAGTCATACGTGTCATGCAATGCCTTGTCCAGTCACGGAGGTACAGTCAGTATTGTACGTTTCAGTACATTGTCCAGTCACGGAGGTATAGTCAATATTACACGTATCAGTTCATTAACTGGTTACGGAGGATAGTAAATACAACACGTGTCACTACATTTTCCAGTCACAGAGGTATGGTCAATATTACACGTGTCACTACATTGTCCAATCAGGGAGGTATAGTCAATATTACACGTATCACTACATTGTCCAGTCTCAGAGGTATAGTCAATAAAACACGTATCATTACATTGTCCAGTCACGGAGGTACAGTCAATATTACACGTGTCCGTTCATTGTATTGTCACAAAGGTATAGTCAGTATAACACGTATCGTACATTTTCAAGTCACGGAGGTATAGTCAATATTACACGTGTCAGTTCATTGTCCTGTCACAGAGGTATAGTCAATATAACACGTGTCAGTACACTGTCCAAGCACGGAGGTACAGTCAATATTACACGTGTCAGTTCATTGTCCTGTCACGGAGTTATAGTCAACATTACGCGTTTCAGTACATTGTCCAGTCACAGAGGTATAGTCAACATTACGCGTATCACTACATTTTCCAGTCACGGAGATATAGTCAATATTACACGTATCAGTACATTGTCCAATCACGGAGGTATAGTCAATATTACACGTATTAGTACATTGTCCTATGACGGAGGTACAGAAGCGGATCGAGGGGGGGGGGGGTAGGGGGTCCGGAACCCCCCCCCCCCCCTGTTCATCAGAAAGAACGTTTTTTAAGGGGCTTCAGACAAAATTTTGCGGACTGGACCCCCCCCCTTTTTTTTACACCTGGGGACCTTTTTTAGAGTTTTCATTAGTCCTCCTGGTTGGACACCCCCTTTTTTTCCTGAATCCTGGATCCGCCCCTGAGGTCCAGTATATATGACACGTATCACTAAATTTAATCAATATTACATGTATCAGCACATTGTCCTGTCACGAAGGTATAATCAATATTACATGTATCAGCACATTGTCCAGTCACGAAGGTATAATCAATATTACATGTATCAGCGAATTGTCCAGTCACGAAGGTGTTATCAATTTTACATGTATCAGCACATTTTCCAGTCACGAAGGTGTAATCAATATTACATGTATCAGCACATTGTCCACTGTCCAGTCACGAAGGTTATAGTCAATATGAAATGTATCAGCACATTGTCCAGTCACGAAGGTATCATCAATATTGATTTATCAGCACATTGTCCGGTCATGAAGGTATGATCAATATTTATTATAAGTTATAGTCATACGTGTCATGCAATGCCTTGTCCAGGCACGGAGGTACAGTCAGTATTGTACGTTTCAGTACATTGTCCAGTCACGGAGGTATAGTCAATATTACACGTATCAGTTCATTGACTGGTTACGGAGGATAGTAAATACAACACGTGTCACTACATTTTCCAGTCACAGAGGTATGGTCAATATTACACGTGTCACTACATTGTCCAATCAGGGAGGTATAGTCAATATTACACGTATCACTACATTGTCCAGTCTCAGAGGTATAGTCAATAAAACACGTATCATTACATTGTCCAGTCACGGAGGTACAGTCAATATTACACGTGTCCGTTCATTGTATTGTCACAAAGGTATAGTCAGTATAACACGTATCGTACATTTTCAAGTCACGGAGGTATAGTCAATATTACACGTGTCAGTTCATTGACCTGTCACAGAGGTATAGTCAATATAACACGTGTCAGTACACTGTCCAAGCACGGAGGTACAGTCAATATTACACGTGTCAGTTCATTGTCCTGTCACGGAGTTATAGTCAACATTACGCGTTTCAGTACATTGTCCAGTCACAGAGGTATAGTCAACATTACGCGTATCACTACATTTTCCAGTCACGGAGATATAGTCAATATTACACGTATCAGTACATTGTCCAGTCACGGAGGTATAGTCAATATTACACGTATTAGTACATTGTCCTATGACGGAGGTACAGAAGCGGATCGAGAGGGGGGGGGGGGGGCAGGGGGTCCGGAACCCCCCCCCCCCCTGTTCATCAGAAAGAACGTTTTTTTAAGGGGCTTCAGACAAAATTTTGCGGACTGGACCCCCCCCCCCCTTTTTTTTACACCTGGGGACCTTTTTTAGAGTTTTCATTAGTCCTCCTGGTTGGACACCCCCTTTTTTTCCTGAATCCTGGATCCGCCCCTGAGGTCCAGTATATATGACACGTATCACTAAATTTAGGTATAGTCAACATTACACGTATCAGTACATTGTCATGTCAAGGAGGTATAGTCAGTATTACACGTGTCAGTTCATTGTCCTATCACAGAGGTATAGTCAACATTACGCGTATCAGTTCATTGTCCTGTCACAGAGGTATAGTCAATATTACACGTGTCAGTTCATTGTCCTGTCACAGAGGTAAAGTCAATATCACACGTGTCAGTTCATTGTCCTGTCACAGAGGTAAAGTCAATATAACACGTATCAGTACATTGTTAAGTCACGGAGGTATAGTTAATATTACACGTATCAGTACATTGTTAAGTCACGGAGGTATAGGCCTAAAAAACGTGTCACTACATTTTCCAATCACGGAGGTACAGTCGACATTAAGACTTTTCTTTTTAAATGTAGACCAGGTTCAGGGAGCTTTTAAAATGACTGTTACTAATTATTGATATGTGATCTATAAGTCTATGCAGACTTTCCTTCTTTTGGCAAACATGATCTTTTTTTAAATGAATACAAATTTAAATTTATTATTTGAAAGTAACACCACATCTCTCTTTCATGTGTTTGTATATATACCAATATCTGTCCAATATCTCAAGAACTGCTGCCGCTGTTATTTATAGTGCCACAAATTGTACAAGAACATTTAACATTTTTTTATGTGAACGTAACTCCATGTATCAGATCTGGAAGCCCAAACGTAAGCTGTAGACAGGTTCTGGTAAATTAATTTTCCTAATTCTCCAGAAATCAATCAGCTGTGACCTTTATTTAAAATCATCTATAAAACATGTTGAATAAACACGAAAAATAGCTTCTTCCCTTTAAATCAATTTGTACTTGCCAAAATATTGCCCTGAAACCGTGCGATTACTCCTGTAAACGAGTGTTAAAAACATTGGACAGGCGCAATCAAAGGCGTCAACAAAAACACAGCGCGTGTATCGGCCGGGCCACAACACGTGTTAATTAAGGAGATGCCCTGACTGACTTGGCCGAAAGAAATGTAATACATGTTCCCGCTGGCTGAAACATCGCGTGTTGCGGTTTACAATCGAACCTACGGTCACGCGGCTTGTTCAGTAAACAGACACACATGGGCTTTGTTTAACAACATGCAGAACAATGACAAGGTGCTGAGACTGTGCACTGGGATGGTTTTGCTTGGAAACTTTTGTATAAGGCAAAAGTGAACTGATGGTACGAGAGAACAGGCATAATATTACTCCTTATTATGCCCCTATAATACTTTTATTATATCTCCTGCTTGTTCACCATGTTATGACTGAGTGTTGTAAAAAGGAACTGCCAGTTTTTATCCAACTCGCCCTGTTAATCGACTAAGTTTTTATCTGACCTTCCCTGTCCATCAGTCCGTATCTTTCGCGGTAAACACAAAATTTGCTAAAATTATACTTATCATATATGTGTAGGCACGCATTTATCTCATAGTGAACCTGCCAGGGTATAATATACAATATAAGGACACAAGCCATGCACAGTGTAAAAGCGGCTGTGATTTCACATAATTAGTAGCCATTATAGGCATATACAAATGTATTGAACTAGGCCCATTAACTAGTTTGTCATTAGCCAAGAAGAAGGTGTACCTCATTTATATCAAAGAGGTTGCCTCATTTGTCTGTATGGTACCCGTGAGGGCGTCAGTAACATCAATGGTGAACTGTTACATGTGAACCACCCACTGTATGGTACCCGTGACGGGCGTCAGTAACATCAGTGGTGAACTGTTACATGTGAACCACCCACTGTATGGTACCCGTGATGGGCGTCAGTAACATCAGTGGTGAACTGTTACATGTGAACCACCCACTGTATGGTGAAGTGACCCTGATAGGCGTTCTAATTTGAAGCAAATGCCTTTTTCCAGCGAAAAAAATTACCGCTTGTTTTCAAAGTACATGTATATTTCCAATGACATGATTTACCTTGCAGAGCTTTAACCGTCACTGATCACAGAGCCACCCACCGTGTATTCTATGTTTCCCTCTTCTTATTGCTGTTTACTTCTAAACTGTCCGTGTTAAATTATAACCCATACAGGGCGGAAAAATCTTTTAATCTTGTTTGGATTCACAATGCGTTGTAAATACGGGGGCTTGGTTGTGTATAGGTATAACATGCACGTGTTCAAACCTGAAAAAAGGCAGTCACAGGACCATTCTGAACAGAAATCTAAAACTGCCTGAACAGTAATATAACGCCAGTTAATAATAAATGTAAAGCTTTTCATGACAGTGTTACAGAGAGTCAGACCACTGGGCAGCCCTCTCATTGTGTAGGTAAATAACCAGCCTTTTATGAGGATTGATCGGTTTATAACAATCCGTTTCCAGGATAACTGTTTTCCTGACCGTAAGCGGCTTTCTGTTTGCCTGGCACGCAGGTCGCTCAGACGACTGCTCATATCCGGCTATCGACCAGGGGTAAAGGCGATTATTCAGTGCAGGTGGTCTTTAAGGTCTGGGATTTGATTGGTCTTCATTGTGTGGTCATGCCTGTCAGGCTGTTAGAGGTCTCATTCACCAGAAAGCACTTTCAGAGCGCATTTCTGCCATTCAGGTCCGCCCTAAAATTTAATCAACCGTCAATATAAATTCAATGAAATTATAAGATGATGCCGAATTTTTGTTGAAGATCTTGTATGGCTGTCATTTCGTTCAAGCTCTGACTGATGACGATGTATTTAACGAGTGGCCGAGTGATGACTATAAAGGGGGGGGGGGGGGGGGGGTACAGGCCTGATACCCGCCCATCTTCCTCGATTCGACAATTAAAGGTAAAAGAAAAAAAAAAAAATAAATATCGAACGATCAAATGCATATGTCATCCAGACCGCTTTTCACGATCGGAAAGTTCACAAAATTTTTACAAATGGTCTTCCAGATTCATTGAGAAGTTGAGAAGAAATTGCTGGGACAAACAAACAAACACAAACAAGTATAAGCTGATATATTACACTGCTTTATTGACTAAGTACCGTAAGGAGTACCAGCTAAATCATATTATATATATATATATATATATATATATATATATATATATTCCTGTGGATTACCATCAGGTACAGCTGATCATGCAGTGAAAATATCATAAGCAGAAAGAAATGCACCAAAAATTAACTTATAATACCTCCTGCAATTTAACAACCACCTTATCTGTCGTGGTATAGGAGGTAGGCCTGATAAGGTCTGAAGGACCATCAGACACATCACACAAACCAAACTAAGTCTAAAGTATAGAACACATCACACAAACCAAACTAAGTCTAAAGTATAGAACACATCACACAAACCAAACTAAGTCTAAAGTATAGAAATCAGATCCAATCAGAAGCTAAGAGCATCCTGCTGCCTCACACGCAAATACAAAAAATTAAGTAAATAATTCACACCAAAACACGTCACTTCTTTGGTATCTCAAGATTAAATAACTTTACATCCGACCCGTAGTAAAGACTCAGAAACGAGGTTCGGCAGGTATTGTGGAGGGTATTTCTATCTCCGATGTAACCCCGGGTTCTAGACATACTATAGGCCCCCGCCTGCTAGGGTGCCTTGTTACAGTGATCACGCAGGTTTCTGTCCGTCGCCACGTTCTTTCGACCCATTATATCAAGAACCGTTGGAGCGATGTACGTGTACTGAACATTGTTCCAGGATGTGTTCTATCGAATTTCAGACCCGTCAAAATCCAATAATTCCATCAGAGAGCAGACTTGGAATTTCTGTCGCGTACATAATCTCAAGAACCGATTTAGATATTGCTGTGGAATTTTTACATTTTTGAGTTTAATTAATATATGTTGTTCAACTTGGGTTGTTGTTTAGGTAGACCCATTTTGGCAGCCCTGAATTTGTCGATATGACAATCCTGTGTTTCAATGTGTGAGAAGATATGTGTTATATCGAATTTAGGAACCATCAGATATTAGAGATCCAGGTAGCCGCCTTTGTCTTTTCTCTCACTCATTATGCCATGAACCATGAAATTTCAGACCCGTCAGAAATCCAATATAACAGTCATCTGCAACTCAAAACCTAGACATAGCGGGGCTGCAAGCACTCCGTGTTGCTGAAGCGTGACAGTGTGTGCACGTGACAGGTTGAAGAGATTCCGACGGGGATATGAGGGCTCACACTACACAAACTAGTCATAATAATAATGATAATAATAATAATAATAATAATAATAATAATAATAATAATAATGATAATAATGATAATGATAATGATAATAATAATAATAATAATAATGATAATAATAATAATAATAATAATAATAAAAATAAAAATAATGATTATTATTATCATGATTGTTATTATTATCGTTATTATTGTTATAGTGTTTATGTGTATGCAGAGTATGCAGAGGTGTGTATTGGGATAGGGCAGCCTGGGATGGCTAGTATCTTGGACAGATTGTGAATTGTGTAATTTCGAAAAGGTTCCAGTTCCAAGAGGTCAAAGGCAACATAAAATACATGAAATCCCCTACAATTTGCTATCCTTCTGTAATTAATGTCCTTTGTCCCAGCGTTCCGAGTTGACAATGATAACTTGATGTTTGTATGTCCTCAGTCCCCGAGTTTCATGTTGACAGTGATAACTTGATGTTTGCATGTACTCTGTCCCCGAGTTCTGAATTGACAAAGATAATGTAGTGTTTGAAAAGCCGAGGTTTATTCTCCTAACAGGTCAGTTTCATTGTACACCCATTTCTTTAGACCGATGAAGTATCATACGCACTTCACAGTCTTGACGGATCCTCTGGTAGTTAAGTGATGTTTTGGGGACTCGTTTATTTTGCAGCCCTCACTCACTCTTCCGCATTTGTAGGCGATCATCATATGGTGTTGTCTTCCCAATGAAGAAAATTAATACCAGTTCTCATATTGTCGGTCATTTTCATATTGTCTGAGGGGTGAGCCTGACGTGACACAGACTTAAAATGAAGTTAATTTTAGAACAACGGGTGTCACAAACAACGCCAAGGCCTGGCCTGACCCACGTGCAGGGTCACATGTATTTCATTAACAGTCAACGGTGCATGAGTCAAACATGTCGAGTGCCAGCTCACCGGGCGAGTCGAGACCTGGGCACATTTGCTAATTCTTTTGTATCCAGCAACCCATATATATATAATTATAATCAGATGTGCTGTTGGCCCAAAATAGTTGTGTATGTACTGGAGAGTGGGCAGCAGGCAGTTATACCTGGATAATGCATGGATACACATCAGAGCCTGGAGTTCATTAGGGAGGAAGCCGTATTGTACAGCGCCTTGAACTGATGATACATGGTGAATAACTGTGGAAAAGCAGACTGACGTACATAGTGAAGATAACGATCAGCAAACTGACGTACATAGTGAAGGTAACGATCAGTAAACTGACGTACATAGTGAAGGTAACGATCAGTAAACTGACGTACATAGTGAAGGTAACGATCAGTCAACTGACTTACATAGTGAAGGTAACGATCAGCAAACTGACGTACATAGTGAAGGTAACGATCAGCAAACTGACGGACATAGTGAAGGTAACGATCAGTAAACTGACGGACATAGTGAAGGTAACGATCAGTAAACTGACGGACATAGTGAAGGTAACGATCAGCAAACTGACTTACATAGTGAAGGTAACGATCAGCAAACTGACGTACATAGTGAAGGTAACGATCAGTAAACTGACGTACATAGTGAAGGTAACGATCAGTAAACTGACTTACATAGTGAAGGTAACGATCAGCAAACTGACTTACATAGTGAAGGTAACGATAAGCAAACTGACGTACATAGTGAAGGTAACGATCAGCAAACTGACGTACATAGTGAAGGTAACGATCAGCAAACTGACGTACATAGTGAAGGTAACGATCAGCAAACTGACGTACATAGTGAAGGTAACGATCAGTAAACTGACGTACATAGTGAAGGTAACGATCAGCAAACTGACGTACATAGTGAAGGTAACGATCAGCAAACTGACGTACATAGTGAAGGTAACGATCAGTAAAGTTACGTACATAGTGAAGGTAACGATCAGTAAACTGACTTACATAGTGAAGGTAACGATCAGCAAACTGACTTACATAGTGAAGGTAACGATCAGCAAACTGACGTACATAGTGAAGGTAACGATCAGCAAACTGACTTACATAGTGAAGGTAACGATCAGCAAACTGACGTACATAGTGAAGGTAACGATCAGCAAACTGACGTACATAGTGAAGGTAACGATCAGCAAACTGACGTACATAGTGAAGGTAACGATCAGCAAACTGACGTACATAGTGAAGGTAACGATCAGCAAACTGACGTACATAGTGAAGGTAACGATCAGCAAACTGACGTACATAGTGAAGGTAACGATCAGCAAACTGACGTACATAGTGAAGGTAACGATCAGCAAACTGAAGTACATAGTGAAGGTAACGATCAGCAAACTGACGTACATAGTGAAGGTAACGATCAGCAAACTGACGTACATAGTGAAGGTAACGATCAGCAAACTGACGTACATAGTGAAGGTAACGATCAGCAAACTGACGTACATAGTGAAGGTAACGATCAGCAAACTGACGTACATAGTGAAGGTAACGATCAGCAAACTGACGTACATAGTGAAGGTAACGATCAGCAAACTGACGTACATAGTGAAGGTAACGATCAGCAAACTGACGTACATAGTGAAGGTAACGATCAGCAAACTGACGTACATAGTGAAGGTAACGATCAGCAAACTGACGTACATAGTGAAGGTAACGATCAGCAAACTGACGTACATAGTGAAGGTAACGATCAGCAAACTGACGTACATAGTGAAGGTAACGATCAGCAAACTGACGTACATAGTGAAGGTAACGATCAGCAAACTGACGTACATAGTGAAGGTAACGATCAGCAAACTGACTTACATAGTGAAGGTAACGATCAGCAAACTGACATACATAGTGAAGGTAACGATCAGTCAACTGACGTACATAGTGAAGGTAACGATCAGTAAACTGACGTACATAGTGAAGGTAACGATCAGTAAACTGACGGACATAGTGAAGGAAACGATCAGTAAACTGACGGACATAGTGAAGGTAACGATCAGCAAACTGACGTACATAGTGAAGGTAACGATCAGTAAACTGACGGACATAGTGAAGGTAACGATCAGTCAACTGACGTACATAGTGAAGGTAACGATCAGCAAACTGACGTACATAGTGAAGGTAACGATCAGTAAACTGACGGACATAGTGAAGGTAACGATCAGCAAACTGACGTACATAGTGAAGGTAACGATCAGCAAACTGACGTACATAGTGAAGGTAACGATCAGTCAACTGACGTACATAGTGAAGGTAACGATCAGCAAACTGACGTACATAGTGAAGGTAACGATCAGCAAACTGACGTACATAGTGAAGGTAACGATCAGTAAACTGACGTACATAGTGAAGGTAACGATCAGTAAACTGACGTACATAGTGAAGGTAACGATCAGTAAACTGACGTACATAGTGAAGGTAACGATCAGTCAACTGACTTACATAGTGAAGGTAACGATCAGCAAACTGACGTACATAGTGAAGGTAACGATCAGTAAACTAACTTACATAGTGAAGGTAACGATCAGCAAACTGACGTACATAATGAAGGTAACGATCAGCAAACTGACGTACATAGTGAAGGTAACGATCAGCAAACTGACGTACATAGTGAAGGTAACGATCAGTAAACTGACTTACATAGTGAAGGTAACGATCAGCAAACTGACTAACATAGTGAAGGTAACGATCAGCAAACTGACGTACATAGTGAAGGTAACGATCAGTAAACTGACTTACATAGTGAAGGTAACGATCAGCAAACTGACGTACATAGTGAAGGTAACGATCAGTCAACTGACGTACATAGTGAAGGTAACGATCAGTCAACTGACGTACATAGTGAAGGTAACGATCAGCAAACTGACGTACATAGTGAAGGTAACGATCAGTAAACTGACGTACATAGTGAAGGTAACGATCAGTAAACTGACGTACATAGTGAAGGTAACGATCAGTAAACTGACGTACATAGTAAAGGTAACGATCATAGTGAAGGTAACGATCAGTAAACTGACGTACATAGTGAAGGTAACGATCAGTAAACTGACGTACATAGTGAAGGTAACGATCAGCAAACTGACGTACATAGTGAAGGTAACGATCAGTAAACTGACTTACATAGTGAAGGTAACGATCAGTAAACTGACTTACATAGTGAAGGTAACGATCAGTAAACTGACGTACATAGTGAAGGTAACGATCAGTAAACTGACGGACATAGTGAAGGAAACGATCAGTAAACTGACGGACATAGTGAAGGTAACGATCAGCAAACTGACGTACATAGTGAAGGTAACGATCAGTAAACTGACGGACATAGTGAAGGTAACGATCAGTCAACTGACGTACATAGTGAAGGTAACGATCAGCAAACTGACGTACATAGTGAAGGTAACGATCAGTAAACTGACGGACATAGTGAAGGTAACGATCAGCAAACTGACGTACATAGTGAAGGTAACGATCAGCAAACTGACGTACATAGTGAAGGTAACGATCAGCAGTTAATTTGGTGATTACATGAAAGTGGTACAGTTTAGGACAAGAGTACCATAGACTCAGGGCTTATGGGTTAAGTAAAGGAAAAGAGTACCATTGACGCAGGGGCTGAAGGGGTTCAGTAAAGGACCAGAGTACCATAGACGCAGGGGCTGAGGGGTTCAGTAAAGGACCAGAGTACCATAGACGCAGGGGCTGAGGGATTCAGTAAAGGACCAGAGTACCATAGACGCAGGGGCTGAGGGGTTAAGTATAGGACCAGAGTGCCATAGACGCAGGGGCTGAGGGGTTCAGTAAAGGACCAGAGTACCATAGACGCAGGGGCTGAGGGGTTCAGTAAAGGACCAGAGTACCATAGACGCAGGGGCTGAGGGATTCAGTAAAGGACCAGAGTACCATAGACGCAGGGGCTGAAGGGGTTCAGTATAGGACCAGAGTACCATAGACGCAGGGGCTGAGGGGTTCAGTATAGGACCAGAGTACCATAGACGCAGGGGCTGAGGGGTTAAGTATAGGACCAGAGTACCATAGACGCAGGGGCTGAGGGGTTCAGTATAGGACCAGAGTACCATAGACGCAGGGGCTGAGGGGTTCAGTAAAGGACCAGAGTACCATAGACGCAGGGGCTGAGGGATTCAGTAAAGGACCAGAGTACCATAGACGCAGGGACTGAAGGGGTTAAGTATAGGACCAGAGTACCATAGACGCAGGGGCTGAGGGGTTCAGTAAAGGACCAGAGTACCATAGACGCAGGGGCTGAGGGGTTCAGTAAAGGACCAGAGTACCATAGACGCAGGGGCTGAGGGATTCAGTAAAGGACCAGAGTACCATAGACGCAGGGGCTGAGGGGTTAAGTATAGGACCAGAGTGCCATAGACGCAGGGGCTGAGGGGTTCAGTAAAGGACCAGAGTACCATAGACGCAGGGGCTGAGGGGTTCAGTAAAGGACCAGAGTACCATAGACGCAGGGGCTGAGGGATTCAGTAAAGGACCAGAGTACCATAGACGCAGGGGCTGAAGGGGTTCAGTATAGGACCAGAGTACCATAGACGCAGGGGCTGAGGGGTTAAGTATAGGACCAGAGTACCATAGACGCAGGGGCTGAGGGGTTCAGTATAGGACCAGAGTACCATAGACGCAGGGGCTGAGGGGTTCAGTAAAGGACCAGAGTACCATAGACGCAGGGGCTGAGGGATTCAGTAAAGGACCAGAGTACCATAGACGCAGGGACTGAAGGGGTTAAGTATAGGACCAGAGTACCATAGACGCAGGGGCTGAGGGGTTCAGTAAAGGACCAGAGTACCATAGACGCAGGGGCTGAGGGGTTCAGTAAAGGACCAGAGTACCATAGACGCAGGGGCTGAGGGATTCAGTAAAGGACCAGAGTACCATAGACGCAGGGGCTGAGGGGTTAAGTATAGGACCAGAGTGCCATAGACGCAGGGGCTGAGGGGTTCAAGTATAGGACCAGAGTGCCATAGACGCAGGGACTGAAGGGGTTCAGTATAGGACCAGAGTACCATAGACGCAGGGGCTGAGGGGTTCAGTAAAGGACCAGAGTACCATAGACGCAGGGGCTGAAGGGGTTCAGTATAGGACCAGAGTACCATAGACGCAGGGGCTGAGGGGTTAAGTATAGGACCAGAGTACCATAGACGCAGGGACTGAAGGGGTTCAGTATAGGACCAGAGTACCATAGACGCAGGGGCTGAGGGGTTAAGTATAGGACCAGAGTACCACAGATGTAGGGACTGAAGGGTTCAGTATAGGACCAGAGTACCATAGACGCAGGGGCTGAGGGGTTAAGTATAGGACCAGAGTACCATAGACGCAGGGGCTGAAGGGTTCCAGTAAAGGACCAGAGTACCATAGACGCAGGGGCTGAGGGGTTCAGTAAAGGACCAGAGTACCATAGACGCAGGGGCTGAGGGATTCAGTAAAGGACCAGAGTGCCATAGACGCAGGGACTTGAGGGGTTCAGTATAGGACCAGAGTACCATAGACGCAGGGGCTGAGGGGTTAAGTATAGGACCAGAGACAGAGTGCCATAGACGCAGGGACTTGAGGGGTTCAGTATAGGACCAGAGTACCATAGACGCAGGGGCTGAGGGGTTAAGTATAGGACCAGAGTACCATAGACGTAGGGGCTGAGGTGTTCAGCATAGGACCAGAGTACCATAGACGCAGGGGCTGAGGGATCAGCTGGTACACATACAGGCTGTACACTTCAGATATAACCAAAGGCGCGACGATATTTAGGTCTTGGTATAAAAACAATTATGCTCATTAATCAGAAAGGAGTAATAAGACTTGAAAAAATATGATTTATAACCTAATATTGTCAGAGTGACGCGAAAGCGAAGAAAAAACCCCAGAAAATATGAATAGTTCCTGTGCTATTTGTTCAGCCGCCCGCGTGGACCCTCCAGGTCCGGGCATTCCCCAAGGCTCCGTCCACATCGTCCATGGCGCCTATCAATTGTTTTCTGAACAAATCGATAGACGTAAGAAGCTTATAACAGTATTCCCAATGCTGTGACAGTCCTGCTGCAGACATCGTGAGGGCTGTGGACCACCACGGCCTGGCTGTACGTGCCGCTCCTCGTCATGCAGTCCGCCAGGTCCAGGTAAGCCGAGGTTTAACCTCACCGTCACGGCCGCCAGCTCCCATGACGACGGTTTTGTTGGGGTTTGCTGGATTGAAGTTTTATTGTATATATATATATATATATATATATATATATATATATATATATATAAGTTGCTATAGGGAGAAAACATAATTTCAAATGTTATCTGAGAACGATAACTTAGAATAAAGCTTGTTTATAAATAACCTCATTGTTAATGTTGGGTTTATTTCCGAGGCGGCCTTGGATTTCTTCATTTCGACGATATCAAGGACACGATGACTGAACATATGGTGTAACTATATGTCATTCACATTACTGGTCTGTTAACTAGGCGGACGATATTTTATATTTTCACGTGGTGTCTGACTGTCTGTCTGTCTTTGTTTGTTGGCTGTCCGGGTTTGTTTATCAGATGAACAAGGGCCGTGTTGACATCTCGACTCTAAAGACACTTTATGGCTTAATGAATATTTTAACATCAGAGCATTTACCACGATGTTGAATCCCCTATGTCCGGCCACACTTGGAAACTGATCATGCCCACAGCAATAGACATGACTTCTGGGCAATTCGTTTTGTTTGTATCTATTAATTGTAAAACCAGAAACTCCGTGTGGTGTCATGATATTATAAGTTGACACTCGCATGACCTTTGACTTTCATGAGAGTGATCATTTAGCGGTGGATTTATTCGATTATGCAGACGGTTGCGTAACCATTGGCCGTAAGCAGAGAAGAATGCCGGGTAATGTGGAAACCGTTCATGGCCGACGCCATGTTATATCATACGTTTCAATTCTACAAAAAGCCCCAACTGGCTCCTCCCGCTCCACACCATTAAAATATATTACATAATCGCTCAGGTTTGCGTCTCTAAGCAAGGTAGGCACATGGGGTTTCTTTGGTGTCAAAATAATATAAGACATACCGCTGCAGCCGTTTAATGACACGATGCCGGCCATAGAAGTCATGAAGAGCTCCAGATATAGTTACACCCATGGTTGTTAGGTCGGCAGTCTGTGTAACATACTGTGACGGTGACGGCCAGGTATGTGTCATAAAGAACAGTTGAGGCTGTTGTTAACTATCCTGTCAGCTGAAGCCGGGGCGCGCCCCCGTCGTCTGCAGTCGTTTTGTTTTACAATTTTCCTCGGCGATTTTCACAAGATTGTATACACAAAAAGGTTTCGTCATTTCGGCCAAGGAAATTTGATGGTATCATCGTAATATTTGAAATATTTAAACGCGTTTTTGTGTGGGTTTGGGCCTCTTTATTAATGTGTTCTAAACACAAAAGTTACCATAACATGAAATGATGTGCATTATCCAATTATAAACCATATCATCAAGCAAAATTTGAATAAAATCGCACCCAAACTTTTTTCAGAATGCATTTATGCATTTGTTATAACTTTTGTTGGTCTTGAAACAACACAGAACTTTTAAAATGTTTTACAGATTAACAATAAATTTTGCTTATTTCTGTGTACCAATATTTTCCCACTTCTTTCTACACGAGTCAGAAAATATTCTTGTTTTTTTTCTGGTAAATTTTAGATTCAAGGGCATTCAGTTAGTGTATTAGTTAGAAATGCTGTTTTTATTGTATTCCCAAATAAAGTCGGGATACTATGGTTTCATGACGGTCCCCCCGCCGCTGCAGAAAAATCTTGTGAGCGGGATAACTAAAAAATCTTTCACTGATCTTTATCACACTTTACATGTGTATAGACATAGGTAAGAGGACGAAGCCTATTGAAAATGGGGTCATAACCTTTGCTAGGAGAGTGACCTTGACCTTGAGTAGGTTCATTTTTGCTGAAAATAACAAGATTCTTAAATATCTCAAGAAAGCTTGGATGGATTGGTCCATAAATGAAGGTGACCCAAGATCTTGGATAGCCTTGTGATGAGCCAGAAACTGGTGACGCCACCTATTATCCTTTTCTTGTTTTCACGCCTTTAAATTGCCCCATTTGACAGTAATGTGAGCATTATAAGTCAAAAACTAATGGCCAGATTTCTTTCGTATTATGAACATGTAGAGAGATGGGTTATGGGATGAGGTCTGTTTAAAATTGGGTCATGACCTTTACCATGAGAGTGGCCTTGACCTTGAATATTTCCATATTTGGTGAAAATCACACACCTCTTATGATATCTCCAGTGTTGATAGCCATATGGATTTCAAACGTGACTTATGTATGGCCCACCACTAAAGTAAGAACCCTATACGTTCTAGGGGCATGAGGTCAAAGGTCAAGGTCACAGGACTCGCATTTTAAAGATATTGTGGATGCATTTTAGGCCAATCTTTCATCCGAGAACTTCCATCTCAAACATATAGCTCACCTGCCTATAGTGGATGATCCGTATTAATTTTGGGGTCACATGGTCAAAGGTCAAGGCCACAGGAGCCATCTGTCCAAAAAAGTCTTTTATTGATGTTAAATCCAGGTTTGATTGATATATGGGTTTCAAACTTGACTCATATATGGCCCATCAATAAAGAAAGAATCCTATTGATTCTGGGGTAATGAAGTCAAAGGTCAAGGACACAAGACCCACATCTTTAAAAGATTGTGGATGCATTTTAAGCAATACTTTCCATCTTTAGCTTTCCCTGTTGCAAATATACTTCTCCTGCAAATGGGTGGAGATTTCTATCAATTTTGGGTCGTCACAAGGTCAAAGGTCAGTGTGGCAGGAACCATCTGTTCTCAAATCTTTGGAAACAGGATTTTTTCAACCCCCATAATTTTGAAGTACTGCATCTGTTCCTTCAAATTTGGCACAACAATCTCCACCAAGCTGTCAGACAAGTTCAAACATTTGTGAACTTGGCCATGGCATGTGTCAGTTTATACATCAGAAGAAGGGGAATGCTTTTTATGTCTGGGGATACTAAGGCATCTCCAATACCAGAAATTTCTATTTTTTCTGTATTCTATTTTATAGTTACCCACCATCGTGCACATTATGCACAGAATGAACGTACCTGCCCCTGCATGGGGTATATACACGTCCAGCTCGGTGTTACAGGCCAGCATTTCTTTTGGAACTATGTCTGATCCTCAGGTGTAAGTAGAATTAGGGCCTTCCTGTCTCTGCTGCCATATGAAAATGCTATTTGGTTGAGAAATGTATTACAGCTCGACTACATGGACTTCTTATACATAACTGTTACTGGAAGGCAGTGTACAAGAATATGATAGCGACTTGTCAGAAAAAGGTGACAGATACTGTCACGTGTAGTTTAAAGGTTGTCACGCCACGCAAGATGTAATTTCTTTTGCGACATTGTCAGTTTATTTAATAATCTAATTTTTATTCCACAATTAACGCCGACTTTTTCATTTTCTTCAGGTTCGCGGACGAAATTACGGAGAAGAGTGACTTTATAGACGACATGAAGGCCAGAGATCCGGTGGGGGAGGATATCACCAAGTAGGTCACGTGGCCAACACTCGTTTTTTTGGTTTATTAAGTTCAAATATCAACGGCTTCACAGAGTTAACATGAGCCAGTAACAGTGATACTTAGCTGAGTGACAGAGCCATTAACAAAACCCGTGGCTCCGGAGCACAGGGAAAAATAACGTTCGGCCTCTCAGTCATGCCACGTCAATATTTTATTCCCCTGCTTCCGCGGAACGGGGGACATTGATTTAGGTTTGTCTGTCTGTCCGTCTGTCCTCTGTGTGTTCGTCTGTCAGGTTTTTTTGTTTCCGTGCGATAACTTTCCTAAATATTATCTGATTTCATTCAGATTTGGGCCACTGATTGCTCTCATGCACATCTTAGTTGGAATTGGTTTTGGAGTGTCTGTCTGAAAATTTAATATCACCAGCTCCAAAACAACAAAGCATTTCCCTGATGTTTCCAATTCGCAACAAAAATTATGACATGTGGAGACATCTTCGGTGGACAATGAAAACTAAAGCACAGGCACTATGACATATGGGGACATCTTCAGGGGAAAATAAAAACTAAAACATATTGAGAAGGCAAGCATGACGATCACAGGAAGCTTAAATAAAAAGAGGCGAAAGCGGAGGACATAAATTCCACGAATTTGCTTGTTTACTTTAAATTGAACCACTTAAATTTTTAACTCATAGTTTTAAATTTTTTAAAGAAAAAAAATGAAAAGGCAGATATATAAAGACATCCTATGGTATGTTGTCGAGATATACCATTTAAACAGACCTATGATATCTATGACAAGACCCTTAGACTCTGTTTTAACTGTAGATTACTGGCCGAGATCACGCCGGGTAAACGAGGAGGCGACTTCCCGCTACCTTTCGGAGGGAATCTGAGTGTCCAACAGGGAACCTTTGGAAAGCGTGACGTCATCACTTGTTGCCAGGTTTCACCAAGTGATCGCTACAAGTACATCCCCCCTCTGACGTCAGAAGAGAAGCTGGTGTCAGAGTTGTTTCTGTTAGGGTGTAACACCAAGTCCCTCAGGAAGACGGTGAGCCTGCAGCTGCCGGTGTATGATGAGGACCTGGAGCTGTTTCAGCTGACACTGCTCGCCAAGAAGACGGACGGCACGGACTGGGAAAACATACCCTTCCAGCTCCTGGTAAGTGAAAAAAAAATGTCAAGCTGAAATCTCATCTAAACAGCAAAACTGTAAGCAGCAAAATTGATTGCTTTAAAAGACTGACTGAGCACTCTCTTTCGGGAAGATCCGATTGTTATCCGGTGTGTTAAACCAGTCAGGCTGGCTCAGGTTCACACCTCAATGAATCAATGTAGCTCCCGCACATGACAGGACGGCGCCAGACTGCGCGTACCCCAAGAGGGAGGCTCCTCCCCCCCCCCCCCCCCCCAAAAAAAAAAAGAGAGCCCCGTGCCTCAACTAAAAATATGAAAAAAATCATCATCTCCAATCCATGTCCGATTAAAATGGCAGCTGTATAACACTATGTCGCTCATGACACAGGGTAAATATTTTAATGTTACACCAGAGAGTTTCTGGGTTTTTTTTATACCTTCCAAGAAAATGGGTTACATACTGAATATACATACTTGTTACATACATTTATAACAGGCAAAATATTTACATTATATACTTTTGAGAAGAGATTCAGGTTTATCATCAATGTATTATTTATATTTATTCTATACATATGTCAACCGTGATTATTTCTACCCCGTCAGTTATTTTGCATGAGACGTTGGATTTATTTAATCACCCAAAACACAAATGACAACCACCCGACAGGAGTTCAAAATAGTTCTTAAGGGAAACATTTATCTATGTTTAGGAAAACAAACGCATGGTGGCGCTGGAGGCGGAGCATACAGGGATTTACTGCCTGGTGTCTGCTCCCCGATACGAGGAGTTTGACGTTCCAGTCCAGGGCTGTCTGTACAACGCCCGCATCCACAAAAACATAACAGTCAGGTTTCCGAAGAAGGCTACAGACGTCGACATCAAATGCTGTATTCAGGTGAGTGTATCTTGATGGTTTCTTTATTGACTGTTCGTCAATCACGGGCGACGAGGACCTCAACATCCTAAGATTTAATAACTGGCTACAGTGGGTAGTGGTGTTACCTGAGATAGGTGATAAGTCTGATCGGGCACGGAAGGTCCTGATATATATATATATATATATATATATATATATATATATATATATAAGCCTACACACACACACACACACACATATATATATATATATATATATATATATTGAGCGCCTGTATGTGACACTATTCAAATATATTAGCGTCCGTATGACACATTTTAAATATATATACTTATTCGATTTTCAGGGTTTTAGAAAAAAAGGTTTAATGTAATTTTAAACCAGGTTTAGATAAAATACTTATTATTGTACTCATAAAAGAAAAAAAAATATCTATAATTCTTTTTTATTCTATTTATACTTAGAATCGCATTATAACATGAAAATGTCTATGCGCTTGACAGTAATAAAAATACAATAATTTATAAAACATAAAACAATTAATACTGATGTTGGATTTAAAACTGGTTATATATAAATTTACAGAAGATAAACACATGATAATCTAATTATGAGTCTATACATTGCAGGGATCAAAATAAAAGTATTGCACTGTTTGGACTCACCGTATCCCACATTTCCACGGGAGTAGCACCATATCCTTGCTTATACCCTTGACGCCCGTGGACCTAGTACAATTAGGAGACACATGTATGGAATCAGTATGTGTGTGTGTGTGTAGGGTGGGGGGGGGGGGGTGTCGCAACTGTGGGCGCAGTTCAGCCTACGTTGTGCTTCAGTAGAAAGATTTGCTTCTGAGACGTTGCAGCCTCTATTGATGGAGCTGCACCAGGCTGGGCGGTCATGTGCGATTATTTCCAAGATAGTTTCGTCGAGGGCGAGGGACATCAAGTATTCCCGTAATTGGTTGCTCAGTGCGAATATGTACGTACTTATGTCAGACCCCTGCCATCTCCATATTTGAACATATACTTATTTAAATCACTTTCCGACTACTTGTGAACACGAGGTATATGGGTAACTTCCTTTTTTCGTGTGCACATATACGTTTATAGGTCACTTACCGTCTAATTGTGAACATGAATGTGTATAGGTCACTCTCCGTCTACGTGTGAACATTATGTATATAGGTGACTTTCCGTCTACGTGTGAACATGAGGTATATAGGTAAATTCTCTATTTAAACATATACATAAAAGCCTACATCTGTATATCCCCATGAACATATCCACGTTTAAAAAACGCGTCATTCCTTAGTTTTAAAAATGGATGATTACGTTGTTTTTAATAGGTAAAACTATGACTTTGAATGTTCAGTCTAAGGATTCGTGGGTGTTTATTGTTATGATATTTTGTTTCTACTGGTACATTCGTGTATTTTGTGTCACGTGTTTTGACTGTTTTCAGATTATTCGCATGAATGAGGAGAGCCTTGCTGCACTGAGGCAGGAGTTTCCGGGGGACATGATGGATTTAGTGGTCGCAAGTGATTTTTACGACATTCGTCCAAGCATCCAAAAAGAATTCCGCAGGGCAGCAACTATCAAACTTCCGTTGCCACCACTAGAAGGCGAAGAGTATAGCGAGGAGGACCTGGTCGTCATGGAGATGACTCCGGATGGGTGGCAGCTGTTTGAAGCTCCCTTGAAATTGACTAAGGCCATGGTGTCCTTTGACACGAAAAAACTGTCAAGGTACGGACTGTCAGGTAGATATGACCTACATGATTGTGAACATCCGGACAGTCAGACATGGCACAAATTGTATCCACAAGGCCTTGAATCCTCTAACGTAATATTCAGGGAGGTCCTAGGCAAATGTCTTTCGTAACCTGAAATTAGGTCACTGTGACCTTTATTCTGCGACCTGTAAGGTTTAGATGTCATATGAGCACCCTGAATGTCAGATGGGCACAATTTGTATCTGTTAGGCCTAGAATCTTCTAACACAACATCCAGAGAGGTTCCAGGCAAATCCTTTTGGAAACCTGAAATTATATCATGGTGAACTATTGCGACCTATGGGCCGAAAACACGAATTTGAGCACCCAGTAAGTCAGATGTGGCCAAAATTGTATCCATTAGGCCAAGAATCTTTTCATGTAAAATTCTGAGACCTCCTAGGCAAATGTCCTTGGAAACATGAAATAAGGACACCGTGACCTATATTTTGCTACCTATAGGAAAAGATATCATATGAGCACCCAGTCAGTCAGACGGGGCATAAATAGGACCCATTAGGCCTAGAATCTTCTGTCATAAGATTCAGAGAGGTCATAAGCAAAGGTCCTTGAAAACCTGAAATTAGGTCATGGTGATCTATCTTCTGCAACCTATGTGCCGAAAAATGGTATTGAGCACCACAGACAGACGGGCCATGTATTGTATCCATAAGACCTATAATTCTCAAAGGTAACATTCTACTACCTCCTTGGCAAATATTCTTAGAAACATGAAATTAGGTCCCGCGACCTATATTTTGCGACCTGTAGGAAATGAGCACCTGGACAGTCAGACCGGCACAAATGGTATCCATTAGGCCTAGAATCTTCTAACATAACATTCTGGGAAATCCTATGCAAATGTCCTTGGTAACCTAAAATTATATCATGGTGACCTTTATTCTGCAACCTATAGGAAACAGATATAATATGAACAAAATGAATGTCAGATGGGCAAAAATAGTATCTGTTAAGCCCAGAATCTTCTAACGCAATATCCAGGGAGGTTCTAGGCAAATCTCCTTATAAACCCGAAATAGTGACCTATATTCTGCAACCTATAGGAAAAAGGTGTCATATGAGCACCCTGAATGTCAGGCCTACAATCTTCTAAAGCAACATCCAGGGAATATTTAGGCAAATCTCTTTATAAACCTGAAATTAGTAGGCTATATATTCTGAGCTATGAGCCAAAAGTATGAATCTGAGCACCGAGACAGACAGTGTACAAATTGTATCCATTTTCCTTGGAACCTTATATTATAACATCCAGGGGGTCCTTGGTAAGTCTCCTTTGAATCCCGAAATTTTTATTTTCCGTCCGTTTTACAACATAGTAACATTAGCCATAGGCTATTATCGCAGACCATATATAACATTAATAAAAAAATGAGCACCCAGTCAAATTCAGCTGAGCGTCAAGGCCCATGGGCCACTTGTTTTAAAATCAAATTAACATAATGCTAAGGCATCTAGCTTTTGAAATTTCCATACGATCGATTCAAAGATAGCCTCGGTGAATACATTGTCACATCTGATATAAGTTGATAACGTTTTAATATGTCGATGCAGATACTGTATTGCCTTGTCACGGCCACAACGTAAGCGGCGTCTGAGAGAAGCGTTCAAGCACATCCTACAAGACAATGACGTCACCCGGGGCGAGGTGCTGCCGTTCATACACATGCGAGACAAGTCATGGACTGTCTGGTTCGACTGCGTACCGATCTCAAAGGTAGCACGATCATGTCACTGCTCATTAACATAATAAGATCAAGCCTGGTAAGATATTCTGTTCTGTCCAACTGATATACGTTCATCAAACTTGAGAGTCAATGTTTTAAATGCTTTCATACGTTAATGTGTTGCCGGGTTGAATTCCCTCGGGCATGTATAAGGTCACTGAATCATAATAATATGTTAACTACCTGTGTATGCACGGCCCCGTTCTACTGTAGCAGAATAATATGTTAACTACCTGGGTATGCAAGGCCCCGTTCTACTGTAGCTGAATAATATGTTAACTACCTGGGTATGCACGGCCCCGTTCTACTGTAGCTGAATAATATGTTAACTGCCTGGGTATGCGCGGCCCCGTTCTACTGTAGCAGAATAATATGTTAACTGCCTGGGTATGCGCGGCCCCGTTCTACTGTAGCAGAATAATATGTTAACTGCCTGGGTATGCGCGGCCCCGTTCTACTGTAGCAGAATAATATGTTAACTGCCTGGGTATGCGCGGCCCCGTTCTACTGTAGCAGAATAATATGTTAACTGCCTGGGTATGCGCGGCCCCGTTCTACTGTAGCAGAATAATATGTTAACTGCCTGGGTATGCGCGGCCCCGTTCTACTGTAGCAGAATAATATGTTAACTGCCTGGGTATGCGCGGCCCCGTTCTACTGTAGCAGAATAATATGTTAACTGCCTGGGTATGCGCGGCCCCGTTCTACTGTAGCAGAATAATATGTTAACTACCTGAGTATGCGCGGCCCCGTTCTACTGTAGCAGAATAATATGTTAACTACCTGGGTATGCGCGGCCCCGTTCTACTGTAGCAGAATAATATGTTAACTACCTGGGTATGCGGGGCCCCGTTCTACTGTAGCAGAATAATATGTTAACTACCTGGGTATGCGGGGCCCCGTTCTACTGTAGCAGAATAATATGTTAACTACCTGGGTATGCGGGGCCCCGTTCTACTGTAGCAGAATAATATGTTAACTACCTGGGTATGCGGGGCCCCGTTCTACTGTAGCAGAATAATATGTTAACTACCTGGGTATGCGCGGCCCCGTTCTACTGTAGCAGAATAATATGTTAACTACCTGGGTATGCGCGGCCCCGTTCTACTGTAGCAGAATAATATGTTAACTACCTGGGTATGCGCGGCCCCGTTCTACTGTAGCAGAATAATATGTTAACTACCTTGGTATGCGCGGCCCCGTTCTACTGTAGCAGAATAATATGTTAACTACCTTGGTATGCGCGGCCCCGTTCTACTGTAGCAGAATAATATGTTAACTACCTGGGTAGGCGCGGCCCCGTTCTACTGTAGCAGAATAATATGTTAACTACCTGGGTAGGCGCGGCCCCGTTCTACTGTAGCAGAATAATATGTTAACTACCTGGGTAGGCGCGGCCCCGTTCTACTGTAGCAGAATAATATGTTAACTACCTGGGTATGCGCGGCCCCGTTCTACTGTAGCAGAATAATATGTTAACTACCTGGGTATGCGCGGCCCCGTTCTACTGTAGCAGAATAATATGTTAACTACCTGGGTATGCGCGGCCCCGTTCTACTGTAGCAGAATAATATGTTAACTACCTGGGTATGCGCGGCCCCGTTCTACTGTAGCAGAATAATATGTTAACTACCTGGGTATGCGCGGCCCCGTTCTACTGTAGCAGAATAATATGTTAACTACCTGGGTATGCGCGGCCCCGTTCTACTGTAGCAGAATAATATGTTAACTACCTGGGTATGCGCGGCCCCGTTCTACTGTAGCAGAATAATATGTTAACTACCTGGGTATGCGCGGCCCCGTTCTACTGTAGCAGAATAATATGTTAACTACCTGGGTAGGCGCGGCCCCGTTCTACTGTAGCAGAATAATATGTTAACTACCTGGGTAGGCGCGGCCCCGTTCTACTGTAGCAGAATAATATGTTAACTACCTGGGTATGCGCGGCCCCGTTCTACTGTAGCAGAATAATATGTTAACTACCTGGGTATGCGCGGCCCCGTTCTACTGTAGCTGAATAATATGTTAACTACCTGGGTATGCACGGCCCCGTTCTAGACTTTAGCATAATAATATGTTAAATATCTTGATATGCACGGTCCCATTCTAATTCGGTTAAAGAAATGTCATCGCTAGGGGTAAGAATGAGCGCGCCTGACCATCTTGTTTTGTATTTATGTACCATGGCGAGAAACATGTTAGTAATGTTATTTAGGTGAACAGGGCGCTTGTTATGTTAGCAGCACAAGAAATTTGAGCTGGTGCTATGGCTAATATACGCGCTGCATGAGAACATTATAACCATAGCGTTAACTTGCCTTCTCGCTTCAGGTTGATGATTGTATAAACCAAAGGCTCCAGCAAGGGTTCCGACAGATCAAGAAAACAGAAGTCATAGACGAGGAAGAAGAGAAGCCCGTATTTCGACGTCACTGGAAGGCCAGAGCGAAACCTGCAGAACCAGTCAAGCCAAAACGACAAGAACTCGACCTCATAAACGCATGTTTATTTGATTTGGCTGTTGGCGGTGACATTCGCATATGCAACGACGACCCTGGAAAGAACTATACATACCTGCAGTTCCATGAAAAGCTTCCTGGAAATTACAGAAAGTTCCGAATAGAACCCCTTCCTGTTGACCCCCAAAAAGGGGAGACTGATATCACGGCCATCTTACAATGCTACACTGTAGATCCCGGAACAAGTGAAAAATCTGCTTGTGTAAGGACATTCGACTTCCATATCGACGCGGAAACCGTTAAAAAATATTTCTACATTGAACCGGAACCCGAACCGGAACCAGAGCCAATCAAAGAGCCAGAGGAAGTTATAGAGGAAAAACCAGTGGAAGCCCCGCCCCCTCCACCTTCGCCCCGCCCAGCTCGCTACACTACACCAATGACCACGTCGTTCATGCGACTAATCAGACCGACCAAACCCCCCAGAAAAAGTAAGTATAATTTAGATGAGAGGAAGGCAGTAAACTAGAATAAGTGAATTTGTCATAATATCTTAATATGTATATATATAGTTAGTAACAGAATAACGAATACAGTTATTCGCCGATTCCTCGCCTATGGTTGTTACCTTAGTCAAGATACCAGATTTACCACGCATTGTACGTGCCGCGGTTTATTTTACCACTGTGCAGCTTTGATCAATGAGTCATATATATATATATATCTCGTACGTCATAACCAGTCGGGGATCCAAGGGGGGGGGGGGGGGGCTTTTGGGGCTCAACCAAAAAAAACCCAACTGAAACCACAGTTATCATTTTTATCAAAGACATGACATTGTATATTTCTGCGAGTTGTTTTCTTATATCATTTCAGTTTATCTTTAATCATTTGCATTATTTTCATTTATTAAGGCTATATACCATTAAATAAACCATTAATTCAATTTAAAAAAACAAAGCTAAAAAAAGAAACATGGGGCTACAAGCGTCTGTCTATACATACCTTGCTCCTATCTATGTGTATATTAACAAGAAAAAGTTGGATATATACCCACAATGGCTACATTTCTATCTAAATGATTTCTCAGTCATGACCTGCGCCGTTCACGTGAATTGTTTCAGCTTATTGATAGGCTTTGACCTCTTCGTGTTGAGATGAATAATTAAATATTTAATTTGATATCGAGCTTTTCTTCACCTCGCCTTATCCTTGTGGAAATACACTCTTAATTGATTGATTTTAACTGAATTAGATTGTATTCCGTTCAGTTAAATACAGTATACAGTGTATGTATATGTATGAACTTTGTTATAGTTTTACCCATGTCTGTCCTTCCGTCCTTTCGTCATTCCGAAATCAAACAGTTGTACGGACTTTTTCCCCAATGCCTGCAGATATTGGCCTGATTTTTGGTGTGTGGGCAGATACAGACCAGTTACAGATCGAGTTCGCGTTTCGTCCCAGTTGACCTACTTTTGACCGTTTTACGGCTCCTAAACTTTGAAAATTTCATGAAAATAGAAATTTTCATGACAAATACACATGTACGGACTTTTTTTCGCAATGCCTGCAGATATTTGCCTGATTTTTCGTGTGTGGGCAGATAATGACCAGTTACAGATCGAGTTCGCGTTTCGTCCTGGTTGACCTACTTTTGAACGTTTTAAGCCTCCTTAACTTAGCAAATTTCATGAAAAATAGAAATTTTCATGACAAATACACATGTACGGACTTTTTTTGCAATGCCTGCAGATATTAGCCTGATTTTTGGTGTGTGGCTAGATATAGACCAGTTACAGATCGAGTTTGCGTTTTGGCCCAATTGACCTACTTTTGATCGTTTTACGGCTCCTGAACATAGAAAACTTCATGAAAAATATGAACTTTCATGACAAATACACATGTACGGACTTTTTTTCGCAATGCCTGCAGATATTGGCCTGATTTTTGGTGTGGGCAGATATAGACCAGTTACAGATCGAGTTCGCGTTTTGTCCCGGTTGACCTACTTTTGACCGTTTTACGGCTCCTAAACTTAGAAAATTTCATGAAAAATAGAAATTTTTATAACAAATACACATGTACGGACTTTTTTTTCGCAATGCCTGCAGATATTGGCCTGATTTTTTATGTGTAGGCAGGTAATGACCAGTTACAGATCGAGTTCGCGTTTCGTCCTGGTTGACCTACTTTTGAACGTTTTAAGCCTCCTTAACTTAGCAAATTTCATGAAAAATAGAAATTTTCATGACAAATACACATGTACGGACTTTTTTTGCAATGCCTGCAGATATTAGCCTGATTTTTGGTGTGTGGCTAGATATAGACCAGTTACAGATCGAGTTAGCGTTTTGGCCCGATTGACCTACTTTTGATCGTTTTACGGCTCCTGAACATAGAAAACTTCATGAAAAATATGAACTTTCATGACAAATACACATGTACGGACTTTTTTTCGCAATGCCTGCAGATATTGGCCTGATTTTTGGTGTGGGCAGATATAGACCAGTTACAGATCGAGTTCGCGTTTTGTCCCGGTTGACCTACTTTTGACCGTTTTACGGCTCCTAAACTTAGAAAATTTCATGAAAAATAGAAATTTTTATAACAAATACACATGTACGGACTTTTTTTTCGCAATGCCTGCAGATATTGGCCTGATTTTTTATGTGTAGGCAGGTAATGACCAGTTACAGATCGAGTTCGCGTCTCGTCCCAGTTGACCTACTTTTGACCGTTTTACGGCTCCTAAACTTTGAAAATTCCATGAAAATAGAAATTTTTATGACAAATACACATGTACGGACTTTTTTTTTTCGCAATGCCTGCAGATATTTGCATGATTTTTTGTGTGTGGGCAGATAATGACCAGTTACAGATCGAGTTCGCGTTTCGTCCTGGTTGACCTACTTTTGAACGTTTTACGCCTCCTTAACTTAGAAAATTTCATGAAAAATAGAAATTTTCATGACAAATACACATGTACGGACTTTTTTTTTGCAATGCCTGCAGATATTAGCCTGAATTTTGGTGTGTGGGCAGATATTGACCAGTTACAGATCGAGTTCTCGTTTCGTCCCAGTTGACCTACTTTTGATCGTTTTACGGCTCCTGAACATAGAAAATTTCATGAAAAATATAAATTTTCATGACAAATACACATGTACAGATTTTTCTCCTCAATGCCTGCAGATATTGGCCTGATTTTTGGTGAGTGGGCAGATAATGACCAGTTACAAATTGAGTTTACGTTTTGTCCCAGTTGACCTACTTTTGACCGTTTGACGGTGCTGTAACATAGAAATTTCATAAAAAAGTGCACATGTACGGACTTTTTTTCGCAGTGCCTGCAGATACGGGCCTGACTTTTGGTGTGTAGGCAGATAATGACCAGTTACAGATCGAGTTCTTGTTTTGTCCCAGTTGACCTACTTTTGACCATTTGACTGCTCCTGAACATAGAAAATTTCATGAAAAATAGAAGAACATAGAAACTTTCATGAAAAATAGAAATTTTCATAACAAATGCATATGTACGGACTTTTTCTCCTCAATGCCTGCAGATACCACCCTGATTTTTTGTGTGGGCAGATAATGACAGTTACAGATCGAGATCGCGTTTCGTCCCGGTTGACCTACTTTTGATTGTTTTACAGCTCCTAAACATAGAAAATTTCATGAAAGACAGAAATTTTTATTGAAATGCACATGTATAGACTTTTTCTCACAATGCCTGCAGATACTGGCCTGACTTTTGGTGTGTTGCTTGATAATGACCCGTTACAGATCAAGTTTGCATTTTCCTCTTGTTGACCTACTTTTGACCATACGACACCTCCTGAACTTAAAAAATTTTTCAAAATTTAACAAATGTTTCTAATTTGCCCCAGGCGGGGGCATTCGTGTCGTTCCGACACATCTAGTTATAATTTGCGGTTCAAAAACACTGAAAAGCATTGCCTCGTCATAAATAACATGTAAAGCTAACTAGGCTTGGGGCTGCATATTTGTAGACATATCCGTTCGAATATTTGTAGGGGAACACATTGTTGAACGTATTTATCCTCGCCGATGAAAAGAAGAGAACTATCGATTTATGACAATTTACTATCGATCAAAAATATATTTACCATCGTTGCATAAATATATAAGAAAAAAAATCGGTTTTACAATACGCCCAACTTACATGCCGTAGATAAAATTTTACATATGCTGAAAAGTTTTATAAATGTTTAGTTACCGCGAACAGGGAAGAATAATTCAAGATACTTTTTCAGCAGAGTAAATTGAGTATAACATCGATTGTAATGGGGTATCGGTTTGCCTTACATTAATATTTAAATGTTGTTTAATACTATTGAATGTTTGCGTTTGTTTGTCTTTATTTCGTATTTTTTTAAGATTTGTTTTGTAAAATATCTTTACAGTTAACAGTTGGGGCCCTTGCGTATGCTCGATTCTAATTTTCATCTTTGATATCATAACAAGAGATTATTGAAAGGGCGAATAGCTTCATGACGTTATAGGCTGCGCAAAATTTGCAAAAAAAACTCTTATGGAACATATGGGATAAATGTGTAGGTTTACCTAACTAATAAGCAGCTGTCAAAAGCTGACACATACGTATTTTTACAGATACATGCATTCGGTCAAGTATGCATTTTTAATCCATAATTTATGGATTCATAATCAAGGACGTGTCGCTTTTTTTCTAAAAATATGCACCAAATTAGTTTTCTTTTATCCTTATCCTATAAGTTGTTGATATTTTCCTGCAGGTCTAACCTCGTACCAAAATAAGAGTATACAGCGTATGGGCGAAGTTGCAAGTGCTTTCGAAATATATTTTCAAATATTAAATTCAGAGAAATAAGCAGAACAATTTTTGTTTGCTATAATGTATGTGTGTATATATATATATATGTCAAAATGAACAAGATATGTAATCTACGAAAAGTAGCAGGTCCAAAGTGGGACACAAGACACATCTTCTGTCACCTATAATTAAACAGTTGTGGTGTTTTATATATGATTTCATGAGACGTCCCTGTATATCCAATATGATAAAGGCGGGGCTTGACATCTGAGCAGTAAAGCAGTTATTGCTCAATGAACAAAGCAGTAAAATATTTAGACCTAAAGTAAAAACTGAAGGTCATTAAAATTTGTTATGTATTCATTGATAGTTTATAAAAATCAGTCAGTGGAAAATTCAAAACAATTGTGAGATGACAGTCAGAATGCACTGAATGCATTTATCTTGAGTGAAATAAAACGCATCCTGCAATGTCCTATCAACACCCTCCGCATTTTAGAGACTCTTGAAGAAAGCATGATTGGATACGCGTCTCCGTCCATTGAAAAATGTTATATATTCCGTGGAGCGTTTACGTCTATATTTAAGAGAAAATATATAAAAAACATATCAATTGTTATATTTGTTTTATATATATATAACATATATCCCAAATAGAAATACCTAAATGAAATCATATGAATTTTATCAATATGACATCATAATATGACTTTGAGCCTGTATTTACATTTCATCGTAACCTTGCCTAATGTTTTTCCACTTCTAAACTATATATATACGTATATATATTATATTATATATAAATAATAATTATATATATATATATATATATATATATATATATACATACATATAACCGTTACTGCAGTTTCACCCTTATCCGTAGCAGTGTATTCTTGTTTACTAATTTTGGAATCGTCAGATGTTTCTACATAAGCACGTGACGTTAAATATATGGGACACTTACAAAAAACGACATATACGGTTAAAAGTGAATTCCTGCCAGTGGTTTTAAAATTAATGTTGACAATAAGGACTTGGGGTGATAGCGGTCAGTGTTTTGATATCTGAGCTTTATTTGTTTCAGTAAGGACGTGGGGTGATAGCGGTCAGTGGTTTGATATCTGAGCTTTATTTGTTTCAGTAAGGGCGTGTATGGGTGATAGCGGTCAGTGGTTTGATATCTGAGCTTTAATTTGTTTCAGTAAGGGCATGGGGTGATAGCGGTCAGTGGTTTGATATCTGAGCTTTATTTGTTTCAGTAAGGGCGTGGGGTGATAGCGGTCAGTGGTTTGATATCTGAGCTTTAATTTGTTTCAGTAAGGGCGTGGGGTGATAGCGGTCAGTGGTTTGATATCTGAGCTTTAATTTGTTTCAGTAAGGGCGTGGGGTGATAGCGGTCAGTGTTTCGATATCTGAGCTTTATTTGTTTCAGTAAGGGCGTGGGGTGATAGCGGTCAGTGGTTTGATATCTGAGCTTTATTTGTTTCAGTAAGGGCAAGGGGTGATAGCGGTCATTGTTTGATATCTGAGCTTTAATTTGTTTCAGTAAGGGCGTGGGTTGATAGCGGTCAGTTACGCTGGTGTATGTTTAATGGGAACATAGGCTGAGCTACTGTGTATACACACAGCCCCTGGCCACCAGTGTAGCAGCATCAGTATCATGTTACACACTCAGTGTGACCGGGGCTCTGATAAACCTGTGTTTATAACAAGATCTCCTGTATGTTTTCCATCATATATTTTTTATTAAAAATACACCCAAGACAATATATATATGCACTGAAAGGTAATTTTCTCAGGAATTTGAACATACAAGTTATATTTTTATTCATCTGAGGAGCAACACTACAGAATGAGTTAACAACACAAACTACTACACCATTCTTGTTGTCACTGTAAAAACAAATCATTCCATGAAATTAAAGATACAGTCTAAGTGACCACACAAGCACTTGTATTTTTATAACAACCAAATTTTCAGAGAACAATTACACTATATTTCACAAAAGATGTGTGCTTTCAATATGTTGATTTAATTTTTTTCTAAAGAGACAGAGTTATCAGAAATTGAGGTATATTTGCTGTCAGTCACATACAAATAATAAGGAATTTCATGCCTGAAACCCATTGGATGTCAATCATTTGAACAAAGAAGTATATTTAACATTTATATGAGAACATATGTGTTATATGAAACACTTATGATACTTGTAAATATGTTGAAGTGGATAAATGCGAATAATGACTGAAAAAATACAAAAAATATTACAAAATAATATTGTTTTAAGTGATGAAAAATGATCCATTTATGGTCATATATACATGTCATCAGTAATGTAATTACACACACACACACACACACACACATATTACAGTAAATAAAATGAAACCTGGCCTCTATAAAATATTTTGTCATTCTGTACACAAGTAACATCATATACTCGTACCAACTATTTTCTATAAATATTGTTTCTCTTTGGGTAAGGCCTAAAGGCTATAATTTCTTTCCTTAACCTGTGTTTAATCAGAGGTGCTTTTAGATTTTCTCTTTTTGATTGCTGGAATTTCAGCTTGAATCTCTGAAGCACACTGTGTATGCTGCTCCTTTATGGTCGAAAGCAGTCTTGAAACTGGATTTTTAATTGCCCATGTTGCCCTTTTAATTTTATTGATGACGGCATGGATCCCTTCCCCTCCCTGTTCTCCATGAAGACCCATCCCATAGCCCCACTTCCGAATCCAAGATACAACATGATCCTCCAAAAAATGGTGTTTCGGTGTGAGAGGCTGACTTAGATGGCGCCGGTAATAGCTGAGGTATGAATCTATCTTCTGCTCTGGAAAGACGAATTTATATACACATATTTAAATGCATGTATTTTATGCGTATTCTTTATAATGAATGGGTAAATCATATATGTTATATATGAATAATCAAAGATTAAAATCTTACCTATTATATCACACTCCTCAGCAGATATGGCCCTATCCCGGGAAACCATTCTGTGAACTGCAGCAAACCGCTTATTCAGCATTTTATAAGTTTGTGCAGTCACAAAGGCTTTGTTCACAATCAAGGCATTGTCTGTGTACACCTTAACTTTTGTGACCATCTTGTCGCATAGGTTATTGTAGACTGGTTCCTGAAACAATATGGACATATTTTTTTAGACCAATGCTGCTGTCTTTTTAATTATTTTAAACCAATAAAATTATAATGTTTGATATTGATATAGATACAGAAATTGCATACATACCTGTAGGTATTTGTGACAGTGGTTTCCGACAAAGCTGTGGCTGTGGTAAGCTTGCACAACGATGCCACTGGTTTCTAAGGTCTGATCTATAATGTTCTTGTCACTGGTCCTACTCTCATTTCCGATGTTGGTGGATTCTGAAGGGTCTTCTGTTTTCTTTCCTTTATATGAAATAAATATAATATAATGTGTGTATATATATATATATATATATATATATATATATATATATATATAAAATTAAATACAGAAATGGTGTCTTGTATTTTTTTTTTTTTTTAATTTACTTTCAAATTTGAAAAAATGCATGTATAAATTCTTACCATATCACGCAATTCCTTTTCCAAAGCTCTTCTTTGAGATTCCATATCTGCTAATGAAATGTCCTTATTGTCATCAACAATGAGAAAAAAGATTTGGGAATGGGCAAATTTACCTTGAGTGATAAAATTCCAGGATAACTTTATATACTTACATGGTTGATAAAGATGTCCAGCAGAGGTTTATGAATGACATTGTAGAATGCTGGTGCGTTCACCTTCTTTGCTTTGCCAAGTATTACGTATTCAGAATATTGTTTTTTAATGAGTGACAGCTTGCGTTGTTGGGAAATTCTTTCCCGGCGCCTTATCTGCATGGCTTTCTTGGGAACATCACACCAAAGGCATGGATAAGAGCCTGGAGAAAAAAATATGCCTTACAATCACTGATCAAGTGACATAATTAACAAAACACAATATATTTTATTTTTCTTTATACAGAAAGGTTAGAGAAATAGAAATACTTACCGTTTGGTCCAGAGGGACCATACACTTTACACAGGAAGTCATAATCCCCATTGAGGAACAGACGAATTCTTTTGCCACTGCAAAAAATAAACCTTACACTGTAATAACGATATCGTTTGATACTTTTTTAAATAGCTTTAAACGGTGCAATTTTGACGAAAATAGTTATCTATAAAATTAAATATTTTGCTTTCATATATTTTGTGTTATTCTGGGGTGTTAAACATTCTTTGTATATTTTGTTTGTATTTTTGATAACTTACTTCCATGACATCTGTGCCAGCTTGGTAATGCAAGGTTTCATAACCTCCAGAGAACGCCGAAGATTTTCATGGAGATCCTTAGCTTCAAAGCAACCAATCACAAATGTGTGCTGCTTTGCATTGGGTTCTTTCAGGTTGAGCACTTGTATTGGTACTTCATGTTGCCTCCTCCATGATCTCCACCAATTTTAATCCAAATTTCATCATCTGCTTGCTCGGCCATCATCCCATCTCTCCATAACAACAGCTTAATCCTTGAAATTGAGTACACATACATTTTACAGAATAAAACATTTAAATTTTACTGGATACTATTAGACAGGCATGAAAATAATATCGATAGTGAATAAATTTTTAATCGATAGTGTATATATTTATTTTCTAAAGTAAACTAATTACCTCTGATATCTGTCCAACAAATCATTGACAAAGCCAGCTATGTCATTGACGTACACAAAGGGCACCTCCACTTCCACAAACCCACTCTTATCTCTGTCAGGATGTTTCTCATCTTTCTCAAGAAACCTTGCAGTTCTACCAACAAGCTTTTCTGATACAATCTCCTTCCTGGCAGCCCGTTCTTTATGTTCATTTTCGATCTCCATGCCAGCTCTCCTCATAAATCTGAAAAAGGAAACAATTACTAATTTCAAATTATTAATTAATTTGAGCACTTGACACTTATTTGAATGTGAAAATGAAATTTTTCAGATCTAATCTGAACTGAACATACCGCTTATGTTTTCTCATCTGGCCCCAAGTAAGTCCAAGGCTAGCTTTCATTGCCAGGCTAGTATATCTGTTGAGACGACCACCACTGGCAACCCCGGCTTTGCTGCAAACGTCTCTTCTTGTTTCTTTACTCAGTTTTTTCAATTCACTAGCATGCTGTATTTTCAATGCTTTTTCCTGTTTGCCTGCTAACACTTTTTTCCGATTCTTGCAGCACGTCTTCTGACCAAATAACTTGGGGCTTTCTCTGAGGATTTCCTTGGTACAACTGTTCTCTGAAGCAATATTGGCTGGAAAAAGTTTACACAAGCAATTATTTGATAATGAAATTAGCCTTAATGATATTTATGAAAATACTTTAAAAAAATGGAATTTCTGATGCTCATATTAAAATTAAATCTTACCTGTCCTCGTTTATTTTTGCACCTGATCGATCCCTTTTCTTTAGAAAATCTCAGCATCCTCTTTGCCAAGTTAGTGAACAAATGCCGTTCAGCTGGTAAGGGTGGCTCTTGTATGGTCCTTTCCATGCTCTCATCCAGCGTCATTGGCATTATACTGGGGGATGTTTGAATTGCGGTTGTCATCATCGGAATATACCGCGCAAGTTGTGAAGGTACTGTGGCATCAGGTTCATGAACAGGTGTGACAGGATCTGGGACACTCTGAGATTTACCAGGGGAACAGGATGCCTGCTCTCCCTCAATCTCTAGTTGTACTGTTTCTGTTTCTATTACCGTATTTGCTGTGTTAACTTTAGGTCTGCATGCATGTTCCGTCATAGCTGTTGCAGCTGAAGTCACCTGGCACAAATTACAAGTGAGTTCCAAAGAAAGAATTTGATCCTGGAACCTTTTATCTGCTACTCTACAGCTTAAGAAGTCTAAATTGCCACTACACACAGGACATTCAATATTATTTGACAGGGCCTGGCAAAATTCCATACTGATACAGTGTGCACAGAAATAATGACCACAAGTTCCAGACACAGCATGTGTGGAATAAATATCTTGGCAAATTGGACATATGAACATTGATTTTTGTGTTTCATTCATCCCCTCTATATTCATGTTGTTAAATTTTATTTCTGCCTTCTCTGCACTGAAGTCAAAAATATTCGAATCCCTATGATTGAACAGAAGTCCATCTGGAATCCGTTTTGGAGCCCCACGCCTACTTTTCACCGGTCGACCAGTTTTCTTTTGCGATGCAGCTTGGCTGCATGCAAAGCAATTTTGAGGAGCCCCTCTCTTGTGAGGTAACCACTTGCTATTGATAAGCACTGCCATTTCATGGTTCTTAGATTTACGAGCATCTGCATTTCCAAGGGTTTTTTTCTGGTTGAATATCTTAATGTAACATTTTCTGCAAAGGTGCTCTGGGTGTGTATCCTTCTGATCTTGTGATATGTCAATGCCATAAACATCAAATATTCTTTGAGTATTATCCTTGCACATAATGGGCTTGTATTTAAGTTTTTGAACGTATGTTTGGCATTTGTTCCCACATACTCTACAAAGCATGGATAAATATGCCAAATGGGAGTCAAGAGATCTGTCCATTATGACCCACTGTGTTTATGTTAAATTGAAGGGGGAATGGAATAATTTGATATGCCCATGCACAGAAACACTTAGCATCTGGGGTTATACTTATGCATTTAGGAATAATACTCAGGGTTATTTTTATGAATTTAAGAATGTATAATTGAGTACAAGAATAAATGGACAAAAAAAATGACAATATTTCATGTGTATCCTCAACATCAAACCCCATACACAACCTCAGGGGGCTCCAGCAGCAACAGCCATTATGACTCTACATGTCTCAAAAGACCAGGTTTTACATTCAAACAAAAAATTAAATCAAACTTTGGTTTTCAGCATGACAAAAAACACACGTTTTTCTAACAGAATCATACATTTGATTTTGGTTAAAAATACAAACAACTGAAATTTTTTAACTTACAGACGCCCACAACTGCCATTCCTGTCATGTACCCTGGCAACACAGTGACTGACCACTGTGGGGCTGGTAAACTTACCCCAGTGGCATTGTTTATGTTACCATGACAGGTTGATATATAGGCCTGGATAAGGGGTCATCTGGGAGGCAGTACACGATACAGTAACTGATTAATGAGGAATTTATTTGGGAAAGGTATAGTCTGTTGCTAGGGGTCCGCCATATTGGAACATCCCTGTTGCCTAGCAACATACCCTCTGGAGGCAGGGGTGTAAGCGATACCCCAGCCAGCAGGGTGCTGTAGTAAGCAGGCCATTAAACATACAGCTTGGGCAGCATTGTAACTGCTGTGCATGATAGCTGAGCTTTATTTGTTTCAGTAAGGGTGTGGGTGATAGCGGTCAGTGGTTTGATATCTGAGCTTGTATCAGTATGGACGTTGGGCCAGTGCGGTGAGTGGTTTGATATCTGAGCTTTATGTGTTTCAGTTTCCCGTGAGTCCAAGGTGTTGACTGGACGGTCCCTGATGAGTATTGCCCGGGAGGTGGAGCAGGGGCTCACGCTGGCTATATACCTCGATATATCAGACTCCTGTATTACCGGTATGGGATTTGATGCCCTAGCAACCGGCCTCAGTCTCGTGGACATCACCTATCGCATCTTGCTGCTATGGAAACGCCGGACGAGCAGACTGAAGGACCAGCAGGTTAACGTTTTGGCGTCTGCGCTGCAGGAGATGGGGAGGAACGACGTGGCGGCCGTGTTACTGGACAAACACAGACAGAACGTGGAGATCACGCCGGACTGTTTTGCTGCCCACTGAAGCTGACGCCCTCTGTTATGTTGTTCCGTCCATGGCGCGTTATAAAAGATTATACACAATAAGATCTCTTAATTAACGGTTACTTGAACGTATTTATATAAAACAATTCCCTTATGTAATTCATTTACCTGTGCTGGCGCAGCAGTATTTGTTGAAACCCTCGTTTACATTAATCCGTTACCAGTGCCTTGTTATATTCGGATAGGATGCAGGTGACCGTCTTGAATGTGATTTGATAGGATCTCATCATTATATGGCTGTGTTGTAGGACGTGTTAGTGTCAGAAATACAAAGTCAATGTGACGTGTAGTCTCGCAGGTGGAAGCCTGCTCGGATCTGTAATTTCATAGCTCAGCTGACTGCTGAGCGATAGCGATCACTCTTTGTCCGTCGTCCGTCCGTCTGTCTCTCTGTCCGTTAACAGGGCACAAATCGTAACCACTGGACCTGGAATCTGCTAACTGGATATCTAGGGTGGTCCAAGAAAAATCTCATTGGAAACCGGAAATTGGGTCTGTGTTACCCATATCCTCCAAGCTATGGGGCTTGTAACTATCCTCCAGAATAATTAAAAAATTGACACAAAAGCTCCAGTATCTGAACAGCTGATACATTCATCACCATGATTCTTTGCATGAATCTTCATCATGGAGTGTTTCATCAGTTCCTGCAAACTGATGGCGCTTCCGGTTATTTTTCGATTTTTTCTCTATTTTTTAGACCTTCAAAGATATGGTTGTATGTGCAGGGCACAAATCGTACCCATTCAACCTAGAATCTTCTTACTTGACATCCAGGGCGGTCCATGAAAAATCTCCTTAGTAACCTGAAATTAGGTCGCTGTTGCCCATCCTCCGAGCTGTGGGGTTCAGAAGTACCCCCCATATTTGAACAACTGATACATTCATCACCATGATTCTTTGCATACACATTCATCATGGAATGTTTCATCAGTTCCTGCAGACTTGTTGCGCCACCTGGATTTTTTTTTTCAAATTTTTACGCATTTCTTTAAATTTTTATTGTTGATACCTTCAACGATGGTCCTAGAATTGCACCTTGAACCTTCTCACTTGACATCCAGGGAGGTCCATGAAAAAATCTCCTTGGAAACCTGAAATTAGGTCTCTGTTACTCATATCCTCCGAGCTATGCTTCAGTTGAATGGGGATACCATCTACAAAATTTGGCATTCAGGTAATAAAATTCCTTTTGTAAATGTCTTACTAGTCAGCTGAGCGTCATGAGTACTTGGTCACTTGTTTATGAAATAATATTATTATCCCCGCTGACTGTGATATTATTAGCCCCGCTTACTGTAAATGAGCTACAGTGATTAACCACTTCCTATCGTGTTTTAGTTCGCCTGGTTCTTTTTTTTGTCAGGACAGTTTCGTAATAATTTGGGCTGGAAACGTCTATAAGCATGTCTTTGTCAAATCGTATGAAGCCTCATTAAAACTACTCTCTTTTTAGCTGAGTATGATGGTGCAAAGCTTTTACTTTAGCTGTCAAAACCGAATTAAATCATGAATGGGTTTCATTTGTTAATAAGAATCGTCTGCTTCTCGTAGACCGTGAAAGGATGAAGAAAACCGACATGACCAGTGTTTAAGAACTGTGACACCCACGGCATCTAAACCTCGTTGACTGTAATGACTCCATGTATTTGTAACTTGTCACAGAATTCTGTTCACTGACCTCGTTGACTGTAATGACTCGGTGGATTTGTAACTGGTCACAGAAGTGAGTTCGGTGATCCGAGGAAGGTGTCGCCAGAATTTATAAAGTGACGTGTTTAAACATTTAATTCACAGATATTGATAAAGAATAACAACAACTGGTCTCATTCCGCGCTTGTTAAAGCCCGCGGCCTTAACTATTATCATTTCATAATGAAATAGTTAACCTTTATATAGAATTGACAGAAGTTCAGTGTTCATGTATATGAGGTTGTTTAACTTCGTGTCTCGTGTTGGCAATAAGATGCGCCCTGTGACAGATTGTTTAATCCATCACTAATGTTTTAGATCGATTTTATCTGATGTACATTTATATGTGATATATCGGAATAGCAGGTTTATGTGTAAAATTCAAGCGATGTGTTCTTATCACTCTGAACAAGTACATGTATCACATCTGCACAAACCATCTTTCACTTATACCATACTTCTGTCGACTGCTTGTACACCGTTGCATTGTTTTATTAATAAAGTATATTTATATTTATAAATACAACGGAGTCGTCGTGTAAAGGAAGCAAAAAGTTATCTAGGGCTTTGTAACATTTACAAAAATTATCAAGTAGGAAGAAAATAATCAAGAAAACTGATATCCTTGGCAATTAAACCTCGACTCTCACAGCCAAGGTCATGACCCCATTTTGAAAATACTTCCTCTTGTTACCCATATATACATGGAGAGGTGGGTCAATACAGGGTCTGATTTTCAGTAAACAATATTGTGTCACAGAAATAAAATGTAGGTACGTGTGTGTGTGTGTGTGTATATATATATATATATATATATATATATATATATATATATATAACAAGTCCCAACTTTGATTATCCTCCCACGTATGCAAGTCATCCCCACTCCCTTGAAGATAAAGTGACGTCACAGGGGTTTAACGGGAGAATTATTTAAGTGGCTAATATTGTTAACCCTGATCAATCAAATAACACGATTAATATCAGGACATTTCACCCACCCTGTCTGAGCAATGTTCTCTACGGCTTTAATTTTAGTGTGTGTGTGTGTTTGGGGGGTGGGGGGGGGGGGGGTGGGGGGGGGGGGGGTTGTCAGATCCTTGCTCATGGTGCTGGAGGGTGCACTACGGTCTTTAATGCCCCCTCTCCTCCCTCAAACCTGGCTACGCCCATGCTGCATCATGCGATGTGTTGGAAATTGATATCTTCGCATTACTTTATATTATTTTAAAATGGCGGGATGTATGCCTGACTGTTTAGCTTACTTTTCAGACGCCCTTGTATGACCCATATTTTTAACATACCATTTTATATGTGCCTTGTATTCTTTCATTAGTCATAACAATAAACATCTTATATATGACAAATTTTAAATATAAAATGAATGATATATTAATATTAAAATATATTATAAATATATATTATACATTTTATATGAATAAATATAAATAGATATAATATATAACAAAAATTAAAATATATTAGAAATACATATGTATTTGATATAGGTTGTATATATGAAGAGTTGAATGAAAAAAAATGATAAAATGGTTCTAGGTGATGTCCATGATGTTCAATAAATACAGAATAAATTATACTTTTTTTTTCAATTAAATAGATCCCAGCAAACAATATAACGTTTTGGCGATGTTAGGGTGACGTTACGTGTATATCTCATGGAGACGTTCGGCTCGAACATCGTGCTTACGTAAAAGAGTGGAGTTTCGTGGACTTCGCCTGGACGTCATGAAAGAACATTTCTTGAACCTTTCCACAACCTTTCAATTTCTTTTCATTTTCATTTGGAGAAACACATATTTTTATTTAAGGTGGTTAAGTGAAGTCTCGATGTCAGATTTATTGTCCGGTGACTCAAACCCCGGTTTCTGCCTTTTGTGCTCTGTTCCGTATTGCAGCTGTGCTCTAGCTGTTCCGTATTGCAGCTGTGCTCTAGCTGTTCCGTATTGCAGCTGTGCTCTAGCTTTTCCGTATTGCAGCTGTGCTCTAGCTGTTCCGTATTGCAGCTGTGCTCTAGCTGTTCCGTATTGCAGATGTGGTCTGTTTCTTATTGCAGCTGTGCTCTATTCTGTATTGCAGCTGGAGCGTTCTTGGCCTGGGATTCCTTGATGGGTATAAACATATATAATAGTTTCTTGATTGTTTTGTTCATGTTTTATAGGTCTCCGGCCAATAGAAAATATACTGCAAAAATTGTATGAACAAGTCGAGGTGCTCAGGTAAGATAATTGGAAAAGTTACAATGCTGAAAGATTGTATCAAGTAATAAAATTAACCATATAAAGGACATATTCTTAAATATTATAAATATGCTTCTTGATGTGTAAATGATATGTACGGTAAAGAAAAGTTAAGTCAATGGTTAATCTGATCTTATTTACTGATAGCTTGGTAAAACGAAAAGGCAATGTAAAAAAGTCAATTGACACAAGTTAAGAACGGCTTTTTTACATAACTATCTCGAAGCTAACGCTTCAATTAAATCAAATCTTATAGGTGCCATTAACTTGAATAACATCAAGTGCTATTTGCAACACAAACCTGAACAAGTGGTCTATGGGCCATGATGACGCTCAGCTAATTTTGACTGGGTGCTCATTTTTGTTATTAATGTTATATATTATCTGCGAGAATAGCCTTTGGCTATAATAACTGTGTTGAAAAATGGACAGAAAATAAAAATGTCAGGATTCATAGGAGACCTGCCCAGGTCCCCCCCTAGATTTCACAGTAGAGGGTTCCAAGGAAAATGGATACAATTTGTACCCTGTCTGTCTGGGTGCTCAAAATCATGTTTCTGGTCCATAGCTAGCAGAATATAGGTCTTCATGATCCAATTTTAGGTTTCCAAGGAGAATTGCCAAGGATTTCCCTGAATGCCATGTTAGAAGACTCTAGGGCTAATGGATACAATTTGTGCCCTGATTGCTATAAATCAAACTTCTGGCCAGTAATGTGCAGAATATAGGTCACCATGACCTACTAGTAATTTCAGGTTTCCAAGGAGATTTGCCTAGAACCTCCAAGGATGTTGCATAAGAAGATTCTAGGTCTAATGGAAACGATTTGTGCCTTGTCTGTCTGGGTTCTCAAAACCATTTTTCAGCCCATAGGTCACACAATATAGTTCACAATTCAGGTTTCCAAGGACTATTGACTACGACCTTCCTGTATTTTATGTTAAAAGATTCTAGGCCTAAGGCCAAAATAAAAAAAAGGTATGGTTCTCAGGCACTTTTTTTCAGAAATCAATGCGGGCGGGCGTTTTTTTTTTGTTTTTTTTTTATTTTAATTTTTTTTGTATGTTTCGATTAAATTGTCAAATGGTAAGGGAAAAGCATGGAAATAACAGTTTTATTTTGCTAAATAAGTAAAAGCACTACAAAACAAAGGAAATTGTATGGTTTTATCTTCTTGAAAGAAATGTCGGAGCGGCAGCAGCTCAAAATTGGAAAGTTTTTATTGAAAATCTAAATAAAAATTTTTGATGCGGGGGTTTGAAATTGATGCGGGCGGTGCCTGAGAACCATACCTTTATTTTTTTGGCCTAATGGATACAATTTGTGCCCTGTCTGACTGTCTGGGTGCTTATATGACATCTTTTCTTACAAGTTTCAAAATATAGGTCATGGTGACCTTATTTCAGTTTTTCAAGAACATTTGCCAAGGATATCTCAGAATGTTACAAAAGAAGATTCTAGGCCTAACAAATACAATGTGTTCTCTGCCTGACTTTCTGTGTGCTCAAAATCCGGTTTTCGGCCTGTAGGTCACAAAATGTAGGCCACCATGACCTAATTTCAGGTTTCTGAGGAAGTTTGCCTAGGACCTCCAAGGATGTTGAATTAGAAGATTCTAGGGCTAACAGATACTATTTGTGCCCATCTGACATTCAGGGTGCTCAATATCAGGTTTTTGTCTCGTAGCTAAAAAAAGGTCACCATGACCTAATTTCAGGTTTCCAAGGAGGTTTGCCTAGGACCTCCCAAAAATATTGTGTAAGAAGATTCTAGGTCTAACGTACAGATTCGATTTGTCGCCATCTGACATTCAGGGTGTTCATACAACATCTTTTTCCTATAGGTCGCAGAATATAGGTTACAGTGACCTAATTTCAGGATTCCAAGAACATTTTCCTAGGACCTCTCTAAATGTCACGCTGGAGGATTCTAGGCCTAATGGATACAATTTGTGCTCCATCTGACTGTTTGGGTGCTCAAAATCATGTTTTTGGCCCATAGGTCAAAACATTTAAGTCACCATGACCTAATTCCAGGTTTCTAAGGAGATTTGCTAATAAACTCCTAGGATATTGATTTAGAAGATTCTAGGCCTCACAGATATGGTTTGTCCCTATCTGACATTTCAGGGTACTCAAAATCATGCTTTCGGCCCGTAGGTCATAAAATATAGTTCACCATGACCTAATTTCAGGTTTCCAAGGAGATTTGCCTAGAAACTCCCAAGTTATTGTGTCAGAAGATTCTTGGCCTAACAGATACGATTTGTCCCCACCTGACATTCAGGGTGTTCATAAGACATCTTTTCCCTATAGGTCGCAGAATAAAGGTCACAGTGACCTAGTTTCAGGTTTCCAAGGACATTTGCCTAGGATCTCCCTAAATGTTAGGTTAGAGGATTCTAGGCCTAATGGATACAATTTTTGCCCCATATGACTGTCTGGGTGCTCAAAAGCATGTTTTCGGCCCGTAGGTCACAAAATATAGGTCAGCATGACCTAATTCCGGGTTTCCAAGGAGATTTGCCTGAGACCTCCCTGGATGTACAGTTAGAAGTTTCTAGGTGTAACGGTTACGATTTGTGCCCTGTTAACAGACGACCGGACGGACGCCGGTCAAAAAGGGTGATCGCTGTAGCACAGATGACTTTCAGTCAACTGAGCTAAAAAAAGTCTTGTGCTCTCTCAGCAGCCCCTGATTTTGCTCTAGCTTGTGATGTGTCTCTCACATGCACATATGGTTGCTGTAAAAAACACACATGAACGCAACATTAATTATTAACTAAAACAAAGAACAAGAACCGTGCATGCTCACCCATGAAACAAATATCATGCACGATCGAAACATCGTATATATATATATATATATATATATATATATATATATATATATATATATATATATAAATATATAAACGTATTCAGAGTCTTTACAAAGTACAATAAAAACTGCTGAAGCAGAATAAGATCGCTTATATACGAAAGTAAGTTGCCACGTGTATTGGTCAGGTGCATGACTTCTTTAACTAGGATAAACATAAAATAACATTTAGTGAACATCTGGACACCAGTGGCACAGAAAGCCCAATAATCTGTACTGAAATTCAATATTGAACAGAGCCATTGACAGTGCGTAGTACTTGTTACAATAACTATCTGTACAGTCCTTGTAAAATAAATATAGTTTAAGTGAATCTATGAGCTGAAATATGCTAATCAGTTTATAATGTATAAACAATCACAAATGAGTTTAAACTTAGAAATTCCAAAGCACTGTTACCTGCTTTCATAGACGAAAGTCAGCATGCATGGCAGGAACACAGGTAACTTTGGCAGGGAAGGAGTGACCGAAAGCTGGCTGGTGTTTAGCCTTTCTCATCGACATATCTAACCTCTCATCTGAATAATTAATTTTATCATATATACGTATTATCCATTCTTAGGTAGATGTGTAGTTTCTGATAGAAGACGCTGTAAAGATCCCCTGGAGGAAAAGGTGTCACTTTCTTCAGGATTTAGGTGAAAATAAAGGACCCCCTTATGACAAACCCGGCATGGTTCCCGATAATTAAAGAATAAAAAAGGCATTACCAGGTGAGGCCAAAGATGAGATTCATAACAACGGTTTAGTGGCACTGACGTCAATTATAGTACAATATGGAAATACATGCAACTTCAACTCGTAAAGGATTTTATGTGCGAAAAATTATAAAGCATGATCGAGTTCCTATTATCAATGTATTATACTTTTTATTGATGACTACAAGAATCTCATTTGATTTGATAATATTTAGAACAGTCAAAGTGTAACAACTGATTATTCTGTGAAATTATAATATCTCTGTCTTCCGTTGAATGCAGGTATATCGCAATGACAATGTCCGCTTTTTTTTATTGCAACTCATCTTCTTCAGAGGTGTCGATATACGTGTTATCTCACTCTCAGCTTGCTGTGCATGCGGTAGGGCCATATCATATGTTTCTGCAACAGTAATACACTTCACAACGATTGATATTATACTCTATAATAAAATGGACACAGAAAGCATATATAAGCAAATTTCCTTTTTAACCATAGTTGTATAAACACTTTGCTAATTCACTTAATGTTAACTTTTGAGTTAAGTTTCCAATTAATGGAGAGCACAACCGCTTGGTACTGTAGCGAGTTTAGGTTTTTCATTATATAACTATGCGTAAGCTGTATTTTATTTAAATTCGGGTCCTTTAATCTTTATGGTTAATATTTTATAGTTAACGTGAACGGCGACTGTAACTTTGCAGTGTTATGGTAAATTGAAACTAATCGTGCTAAGTGACGACTTATTTCTAGTACTTCGTTTAACGGTCACCTCGTTCGAACCGCAGCCAATGACGAAATAGCCCTATTGTTTATGGCAGTCAAATACTGAATAAAGCACAACGGCGTAACTCCACGACAAAACGCGAGCTGCTTGCGGTCGTTAAGTTCGTGAAAATTTTCACACATACCTCTCAGGAAGACATTTCCTTTTGCGAACAGATCATGCTTCGTTGCGATGCATGTTACGCTTTAAGGACCCTGAAAGCATGATCGCAAGATGGATGACTTCGAAGTGCAAGACTGGCCTGGGCGTCAGCGTGGTATTGCTGATGGTCTGTCGAGAGTGGAGTGTACACAATACAAAGGGAGATCAGAATGTGTCACTCAGACCGACACAATACAAAGGGAGATCAGAATGTGTCACTCAGACCGACACAATACAAAGGGAGATCAGAATGTGTCACTCAGACCGACACAATACAAAGGGAGATCAGAATGTGTCACTCAGACCTACACAATACAAAGGGAGATCAGAATGTGTCACCTAGACCTACACAATACAAAGGGAGATCAGAATGTGTCACCTAGACCTACACAATACAAAGGGAGATCAGAATGTGTCACTCAGACCGACACAATACAAAGGGAGATCAGAATGTGTCACTCAGACCTACACAATACAAAGGGAGATCAGAATGTGTCACCTAGACCTACACAATACTAAGGGAGATCAGAATGTGTCACTCAGACCTACACAATACAAAGGGAGATCAGAATGTGTCACTCAGACCGACACAATACAAAGGGAGATCAGAATGTGTCACTCAGATGACACAATACAAAGGGAGATCAGAATGTGTCACCTAGACCGACATAATATAAGGGAGATCAGAATGTGTCACTCAGACCGACACAGTACAAAGGGAGATCAAAATGTGTCACCTAGAACGACACAATACAAAGGGAGATCAGAATGTGTCACTCAGACCGACACAATACAAAGGGAGATCAGAATGTGTCACTCAGACCTACACAATACAAAGGGAGATCAGAATGTGTCACTCAGACCTACACAATACAAAGGGAGATCAGAATGTAACACTTAGACCGACATAATATAAAGGGAGATCAGAATGTAACACTTAGACCGACACTTCAGGCAAATGTGTGCTGGCCGGCAAAAGCAGATATATAAGAAACAAAGAAAAAGAGTCTGGTAAAAAGATAACGATCCACAAGGAGGACTCAAATCAGTCCTGTGACGCACCACACTGGTTAGTGGCGTAGAGCAGTTAAAGGAGTAGCAGGCAAAGGATTCCATCATCGCCGGCATTGAACGAGATATCCGGTTCAGATAATGGAGTAAAAGCTTTGTGGAGTCAGTGGTCTGTTTTGGAGGTCAGAGATGAGCTCTTATACCGCAAGTCGTACCCGGAATCCAAACAAGGGGTTATGTACCAGCTTGTTGCACCAACGTGTCTCAGGCGGAAGACACTGCAGCATCTGCATGACCCCGTATGGCTTGACACCTAGGCGTGACAATAACACTACAAAATGTGAGACGACGCTTCTATTAGCCAAGCCACCACAAAGATGTAGAACGATGGTACCAGAAACAGAAAACCAAACCCCGGTTCAAAGAAGGCGCCTTTAAAACAGGAACTTTTTGGTAACCCGCTAGAACGCATTGCATGGACGAAATGGGGCCATTTACTACCTCGGAAAAAGAAGAATCGGTATATTTTGGTCATCAGTGTCTATTTTACGAAATGGACCGAAGCAAAGGCTATACCTGAACAAACTGCGGAAACTGTTGCAGAAGTGTTGGTGAAAGAATGGATGTGTAGGTTCGCAGTCCCGAGAGCTGTACACACGGATCAGGGCAGAGATTTTGAGTCTCACTTGTTTCAGGAGACATGTCGCTTACTCGGGATCCAGTAAACAAGGACCACTCCGTACCATCCATAATATGATGGAATGATTGAACGTTTTAACAGGACAGCCGCCTAAATGCTGTCTGCCTTTACAAAACAACATAGAAGAGATTGGGATGAGCAGGAATTCCAGGAATGTCAGTCATCGAAAGGGGCAACTTAAAAGAGGAGTATCCCTCAGGAACAAGTCGGCCCAAAAGTCTCAGGTTATATTAAAGAGAACGCCTACCGCCGCAGTAGGCGTAAACGGCGCCCGCCTCGGCGCCTCATTGACCTTTAGATAAGGAGATCGACCATCGGAGCGGACAACCCTCCAGGGGGAGCTGACGGAGGCCCTACGACAGCTAGACAGACGGACAGGCCGGGAGAGGAGTATAAAACAGCGATGGGAGGACCTGGAGACGAAGAGCTGGACGGAGAAAATGGACACCCTAGAGGAATATGTGGTTACGAATGGAGAGGGAGAACGATGAAATGAAGTGGGAGAACGTGTGCATACGGAAGAATGTGAAGGATGCGTGTGCGGCGCGAGAGAAGACGACGGAGGGAGCCGAAGACCGAAATCAGTGAATCGCATGTCGCATATATATGTTTAAGCATGTTCTTTTCAGGCTTTGTATTTATGATATTTAAATGTCAATAGATGAAAATGTTAATTAATTTTTTTGTGAATATCAGTCGCTGTGCAGTAGGGGAAGTGTAGCGAGTTAAGGTTTTTCTTTATGCGTAAGCTGTATTTTATTTTAATTCGGGTTCTTTTAAGCTTTATGGTTTATAGTTTAATGTGTTTCGTCTGCCGGGTCAAAGTTCAGCCGGACCAGCCTGGAACCGCATGGGACCCGCCCTGAACCCGCTTCGGACACGCTTGACCTTTGACTTGTAGCGGGCTAGGGTTCTGATTGGCTGTTAGCACTTTAAGGTGCGGGTTGACCAGCGCTGTCTGAAAACGCATTTCTCTTTTGCAGTTTCATCGAGAGGTGAGCATGTCTTAGCCGGGCTCTTGATTTCTAGACAGTTAGGCGTGAGTTTAATATTTCGGGGCTGCAGTTAATTATTGCCAGGGTAACTTTATGCTGTAGACGGTAGATAATAGTGGGTACAGGACCGGGACAGGTTCATTTATTTCAGCATTAGGTTTAAATGCAAAGGCAGTTTCATATCAGTCGATCGGTTGGACGTGAGGCCAGTAACGGAGGCCGCGTGTATCCATTTCATCCTGCAGATAGATACTTTGTTACTCAAATGTCATTGTTTCATAAGCGAGCGACTCCTTATCTTATCATAGGCGTGTCCTGGTGTTTCACTCTATGTAACTTGTATTGTTCCTCCGTACGACTGGAAGTAATTTTTGTATTAATGTACTAAGGGGGTTACTTATTTTTACAGTTCGGTAAAACACAACGAGAAGTCTCCATACACAGGAATTAACCCCTGTGATATTTTCTGGTTATGACAAAAAGGAGAAAATCGTTACAGTACATATACTAGACCATATTTTACCTTTAGATAAAAATAATCCTACTTTTAGTCTTCCACATATGTTTTCCAGGGATTGCACCCTTTTCGCTTTAAGGAAGGCTCTTTTCTTATCCATGAAGCAAATCAAGAATCTTGAACCAATGCAGTATTTATTCGGTGACCGACATTCAATGAATTTAGAAAGACCAGTTGTAGGAATGTTAATTCTTTGTGATGAGTTAACATCCGAAGATAAGAAAAATTGGATATTGAACACGGAATTGATGAACTGACTCGCATCATCTCCGCACCCAGGAAGAGTGGATTACCTCCATAGCATTAACCCCGAGGGATTCAGTACTACGACATCGAAGTTTGGCATCTGAAGGAGACTACAGCCAACATGTGTTAAATATTGATAAATGGTATTCATCTCTGGTTTACAGAAGCGTTTTTCTGCCACCTGGTATAGTAAAAATAAATTATTTTTCTCGTAGGTAGGAATACTATCTCGTACGTACGACATATATACTATCTCGTACGTATACGACGAAATTATTCTTAGGGGTCTGATTCAGACTACACAACATGCCTACTAATGTATGTGTAAGTAATATATATATATATACATATATATATATATATATATATATATATATATATGTTAAATAATAAGTGTTCTTATCCTAACTATATAACATCTCCACCTCCTTGCAAACCGTCGGAACATCGTTGAAACGAACACAGACACGTATATTTATTTATTTATCCTTAAATTTAAATGCTATTTGATTTATTATTTTTTTGTGTGTCTAGGTTTCTGAAATATATCAAGGAAGCGAAATTGATCAAATTCTTGTCTGGCAGTCATAAACAGAACTATCATTTCAATATTAGCCAATATTTTTTTTCTTTTTAACATTATGAAAGGCCCACTATTATAACATCATACGCAGCTAATAGAATTTAGGAAGTGGCTAAACAGCCGGCAGGGTGCCGGCAGTTTAGTCCATAGCCTGCCATAGGCTAAACAGCCGGCAGGGGAAATCGACCTTGCCAGCAGCCTGTCCCACTGGCTAAACTGCTGGCAAATTAATGTATGCTTTATTTCAGTGTTATACTCTGTACTTTCCATTATTATTTGGACAAGGAGCTGACAAAATAGTGATGACTTACGAAATAAACTATTTTGCTGGTCTATATGTAATAAGTATGATGATTACAAATGAGTAGGTTCTAAAAGTGCACATTTGTGATATTTACAGGGTAGTTTAATATAAATTTTCTGATAAAAATTGTAATATTTACAGGATAGTTTTTTTTAGATTTTGTCACGGTCATTAAAATATACCAGAAATGTGAATGTGTGTGCAGAGACTTTTTACAGTTTATACACTAGTGTGCTTATGAGCAAACAAATAATTAGTGTGTGAAAACATACAACTGAAGATATGTCATATAAAGGCCCAAGGATCAGCTCATCACTTGATCAAAGGTATATTCAAACAATCTTACACCACACCCTTTTAAAGCTGTTGAGCCTAGCTATTGTGTTGTGAGATGATGCAAGAAATATCCACACCAAATGGCATTTCTTACAAAAAGACTATCAAAATATCTAATTTGGTAAGTCAGCACTATATTGTCAGCTTATTGTCAAAATAATGATAGAAAGTACAGAGTATCAATGTTACATTCATTTACCATCAGTTCAGCCAGCGATGGGCTAGACTGCCGGCAAGGTCAGTATTCCCTGCCGGCTGTTTAGCCTGTGGACTAAACTGTGGCACAGCGGTTTGCAAGGAGGTGAAGATGTTGTAGGCCTATAGTTAGTGTGAAAACACACATTATTTAACACACACACACACATATATATATATTTATACATGTATATTGCTTGTACATTTATCAGTTGGCCTCTTGTGTAGTCTGTGTTCAGATATGTAATATTTATTGTCGTACGCATGAGATAATATGTTATGATCTCTTTTGTCCTCTCATGAATCATGCATTTATACTTCTTTTAATTAAATTAACAAGTTATAACTTGGAAATATACAGTGTAGATATTTTAATATACATTCAGCACAGTCAACAACACACGCAACAAGTGTCATCACAGCACAGGAATACATACAACCAGTTCATCCCTTCTGGAAAATGGACTCCTTCATCCAATTAAGGCCATCGTCATTGGCAACTTGTTTAAAAGCGCCACTTCGATAAACTGTCGCAAACTTAGTAGAAAGGTTCTCACATTTAAGAAAAAAATTGATTGTTAAAACAACATGCCAGGTACAGTTTTACATGTATGATATAAAATTAGGGGGATGTTTCGTCTATCCCATTTTTTAATATTTGTTATGATATGTATCTAAACCTTGTTTTCTAGCTCTCGCAAAATCATGTGGACCATGGCATGGGTCGTTGAACGGGGTATTTATATTGGCATATGCATGCTTATATATAATTCTTTTATATGCAAATAACATGTATATGTATGTTCACATACTTACATATTTTTACTTATATATAACCATATATTATTGTTCACCAGGTAAAGGCTAATCAGAATCATTTTACGACATTTACGCTGAACGGGGGTATATTTCTTAAACAAACAAATAAAATACCACTAAAGTTCTCGATATTTCTCAGCGATTCCCCAAAATTTGCCGCGTGCCGTCCATGCCAGTCTGTTTGTTTGGCCAGCGTGTTTTTACCAGTGTACACCAACAATTAATTTGTGGAACTTTGGCATGAATCCTTGAATGGCCCTGCAGTCACACCCTATATTTACAAAATTGTATATACTATATCATCATCATGTCATACATTCCTGAAGTAAAACACCGTGCAGACCGATCGAGTAGCCAATATAAGGGGATTGTCACACGACTAAATTATAGAATACAGGCTGCTTCATGGTGCAATGACCTTACTTCTACATTAAGTTCTTCAAGATGCTCCAGGGATGCCGTGTATGCTATAAGGACGGGTTTGTTATATTGTAATCGAATTAGTGGTCCTGGATTCAGCAACAGTGAAGGAGACAAGGGGCGTCACACCTAATATTACATGGTACATGTACGGGCGGTTATCCCACGGCTCAGGAGATAACGGGCAGGTAAACAACGTGGTCAGTACTCTACATCAGGCGTCACTAGGTTACACGACACAGGGTCCTAAAACAACGTGTGAGATGTAAGCAATGTTGGAGATGTAATTTGGGGACACTTTAGCTTATAACATCATGAAAGATCTTTTTGAGTGATCCACTTTAACTGTATAGTCGTGGCCATCGGTGACCCTTTTGTAAGAGTCCCCATCAAGTACCCTTGTGTGCTCATTTGTTGTGTGGTTCACGTTTAAATAATTAGACTGTCTGAACCAAGACACACCTCAGGTTAGGGAGAACATCTTCATTGTATGTATAGATGGGTGACTGCTTACAGGTGTACAATGAAGTCTCCCATGTCAGGTTTACCTCTCTTGTTGACTTCATCTTTTCTGTGTGAGTATTTTATATATGTGCTGCATTAATGTTTTCTGTATCAAAAGTTAATACCTGTTTGGAATCATGTTTCCTGTAGATATTTTATTTATGTTTTGGAGTCATGTGTTCTAGGAATTTTGATTTTTTTTCATGTATTCTGTGTATTTTCTAAATAATATATAAGCAGAATTTTGATATCAACCTGAAGATGAGATATGCAAAATGTAGTTTTTATTACACATACTATACTACTTTTAGGAACGGGGATTTGATTATATATTTCATAAATATGTATAAAAATATACATATATACACATATGTCACAGACGAGATGGAAATCCTGGCGGATTTTAAAATTCGCCTATAGACAAGATTGCGATTGTGATTTCGCCAATAGACGGATTTTCTCGCCTAGACGGGATTGCAATCCACCATGGAGCAGGCCAGGATTTTAATCTCGCCTAGGCGAGTTTTCTTGGCTGTGTTTAAAATAAACCATGACGAAATTCTATTGTTCTGCAGAGAGATATCACCCTTATTGTACATAAAGGTTACCCATACCCCTAAGTGGGTAATCATGGTATATACGAGCATTTTAGTCGAGTTGCCAGTAAGGGATACCTATGAATTGTCAGTAGTAAAAGGGTTTTTGGTGGGTTTGTGATGGTAGTGGTCCACTGATACCTTTTATCCTTTGGCAACTTTTGTAAAATGCAAATTACCACCGCCATTGAAGAACAGTCTACTTTCCTCAATATCTGAAAGACTTACCATGATAATGGGTCGAATATTATGTATAGACCTATATTTTCATGGCCAAAGATCCAAATGAAACCGTAATAACAACGGTTAAGTTCATTTTTCAAATTTTAATATGTAATTAGAACCGCCATTGTTGAAAAGTCTACTTTCCTCAATATCTGAAAAACTAACCATGATAATTGGTCGAACATTGTCTAAACCTATGTTTGATTGTCAAAGAATCAACTGAAACCATGTGAACAATGGGTTAACTAAATTAGTTGTATTTAAAACAAATTTTGACGAAATACTATACAGCAAATATTAATCATGCGCTGAAGGGCCCCCGGCGACAGTGACAGAAGCGCTATATCGTCGGCTTGTGTTGGTGACCCCATTATTTTTAAGACAACTTAAGATTCAGTCATCTGTTAACAGGGCACAAATTGTAAAGACAAGACCTATAATCTTTTCTCTTGACATGCATGGAGGCCAATGAAAAGTCTCCTTCGAAACCTGAAATTAGGTCCCTGTTACCCATATCCTCCGAGCTATAGCGCTCCGAAGTAACCCCCCCCCCCAAAAAAAAAAAAAAAATTGAAAATTTGATACAAAAGCTCAGGTATCTGAACAGCTGTTGTATTGATCACAATGAAATTTTGCGTGGATATTGATCATGGAATGTTTCATCAGTTTCTGCAGTCTTGTGGCGCCACCTGTATTTTTTCGATGTTACGATTTTTTTCTCTATTTTTGAGACACCTTAAGATGCAGTCATCTGTTAACAGGGCACAAATTGTAAAGACTGGACCTAGAATCCTTCTTTTGACATGTATGGAGGCCAATGAAAAGTCTCCTTCGAAACCTGAAAGTAGGTCCCTGTTACCCATAAACTCTGAGCTATGGGGCTCCGAAATACCCCCAAGAATAATAATAAATTTGATACAAAAGCTCAAGTATCTGAACAACTACTGCATTGATCAAAATGATTCTTTGCATGGAGATTGTTCATGGGATGTTTCTTTAGTTTCTGCAGTCTGGTGGCGCCACCTGTATTTTTTCGATTTTTATGAATGTTTTTCTCTATTTTTGAGACCTCTTCAAATGCGATCATCTGTAAACAGAGCACAAATCCTAACGACTGAACCTAGAATCTTCACTCTTGACATGCAGGGAGGCCAATGAAAAGTCTCCTTGGAATCTTGAAATTAAGTCTCTGTTACCCATAATCTCTGAGCTATGGGGCTCTGAAGTACCCCCCCCCCCCCCTCAGATAAATGGAAAATTTGATACAATAGCTCCAGTATCTGAACAACTAATGCATTGATCACCATGATTCTTTGCATGCATATTGATCATGGAGTGTTACATCAGTTCCTGCAGACTGGTGGTGCCACCTGGATATTTTTCATTTATTTTTTACAATTTTTTTCTCTGTTTTTGAGACCTTCAAAGATATGGTTGTCTTTTTACAGGGCAAATTGGTTAAAATTGGATATAGAATCTTCTTACTTGACATATAAGGAGGTCCGTGAAAAATCTCCATGGAAACCTGAAATTATGTCTCTGTTACTCATATCTTCTGAGCTATGGGGCCGAGAAATCCCCCCCCCCCGAATAATTAAAAAAATGATACATACGCCCAAGTATCTGAACAAGTATTGCATTGATCACCATGGTTCTTTGCATGCATATTGATCATAGAGTGTTACATCAGTTCCTGCAGACTCTCGGTGCCACCTGGATTTTTTTTTCAATTTTTTACATTTTTTTCTCTTTTTTTGAGACCTTCAAAGATATGGTCGTCTTTTTACAGGGCAAAATTGGTTAAAATTGGATCTAGAATCTTCTTACTCGACATCCAAGGAGGTCCGTGAAACAACGCCATAGAAACTTGGATTAAGTCTCCGTTATTCATATCCTCTGAGCTAAGGAGCTCAGAATTCCCCCCTCCAACAATAATAAAAAAAATTGTTACAAAAGCTCCGATATCTTAAAAACTGCCGTATTGATCACCATGATTCTTTGCATGCATCTTCATCAAGGACTGTTTCATCAGTTCCTGCAGACTGGTGGTGCCTGGTGGATTAAAAAAAATATGCATTTTTTCTCTAATTTTGAGACCTTCAAAGATGAAGTCGTCTGTTAACAAGGTACAAATTTAGCCGTGACAAACACGACTCAGTTAGGGCCCTCCTACTGAGTCGTGACACAAGCCAAATTGAGGACCGCCCTGCAAGACAAGGCCACGCTTTATAACCGTATCTCCGATTACAGTCAGCAGGCAGACCGCAGGCAGAAATCTCCCATACATGCAGAACAATAAACGAATATCTTGGGTTATTACGGAATATTTCACACACATGGTAGGTGTCGTTGGGGAGAAAAGAAACTTATTAAAAGGTCTAGTGAGTTTATTTGAAGTTACACAAATATTTGCATTCTCATGGGGCGTTATAATGCGATCCTCAGAGTTAGATGTCCAAGCACTCTGGCAGGCCAGTGATCTGGCCATAATGTCAGATGGCCGATCTGGCGCTAGGTACAAATTGTACCCATTCAACCTAGAATTTTCTAGCTAAAAATGCAAAGACGTCCATGAAAAGTCTCTTTGGAAATCTGAAATTAGGTCTGTGTTACCCATATCCTTTATCCTTTGAACTATACGGCTTGTAAGTGTCCTTCAGTATAATTAAACATTTTGTATAATTCTCCAGTTTCTAAACAACTAATCAACATGATTCTTTGCATGCACATTCATCATGGAGTGTTTTTTTTTCAGTTCCTGCAGACTGGTGGCACCACCTGGATTTTTTTTCAAATTTTTATGCATTTTCTTGAGACCTTTAAATATGTGGTTGTCTGTTAACAGGGCACAAATTGTAACCGTTGCACCTAGACCTAACTTGACATCCAGGGAGGTCCATGAAAAATCTCCTTCGAAACCTAAAATTAGGTCTCTGTTACCCATATCCTCTGAGCTAAGTTGAACGGGGATACCACCTACTATATTTGGCATTAATAAAATTCCTTTTGCGAATGTTTTCTTAGTCAGCTGAGCGTCATGGCCCCTGGGTCACTTGTTATGTCTCAACTCTATTAATAAATCGTAAATAAATACATTGTACAGCCAAGGAGATAATTCTCCACCTTGTCTGACAGATTGTGACAGAGAGAACCAGCTACTTACGACTGCATTGTATAAAACCGCACTTTCCATCTCGGAAAAGCATTTAAGTATTAATCGCAAAAGTTTTCCACAGATACCTAATCTGTTAAACTTTACATAGAGGCCAGAAGCCACACGCGGTAAAAGCCTTGCTACTATCTAAAAACAAGCAAACATTTTAGACTGTCGTTCGAGCCAATGGTAGATACATTCTAATACATTAAAGGAAGCATTAATGATACTACTGCCTGACTGAAATGCACATTGCATCTTATCAGGAAATGGGATATGTTCTAGTAATATGTATTTCCTGATTCTTTGCATAATGAGGATTTCAAGTAATTTATAAATACATGGAAGTAGTGTTTTCCAACGATAATTATCGGGGCCGGATTGCCTTTTCATATTTTTCTTTGGACTGAGATAATAAGACCTCTTTTCATATTAAGGGGAATTATCTCAAAAGAAAGAATTAAATTGAAGAGAACGACAAGGTGATCATAAAGTTCTTGGCCCCCATACAACACGTGTTCATTAGTTATGGTATCTAAACTGCAGGCTGTACCTTTCTTTAAATCGCGAGTTGCCTCTAAGTTCATATGAGCTCAGAGGTAATTGGAACATCCAAGATAATTTGCCTGTGGTTACGTGAAGCGGTTAGACATAGCTCTAACTCAGACTCAACAGTTACTTTAAATGTATCATCATAATGAGGATACTTCTGTTCACCATACAATTTACCAAAGTAGTTTGCCCATCCCTCTCAAATCAATGATGGATCACGCTCTGTGTGAGAATTAAATTTTATTCCAGTAACCTTTTAGCTACCTGTCTCTTTCTTTTTCGAACTAAGTGCCAGAATCTATGTCAAAATCTGATGCTTCGTCCACACATTCAAATAACTGACGTTCTTGTTCAATATAATAATTTCGCATTACCTTTCTGAGCTCGCGGTTAGCTGATTTATAATTTACATAAGGACGACAATTTTTATCTCTATGCTTTCCGTCATTGAACCAGATCAAACAGTTCCTTTTCATATTCTTTTCGCTTAGAGTTCAAAATGGTATGAGCATGCAACACATTAAATTACAGTTCAGGATCAGCTAAATATCGTGGTGGTCTGCGACACAGTAAGCCTGATCTTGCTGCGGATTGTGTTTGCGTGTCGTTTTCGTCGGTGCTGAGATGTTCTGGGTGGAACTCAGTGGTAAAATACGACTGGGCAGGTTAAGCAGAGTGATTGGATAAAACATCTTCTCGCGTACCAGACGGTTTAGTCGTCAAGTCTGTAGGACGAATGTCCAACGATTTTAACGATCTGATGTGGTTTTGAGAGTATAGTAGACAACTTGTGATTGCAATTCGCACGTTTCACTTTATTCCAATCTCCGATTTTGAATTTTTGTTGTTAAGCTGAGCGTTCATAGTTTGTGTATCTTTTCGTTCTCAGCTGGCGTTTCGCGATTTCAGTTGTCATATCCGTAATATGTATACTTTCCGTATCAGCTTGGTTGTAAGGCCCGAGACAGTCTAATGGCAATCTGATATTTCTATTCAGCATCAACTGAGCTGGCGGTACCTGAGTAAGTGCATGTGGTGTCACTCTGTAAGTCCTTAGATTTGAGCGTGTGGCTTCAGCGAAGATTTTGTTTTCTTGTAGGTTTGTCTGGAGACCATTTTGTTAGCACTTGGTTGAATCTTTTAGTTCCATCATTGCTTTGTCGGTTGTACAATAATGTCAGATTATGTTTAATTCCCAGAGACTTCAAGTAAGATTCGAATTCACTAGAAGTGAATCAGGGTCCACTATCAGATATGACGGTTTCCGGTAATTCTCTTCGTGTTAACAAGTCTTCAAGAATGTTAATGATTTTCGCTGAGGTAACTTCACCTGATGCAACTTCGAGCTATTTGGAATGCATGTCATGAACAACGACCATAAACCGCTAATAATGATGAGCTACTTTGACTTCTCCGAAAATATAAATCTGGATAGTCTGCCATGGTTTCGTCGGCCGTGGTATTAGCTGTAGGACTGGTTGTTGCGACCTGACGGTTTTTCAACTTGCAGCACATACTTCACAGTTGCGCACATATTCGTCAATATCCCTGGACATTCCTGGCCACCATACAGTTTCTCTACAGCGTTGCCTTATTCATACAGTTCCAGGATCTCCATCGTGGACCATACGTTGGACTCTTTCTTGTAGCGCTTGAGGAATTACTGCCTGTGATCCGCTTGAGGAATTACTGCCTGTGATCCGCTTGAGGAATTACTGCCTGTGATCCGCTTGAGGAATTACTGCCTGTGATCCGCGACAAACACAGAATTCATTTTAGACTGATAGTTCAATTTTCAAACAAGCATATACTTTGAGCTCGGGAGATACTTACTTTGTCCATCCGTTTTGTAGATAAAATACAAAGTTTGAAGGTTTGGGTCATCTTTTGATTCGTTCTGTAAATTTGTGGCTGTAACTAACCAATCTAGGTCCACTATCCACTAGCGATATCAGTATCAGTGCCATGTTTGCAAGCCTTATTTGTCTGCAATGTCTAGCTCAACATGTCTGCAACAACATTCTTGGTTCCAGGTATATGCACAATATGAAATTTGTACTGAAATATTCTGTCCATCTATGGATACGAAGTGGTTTTGGCGGATCCGGATGTAGCGAGGAGCATTTTGAGCGCTTCGTGGTCAGATCGTAGTGAGTATTTTCTCCCCCAGAGAAAAACATCCCAGTGTTCTGATGCATAAAGCAAGCGATAGCTTCACATTCACATACGGAATATTTGCGTTTAGTTTCGGGGGGGGGGGGGGGGGGGGGGGGAGAGGAGGCGTTCTCGATGTGAATGCTGTTGTTTTTTTCCTGACCATTTTGTACCTGAGGTGGCAGTGCTCCCAATGCGTATCCTGATGCGTCCGCAATGACGAACGTGTCAGCGTTTGGGTCAAAATGTGCTAGCACTAGAGGCGAACAGATTTGTGTCTTCAGTGATTCAAAAGCATTCTGCGGTGGTTCTTTCCATTCCCATGGTTCATTTTGGCGAGGTAACTTGGGCAGTGGCGATTCGGTTTGAGTGTAGAATGGAACAAACTTAAACAAAGTTTGCTGTTCCTAGGAAGGAGCTTTAACAATTTTTTTGTTCTGGAATGTTCATATGGCCTCCGTGTTCAACTCTATTGGCAACACACCGGATGCTGAGACCTTGAATTCAACTAACCCAATTTCACTAGTAGAAAATTGACATTTGTCTTTTTTGAGAGCTATGTTTGCATGTCTCAGTCTATTGAGGACCATCTCTAGGCGACAGTCATGCTCGGTCGCGTCCTTGCCACGAACTACATCATAAATCAAATGAACAGTCCCTGGACAGGAAGATAGTACTGATGACTGGATTTTCTGAAATGCACTTGGTGCGGATGACAGACCGTAAATCATACGTTTGTACTTGAAAACGCCATCATGTATTATGAAAGCCGTTAGGTTTCTGCTTTCATCAACAAGCGGAATCTGAGGGTAACTGTGACTAGGGTCTAGTTTCGTAAAAACTATAACACCATAGAATTCTGTATTTAGTTCGGAAAGTGTTGGCAACGGATATATGTCCGGTCTGATGGCTTTGTTAACAGGAATATCTCTAGACTTCCTGCGTGCCACGACGAGATTTGTAATCCAGGGAGAGGAGTCAATCCTTTCAATGATATCTTGCTCTCCAAGCCGTGTGAGCTCTTTGTACACCTCATCCAGAAGTGACAGTGGCAAACGACGTAATTTCTGCAACACAGGTGCAACGTTAGGGTCGACACGCGGAGAGTGAGCAGACTTGGTGACTTTGCGGAATCCAGTGAACAGCACAGCCACATGGACAGTGTTAACCCCTGTTACCTGCCTGGTAATTTCAAACCCTAGACTGTTAAATAAGTCTTGCTTTGTGACAAAGAACTTGTAATCTGGCAGACTGATCTCCATACTGAACATGTAAGGTACCTACACCACAAATAGTAATGTCGGTTCCATTGTAGCTGGTTAGCTTCAGAGTAGCTGGCATGAGAGGAATGGCTTTGAAAAGTTTACAGGGTGTAGACTTGTTTATGATTGAAACCATTGAACCAATGTACATCATGAGGCTCAGTTGTACTCCATGGAGTGTCAACGTGCAGGATTTAAAAAAAAATCGGCCCCTGTAACCTCATCAATACGTCGTATGATGACTTGAACTGGCACAGAAGGACTCTCTGATTCCGATGCTGGATTTTCAATTTGACGTACATGACCACTGCTACGACACATTTTCTCAAAGTGGTTAAGTTTTTTTTAAATTTATGGCATTCTTCGTCTTTAGCTGGGCACTTGTGGCTAAATGTATTATAAGCGTTTGAACCACAATTTCTTGTACTTATTTCCACTTGGCTGTCTGTAGTTCTGCGGTCTCTGACCCTGCTGGTAGCTAGCTAGTTGTCAGAAAACACCGGATACAGCAGATTTGTCATCAAGTTTAAATCGGTGAATGCTTGTGGTAGCATTAGCAGTTACAGTTTCAAGTTTCCGAGCCTCGGATTTAGCGCTATATATCTGCGTAGCTAGAACTAATGCACGCTCTTGAGTCAAGGAATCAGGCTCCATCAAGAGTCTGTTCGTTTTCTCAATCAACTGATCCCTGATTAGTTCATCTGTCATAGTTCCAAATTTACACGTAGAAGAGAGTCGTTCAAGCATAGCAACATAAGATGATATATTTTCACCAGGTAGCCGGGCTCGCTGCCGGAAGCGGTAACGTTCCTATCCATGATTACTGATTTTTAGAGCCGATATGAGATTCGAGCGTACTTACTGCTTCCTGGTACGTCTCTGAAGTCCCAAGTGAATGAAAAATTATGAAATATCCTTTGTCACTCCGTACCTAGGCAATGGAGAAGGACTGCGCGTTTACGAACGTCAACAATGTCATCATGACCAAGGCCCGTGTACGTATTGAAGGAGTTGTACCACCTTGTCAGTGGAACCGAAGGTTCACAAGGACTGTCAGAGAATGGCTGAGGAGGTGCGAGGTGAGACTTGGCCATCTTCGTCGCTAAATTTGCGGTCTTCGTGTGTGTAAATGACTGACAACACGACTGAGTAACTTAAACAACGTTTATTAATTACTCAAGATGGCAGCAACCTTATGCCGTACATATAACGTGACTCGATGTATCATGTGACCGTGTTAGTTTGACCATGTGACTTTTAATATTGAATATGATTCATACACAACAAGAGCATCTCCAACTTTTACAGCATGTTGTAATACATTGGTTTTACTAGGTACATCCGGAAACAGAGTTGCGAAATTAAGTAAACAAAACATCAACAGTGACACAATCATTGCTATCATTACGTTACTGGGTGGTTTGTACTTTCTCACCGGTGTTTTTTTTTCTTTTGCACTTTAATCAGATCCGTTACGCTCACATTTAACACAACATTCCCATCTTTCAATCGCGGTGATTGATCATTTCACGCCATTTGTACTTCTTGATTTATCAAGGTAATTTGTACTTAGGGTCTCGTTACCCGGTACTACTTTAGTAGAGTCATTTTGACCAGTTGTGTCCTCTATTTTAGAGTCACGTGTTTATCTATGGGCGATTTTACTTTTAATCGCGTATTAGGCTTTATGCCGCTGACGTCATCATTTGAATGCGAGTCACTACACAACCTGAATATACGGCCGGAAACTCCTGCTGGAGCGGGTCTGTGTCCCTACTAGTACTCGGCAATTGTGTCATTCTCGGATCAACTTTCACTCTACCACCTAGGCCTGCTAAATCGTTGCCTAGGAGTGAAACGCCCTCTACTGGCAACGTACTGTTACAAGTTCAGAGACTTAATCGGACTCTAGTTTCATTCTTTGTAACGGAACTTCTAAAAATTCCGAACACATGCCTTGTACTAGAACCGAAGTGCCCGTCAAAATCTCTTGAGTAAAGGGCAGAACGGCTTTGTGTTGCCACGGAATCCCGTAAGATTTTATTACGAGCCTTCATTGAATGGTTTCTCTCCAACTGATCAAAACCGTCTGACACAAAGGGCTGAAAGCTCTTTATGAGAGGGTTTTGTGTAACACCTTTGGTCTCTACATTCCTTGGCATTGTTACCGGTTTCACGCTCTGCGTAACAGTTAACGCATTAGGCTTACTCTGACTTTTCTTTTTCTTAGGCCTATAACTTTCAGTTCTGTATGCCCCTTGATTCCGCAGAATTTACAAATCTTGGGTTCAATCCTCAGTGACCCCTCATTATTATGAACAGGAGATTCAGAATGACTTTAAACTGGGACCTACCTTTATCGGACCATTGTTTATTCGAGCCGGAGGAACCCTGGTAGGAGGGCCTACTTTTCTCCGACCAAATTTTGGACTTCTACTACCCTCTCTCCTCTGACCAAACATTCTCCGGTAAGTGGGGCGGTGTGACAAGGCAAACTCATCCGCCAGAATACCAGCCTCACTTACATTCTGTACTTTATGTTCATCCGAAAACATTTTTGTATCATGGTGAATGTGTCTTTTAAATTCCTCTACCAGAATCATTTGTTTCAGTTGTTCGAAATCATTTCCAACCTTCACAGGATGACACCACCGATTAAATAAATTTTCTTTGTCTCTGGCATACTCTACATGTGTTTGGTTTTCTTTCATAAAACTTTGCCTTAATCTCTGCCTGTAGGCCTCGGCACCAATTCATAAGCCCTCAAGATGGCTTCCTTTACAATACCGTAATCTCTGCGTTGTTCGTCAGAGCTGTGTTATCATCTTGCGCCCGCCCTACCAGGACACTCTGTAACATTGTTCCTTAGGCCAAGCCATTTAAGAGGCTACACGCTCAACGTAATTGAAGTAACGCCGCACTTCATTTTTATTCAAGGGAGGAACTTTGGCTGAATTATTGAACATGATTTTGTCATTTACTCTGGGAGGTTGACGGTTTTGTAATTCTAGCTCTTTTAATTCGATTTCTCTTTCAATTTCATATTTCAATTTTTCATTTTCATATTTCAATTTTTGTGATTGTATTTCATGTTCATATTTCAATCTCAATTCATACTTTCTTAATTCCAATTCCATATGGTCAAAAGCTGTTACACCAAAAATGTTCCTTAGGTCTTTCCTCTACTTCAAATTTATCTTTACTATCTTCGATTTCACCATACAATGTTTCTTTAAGTACATATCTTAAATCTTCTACTCTATTAGCATCCATGATATAAATATTCAAATGAATAGCAACTTATTCAAGTTCTTCTTTCCTTAACTTGTTTAATAAACTCCGTTTCTCTCTTAATTGTGGGACAATTTCCTCTGGTTTTAATTTAGAACCTATTTTACCGATAAGTATACGTGTCTGAAATATATGATATAAATATACTGTTTAAAAAAATGAAATAACAGAGACCACTGTGGCAATTTATACCAAAATATAACCAATATTAACCCAGTGGGTCTCGTCGCGGTCGCCATTATATTATGTTACGGTCCACATTCACGGGCAAATCTGACCAGACGGACCGCAACACAAAAATTCCGACACGTATCCTCAGAGGCAGAAAAGAAGGCATTATTGGTGCGAAAAATTATAGTATTAACACATAATAAAAGCTAAATTAAGTCTCTTGGATTATGTCCTGTAACTTAAAGAAAGTTAAAGAAAATTAAATGCAAACTTTAAGAACTTAGTTTTCATAATACTCATCAACCGCCAACCCAGTTCCCCCCTTCTCCCCCCCCCCCCCCTCCCACGTTCTGGAATATCTGGATCCACCACTGCCTTTATCGGTTTTAACCTGTAAATCTATTTAATTGTCCACAATTTTGTTAAGTTTCCCCTGAATTTTAATTTTCTAGTTATCTAATAATGTTATCTCCGGCGATCATTTTTTATTATTAAGGATGAATGAATGAATGAATACAACTATATAGTCTTTCTATCGAATATTACCAGTTTGCTTTTTAGTCTCTTATCGATCTCAGTTCATATTCGAAAGTAATTTTAACCAGATAATTTTTGTGTTCAATTATTTCTTGATATTTTATTTTGCATATCGTTTAATGTGTTTCAATATCCTCTGAAGTGTGCATACTTTTATTGCCATGTTGTTCATAATATTGATTGTATTATTTGCACAGGGCGAAGGTTATTTTACAGAGGTTTATACTTCTAACACAAGCTACCCTGGAATGTTTAAATATATACATCTGTTTTTTTTATCAATGCTTGTCTGCTTGTGTTTTATGCACGTATTCCTTCTTCAGCCTCCTATATACTTTAAGGATTCCACAAATTGATGGGATAAATTGCTCTTTACTCTGCGCATTTGACGGTCACGTTTACGTTAGAAAATACTTATATATATATATATATATATATATATATATATATATGCATGTTTATACAAATCAAATATAATACCGTTCAAATATCCGCTTTTGTCAGCATATCATTCCTGGATGATTTCTAAATACATTTTTTTCTTTAAATTTAGATTCAAAAGTCGTTTCAAATTCATATTAGGTCCCACAAAGAAATGGTCTATCTAGTGGTGTTAGTATTCGTGATCATTTCATTCACTTTCATTTAACATCTGTTACCATGGCTAAATTGCACAGAATAAAACGTGAAGTCACGGTTGATGACTGCATGGATAAACATAACTGTGTTTTCATAATAAATAAAAGGCTGTGGCTGATCTTGTTTGATGTTTTTGTCATGTTGTAAAAAGAATGAATATATATCTCAATAACTTTTTTTCTGTGTTGTGTCTGTGTTGGTACTTACAGACGTGACAGCTGGTCAGTTGATTATTGTCCCACCTCGGAACGCTCTAGTGACAGTCGGGGGATCTCGGGAGATGACATGCGGGGTGGGTGCGGGCCACACTTTCCAGAGCTGGTACAAGGGATCATTATCAGGCGCCAGTACTATCTCTGTCCAAGAGCAATTGGAGCCTCACTCCCTCAGGCAAGTGGGCGTCATTTCTCCGTATTTTATAGATTTCTTGTCCATAAAGTTCAAATCGGTAGGATGTGGTCAGATCGATACATACAAAACCACAATTTGCAATGACAAAATATATTGAACAGAAAACAAAATTTAATCGTGACATAGCCGCCAGCAGACAACTGTGAATGATACCAAAGCATTTTGGACTCCAGAAAATCGGGACTTCCAACTGCCACTCAACTGATCCCTCTGGTATCAGGGTTGTTGATTTTATTGATTTGAAAAAAAAAAATTAAAAATTGGATTTATTTGATTAAAATCAGATTTATATGATTTAAATCGATTTTTTAAATTTTTTTTTTAATTAAAAAATTACGGTCATACTTTACAGAATGTAAGCCTTATAAACCAATGATAGTGGTCAAGCACACTTAAACAGGGCACATTTTGAACCCATTGGACCTACGAATCCAAAATTTTGCATACAGTTAGTTGTCCCCAAAATCTCTTACCATACCAAAAATTGGGTCACTAGGTCTTAGTTCCCCAAGGTATTAAGGAAAAACCTTAATTTTTTAAATTAAAAACCCATTGTTACACTTCAAGTCTGCCTAATAATAAACCACTGATCTTTCTTTATTACTATTAGTTTTAATATATATATTCTTCTGCTCACACATAATGCTCTTTGTAAAAATTTAGGAAATATATTGACCCTTTTAACATGAGAATTGCGGAAGCTAGAGACTTTTTTCAGGGATATAATTTTATTTAATCAAGATGCAGTTGTGTACTCAAAATTAGATATGATTTTTGCCAATATCTTAAGTTATTAGCATTAATAATAAATCAGTACCTTAAATTTTGTCTAACTTTGGCCAAGGCACGTTTTTCCTTGTACGTACTGTTGAGTTAATTTTCACAGCATGTACACATAAGGTTTTAATCTTTTAAAATCTGCTTTTTCAAAGGAATTTATTGAAAAGAGTAGGTTTCTTTTCAAGTTTTGAGACACCATGTCAAGAATTATTTACATCAGCCAGCCAAGTGTAACAGTAGTGTGTAGTGGGTTATGTTATGTAATCACTGCTCAGTCCAGGCAGCTTGGCTTTGCTGGGCTTCAATTAGGTCCAGCTTGGCTTCCCCTATGCACCCCTACGGCTCCCCCAGTACTCTTACTGTGTTAAAGTACACATTTAATTGTGCCCACAAGGTTATGTATTTGCTATAAAAGTGTGGAGCATTCCATAAATATCTCTTGCCATGCATACTACTGGTACACTTAATAAAGAATTTGGGCATACTTTCCTGGAATATAATCTTTAAACTGTATTTAGAATTATTAATTACATTTACACATTTTTTATCAAATATATCCTTTGGTATAACTCTTAGCCCCATAACCTTTTTCCCTTATTGCATGATTAAATGGTTTAAGGTGTATATAACAGAGTAAAATATATACTAATTAGATTTTGTTTATGCTCATTTGAAGATGTAAAATTCTAATTTTTACAGTACTTTATTTAAGTCCATAAATGAAATGTGTTTTATTATACAACAGATGATCTCCACTTCCTTTCTCATTCTATATTTTACAGGGTTTCATATATTCCTAGTGGGTATTTTAAACATATATTACTTTCACATAGTTAAAATACAGATAGCTTTACAAATATTTGATCATGAGAGGCTCCTGCAGCTTCAATTTAATGTAGTCCAAAAAGTGCCATCTGGTATTTGTGTTGCATTCATTTATTTAGTATTTATTTATCGCAAAATAGCAAGGCCATTTCCTCTAAGCCTTTCAAATGCTATTATGTCAAAAAAATTGAAGTAAGTTCATGTTGCATTTGCTAAAATTTTATAAAATTCAGCTGAGTGCTGTGACCCATGGGTCCCTTGTTTTAATTTTATTATTTATTTGCTTTATAGTGATGGACAGTTTATGGAAGCCCAGATGATGATATGCATGCACTCATTGTGCATTTCTGCACAGTTGCAATTACCTAGCAACTTATCCATTTTTAAATTCTTACTTATCGCCAGGAAATCCACTTACTAAATAACATACAGGTTTTCTTTCAACTGATGTTGCACAAGCAAGTAAAGTTCAGCTTAATTTAAAAGTATTTGACAGGTGTACACCCTTGAATACTTTATATATCCTCTATTGAATATTCTCCTTCAAAAGAGTTTATAAATTCAGCCTAACGAAAGTTATTTATTATTTATTTTTATTATTTTGGAAAATGTTGATTATTTATTGGTTTTGCATTTATATTGTTGAAAATAAAAACAGTGAGCTGTTAAATCAGACTTCAAGAGCGTGTAACATTCTTTTAAAGTGCCTCTAAAGCACTTAGTATAAAAAGAAAATGATTGAATTGAAAATGTTTGTAAAAAAGAAGATAAAAATAGAGAAAAACTCATTTTTTTATAAAAGTTGATTTAAATCAGTGATTTAAAAAAAATCGTGATTTAAATCGCGATTTAAATCAGCGATTTAAATCAGCGTGATTTAAATCAAACAACCCTGTCTGGTATAAAAATTGAACTAGTTATAAAGCATGTTATGAAATCTCGTTTATTCTCGATTGACTGCAGATGTCGGTAGACATAACGAGACTTGCAATTGAACCACTGACAGTTTATCAGATGCTACCCAAAGCAGAAAACTCCAGTTTGGCTTATAAAAGTGATTGAGTGAGAGCTATTTTTGCCGTATCTCGCTTATTCACGCCTACCGTGATGAGATATGACGTGACCTGTAGTCAATTGACAGTGAGCTTAACAATGCTAACCTATGCAGTAAAACTAGACCTGTCTGACATAAAAATGAACGAGATATAACAATTTTTTTAAAATCTCGTTTATTCTCGTGTGACGCCAAACGTGACGAAATATGACGTGACTTGCAGTCGATTGACGTTGAGCTTATCAGTGCCATCCAGTGAAGAAAATAAACCTGTCTGGCATAAAAAAAAATGACAAAGCGAGATTTTCAAATGCTAAATACATGCAGAAAACTAGACCTGTCGTCCATAAAAATGAGGAGTTGTAACCGTTTTGGTCAAATCTCGCTGATTCTACTTTGACGTTCAACGAAACAAGATTTGATCAGAATTACAACGGTGTCCATTTAAGCTTAGCAAATGCCTACCCGTCTAGAAAACTTAACCTGTCTGGTATAAAAAATGACCGAGATAGAAAAAGGTGGCTCGATAGGCTACCTTAAATTTTAAAAAAATATTGCCCAAAAATATATTAACCATGGTTACCGCCTTAAGAGACTGCTTGTGCTCAGAAGGAAAGCCCTTGGGCCAAAGTGTCAGGTGCAGCCTTTATCATATTGTTTATGAGATATCGCAGCCTCTGTGTTTTGTTTATGAGATAACGCAGCCTTTGTGATATTGTTCATGAGATATCGCACCCTTTGTGTTTTGTTTATGAGATATCGCAGCCTTTGTGATATTGTTCATGAGATATCGCGGCCTTTTTGATATTGTTTATGAGATATTGCAGCCTTTGTGTTTTATTTATGGGATATCGCAGCCTCTGTGATATTGTTAATGAGATATCGCACTAAATTGACATTTCATACTTTTCGAGCTGCAGCGCCCCTGCATGGTTACCATGGGAAATTGAAAGCAGTAGCCTATTTCCTGGGCAGTGCAAGATATTTTGGCCATATCTGAAGACTTTGCCAAGAGCCATGTCTCAGAAAAAAGATGGACAAACAAAGTGGCGTCAATTTATATTCAAGAGTTAAGGGTAGCGGGGGAGGGGAAGACTCGCAGGCGTAGGAGGGTAATCAAGGTTGGGACAAATATTTTTACACACACACACACACACACACACACATATATATATATACCTTTTATTGTCTTTGTGACAGATTTCACATAAATTACAGTTAGGTAGAAGGTTTCCAGTACATGTATATGTTAATTCAAAACCAGGTAAATATATAATAATTCATAATGAACTGAAAAAAAAAATCAGTCTATAATTCAGATTTTTAATATATTTCATTTTAATTATATAAATATTATGAACTGAATATCAGGGATGATTACATTGAATATCACCCCTTGCTACAAAGGGGGGGGGGGTATAAACCCTATTCCCCCCCCCCCCCCCCCTGTATTGACGCCCCTGAGACAGACAAACAGATACAGACGAGTGAACATGTGCATCTATGCCATGTGCTATAATAAAAGCCTTGCTTGACTTTTTTTTTTTTTTTTTTTTCTTTTTTTTTTTTTTTTTTTTTTTTTTTATTACAAAGAAAACATACATACATATATACACAATAACATACAAAAACAGACAATATAAAACAAGGTGACATGAACATAAACAAACATGAAGAATATCTTTCATCACCATGCAAATAATTTTTAACATACTTATAATATAATGAAAAATGCATGATATTAAGTATATTGCATAAAAAATGTGTCAGTAGGTATGTAGCATATGGCAGACATCAATAAAATAAACTAACTCTGACCACAATGGTCAGTTGGCATGCAAAATTCAAAGTATTATTAATTTTTAATTTAATTTTCTGAACCCACAATCATTTTTAGTCTGGTCCAGATGGTTTCATGTTTTAAAAGTTTTCCTTTAGATATTGCCACCTGTTTTTCGACAGAGTAATAATTCTTAATCAGTTTAACTGCACTGTTAATACACAACGATTCTTCTTTGCATTTTGTAATATATATATAATACTTTACAATCAATATAACTTTATCCAGCAACTGATCTGTACTTACATTAAGAAGTATCACTGTATGTGAAAGGGTGATTGGAAGATCCAGATTCCTTAACCACTTACATACATCATGCCATAACTGTTTCACAAAACTACAGTCATGAAAAATGTGTAACAGTGTCTCCTTCTCTTTTTTACAAAAGGAACAGTACTCGTGCTCTTTAATACCAGCTTTTACCAGAAATGGATTTAATGCAAGAATTCTATGTAATATCTTAAACTGAAAGTATCGAAGTTTTGTTGATATAGTTATTGAGTATATGTTTTTAAAAGCCTGGAGTACTCTATCTTTATCACAATCCACAATATCTTGATGCCACAATAAAATACTATTTTCTGGGTGTAGATATCTCCTTTCTATGAGTTTTATATATATAGTTTTTACAGGTTTTGTCATTTGTAGAATGTTATTAATTTTAAATACTGAGGTATAATCGTCTTGGTTGTTTCTTATTTCTTGTTTCCATTTTGCTGGTATTGAGTGAATAATACTATTATATGTCATTATTTTTATATCAATGCCATAAGTCTGTCTCATTTCCCCAGGAGTGTAGAATACATAAGAATTGTTTACTTTCTTTGTTAAATTGTGGATATATCTAATACCTGCATTATACCAGATTTTATTAAATACCATTTGCCCACATATTTTAAGGTGGGAGTTAATCCACAAGGATTGATTTAAATAATCATTTGTGGTGTCTGGGGTATGATAATTAAATTTACACCAGTCATGTAAAATTTCTTTCCAGAAAAAAGAATTCTTTTTAAAGAAATAGAGTTGATCCAGATCTTCAGCATTTACATTGCATTTAAATATATATTCAGTCAAATTATTAAAACTATAGTCAACAAGCTGTCTCCATCCTTGTTTCAAATCCGAGCTCAACAATCTATTAACCCAGGCAATTTTAGTTGCCTGTAATTTTGACCATATGTCAACCATGTCTAAACCACCATTATTTTTAGATGCTATCAAAGTTAATCTTTTCACTTTGTCTATTTTGTTATTCCATATGAAATTAAAAAGCTTACTTTCAACCTCTTTTAAAAAAGACACTGGAGGCTTAGGCAGAACAGACAACTGGTACTGCAGTTGTGATATCAAGTAAGATTTAATGACTGTGATCTTACCAACTGGTGTTAACTCTCTTTTGGACCAAATATTAATTAATTGCTTAATTTTATCTAATAATGGCAAAAAATTCATTTCATAAAGATTTTGCAGTGTACTATTTATCTTAATGCCTAAAATTGTAATTGGTTCCTTTGTCCACTTCAGACCAAGTTTTATTATCTCTTCTTTATTGTATTCATGATTACCTATGGGCATAATTGCTGTTTTTTCTATGTTAATTTTTAAACCACTTACATTTTTAAATCTTTTAAATTGTTCTATAGTCTCTTTAACCACTGGCTGTCCACCTCTTATAAATAATGTAGTATCGTCCGCATATTGAGAGATAACATGTTTCACATTTCCAATCTCTATGCCTTTAATATTATTATTGTCTCTAATTCTTGCAGCAAGCAGTTCTGCCGAAATAATAAACAGATATGGTGAAAGGGGGCAGCCTTGTCTAACTCCTCTGCTTACTGGGAAAAACCTGGAAGACCATCCATTATTTATGACACATGATGATGTACCTTTATAAAATACTTTAATCCACTTACAGAAAGTATCACCAAAGTTGTAGTGTTTTAATGATTTCTGAATAAATGACCATTCTAATAAATCGAAAGCCTTTTCAAAATCTATTGTTATTAAATTGGCTTTTATTTTATTTTTAGTACAATAATTCATCAAATTATAAATTCTACTGAAGCTCTCACCAATATATCTGTGTTTAAGAAATCCAGTCTGATCTGTATGGATTAAATTTTGGAGGACTCTCTGTAATCTACGAGCCATACATTTAGTCAATAATTTATAATCTGTATTTAATAAAGATATTGGTCTCCAATTCTTAAGTAGTGTTGTGTCTTTTGATTTTTTGGGGATCAATGTAATGATTCCTTGTCTTTGTGTAATATTTAAACTGCCATTAGCAAAAGAAAACTTATAGGCAGCAATCAGGTCTGTTTTAATTTCATCCCAAAAATGTTTATAAAATTCCGCTGTTAGACCATCAGATCCTGGGGTTTTGCCATTTTTAAAAGATTTTAAACATTCAAGTAGTTCTTCATCTGACAATTCACTATCACACAATATTTTATCTTCATCTGACAAGGTAATTTCTGTCTGAGTTAAGAACTCAGCATATTGGTCTTCAGTTGGTGTCAACTCAGCTGAAGAATATAACGTTTTGTAGTAATTTTCTGCCTCTATTAGTACATCTTTAGATTTAGTTACATGTCTATTATTAACGTTTAGCTCTGTTATAGTTTTATTATTATATAGTCTTTTCTCCAAATTTAAAAAATATTTAGATGGTTTTTCACCATCTGAAAACCATCTGGACTTACATCTGAACATTGCTGCCTCTGTTTTTTCTTCAATTATTTTTTCAATTTCTGATTTTTTATCTTTTATATCTTCCATAATTCTATCATCAGGAGTGTTGGTATATTGTTCTTCTAAAAGTTTCAAACTATCTTCTAATTGTTGTAACAAAGTCCTTTTTTGTTTATTAATTCTAAAAGAATATGCTATTGTGGCACCTCTTATCTTACACTTAATTGTGTCCCACAATAAAGCTGGGTCTGCACTTTTATTAAATTCTTTTGTCTCTTTAATGGTTTCTTTAACTAAGTCTACATAATCTTTATTACATAAATATTTAGAATTAAATTTCCAGAATCCTGGCCCTCTTTTATCAAGTTTTAGTTCAAGTGTAATTTTAACAGTAGAGTGATCAGTTTTAAAGCCTGGTAAAATCTCTGTTTTTCTAACACAACCAATGAGACCTCTTGAAATCAACATAAAATCCAATCTGCAAAATAATGCAGTAGGGTTAATTCTCTTCCAGGTATACTGTGATTTTTCTGGATGTTGTTTTCTCCATATATCCAATAAATCTAAGTTATCTATCCATGAATTTATCAGTGTTTGTGATCTAAAATGTGTAACAGAGGTGCCTCCTTTTTTATCTCTTTCTGTATTTAGAACTAAATTAAAATCACCAGCTAACAACCTATTATCATTTGGCAGTGACTCAACAATTTCCATAATTTTACTAAAGAAAGCGGGGTCATCTTGGTTGGGCCCATATAGATTAACTAGAGTGATTCTTATATCTTCAATTGATATATCTAATATTAAGAATCGACCTTCCTCACAGTACTTGATGTCATGAATATCATAACTTATATTATTTTTCAGCATAATACAAACTCCTTTGGAATTACTTGTACCATGGGAGAAGAAAATTTTACCTCCCCATTCAGCTCTCCATCTATTCTCTTCATTAAAGGTGCTATGGGTTTCTTGTAGTAATATAATTTTAGCGTTGCATCTATGTAACCATTGAAAAGTTTCCCTTCGTTTTTTATTATCCCTTAATCCTCTAACATTTAACGATATTATATCTATGAATTGTATATGTACAAAGGAATGCTTCCCTGAAAGTTGTACAATAAAGGTAATGATGTACTATTGCACTGAATGTCTGCCTTAAACAAATTGAAAGTCAAGTTACTGGACACATTACTTGAAACAAATATAAACTGACATAACTTACATAAATAAACATTCAACATGAAGGCACTATAAATTAAAAACAGTGCCATAATATACTAACTACTGGTTCAAACAAAGTGACCGAGGAACCTTGCCTTATCTATGATACTGTGTTACAGCTCAATCGCCTTTAGCACATAACCTGAAAAGAAAGGAACTAAATAGCATATTTAGTTTGTTGCATATGCCTAGATAAAGAAGCGACATCCTTGACAAGAGCTATTATTAAAATAATATAACAATATTTTCAAAATTATAGTATTTCACAATTTTTCATGTTAACCTCTCTTCTCCATAGTGACAATAATTGGCAACCTGATACATGAAAGGTGAGGCATCATAAAAGTCATTTCAACACCTTGGAACTAATCATTTTCAAAACAATGCAACTCTGATTTCATGTTTTCCAATAAGTTAATCTTCTTTAAGACAAAAAAAAAAATAAAAAATAAAAAAAAGAAGTAAAGAAAAAGAAACATCTTTGTATGCAGTAAGTGTATCAGGGCAGGTGACACAAACTGCAAGCTGACGGCATACATTGCTTAGATGATTTAACTAACTGTTACAGTTAATAGTGAATGCAATTGAAATGCTTGAAAATATTTTAAAACTGGTTTAATAGTGTTTACAATAACTGAAAAGACTTTATTGTGTTGAGAGCTACATATGTTTAAATTCACTTTTTTAATATAAAGCAGCAAATATCTGTTACCTTTGTATGAAGAGGGGTCTTAACAAGAAATATGTTTAAAAAAAAAAAAAAAACTATAAGTGGGTGATTATTAGATGCAATAATTTAGTTAGTGAAAATTCACAGCTCACAAGTGCAATAATACTGGTGAGATTACAGAAATCCATGAACTTATCTTGCTTCCATGTATTTGTCACCAAATACTACCTGTTTATGAGATTAAGGTCATGTCTGCAACAGTGTGTAATTTATAAAATATTATCTGAACAAGTATATATTACAAGATTCTGGTTGAAACTCAACCCAATTTTCCTCAAGGTCTACTATATATATGTTTATCGTTAAGAAGTCTTAATCTAGAAATGACAGTGTACCAGTATATAAAGAGGCTTCAGCTGTTTGCAAATACCAATATATCAACATACTTTTTCCCCCAGACTGATGAAACTTGTAACTGTCCCTGTACAGGAATGAAGCAATGTGCCGACATATATTAGTGTATTACATGTGAAAAGTATAAATGTACAATTATCAAAACACTAGGCCAGCATATACACTGTAGATGCCTCAATATTACAAATATATTCAGTGCACAAGACTTATCGCATCATAATCCAACTTTCCCTGAGACTGTTCCCTGGGCACATAATTGTTAATAACACCTAGTGGCATCATAAAGTATACTGTGAAAAATTTAGAGTATATAAACAATGTACATTATTCATGCATCATTACTGCTAAGATTATAACTTATGAAACAAAATCATGTAATTTTACACAAGTAACCTAATCAAATTTTTCGATAAATGATAGTAATAACAACCCTCTGAAAATACCTTTGTTATTATACAAACGGCATTAAATGGGCCATAGGTTGTGTTGGAAGTTCTCCAGTGAGATTTGTAATAGAGATACAAGATTGTTCAAGCAAAACAACTAGTTGTCAGCTAGAGAGAAAAGGGTCAGTAGAGTCTCATTACATAAAAAAAAAATCTTTTATTTCAATTGTACATCACAGCTTATACCCTACTCTGCCTCATGAAAGCAGAAGGCATCCTGGATATATGTAGCCCATAAGAATGAACTCCTCAATCGCTTTTTTTCAGTGACTTGCGCAATGTGGAGTCCATAGATTGCACCTGCAGTTAATTGTGATTATAACACTCCACACGCAACTGTGAGATTTAACATATATCCATTGATTAATGTTCAGTACATCTATGTGTATTGTATATTTGACCACTAGAAACATTACTGTTCTGTTCTCAGCCCTATTATGCACCAAGGAAGTTAAAATATGAACATAATAGTACACAGGCCTAAAGCCTTATACAAGACTGCCACCAAATTCAAGATGTCTACCGGGGCTGTTAATGCCTCAATTCTCTCTGGACAAATAATATCAGTTATTGATGTTACAGGTGCTTCATGCTTTCCAGAATGGTTATTTTTTATTACAGGCCTTTCGACATACAACATTGTGAACATTGGTTTATTAAAACCATAGGAAATATTTTTATTAAATTTCCTTTGCTTTGCAAGCCTTGCTTGACTTTGATTTTAACAGTTGGTCTTGGAATATTAGCGGTACCTACAACCTGAACATTCTCAATGTCACGACGAAGCATGCCGACCGATACCTCTGCCAGGCGGCGACTCCAATAGAGTTCCGAGGGGCCTTTCTTGTCGTCATGCACGGTGAGTTCAGTATAGTTCCGGGGGCCTTCCTTGTCGTCATGCACGGTGAGTCGATCCAGAATAGTTCCGGGGGCCTTCCTTGTCGTCATGCACGGTGAGTCCTGTAGAGTTCCGAGGAGCATTCCATGCTGCATGCACGGTGAGTCCTGTAGAGTTCCTTAGGGGCCTTCCTTGTCGTCATGCACGGTGTGTCCGGTAGAGTTCCTAGGGGCCTTCCTTGTCGTCATGCATGGTGAGTCCAGAAGAGTTCCCAGGGGCATTCCTTGTCGTCATGCATGGTGAGTTCAGTAGAGTTCCAAGGGGCCTTCCTTGTCGTCATGCACGGTGAGGCCAGCAGAGTTCCGGGGGCCTTCCTTGTCGTCATGCAAGGTGACTCCAGTAGAGTTCTTTAGGGGCCTTCCTTGTCGTCATGCACGGTGAGTCCAGTAGAGTTCCGAGGGGCCTTCCTTGTCGTCATGCACGGTGAGTCGATCTAGAACAGTTCCGGGGGCCTTCCTTGTCGTCATGCACGGTGAGTCCAGTAGAGTTCCTTAGGGGCCTTCCTTGTCGTCATGCACAGTGAGTCTAGTATATTTCCGAGGGGCCTTCCTTGTCGTCATTCACGGTGAGTTCAGTAGAGTTTCGAGAGACCTTCCTTGTCGTCATGCACGGTGAGTCGATCCAGAATAGTTCCGGGGGCCTTTCTTGTCGTCATGCACGGTGAGTCCAGTAGAGTTCCTTAGGGGCCTTCCTTGTCGTCATGCACGGTGAGTCCAGTAGAGTTCCGAGGGGCCTTCCTTGTCGTCATGCACGGTGAGTTCAGTAGAGTTCCGAGGGGCCTTCCTTGTCGTCATGCACGGTGAGTCGATTCAGAACAGTTCCAGGGGCCTTCCTTGTCGTCATGCACGGTGAGTCCAGTAGAGTTCCTTAGGGGCCTTCCTTGTCGTCATAGACGGTGAGTCCAGTAGAGTTCCGAGGGGCCTTCCTTGTCGTCATGCACGGTGAGTCCAGTAGAGTTCCGAGGGGCCTTCCTTGTCGTCATGCACGGTGAATCCAGTGGAGTTCCGAGGGGCCTTCCTTGTCGTCATGCACGGTGAGGCCTGTAGACTTCCGAGAGGCCTTCCTTGTCGTCATGCACGGTGAGTCCAATAATGTTCCCAGGGGTCTTCCTTGTCGTCATGCACGGTGAGTCCAGTAGAGTTCCAAGGGGCCTTCCTTGTCGTCATGCACGGTGAGGCCAGTAGAGTTCCGAGGGGCCTTCCTTGTCGTCATGCACGGTGAGGCCAGTAGAGTTCCGAGGGGCCTTCCTTGTCGTCATGCATGGTGAGGCCAGTAGAGTTCCGAGGGGCCTTCCCTGTCGTCATGCACGGTGAGGCCAGAAGAGTTCCGAGGGGCCTTCCCTGTCGTCATGCACGGTGAGGCCAGTAGAGTTCCGAGGGACCTTCCCTGTCGTCATGCACGGTGAGTCCTGTAGAGTTCCGAGGGGCCTTCCTTGTCGTCATGCACGATGAGGCCAGTAGAGTTCCCAGGGGCCTTCCTTGTCGTCATGCACGGTGAGTCTAGTGGAGTTCCGAGGAGCATTCCTTGTCGTCATGCACGGTGAGTCCTGTAGAGTTCCGAGGGGCCTTTCTTGTCGTCATGCAGGGTGAGGCCAGTGGAGTTCCGAGGGGCCTTCCTTGTCGTCATGCACGGTGAGGACAAAGTCGTCCAGTATAACACTGTGTTCACCGTAAACTTAATGATCAGGGATGTCAGGAATATACCGTCAAACCCTTACTTTATCACGTGTTCTCTTGAGCAACTGGTCTTGGAGAGTCATCAACTTAACCATAGACAACTCTGAAGAAGAAAATATTAAAAATAAAACCACTTGGGCCTAATGAATAACGACTACACATTTGTCGATAGTATGGAAAAAATTGCACAGCATGGAAGCGATTTGATAGACCTGTCTCAGTTTCAAAAGTCAGCTATATTGCCACCAGGATGTTGTGTGGTGTGTGTATCCCAGTGTCTACTCGAAATGTTGTGTGGTGTGTATCCCACTGTCTACACTAGGATGTTGTGTGATGTGTGTATCCCACTGTCTACGCCATGATGTTGTGTGGTGCGTGTATCCCTTTGTCTACACCAAGATGTTGTGTGGTGTGAATCCTTCTGAATACACCAGGATGTTGTGTGGTGTGTATCCCTCTGTTTACACCAGGATGTTTTGTGGTGTGTGTATCCCACTGTTTACACCAGGATGTTGTGTGGTGTGTATCCCACTGTTTACACTAGGATGTTGTGTGGTGTGTATCCCACTGTATACACCAGGATGTTGTGTGGTGTGTGTCCATTCCACTGTTTACACCAGGATCTTGTGCGGTGTGTGTATCCCATTGTCTACACAAGGGTGTTATATGGTGTGTGTATCCAGATGTCTACTTCAGGATGTTGTGTAAGGTGTGTATTCCATTGTCTACACCAGGGTGTTATGTGGTGTGTGTATCCCGGTGTCTACACCAGGATGTTCAGTGGTATGTTTTTCCTGGTGTCTACACCAGGATCATGCGTGAGGTGTGTATTCCATTGTCTACACCAGGATGTTATGTGGTGTGTGTATCCCGATGTCTACTTCAGGATGTTCTGTGGTATGTTTTTCCTGGTGTCTACACCAGGATCATGCGTGAGGTGTGTATTCCATTGTCTACACCAGGGTGTTATGTGGTGTGTGTATCCCGTGTTCCACTTCAGGATGTTGTGTGGTGTGTTAATCCCGCTGTCTACACCAGGATGTTGTGTGGTGTGTGTATTCTGGTGTCTATTTCATGATGTTGTGTGAGGTGTGTATTGCATTGTCTACACCCGGATGTTGTGTGGTGTGTGTATCCCGGTGTTTACACCAGGGTGTTATGTGGTGTGTGTATTCCATTGTCTACACCAGGATGTTGTGTGATGTGTGTATCCCGGTGTCTACACCAGGATGTTGTGTGGTGTGTGTATCCCGGTGTCTACTTCAGGAAGTTGTGTGGTTTGTATCCCACTGTTTACACCAGGATGTTGTGTGGTGTGTGTCCATTCCACTGTTTACACCAGGATGATGTATGGTGTGTGTATTCCATTGTCTTCACCAGGATGTTGTGTGGTGTGTGTATCCCGGTGTTTACACCAGGGTGTTATGTGGTGTGGGTATTCCATTGTCTACACCAGGATGTTGTGTGGTGTGTGTATCCCGGTGTCTACACCAGGATGTTGTGTGGTTTGTATCCCACTGTTTACACCAGGATGTTGTGTGGTGTGTGTCCATTCCACTGTTTACACCAGGATGATGTATGGTGTGTGTATTCCATTATCTACACCAGGATGTTGTGTGGTTTGAATCCCGGTGTCTACTTCAGGATGTTGTGTGGTGTGTGTATCCCGGCGTCTACGCCATGATGTTGTGTGGTGTGTGTATCCCTTTGCCTACACCATGATGTTGTGTGGTGTGAATCCCTATGTATACACTAGGATGTGGTGTGGTTTGGTGTGTGCATCCCACTGTATACACCAGGATGTTGTATAGTGTGTGTATTCCATTGTCTACACCAAGATGGTGTGTGGTGGGTGAATCCTTTTGTCTACACCAGGATGTTGTGTGGTTTGTATCCCGGTGTCTACACAAGGATGATGTGTGGTGTGTGTATTCCATTGTCTTCACCAGGATGTTGTATGGTGTGTGTATCCCGGTGTCTACTTCAGGATGTTGTGTGAGGTGTTTATTCCATTGTCTACACCAGGGTGTTATGTGGTGTGTATCCCGGTGTCTACACCAGGATGTTGTGTGGTGTGTGTATTCCATTGTTTACACCAGGGTGTTATGTGGTTTATGTATCCTGGTGTCTACACCAGGATATTGTGTGAGGTGTGTATTCCATTGTCTACACAAGGATGTTGTGTGATGTTTGTATCCCGGTGTCTACACCAGGATGTTGTGTGGTGTGTGTATCCCAGTGTCTACTTCAGGATGTTGTGTGGTTTATATCCCACTGTTTACACCAGGATGTTGTGTGATATGTATCCCACTGTTTACACAAGGATGATGTGTGGTATGTATTTCATTGTCTACTTCAGGATGTTGTGTTGGGTGTGTATCCCGGTGTCTACTTCAGGATGTTGTAAGGTGTGTGTATCCCGGTGTTTACACCAGGATTTTGTGCGTATCCCATTGTCTACACCAGGGTTTTATCTGGTGTGTGTAATCCGGTGTCTACACCAGGATGTTGTGTGGTGTGTATCCCACTGTTTACACAAGGATGTTGTGTGGTGTGTATATCCCATTGTCTACAACAAGATGTTGTGTGGTGTGTATCCCAGTGTCTACACTAGGATGTTTAAATTGTGTGTATCCCGGTGTCTACACCAGGATTTTGTTTGGTGTGTGTGTCGCACTGACTACACCAGAATGTTGTGTGGTGTGTGTATCCCATTGTCTACACCAGGATCGTGTGCAGTGTGTGTATCCCATTGTCTACACCAGGGTGTTATATGGTGTGTGTATCTCGGTGTCTACTTCAGGATGTTGTATGGTGTGTGTATCCCACTGTCTACACCAGAATGTTGTGTGGTGTGTGTATCCCACTGTATACACCAGGATCTTGTGCGGTGTGTGTATCCCATTGTCTACACAAGGGTGTTATATGGTGTGTGTATCCAGGTGTCTACTTCAGGATGTTGTGTAAGGTGTGTATTCCATTGTCTACACCAGGGTGTTATGTGGTGTGTGTATCCCGGTGTCTACTTCAGGATGTTGTGTGAGGTGTTTATTCCATTGTCTACACCAGGGTGTTATGTGGTGTGTATCCCGGTGTCTACACCAGGATGTTGTGTGGTGTGTGTATTCCATTGTTTACACCAGGGTGTTATGTGGTTTATGTATCCTGGTGTCTACACCAGGATATTGTGTGAGGTGTGTATTCCATTGTCTACACAAGGATGTTGTGTGATGTGTGTATCCCGGTGTCTACACCAGGATGTTGTGTGGTGTGTGTATCCCGGTGTCTACTTCAGGATGTTGTGTGGTTTATATCCCACTGTTTACACAAGGATGTTGTGTGGTGTGTATATCCCATTGTCTACAGCAAGATGTTGTGTGGTGTGTATCCCAGTGTCTACACTAGGATGTTTAAATTGTGTGTATCCCGGTGTCTACACCAGGATTTTGTTTGGTGTGTGTGTCGCACTGACTACACCAGAATGTTGTGTGGTGTGTGTATCCCATTGTCTACACCAGGATCGTGTGCAGTGTGTGTATCCCATTTTCTACACCAGGGTGTTATATGTTGGGTGTATCTCGGTGTCTACTTCAGGATGTTGTGTGGTGTGTGTATCCCACTGTCTACACCTGAATGTTGTGTGGTGTGTGTATCCCACTGTATACACCAGGATCTTGTGCGGTGTGTGTATCCCATTGTCTACACAAGGGTGTTATATGGTGTGTGTATCCAGGTGTCTACTTCAGGATGTTGTGTAAGGTGTGTATTCCATTGTCTACACCAGGGTGTTATGTGGTGTGTGTATCCCAGTGTCTGCTTCAGGATGTTGTGTGCGGTGTTTATTCCATTGTCTACACCAGGGTGTTATGTGGTGTGTATCCCGGTGTCTACACCAGGATGTTGTGTGGTGTGTGTATTCCATTGTTTACACTAGGGTGTTATGTGGTTTATGTGTCCTGGTGTCTACACCAGGATATTGTGTGAGGTGTGTATTCCATTGTCTACACAAGGATGTTGTGTGATGTGTGTATCCCGGTGTCTACACCAGGATGTTGTGTGGTGTGTGTATCCCGGTGTCTACTTCAGGATGTTGTGTGGTTTATATCCCACTGTTTACACCAGGATGTTGTGTGATATGTATCCCACTGTTTACACAAGGATGATGTGTCGTATGTATTCCATTGTCTACTTCAGGATGTTGTGTTGGGTGTGTATCCCGGTGCCTACTTCAGGATGTTGTAAGGTGTGTGTATCCCGGTGTTTACACCAAGATTTTGTGCGTATCCCATTGTCTACACCAGGGTGTTATGTGGTGTGTATCCCGTCGTCTACACCAGGATGTTGTGTGGTGTGTGTATTCCATTGTTTACACCAGGGTGTTATGTGGTGTGTGTATCCTTGTGTACTCCAGGATATTGTGTGAGGTGTGTATTCCATTGTCTACACCATGATGTTGTGTAATGTGTGTATCCCGGTGTCTACACCAGGATGTTGTGTGGTGTGTGTATCCCTGTGTCTACTTCAGGATGTTGTGTGGTTTATATCCCACTGTTTACACCAGGATGTTGTGTGATATGTATCCCACTGTTTACACAAGGATGATGTGTGGTATGTATTCCATTGTCTACTTCAGAAGGTTGTGTTGGGTGTGTATCCCGGTGTCTACTTCAGGATGTTGTAAGGTGTGTGTATCCCGGTGTTTACACCAGGATTTTGTGCGTATCCCATTGTCTACACCAGGGTTTTATCTGGTGTGTGTAATCCGGTGTCTACACCAGGATGTTGTGTGGTGTGTATCCCACTGTTTACACAAGGATGTTGTGTGGTGTGTATATCCCATTGTCTACAGCAAGATGTTGTGTGGTGTGTATCCCAGTGTCTACACTAGGATGTTTAAATTGTGTGTATCCCGGTGTCTACACCAGGATTTTGTTTGGTGTGTGTGTCGCACTGACTACACCAGAATGTTGTGTGGTGTGTGTATCCCATTGTCTACACCAGGATCGTGTGCAGTGTGTGTATCCCATTGTCTACACCAGGGTGTTATATGGTGTGTGTATCTCGGTGTCTACTTCAGGATGTTGTGTGGTGTGTGTGTATCCCACTGTCTACACCTGAATGTTGTGTGGTGTGTGTATCCCACTGTATACACCAGGATCTTGTGCGGTGTGTGTATCCCATTGTCTACACAAGGGTGTTATATGGTGTGTGTATCCAGGTGTCTACTTCAGGATGTTGTGTAAGGTGTGTATTCCATTGTCTACACCAGGGTGTTATGTGGTGTGTGTATCCTGGTGTCTACTCCAGGATATTGTGTGAGGTGTGTATTCCATTGTCTACACCATGATGTTGTGTGATGTGTGTATCCCGGTGTCTACACCAGGATGTTGTGTGGTGTGTGTATCCCTGTGTCTACTTCAGGATGTTGTGTGGTTTATATCCCACTGTTTACACCAGGATGTTGTGTGATATGTATCCCACTGTTTACACAAGGATGATGTGTGGTATGTATTCCATTGTCTACTTCAGAAGGTTGTGTTGGGTGTGTATCCCGGTGTCTACTTCAGGATGTTGTAAGGTGTGTGTATCCCGGTGTTTACACCAGGATTTTGTGCGTATCCCATTGTCTACACCAGGGTTTTATCTGGTGTGTGTAATCCGGTGTCTACACCAGGATGTTGTGTGGTGTGTATCCCACTGTTTACATAAGGATGTTGTGTGGTGTGTATATCCCATTGTCTACAGCAAGATGTTGTGTGGTGTGTATCCCAGTGTCTACACTAGGATGTTTAAATTGTGTGTATCCCGGTGTCTACACCAGGATTTTGTTTGGTTTGTGTGTCGCACTGACTACACCAGAATGTTGTGTGGTGTGTGTATCCCATTGTCTACACCAGGATCGTGTGCAGTGTGTGTATCCCATTGTCTACACCAGGGTGTTATATGGTGTGTGTATCTCGGTGTCTACTTCAGGATGTTGTGTGGTGTGTGTGTATCCCACTGTCTACACCAGAATGTTGTGTGGTGTGTGTATCCCACTGTATACACCAGGATCTTGTGCGGTGTGTGTATCCCATTGTCTACACAAGGGTGTTATATGGTGTGTGTATCCAGGTGTCTACTTCAGGATGTTGTGTAAGGTGTGTATTCCATTGTCTACACCAGGGTGTTATGTGGTGTGTGTATCCCGGTTTCCACTTCAGGATGTTGTGTGGTGTGTGTATCCCGGCCGGTGTCTACTTCAGGATGTTGTGTGAGGTGTGTATCCCGGTGTCTACTTCAGGATGTTGTGTGGCTACACAGCATGCTATTTTATGTTTTAAACCTGTGGGTTGACAAGCACAAGCTTATTCAATCTTTTGATAGAAATCATAGAACACTAATTTTTTTTTGGCAGATGACCCGATCTGTGGCATAACTAAGGAGCTGGTACCGTCCAATCAGACCTCCCCGGACTTCAACGCCACCAGTACGACCTTTCCGGCGCCTGAATATCAGGTCCGCTTCTTCTGTTCTGTGTCCTATACCGGGGCCTGGGCACCCACCATGGATTGGAGCCACCGGGCAAGTAATCTTTCACTGGAGAACCATACTGATCCGGGTTCTGCACGTTTTGACCACGTGACCAGTGAGCAACAAGTAATAATGGGAGAGGAATATCTGTGCAAAGTATTCTTATCCTCTCCACCAGAGGGCGTGTACGTCTCTGGAGAAGACGACCAGAATGGAACTCTGCCCTTCAGTCATACCTGCAGGGTCCGCCCAGGTAACGCCAGCCTGGCCGAGGGAGGTGACAAATATAATGACGCCCATTAGTATTACAAAGGCTCACAGGGCTGATTTATATAGATCATTGCTTCGTGATAAACTTTAATTTATCGACATTTTTAACCACATCATTCCTAATATATATTTCTGAGGTTTAGAAACCACTATAGTGATATTTAATTATTGGGTGTATATGTGTTCTCCAGCTCTTTCGTAAATCGATCAAATCTTGCAGAAAAGCCATACAACACGACCGTGAGTCCCGTCCGGAGTCAGTACTACCACGGAGACCGGCTTGTCTGTACTGCCGGGGGAGGACCGGTACCGGAAATCTGGTGGGAGATTCAGACCACGGGTGGTCTGCTGGTGATAGAGGGGATGTGGCTTAACGTCACGGCAGACCTTGATGGCGACCATCCCGCTAGATGTGTCGCCCGTAACATCTTTGCCGAGGAGGACTTCCCATTTCAGCTTCGAGTTTCAAGTATGTTTTATGGGGCGGATCAAGGATTTTTTCCCCGGGGGAAAATATAAATACACACACACACACATATATATATATACATGCATACATACAACTGGGTTAAATAAATGTACGCAGACATGTTCGATACATATGTTTGTGTGTGGGAGGGGGTTAACAAATTATATATACACTTGCGAAGCAAGCGGAGGTGGTAACGGCGGGGGGTCAAGGGGCCACTCGGTTTCATGTAAAGCTTACATGTTTCACTCGGAACATGTAAGCTTTAAATATCTTTGCGTTGTTCTATGTATTATAACTATTTTTAATTATTATTTTGGCTCTCGATTTATTCATTTTTGTAAACATACTTATGAGGTACAAATTTAATGCAGTTTGGGGTAATATAAAACCAAAGTTTCATTGCTGGTAGCAGGATTTTTGACGATCTTTGAAACCTTTCGTGCCGGTCGGTGGGTTGCAAATGTTTGCTTTGTGGCGGCAGATTTCATTTCTGTTTTAAAAGAAAATTCATGCAAATCAAAGTCACAGTCATCCCTGTTGCTTGAGGATAATCCTAAAAAGCTGGAGTTTGCTGTTTTCATACCCGCGTGTGTTTGACTTAGGTCGTGCGACTACCTTAATGACCACAATCAATGACGTCACGACCGTGCCTGTTTCCTCCCCCGCTCAGTCAAGTACGGCTTTGTTCAGACTGTTCACCTCCGCCCCAGGCCTTTTGAGTAGCACGAAACAAAACAAAACAAACGTTTCTTTGACTGGGTTCTCTAGTTTTCTTCCCATAACAGGTGAGCGAACCACAAGTCCACGGAGCAGCCCGCCGCCACCGGACGCCACCACCACCGACAGGCACGTGACTGGATCTACGACAAAGCCGCAACGTTTCACTGACGGTATGTACGCTCAAACTTATATACCAAGCTCACAGCGTCTCACTGACGGTATGTACGCTCATACTTATATACCAAGCTCACGGCGTCTCACTGACGGTATGTACGCTCATACTTATATACCAAGCTCACAGCGTCTCACTGACGGTATGTACGCTCATACTTATATACCAAGCTCACAGCGTCTCACTGACGGTATGTACGCTCATACTTATATACCAAGCTCACGGCGTCTCACTGACGGTATGTACGCTCCTACTTATATACCAAGCTCACGGCGTCTCACTGACGGTATGTACGCTCCTACTTATATACCAAGCTCACAGCGTCTCACTGACGGTATGTTCGCTCATACTTATATACCAAGCTCACAGCGTCTCACTGACGGTGTGTACGCTCATACTTATATACCAAGCTCACGTCTTCATATATACTTCAAAATATGTTCTTTGATATGTAACGTTACAGCTGATCTTTATGTGATGGTGTCTTACTATGTGAGGGCCATAATATTTGTATGACTGTGTATACTTTGTTTCAACTGAGCTTTACGGGATCGTGGGCGGAGTGTCAGCGTCCCCCGCCCGCTCGAGGTTACTGCCTTTGTAATTAATGAGGTTACACTTGTATAACCTCCTTAATTGTAGTATTGCTAATTAGTTGTGTTGTATGTCTACGTGTCGTTTCATCGGGGATGTGGGCGTCCTCCGCCCTCTCGAGATTACTGACTGAGTGATGGATTTATATTGCTAATTAGTTGTTTTTATATTTTGTGTCGTTTCAGCTGAGTTTTACGGGATTGTGGGCGGGTTGTAGGCGTCGTCTGCCCGCTCGAGGTTAAACTGACTGTGTGGTGGATGTTTTTTGCTGATAAGTTGTCTACGTGTTGTTTCAGCTGAGCTGTATGGGATCGTTTTCGGGGTGGCGGGTGGAGGTCTCCTGATCGTGACTATGGTCGTGGTACTTGTGGCTCGCTTCAGGCCGGCTAAACGCATCAAACGGGTAGCGATCCAACCTTGTGAACCTTGCCAAATCAAGGATTCCCACTCTGAGGATTCACTGTACCTGGCCTTGTCTCTTGTTATTAACACCGTGTGTCAGCACTGTTACCCGAAGCCACGGCACCACACCCTCCCGCCTAGCCTGAGTGCACACCCTCCCGCCCAGCCTGAATGCACACCCTCCCGCCACACCCTCCCGCCCAGCCTGAGTGCACAACGTCTTCGAGCTGTGGCTACACCCGCTATGCCTGCATAAGTCGAGACAAACTTTACAGCTTAAAAACGGAATTGCTTTCCCCGTCATAATACTTACGTCAAGCAGCTAGTTTGGTCAACAGTTTCCCAGAATACATTTTCAAATAACTGAAAAAAATAATATCCGCCCATTTAATGACTGCATTATCATTTTCATTCTGACATCACTGTAGTGTCCAATATAGGCCTACCGTGGTTCTCATTAGGCATTTGTATAGGGGCGTGTTGCAATTACGTGCCTTTTTACAAAGTAATGTAGGCAACATAAGCCCAGTGGCATCTGTACATCAATATTGAAACCATTATGATGTGACGATTGGTGACCATGGTATTTTATTGGGCTAGTGAGCTTTAAGTCCAGTGTAATGCTATTGCACCAGGACCAAGGTACTGCATGTGCACCAGGCGGCCATGCTGATCTGCCACACAAGACGGTGTCCTCCTTTACTTCACGCATTTTCTAGTATAGGCGCTGGGCCAGTTATTTCAACCAGTACTGCTGGTTAAAGGTTCAGTCACGTGATGCACGCTGGTCACGCCCCCTGCAGGCCTATGGTCTACCTGACATCTCGAAGCGTCAGCTTCCTCGACAACGCTCATCCAATCCCTCAACCCCTACCCGGCCAACATCACATCACGGTCTGATATCAAGGCTTTATTCAATTCCTCCCCCACCACCGTTAACGTTCACTTAAGGAACAATATCAAACAAGTCTCTCTGAGTCATGGTGTTCTTGCACTGACACACGCACTGTGGGGTAACCCGTGTTACGAGGGGGAAAGAGTGGAAGGGGGAGGGGGGGGGGTAAGCTGTAGACACTCACTCTGGTCAGCAACACACTTACCTGCACAAAATTGATGTCTAGAATGCTGCTTGTTCCGCTTGGTTACTTGTTCAAGTTTAACTTGTTCTATGTTCTATGGGAGAATCGACATGGTATTTGCACTTCAGCTGTACGCAATCGGAAATTTAAATGCTGTTAGAGCTAAATAATTATATGATTTATAAATTTGACACTATATACATGTAGAACAAAATATACTGATTATATTAATCGTTGTAAAAGTAATTAATATTATTATGTACATAAACATATAATTCATTCTAATAAGAGGTTAAAAGATTTGCATATTTGATTTTTACAAACACCATGTCAGTGACATCATTAGATATAGGCTTCCTTGTCTGTCTGACAGGACACCAGTCGAGATACTGCAGCGACCAAAGTCGGACAGGATAACTCGGGGATGGATGAAGAGGGACGAGGCTTGGACGCGAATGGCTACACAGAGATGATGCCGCCGCCCTACACACAGGTCACAGTTAAAGCAGTCTCTTTTATATAGTTGACGTTTATGCTTTCATATGTTTAGTGATTAATACACCGTTTACATGATAACATGACGGTTGAGTGCTAATTACAACAATCGCCATGACATTCAACTGTCACACACGATCTCATATAATCCATTGACACCATAACACACAACTGTCACACACGGTCTCTTATATCCACTGACATCATAAGACAATAAAACGGTCTCATATAAACCATTGACATCATAAGACACTAAAACGTCACACACGGTCTCATATAAACCATTTACACCATGAGACACTAAAACGTCACACACGATCTCGTATAATCAACTGACATATTATGACATTAAAACGTCACACACGGTCTTTTATAATCCAGCTGACATCATATAACACTAAAATGTCACACACGGTCTCGTATGTACCCACTGACATCGTAAGACACTTCACCGTCATACGTTCTTTTTTGTAGACCACTCGTAACATACTCGTTGCGCTTGTGTTTTTTTTTTACTTTATATATTTAACATGAATAGTACAAATAGCTATTATAACTAATGCTGGTAACTCTTCTTGGCACAAATGGTGGCTTTCTGTATAGTGTCTATAGATAGTCCATGGTCCCAGACACAAAACTGCATGCGTCGGTTCCAGTCAGGGTATAACTTACTTTGGTATTTTCAACAAACCATGGTAACCCTGACAGACTGGTAGCCTATTGTGCATGGTTATCCATATTTGAATAAAGTATATCTTAAGAATAAAATCACAGACGCTCTTTATTCTTTTATTTAGATACCACCACATACTTGTATTTCTAAACAGTCAGTTGGGTGACCCTTTGAGCAATCAAATCTTTTTATTATCTCGCCTACTATTACCAAATTTTTTTTCGATTCTAGGCAAACTCCATATATCTATTTAATAAGGTCAAAGGTCACCAGGCTTCTTTGAGGTATCGTCATGATAACGTAGCTGGAATAAGAATGTTTTTAATGAAACTCAAAGAAATATCAATCAATAGAATATCTCGCCAAAGTTCGATTCTTGGCAAAATCCATGCAAATTTAATGAGATCAGAGGTCACCAGACTTTGACGGCGTGATGACGTAAATCAATCTGATCACAGGCGCTTGAATTGCTATTAGTGTAGATTTCGGTTTAATTTGTTACTTTTCTGGGCCATTTCCTGATAACTATTTTCCTAGCGTTTTTCGCACTATTTGGTCCATCTCTTTATTATTTAGTAAATATTTGAGACGCCCCTGTTGTTAGGCCCGACAGCCAAGGCACATCGGTTTCAGACTAAATTTGAAGGTCATGCGTGATTGGCTGAATTGCTGTCACGTCAGCGGTGTCACCATCTTAAGAATCCAGTAGTAGACATATAAACCAATCAGAAAGTGCGTCCTCGGCTGCTTTGCCATGGCTGTCGGACCTATCGAAAGGGGCTTCTTGCCTGCCTTTCTCAAATATTAGGTAGTTAAATAAAGAGATGGACCTTATAGTGAGAAATACGCTAGGAAAATGCCAGATAATCAATAGTTATATGGAAATGACCCAGAAATGTAACAAATTTAACCGACATCTACACTAATAGCTATTCAAGCGCTTCTGATCTGATGGAGATCCATGAAACTCGTTACAAATATTTACTAATAGTTTCTCCTCTGAATTAAAATATCGGCAAAATCCAGCATATTTGATGAGGTCAGAAGGTGCAGTGACTTGCCGAAGTGACTTGCCCAAGTGCCTGTCAGAAATTGACAGGGGACCACTGGTGTACAAAATTAAGTCACTTCCCCGAGTCCTGGGGTGAGCAAGGCCCGAAAGATCCTGATTGGCTGTATATACGTGGCAGCCTATTTTATCATAGGGACTTTAGTTGTTCATTCCGCTGTAGTAATGGCTAGGGAGATGGCTGAGATATCTTACGGGGGATATCAGGGGAGGATCCAGGATTTAACAAAAGGAGGGGTCCAACAAAGGTGGACTAATGACGAAAGCTGAAAAAGCGTCCCAGGTCCGGAAAAAAGTCCATCCCGCATAATTTGGTATGAAAACCTTAAAAAGGTTGCGGCGGCTGGAAAAGGGGGGTCCGTACCCCCTGGACCCCCCCCCCCCCCCTGGATCCGCTACTCGATATTAAGACCAGGACAATTTGTGTTGGATTATAGTGAGGGTGAGAGCTGCTCAACGTCAGCCTGTGTCTAGTTAAACAGTTCAACATAAATATTAATCTGATATGCACTTTATTTCATTGATTAATTATCAAATTTTAAAACTTGATTTTAAAATCTTAATTTGAGTCTTTTCGTAACTTCAAACTGATAATATAAACACGCCCCAGATTATTTAATACTCTTTTAATGGCGGATATTGTGTTAACAGACGACCAAGCTACCAATCTTTAAAGGCTGTCACATTTTGGTACAACAATTGGTAGCACTTTTATTTACTCACCTCAGTTGGTATAGTCCCTTAAGTGGCACTGGTATCAGGTCGGGCCCATGGAGCACCCGGGATGTGTTGCAATACGGTGACTTTTAAGTCATGTAGGTGACACAAGCCCAGGAGCATCTGTGTGTCACTGTGGTAACCATTATAACGTCACACTTGTAACAATGGTATCTAGCCTAAATTTTAGGCCCGCCACTGGACTCAAGTAAAGTAACATGTTATTGCAACAGGCCCCAGAGAACACCACCGACTGGTGTTACTCTACTAAGTTTCAAATATTTTCTCTTGTTATTCTTTCTTCACATCGATTTAGCTATGGTCATAAAACACTTATATTATTATTTGTGGCATTTCGTGTACACATTATACTTGACCTTCTGACACTGATGTACTCTTGGTCTGTTGTAGGTCCATGATTACAACCAGCTGAAAACCAACGGAGATTTAGATGAAGAAAGAGAGAGTTATGACGTGGTAGCTACACTTGATGACGTCATTCTACAACAGCCACCCTCCGAGTAGACGTCTGTCAAACAAAAAAACCTGTGTACAGTATAAATGTTAATTAAAATTACTACGGCCAGGCACAGGCCGCACCGCACTGATAGCGGTCAGTGACTGCAGATACATAGTGACTATAATATAGTTAAGTTCATTTAGGATTAAGCAATGATTACTTTTTATTTTTCTAGCAGGAGCATCGTGTACTTGAGAGAAAGATTTTCATCATTAAAATTAACTTTTCCATGATTTGCATGGTAAAAACTCTCTTTTTTTCACTGATAGTCATATTTATTTATTTCTGTCTGTTCGTGGCCTAAGTGTTACACCGATACTCCGATACAGCCACTTGTATGTCATGCATTCTATGTCATGTGTCTTTTTAGCTCAGCTGACTATAAGTCATCTGAGCTATAGCGATGGTCCTTTGTCCGTCAGGCCGTCCGTCCGTTAACATGACTTTGAATCCATAATTCAAAATACAGTTAGAGATGTCCTTAAGTTCTCCGACCAAACCTAAACCTGGGTCACTGCGACTTTGTTCCTTCAAGAAATTAAGGGAAAACTTCAATTTTCAATAAAAAAAGTTTGTTTCATTTCAAGACGCCTAATTTCGAATTTTCGAGAGCTGTTGTGTTCTCTTTAGCATAAGTATTCCTTTATGTTTCCTATGAACATGCCAGAATTAGGTCAGTATTGTGTAATTTCTTGAAGTTTTGGGCCTGAACATAATACACTTTTTAAAAAATCAGGAAAGATATTTACTCACTGAACATGATAATTGCTGAACCTAGAGACATTTATTGGGGATATAACTTTATAAAATCAAGATTAAATTGTATACCCAAAATTAAATCTGAATTATGTAAATTTTTTAAATTATTAGCATAAATATAAAATCAGTACCTTAAATTTTGCCGAACGTTGACCATGGCATTTTTTCCCCTGTAAGCACTGTTGATTTAATTTTCACAGCATGTACACATAAGTACTTAATCTGTTTAAATTTGAAATTTGGAAACAAAAGCTTAAACATTAAGCTAGTTATTGATTTTTTAGGCTCTGTTATATTCACTTGCATTTCAAGATGCAGACAGCCCACGTCTGGTCACTTGATTCAGCTATGCCAGGGTATCTGATTTGTTACAGTCACTGGGGAGATCACCTGCTGTGTCAAGTGTACAGTTATTCTCGTGTCATCCCCCTTCCCCAACCCACCAAGTGTTATGAAGTAATTGTTAATGTTTGAACTGTGAACTGTTTCCTTAATTGTAATGCTGTTTCCACTCCAATTTACAATTTTTTTCACAAATTGTAATTCAAGGAGTAATCTAGTAGATGCCATGTTGTTGTAATGTAGCATTTTTAAAGAAATCAATTTTCTTTTAAATAAGTTTAACAAATTAAAATATAATGAAACCCATCAGTATGCATAAATTGATAATATATGAGCCAAAATAGAGATGAATAAAGCCAAAATTTAGAACTGTGAATTCTGGATCAAGTTTTTTTTCATATATGTATTGTTTTGTTATAAGATGTATTTTTATGGTAAAAAAAATTAATACATTGTATACATAATTTGGTGTTATCTGACAAAATTAGGGATATATGATGATGCAATTAAGAAGTATGAATCTACTTTTATATTCAGATATATATGTTATATTGGAAATGTATAAAAACTATAAACTTGATAAAAAATGTAATGTAATAAAACAATTAGGATCTAATGCAAACATTTGTTCAATATTTTCCTGCTTCAGCAGAATGGGAAATAAGTAATCGGCTTTGTTTGTTTTGTATGTATATGTAGAGGTGTTGATATTGCCATCCCCCCCCCCCCAGTGAGTCTTTGCATCTGTGCACTGGGTAGTTTTATTGCAAATGTATAAAATTTATTAAATAAAAATCAATAGAATAAGAAAAAAAAAAGATCTAATTGAAAAATACCTCAGGAGAATGGGACATAAAGTGATAAGCTCTGTCTGTCCATCATCTCTCTCTTGATCATTAAATATGTATTAATTATGAACTTTTCCTGTAGGCACTGTTGGAATAACTTTCATTTGTTGTATGTATATGGATGTAAATTTTTAATGTATGAAATTTGAAAGCAACTTGTATTCAAATGTGAAATTATGCAAATGTATACAATATATAAACTGACAGCTTATATAATATGTAGGCCTTTTGTATTCACTATAAATCTTTATACTGATACGCCTCGCCGATGATTATTGGAATGGTTGCAACGATAAGCCATGTGTTTCGGTGTAGACACGTTATTTAACGGTTTTATTCCATGAAGAGTTACTGCGTTGAGGGCAGACGTCTCTAGCACCACCACTTGTCAGTCGTACAAGTAATACAAATGTAACCTGGAGCAAATACAACTGCTCAGCTGTAATTTCAGTTAAGAGTGTACCAATAAATCTGGGCAAATCAAAATTCATGAGTCATGATCTATCGGAGAGAGAGAGAGAGAGAGAGAGAGAGAGCATATAGGGTTGTGTATTATCTCCTGCCATCATTTCATCTTGGTTGAGTACAGTGAGATCGATCCAACTTACAGACTCGGTGTTTCCTTTTCACCAATATTTTTCCTTCTGTGTTTGTTGTGACGTGAAGATAAATACAACCCAAATAGGTCTGTTTACTAAAACAAAGCCGCGTGGTCAAGATAAATACAACCCAAATAGGTCTGTTTACTAAAACAAAGCCGCGTGGTAAAGATAAATACAACCCAAATAGGTCTGTTTACTAAAACAAAGCCGCGTGGTAAAGATAAATACAACCCAAATAGGTCTGTTTACTAAAACAAAGCCGCGTGGTAAAGATTAAAACAACCCAAATAGGTCTGTTTACTAAAACAAAGCCGCGTGGTAAAGCTAAATACAACCCAAATAGGTCTGTTTACTAAAACAAAGCCGCGTGGTAAAGGTAAATACAACCCAAATAGGTCTGTTTACTAAAACAAAGCCGCGTGGTAAAGGTAAATACAACCCAAATAGGTCTGTTTACTAAAACAAAGCCGCGTGGTAAAGGTAAATACAACCCAAATAGGTCTGTTTACTAAAAAAAAGCCACGTGGTTAAGGTAAATACAACCCAAATAGGTCTGTTTACTAAAAGAAAGCCGCGTGGTCAAGGTAAATACAACCCAAATAGGTCTGTTTACTAAAAGAAAGCCGCGTGGTAAAGATAAATACAACCCAAATAGGTCTGTTTACTAAAAGAAAGCCGCGTGGTAAAGATAAATACAACCCAAATAGGTCTGTTTACTAAAAGAAAGCCGCGTGGTAAAGATAAATACAACCCAAATAGGTCTGTTTACTAAAAGAAAGCCGCGTGGTAAAGATAAATACAACCCGAATAGGTCTGTTTACTAAAAGAAAGCCGCGTGGTAAAGATAACCCAGATAGGTCTGTTTACTAAAAGAAAGCCGCGTGGTAAAGGTAAATACAACCCAGATAGGTCTGTTTACTAAAACAAAGCCGCGTGGTAAAGATAAATACAACCCAGATAGGTCTGTTTACTAAAAGAAAGCCGCGTGGTAAAGGTAAATACAACCCAGATAGGTCTGTTTACTAAAAGAAAGCCGCGTGGTACAGATAAATACAACCCAGATAGGTCTGTTTACTAAAACAAAGCCGCGTGGTAAAGGTTAATACATCCCAAATAGGTCTGTTTACTAAAACAAAGCCGCGTGGTAAAGATAAATACAACCCAAATAGGTCTGTTTACTAAAACAAAGCCGCGTGGTAAAGATAAATACAACCCAAATAGGTCTGTTAACTAAAACAAAGCCGCGTGGTAAAGGTAAATACAACCCGAATAGGTCTGTTAACTAAAACAAAGCCGCGTGGTAAAGGTAAATACAACCCGAATAGGTCTGTTAACTGAAACAAAGCCGCGTGGAAAAGGTAAATACAACCCGAATAGGTCTGTTAACTAAAACAAAGCCGCGTGGTAAAGGTAAATACAACCCAAATAGTTCTGTTAACTAAAACAAAGCCGCGTGGTGAAGGTTAATACAACCCAGATAGGTCTGTTAACTAAAACAAAGCCGCGTGGTAAAGGTAAATACAACCCAGATAGGTCTGTTTAGTAAAACAAAGCCGCGTGGTAAAGGTAAATACAACCCAAATAGGTCTGTTAACTAAAACAAAGCCGCGTGGTAAAGATAAATACAACCCAAATAGGTCTGTTTACTAAAACAAAGCCGCGTGGTAAAGGTAAATACAACCTAGATAGGTCTGTTTACTAAAACAAAGCCGCGTGGTAAAGGTAAATACAACCTAGATAGGTCTGTTTACTAAAACAAAGCCGCGTGGTAAAGGTAAATACAATCCAAATAGGTCTGTTTACTAAAACAAAGCCGCGTGGTAAAGGTAAATACAACCCAAATAGGTCTGTTTACTAAAACAAAGCCGCGTGGTAAAGGTAAATACAACCCAAATAGGTCTGTTTACTAAAACAAAGCCGCGTGGTAAAGTTAAATACAACCCAAATAGGTCTGTTAACTAAAACAAAGCCGCGTGGTAAAGGTAAATACAACCCAAATAGGTCTGTTAACTAAAACAAAGCCGCGTGGTAAAGATAAATACAACCCAAATAGGTCTGTTTACTAAAACAAAGCCGCGTGGTAAAGATAAATACAACCCAAATAGGTCTGTTTACTAAAACAAAGCCGCGTGGTAAAGGTAAATACAACCTACATAGGTCTGTTTACTAAAACAAAGCCGCGTGGTAAAGGTAAATACAACCTAGATAGGTCTGTTTACTAAAACAAAGCCGCGTGGTAAAGGTAAATACAACCCAAATAGGTCTGTTTACTAAAACAAAGCCGCGTGGTAAAGGTAAATACAACCCAAATAGGTCTGTTTACTAAAACAAAGCCGCGTGGTAAAGGTAAATACAACCCAAATAGGTCTGTTTACTAAAACAAAGCCGCGTGGTAAAGGTAAATACAACCCAAATAGGTCTGTTTACTAAAACAAAGCCGCGTGGTAAAGGTAAATACAACCCAAATAGGTCTGTTTACTAAAACAAAGCCGCGTGGTAAAGGTAAATACAACCCAAATAGGTCTGATTACTCAAACAAAGCCGCGTGGTAAAGGTAAATACAACCCAAATAGGTCTGATTACTCAAACAAAGCCGCGTGGTAAAGGTAAATACAACCCAAATAGGCCTGATTACTAAAACAAAGCCGCGTGGTAAAGGTAAATACAACCCAAATAGGCCTGTTTACTAAAACAAAGCCGCGTGGTAAAGGTAAATACAACCCAAATAGGCCTGTTTACTAAAACAAAGCCGCGTGGTAAAGGTAAATACAACCCAAATAGGCCTGTTTACTAAAACAAAGCCGCGTGGTAAAGGTAAATACAACCCAAATAGGCCTGTTTACTAAAACAAAGCCGCGTGGTAAAGGTAAATACAACCCAAATAGGCCTGTTTACTAAAACAAAGCCGCGTGGTAAAGGTAAATACAACCCAAATAGGCCTGTTTACTAAAACAAAGCCGCGTGGTAAAGGTAAATACAACCCAAATAGGCCTGTTTACTAAAACAAAGCCGCGTGGTAAAGGTAAATACAACCCAAATAGGCCTGTTTACTAAAACAAAGCCGCGTGGTAAAGGTAAATACAACCCAAATAGGCCTGTTTACTAAAACAAAGCCGCGTGGTAAAGGTAAATACAACCCAAATAGGCCTGTTTACTAAAACAAAGCCGCGTGGTAAAGGTAAATACAACCCAAATAGGCCTGTTTACTAAAACAAAGCCGCGTGGTAAAGGTAAATACAACCCAAATAGGCCTGTTTACTAAAAGAAAGCCGCGTGGTAAAGGTAAATACAACCCAGATAGGTCTGTTTACTAAAACAAAGCCGCGTGGTAAAGGTAAATACAACCCAAATAGGCCTGTTTACTAAAACAAAGCCGCGTGGTAAAGGTAAATACAACCCAAATAGGCCTGTTTACTAAAACAAAGCCGCGTGGTAAAGGTAAATACAACCCAAATAGGCCTGTTTACTAAAACAAAGCCGCGTGGTAAAGGTAAATACAACCCAAATAGGCCTGTTTACTAAAACAAAGCCGCGTGGTAAAGGTAAATACAACCCAAATAGGCCTGTTTACTAAAACAAAGCCGCGTGGTAAAGGTAAATACAACCCAGATAGGCCTGTTTACTAAAACAAAGCCGCGTGGTAAAGGTAAATACAACCCAGATAGGCCTGTTTACTAAAACAAAGCCGCGTGGTAAAGGTAAATACAACCCAGATAGGCCTGTTTACTAAAACAAAGCCGCGTGGTAAAGGTAAATACAATCCAAATAGGCCTGTTTACTAAAACAAAGCCGCGTGGTAAAGGTAAATACAACCCAAATAGGCCTGTTTACTAAAACAAAGCCGCGTGGTAAAGGTAAATACAACCCAAATAGGCCTGTTTACTAAAACAAAGCCGCGTGGTAAAGGTAAATACAACCCAAATAGGCCTGTTTACTAAAAGAAAGCCGCGTGGTAAAGGTAAATACAACCCAGATAGGCCTGTTTACTAAAAGAAATCCGCGTGGTAAAGGTAAATACAACCCAGATAGGTCTGTTTACTAAAAGAAAGCCGCGTGGTAAAGGTAAATACAACCCAGATAGGTCTGTTTACTAAAAGAAAGCCGCGTGGTAAAGATAAATACAACCCAAATAGGCCTGTTTACTAAAACAAAGCCGCGTGGTAAAGGTAAATACAACCCAAATAGGCCTGTTTACTAAAACAAAGCCGCGTGGTAAAGGTAAATACAACCCAAATAGGCCTGTTTACTAAAACAAAGCCGCGTGGTAAAGGTAAATACAACCCAAATAGGCCTGTTTACTAAAAGAAAGCCGCGTGGTAAAGGTAAATACAACCCAGATAGGTCTGTTTACTAAAACAAAGCCGCGTGGTAAAGGTAAATACAACCCAAATAGGCCTGTTTACTAAAACAAAGCCGCGTGGTAAAGGTAAATACAACCCAAATAGGCCTGTTTACTAAAACAAAGCCGCGTGGTAAAGGTAAATACAACCCAAATAGGCCTGTTTACTAAAACAAAGCCGCGTGGTAAAGGTAAATACAACCCAAATAGGCCTGTTTACTAAAACAAAGCCGCGTGGTAAAGGTAAATACAACCCAAATAGGCCTGTTTACTAAAACAAAGCCGCGTGGTAAAGGTAAATACAACCCAGATAGGCCTGTTTACTAAAACAAAGCCGCGTGGTAAAGGTAAATACAACCCAGATAGGCCTGTTTACTAAAACAAAGCCGCGTGGTAAAGGTAAATACAATCCAGATAGGCCTGTTTACTAAAACAAAGCCGCGTGGTAAAGGTTAATACAATCCAAATAGGCCTGTTTACTAAAACAAAGCCGCGTGGTAAAGGTAAATACAACCCAAATAGGCCTGTTTACTAAAACAAAGCCGCGTGGTAAAGGTAAATACAACCCAAATAGGCCTGTTTACTAAAACAAAGCCGCGTGGTAAAGGTAAATACAACCCAAATAGGCCTGTTTACTAAAACAAAGCCGCGTGGTAAAGGTAAATACAACCCAGATAGGCCTGTTTACTAAAAGAAATCCGCGTGGTAAAGGTAAATACAACCCAGATAGGTCTGTTTACTAAAAGAAAGCCGCGTGGTAAAGGTAAATACAACCCAGATAGGTCTGTTTACTAAAAGAAAGCCGCGTGGTAAAGATAAATACATCCCAAATAGGTCTGTTTACTAAAACTAAGCCGCGTGGTAAAGGTAAATACATCCCAAATAGGTCTGTTTACTAAAACTAAGCCGCGTGGTAAAGGTAAATACAACCCAAATAGGTCTGTTAACTAAAACAAAGCCGCGTGGTAAAGGTAAATACAACCCGAATAGGTCTGTTAACTAAAACAAAGCCGCGTGGAAAAGGTAAATACAACCCGAATAGGTCTGTTAACTGAAACAAAGCCGCGTGGAAAAGGTAAATACAACCCAAATAGGTCTGTTAACTAAAACAAAGCCGCGTGGTAAAGGTAAATACAACCCAGATAGGTCTGTTTACTAAAACAAAGCCGCGTGGTAAAGGTAAATACAACCCAGATAGGTCTGTTTACTAAAAGAAAGCCGCGTGGTAAAGATAAATACATCCCAAATAGGTCTGTTTACTAAAAGAAAGCCGCGTGGTAAAGGTAAATACAACCCAAATAGGTCTGTTTACTAAAACAAAGCAGCGTGGTAAAGGTAAATACAACCCAAATAGGTCTGTTAACTAAAACAAAGCCGCGTGGTAAAGGTAAATACAACCCGAATAGGTCTGTTAACTAAAACAAAGCCGCGTGGAAAAGGTAAATACAACCCGAATAGGTCTGTTAACTGAAACAAAGCCGCGTGGAAAAGGTAAATACAACCCGAATAGGTCTGTTAACTAAAACAAAGCCGCGTGGTAAAGGTAAATACAACCCAAATAGGTCTGTTAACTAAAACAAAGCCGCGTGGTAAAGGTAAATACAACCCAGATAGGTCTGTTTACTAAAACAAAGCCGCGTGGTAAAGGTAAATACAACCCAAATAGGTCTGTTTACTAAAACAAAGCCGCGTGGTAAAGATAAATACAACCCAAATAGGTCTGTTAACTAAAACAAAGCCGCGTGGTAAAGGTAAATACAACCCAAATAGGTCTGTTAACTAAAACAAAGCCGCGTGGTAAAGGTAAATACAACCCAAATAGGTCTGTTTACTAAAACAAAGCCGCGTGGTAAAGGTAAATACAACCCAAATAGGTCTGTTTACTAAAACAAAGCCGCGTGGTAAAGGTAAATACAACCCAAATAGGTCTGTTTACTAAAACAAAGCCGCGTGGTAAAGGTAAATACAACCCAAATAGGTCTGTTTACTAAAACAAAGCCGCGTGGTAAAGGTAAATACAACCCAAATAGGTCTGTTTACTAAAACAAAGCCGCGTGGTAAAGGTAAATACAACCCAAATAGGTCTGTTTACTAAAACAAAGCCGCGTGGTAAAGGTAAATACAACCCAGATAGGTCTGTCTACTAAAAGAAATCCGCGTGGTAAAGGTAAATATAACCCAAATAGGTCTGTTTACTAAAAGAAAGCCGCGTGGTAAAGGTAAATACAACCCAAATAGGTCTGATTACTAAAAGAAAGCCGCATGGTAAAGGTAAATACAACCCAAATAGGCCTGTTTACTAAAACAAAGCCGCGTGGTAAAGGTAAATACAACCCAAATAGGTCTGATTACTAAAACAAAGCCGCGTGGTAAAGGTAAATACAACCCAAATAGGTCTGTTTACTAAAAGAAAGCCGCGTGGTAAAGGTAAATACAACCCAAATAGGTCTGTTAACTAAAACAAAGCCGCGTGGTAAAGGTAAATACAACCCAAATAGGTCTGTTTACTAAAACAAAGCCGCGTGGTAAAGGTAAATACAACCCAAATAGGTCTGTTTACTAAAACAAAGCCGCGTGGTAAAGGTAAATACAACCCAAATAGGTCTGTTTACTAAAACAAAGCCGCGTGGTAAAGGTAAATACAACCCAAATAGGTCTGTTTACTAAAACAAAGCCGCGTGGTAAAGGTAAATACAACCCAAATAGGTCTGTTTACTAAAACAAAGCCGCGTGGTAAAGGTAAATACAACCCAAATAGGTCTGTTTACTAAAACAAAGCCGCGTGGTAAAGGTAAATACAACCCAGATAGGTCTGTCTACTAAAAGAAATCCGCGTGGTAAAGGTAAATATAACCCAAATAGGTCTGTTTACTAAAAGAAAGCCGCGTGGTAAAGGTAAATACAACCCAAATAGGTCTGATTACTAAAAGAAAGCCGCATGGTAAAGGTAAATACAACCCAAATAGGCCTGTTTACTAAAACAAAGCCGCGTGGTAAAGGTAAATACAACCCAAATAGGTCTGATTACTAAAACAAATCCGCGTGGTAAAGGTAAATACAACCCAAATAGGTCTGTTTACTAAAAGAAAGCCGCGTGGTAAAGGTAAATACAACCCAAATAGGTCTGATTACTAAAACAAAGCCGCGTGGTAAAGGTAAATACAACCCAAATAGGTCTGTTTACTAAAACAAAGCCGCGTGGTAAAGGTAAATACAACCCAAATAGGTCTGTCTACTAAAAGAAATCCGCGTGGTAAAGGTAAATATAACCCAAATAGGTCTGTTTACTAAAAGAAAGCCGCGTGGTAAAGGTAAATACAACCCAAATAGGTCTGATTACTAAAACAAAGCCGCGTGGTAAAGGTAAATACAACCCAAATAGGTCTGTAAAACAAAGCCGCGTGGTAAAAGTAAATACAACCCAAATAGGCCTGTTTACTAAAACAAAGCCGCGTGGTAAAGGTAAATACAACCCAAATAGGCCTGTTTACTAAAACAAAGCCGCGTGGTAAAGGTAAATACAACCCAAATAGGCCTGTTTACTAAAACAAAGCCGCGTGGTAAAGGTAAATACAACCCAAATAGGCCTGTTTACTAAAACATAGCCGCGTGGTAAAGGTAAATACAACCCAAATAGGCCTGTTTACTAAAACATAGCCGCGTGGTAAAGGTAAATACAACCCAAATAGGTCTGATTACTAAAACAAATCCGCGTGGTAAAGGTAAATACAACCCAAATAGGTCTGTTTACTAAAAGAAAGCCGCGTGGTAAAGGTAAATACAACCCAAATAGGTCTGATTACTAAAACAAAGCCGCGTGGTAAAGGTAAATACAACCCAAATAGGTCTGTTTACTAAAACAAAGCCGCGTGGTAAAGGTAAATACAACCCAAATAGGTCTGTCTACTAAAAGAAATCCGCGTGGTAAAGGTAAATATAACCCAAATAGGTCTGTTTACTAAAAGAAAGCCGCGTGGTAAAGGTAAATACAACCCAAATAGGTCTGATTACTAAAACAAAGCCGCGTGGTAAAGGTAAATACAACCCAAATAGGTCTGTAAAACAAAGCCGCGTGGTAAAAGTAAATACAACCCAAATAGGCCTGTTTACTAAAACAAAGCCGCGTGGTAAAGGTAAATACAACCCAAATAGGCCTGTTTACTAAAACAAAGCCGCGTGGTAAAGGTAAATACAACCCAAATAGGCCTGTTTACTAAAACAAAGCCGCGTGGTAAAGGTAAATACAACCCAAATAGGCCTGTTTACTAAAACATAGCCGCGTGGTAAAGGTAAATACAACCCAAATAGGCCTGTTTACTAAAACATAGCCGCGTGGTAAAGGTAAATGATAAGTTTAATGCGCGGAAACTTGTAGTCGAGGAAAGAAGATGCACTTGTCATGACTCACAAATACACGAGTTTTTAGCTCAGCTGACTGAAATACACCTGAGCTATAGCAATCACTCTTGGTCCGTCGTCCGTTTGTCCGTAAGTTTACCAGACACAAATCGTAACAGCTGGACCTAGAATCTTCTAACTTTACATCCAGGGAGGTCCATGAAAATAAATCTCTATGGAAAACCTGAAATTGGGTCTCTGCTACCCATATCTCGTAAGTACTCCCGAGAATAATTTAAAATTCGACACAAAAGCTCCAGTATCTGAATAAATGAGGCATTGATCGCCATGATACTTTCGATGCATATTGATCATGCATTAAGTGTTTCATCAGTTCCTGCAGACTGGTGGCGCCACCTTATTATTTCTAATTTATACACATTTTTACACTATTTTTGAGAACTTCATCTGAAGTGGTCAGGCTGTTAATAGGGCACAAAACATAACTGTTGAACCAAGAAAATTTAAGGAGTTCCTAGGCAAATCTCTTTGTAAACCTGAAATTAGGTCATTGTGGCCTATATTTTGCGAATATGGGGAGAAAACAGGATTTTTTTAGCACTCATGAGTCAGATGGGGCACAAAGTATATCCTTTTGACCTAGAATCATCATACATTACTTTCAGGGAGGTCCATATAAAATCTCCTTGGAAACCTGAAATGATGTCACTGTGACCTATTTTCTGTAAGCTGTGTGAAAGAACATTTTAACACTCAGTCAGATGGGCATAAATGTTAGCAGCTGGATTTAGAATGAGGTCACTGTAACCTATATCTAAGGTGTATGGGCAAAATGCATGATTTTGAGCACTCTTTGGGTCCTTTTTTCCCCAAATAATCAAGGCTCCTGAGCGTCATGGCCCATGGACCACTTGTTTTCTTATTTTTTTCCTCATCTGCATTTATGGTTGTACATATACTGCCGGAAGATATATATGTGTGTGTGTATGTTTGTGTGTTTGGTGTTGATCATTAAGTGCAACTGCTAAGTAACTGGGCAAGAGTACCTTATACCTTATTACCTTATCTCACATTACCAAGTAATTGGGTGAGCTGGGTGTTCACTCATAACAGTTTCTTTGCTTCGCTGACATTGGGGAAAGTCTAGTAACTGTTTGATCAAAGTATGTCTATCAGTCCAAAATGAATTCCACAGAGTGGTGCATTCACTGCTGGTAATAAACCATCACATGAACAGCCAGTCTGGGCGGAGGTCTGATCAGGAGCATATGCAGGCACATTAAAGTACATGTTGTCTATTTATGGTATGCATGTATCCCATGCCTAGCCTTGAGTCAAGGAGGCTATTATCATGCTTATGCAATCAGACAGTAATACACCTCTGACCTTCGTTCATCTGTTTGATATTTATCATTAATAGTTGAAATATAAATAATTAATAATTAACGGATATTCTGATTGCAAATAATATAAAATTTACAATAAATAAAACTCTGCACGGGTTAAATGGAGACTTGGTTTAAATCGATGAAGTGCCCACATTAGCTGGGGGAAAAGTGCCCACTTTACAGAATATATGGCCTAAGTAAGCTAAACATAATAAAGACAAGAATAAACGGAAATTACAGAATCTACGGCCTAAATTAGCTAAACATAATAAAGACAAGAAACAATCGGACTGCCCAAAAGTGTCCACTTTATAGAGGTGCCCACTTTATGGAAGTGCCCAATAAGAAAGGTATATATATATATATATATATTTTTATATATATATATATATATATATATATATATATATATATATATATATATATATTGTTACAGGTGCTCTGTTATGTGACACGGGCGTAACTCGTATTGTTGTTACATTCCGTACTGGTTGAACTCTCGTTGTCATGTGGGCCTTGAGTTTTCACGCTTGGTCGTGGGTCACTTGATTAGCCTGGTATGTGAAGAGACACACGGCTATGTCTTTCTAGAGAATTCCTGAAACGCGTGTTTACTGTAGAGTAGGGTCCTTTGTAGACTGTTCGGGAAGTGGAAAAGTCCCGGCTCGAGGTGTGAAGGTATATAAATGGCTGTTGTTTAGAACCAGGGGGCAGACAGCAGAGCAGATTCAAGCGGACGCAGAAGCGTGTGTCCGGACCTTATCCGACGAATGCGGCAATTATAGATTTTTCAAGAACTTTCCTGGATTTTATACATTTGGACTTCAGTTTACTTTCTGTGTTGTTGCAAGAACTTTCAACTGGACTGTCATTCTCCGAGAGCTTACATTCAAAGGACTTATTTTGGTGACACTGTTGGTATTCAGGTATTGTACCATTATCTTTCTGTGTGATTGTATTGACTTGTTGCTATACCGCTGTTTCACTGTATAATTGTATTGATTTAGTGTATTGTATTGTTAGGGTTGTTTTAGGAATAAATTATAGTTATTTGTTAACAAAAAACCACTGACTTCTTTATTCATTCAACTAGACATTTCCCGCTGCCTAGTGTTACAGAATCTGATTTTTTTATCTCCATTACAAAATTTTTGTGTTCATCACGTATACGTGATCTGTTTATATTAGGTTCCGTAACATAAAATTGGGGGCTCTCGTCGGGATGCTTAATAGTTTTCAAATTTATTAGGCCTTTTTATCATACCTTGTTTATAAGATTACATATTGTTTACAGTACATTGTTTACAGGATTTATCTCAGTGGTTCTTTTTGTTATTGTTTTGACATCTTATCATGGCAGATTTTAAACCTGAGACATTTGTTGACGATCCGGACCCTGATCAACTTGAACAGTTGTCAAAAGACCAGTTGTTGCGTTTGGGACAACACTTAGGGCTAAGTGTGATAAAAGCTTTGAGAAAGCCTGATATCATTGCTAAAATCATGCAAGATCTTATTAGCAGAGGTTTAATTGAAGAGACTGAAGTTGAAACATAAAAAAAATGATAGCCTTGCTATGCAACTAGAATGAAAAAAGTCGGAAATGCAACATGAGCTAGCATTAAAAGGGAGGGAAGAACGGTTAGAAAGAGATAGACTAGAAAAAGAAAAAGAAATTGAGTTAAAACGACTGGAGTTAGAAAGACTTAATCTAGAACATAGTCTACGTGCTGCCCCAACTCACAGTTTTGATGTTGCTAAACACATTAGACTTGTCCCACCTTTTCAAGAAAAAGAGGTTGATAAATATTTCTTACACTTTGAAAAGGTAGCTGAAAATTTAATATGGCCTAAGGAAAATTGGACTATGTTGTTACAAAGAGTATTGACAGGCAAGGCCAGAGAAATTTATACAGAGCTTTCAGTAGAAGCTGCTGCTCACTATGACTTGGTAAAACGGTTAATCCTAAAAGGTTATGAGTAAGCTCCAGAGGCTTACCGCCAGAAATTCAGAAATTGGGAAAAAGCGCAAAAATCAAACCTACGTCGGGTTTGCTAGGACAAAAGAGCAGTTGTTTGATCCCTGGTGTAGTTCCAAAAATGTAATGAAAGATTATGACAATTTGCGCCAGTTGATTTCGCTTGAAGAATTTAAGCGCTGCATTAATGCAGATGTTAAACTTTTCTCGATGAGAAAAGTCCTGAAACACTTGACATTGCTGCTCAGCTGGTGATTATTCATTGACACACAAAATGTCCTTTACTAGCAAATCAAACCAGTCATTCACAAATAAGAATGTAAAACAGTATGGTCAAAAGAAGTTTACAGCGCAGTCACCCAATACTAGTAGTCCTGATAGTTCAGCAAAGCCCATAGCTACACCCCAGTCCACGTCCACTGTGTCTAAGTCCAACAAAGACCAGTCATTTTCAAAGAAAATCTGTAATTACTGCAAGAAGGAAGGTCATCTAATATCTGACTGCTGGAAACTTGCGAATAAACCAACTAGCAAACCTTCCGGGTTTGTTTAAAAGTCTATGCATAGCACAGTACAAGAGCCAGGCTCTTTTCATGTAAATAAGGGGTACAGCTCCTTTGTTGACTCAAATAAAGAGTTTGCTGCTACGGAGGCCTAAGTGCCGTCTAAATCCAAATAAGAATCCGTAGATTGTGGGGTAAAAACCTCAGTTGATTCCTGCGAGGAATTAAATAAGGCTAGGTCCTTTCAAGACTCCTGCTAGGAGTGTTCTCTAAATGAGGCTAAGTCCTTTTATGACTCTTGCGAGAGTATTTCAATTGAGGCCGGATCCTCTTATGACAAACAAAAGTTTGTTTCTGCTGAGGAAAATTCCTCTGTTGACTCCCATGAGGAGATTGGTAAGGATGTAGATTCCTTAGATGACTGAAACAGAGTTTATGACTAACACCTTAAATATCAGTTCTTTGTTTGATGAGGTTGAGGTAGTAGATTCCTCTCCTGACTCTGAAATGGAGTTATTTTAGCCTTTCATACATGATGGTTTTGTATCACTTTCAAGTGATTTTTCAGATTCTACCCCTATTAGAATTCGGAGGGACACTGGTTCATGCCAGACTCTCATGTTAGCAAACACTTTGCCATTTTCTAATAGGTCCTTTACTGGTGCACATGCACTTGTTAATGGTGTGTTTTCAGACAGGCACACTTCAGTTCCGCTTCACAGTATCCATTTAAAGTCAGATTTTATTTCTGGGAATATTACTGTGGGCATAAGAACTACTTTACCCTTTAAGGGAATTCAGTTGCTACTAGGCAATGATGTTGCAGGTGATAGAGTACAGCCTGTGCCAATAGTGACAGAAAAGCCGTCACTTGATCAGGACACTGATCCGGAAAGTCAGGAAATTCCTGGTTTGTATCCTTCATGTGCTGTAACTAGATCTATGGCCAAGAAAGACACACATGAGGATAATGGTCCAGATAATAACACTCTCGGAGTCACTAGTGACAAGCCCGTACAGGATGCAGCATTCTCAAGGTCAGAACTTATCGAGGAACAGCATAAGGACCCTGATATTACATGTTTGTTTCCCAGGGCAGTTTCTAAAGATGAGCTGTCACAGAACCCAGTTTGTTTCTATGTCAAAAATGGAGTGCTTATGCGTAAATGGCGACCACCTGATGTATGCGCTGATGATAAGTGGGCCATCAAACATCAAATAGTAATGCCCAAAAGCTTTCACAATGAAATTCTAAGCATGGCACATGAGGCTCCTTTGTCTGGCCATTTAGGTATAAATAAAACTTATCAGAATGTTAGTACACACTTCTATTGGCCTAACCTCAGGAAAGATGTTGTACAATATTGTAAATCATGCCATACATGCCAGATGGTAGGCAAGCCCAATCAGAATCCTCCTAAGGCCCCACTTAGGCCTATTCCTGCTTTCGAGGAACCATTCAGTAGGATTATTGTTGATTGTGTTGGACCACTGCCCAAAACAAAATCTGGACATGAATACTTGCTGACAATTATGTGCACATCTACCAGGTTCCCTGAGGCAATACCATTGCGCAAAATTAATGCCAAAAGTGTTGTCAAAGCTCTGACCAAGTTTTTTTCAACTTTTGGATTACCAAAATCCGTCCAGTCTGACCAAGGATCTAATTTTATGTCTGGCTTATTCCAACAAGTTATGCTTGAGCTAGGTATAAAACAGTACAGCTCTTCGCCATACCATCCTGAAAGTCAGGGCGCCCTCGAGCGTTTTCACCAAACCTTAAAAAACATGATCAGAACTTAAGATCTCAAGAACCTGCTGCGGAATTATGAACATTTGTTTAGTGACATTCCAACGCGAACTAACATGTTGTGCCATGACGTCGATGTTGGTGAGGCAAGCGCAGTCAAGCAACATCCATATAGACTGAATCCAGAAAAGCAAAAGTATCTACAGGATGAGATTCAATATTTGCTGGACAATGATTTTATTGAACCTAGTAACAGTATCTGGAGTTCACCATGTATTCTTGTGCCAAAACCTGATGGAAGTTACCGTATGTGCACAGATTATCGAAAACTGAACTATGTCACCAAGACTGACACGTTCCCGATTCCGAGGATCGATGATTGAATTGATAGAGTCGTTAGCTCCAGATATGTTTCCAAGTTTGGCTTGTTAAAAGGATTCTGGCAAGTTCCGCTGACAGAACGAGCGAAAGAAGTGTCCGCATTTGTGACGCCGCATGGACTGTACCAGTATAAAGTTATGCCGTTTGGCATGAAGAACTCGCCAGCCACGTTCCAGCGCCTCATCCATATGGTTGTCCAGGACATTCAGGGCTGCGACGCATATATTGATGACCTTATCGTGTACAGCGACACCTGGGAGAAACATCTGCAAATTCTTTGCGACCTCTTCGAAAGACTCAGTGAAGCACGTCTGACCGTCAACTTAGTAAAATCTGAGTTTTGTCATGCAGAAGTAACATTTTTGGGTCATATTGTAGGGCAGGGTCAGGTAAAGATGCTAAGATAAGTGCTATTTCTGCATTTCCTAGACCAGAAGACAAAAAGCAAATAATGCGTTTCCTGGTATGATTGGGTACTACAGGAAGTTTTAGTCCAAATTTTTTTCTGCTGTAGCTGAACCTTTGACTAATTTGTTAAAGAAGAAACAAAAGTTTGTATGGAATGTTCAGTGTGAAAATGCATTTCAGAATTTGAAAGCAGTTCTGCAAAGTTCACCAGTTTTAGCAGCTCAAGACTTTTCTGTACCTTTTAAGTTGGCTGTAGATGCTAGTGATACTGCTGCTGGTGCTGTGTTGTTACAAGAAGGCAATGATGGCATAGATCATCCAATTTGTTATTTCTCAAGAAAGTTAAATGCAAACCAGAAAAACTACTCCACTATTGAAAAAGAATGTTTAGCTTTGATTTTGGCGTTGCAACATTTTGAAGTTTATGTTACTTCATCAGTCGGGCCTGTCATTGTCTTTAGTGATCACAATCCCCTCACGTTCATGGGCAAGTTGAAGTGTGGAAATCAAAGATTGTTGAGATTTCCCGTGAAAACTTTCTTTTTTCTTACAGGAGGGGGAGTGTTACAGGTGCTCTATTATGTGACACGGGCGTAACTCGTGTTGTTGTTACATTCCGTACTGGTTGAACTCTCGTTGTCATGTGGGCCTTGAGTTTTCACGCTTGGTCGTGGGTCACGTGATTAGCCTGGTATGTGTAGAGACACACGGCTATGTCTTTCTAGAGAATTCCTGAAACGCGTGTTTACTGTGGAGTAGGGTCCTTTGTAGACTGTTTGAGAAGTGGAAAATTCCCGGCTTGAGGTGTGAAGGTATATAAATGGCTGTTGTTTAGAACCAGGGGGCAGACAGCAGAGCAGATTTCAGCGTGTGTCAGGACCTTATAGATTTTTCAAGAACTTTCCTGGATTTTATACATTCAAACGGTCAAGCCAAATTGTTCAATATCTCAAGTTAGTTCGAATGGTTCAAGTTCGGTGAATTATAGAGATGTTATAGGGGAAAAGCTGAAAAAAAACTTTAAAAGTCTTCTTCTCGTAAACGGTCCAGCCAAATTGTTCAGAAATAATCCCAGAAGCAAACCCTCTCAAGTTTGTTGCGTTTGATGAATTTTGGCGGAGTTACGCGATTTTGGATCACCAAGTATTGTGCAAATGTTGGTCACATGACTCATATTTGAATTTGCAGATTTCGTGGCGCCACCTACATTGAACTGTTTTTATGGGCAACAACCTCATAATTTAAGCCTCTTTCAGATTAGAAATGTTATTTATGAAACTGTCAAGTTAAATCGTTCAATTTTTCACAAGAATTATCCTAGGACATTGTTCTTTCAATCATATAAGAATAAACTGAGTTTGTTGATTTTTGGTAGAGTCGTGAAAAGCTTAAGTTGGTCTTATGGCCATAATTAAGTCTATTTCAAACTGAGGACTGTTTTTTTTTCAATTATAACTTATGTAACATTGCACAAAAAATATTCTTGGGTGGCCTTTGTTCAAGTTTACTTGAATGATTTTTGGCAGAATTATTGGACTTTTGACAATGAAAGGACTGCATCTTTTATTATTCTAGATATTTTGATAAAAAATCTTATGAATATGTCAGTCTGAAAAAAAGCATATCGCCAAAGTCTTTCAGTATGTGTAAATATATTTACCAACAGGCCAAGATTATGTCTGTATCTTTAACTCATCTCTGGCTCCTCTTTGAGAAATGGTTGCTTGCTTAATCTATCGGGGACATGTTCTGGCTCGACTGGTAGACAAGCGCTTGCCTCTGTAGTACTTTTATTACTATCAGGATTTATCGCCTGTTTGATAGCTTTCTCAACGGCCGTATCTACCATTTCAGATAGATATTCCATACCGTGACCCTGAATACTGGGTCTTTTAGCTTCTTTACACCTAAAGGATTTATGACCAAGTCCCCCACAGTTATATCATATGATAAAAATAGGGCTAGGCGAGCTATGCGAAGCAACCGTAGACTTCCCAGGTTGTTTCTGTCCAGTATTATCAAACTGACGGAACCCATATGATCTATCGGGCGGTTTCCCTCCCCCCCTTTACCGACTGGGCAGGTTTGCTAACAGACGCAAAGCTATACTGTCCATGTGCTTCTATATAGCGTTCTGCTATTTCTGTCATGGAACCTATAGAAGTACATTCCCTTTCCTTTAGAAACAATGACAATTCCTTGCTACACGAGGTCATAAACTGTTCTCTAAGTAGCAAGTCTACCAGAGAATCATACGTGTGATGAATACCAGCCAATTTTACCCAGTTGTTTAGGTAACCACCTAATCTCGCAGCAAACTGACAAGGAGATTCTTATTTATCTGGTCTACATGTACGGAATTTTGCACGATAACCTTCTTGGGTTAACTGATACCTCCTCAGTAGTGCTAATTTCAACCTCTCGTAATCTAACGCTTCATCAACGGGTAAACGAGAGTATACTTCCAAGGCTTTATCCTTTAGGAGGGCACTTAAACGGATAGCCCAATCTGAATTTGCCCACTTCTGTCCTTTAGCAAATTTCTCAAAACGCTCTAAATATGCATCTAAACTATCGCGGGTCTCTTCAAAAGCAGGCATTTTTAAGGATGAAATCCCTTGGTTACCTGCTTGACTACTCGGGGTAACTGAGGTATGCTCGGTCACTTGAGCTTGTAATTTTAACATTTCAAGCTCATGTGATTGATCACGTTCTTTCATGTTTCTTTCATGTTCGCGTGCTCTTTCCTTCCGCTCAAACGCCCTATCTTCACGAGCCCTATCACTAACACGTTTCTCCTCCAACCGTATCATTTCTTTATCTACAAAAGCTTGAAGTTGCTCCCCTGAATAACCCATCCGTTCTCCAAAATTTACCAGCTTTTCAATATCCTCCATATCTGTCCTTATCTAGTTTTATCACTAATAAACTTATCAATATTATATAAAAAAATAGTTATCAACCGATTCTCGTCTCCGGTCCTTCAGATAAATGCCAAATAAACAATGCCCTACCTTCTCCCAAAAGCCAAGATCACTAGGGTAGGTGTATATCCCAGGTGTATATGTTATATCAATGCCGTAGCATTAACCTTATTCTTGCCGAAGCAATGCCGTACCAATAGAAATGTGGGATGTGCTGCCTTATAACCCAGCCCTGGTTATTCCTTTAAAACCATTTCCTCTGCGACTAACACAAGAAATTTAAATCATATGGACAATCGAATTACCTTCTCTGTTGTGCAAAGCTAACAATACTGTCTATCCTGGCACGCTCGCCAATGTCAAGGTCAGTTTCCAATCTGACCCTGCCCAGACTCGTTCGGCATAGACAGAAGCATTTGCACAAAGAGATGAAACAGCTCATTTAAACCTCAACAAATTTTATTTACAATATATACAGAAAATAGACATTTGGATGGCTTATAGAGCGTCCATAAATCTTCTATAGCTCGTTCCCCAGCTCCAGTCTGAACCCTGACAACACATACCAGGGTAGAATGGACCAGTTCAGTTCTATAATTAAATTTAAAAAAATATTCATAGGTCCTATTTATAGGTCTATAGGATATTTGCTATTTATTTTGTCGTAACTGGGTTAGCATTAATTCCCTTTATTTATAGGACGTTTACCCGTAGGAATAAATGAGCCATTTAATGATAGTTTTGGGCCAAAAGTACTATTGATGACAGCATAGCGTGTCATACGACTTACAATATATATGAAGAATAATTATATCTCTAGATTATATCTCTAAATGATACTAAAAGAAGACAGCAAATTGGTAGGCCTACAGTATATTCTTGACATGGTATAAGAATTATACAGGCTACGGCAAATTTCATCAGTAGGAATAGAACTTAGGCTCACCGTGCACGAAAACACTATGGGTTGGTGTTTATGACTCCTCAGACAGGCAAGTAACACAGGGTTGTCCTTCGACCTCTGGACTTGTGACAGTAGTGTCGGTACACCAACCAGTCACATTGGAGTCTATCGCATCACGTCTCCATGGCTCTACTTCAGACGACTCGTCTCCTACACCATGTCTCCGGGCCCGACAAATCACAACACAGACATAAAAATGATATCAGCAACAAAAATGTTCATTCAGCAAAAAAAAAAGAAATGAGTTGGTCTTCAATAACACGACTCCACGGCTCGGGGGCCCCAATAACAAAAATTGTCCTATTATGAAGCTTGCAGCTTCCTGCTTGGAGTCTTTCTGCCAACTGAACTATTTGTTCAGAGCCTTTTGCGTTCAGAATTCGCTACCGGGCGCTTATTGGCCAAAATTTACTGTAGCCTCTGTAAAATATCGGCATCGTTACCTAGAGACCATATGACGCTTCACAACCCCATATTTGCATGGTTCACTGGTTCCCTGAAATGTGTGCGCGTTGGATTCAGACTGGACCGCTATTAACACCCCCGCAAGAACAATACACGGAAATCCCTGTTAACAGAGTGCAAATCGTTTTAAAGATCCCCAGGGTATGAACACAGAAGAACATGCCACAGAATTTGACATAGTGAAATTAATAATAATAAAGAATATCATGATAATTCTGTGACAATAAGTATCATGTGATCACCTCATAGGTGAAATTTGGCATGTAAACATACCACTCGATCCACCCGTCACTTCACCACTCTGACTTCAGCGGAGACACGTTGTCTCTTGTCGACTACCGGTTTTCTAGTTATTTCATGCATCTGTGCACAAACCCTAACAGTGGCTTAAAGTATCTGCCTGAAATTTTCCATGTCCATACATCTCTGATGGCTTTTTCGTATCCAGGAATAGTGGCGCCACTTACAATCATTTTTGTGTCCATGACATATTTCAGCAGAGATGTTTGTACATATACATGTCTTACATGTACTTGAAAAGTAACGGTCCAGCATGGAAGCATAATACCGGATGTGTATCCCATTGCACAGGTTCGCATTAGGCCTGTACGCCTTGTTAAATATTTAACTCGGAGGAACCAACAGGCCATTTTTTGCAGATATAATTAGATCGAATAAATGAAAAGGTTATGAACTTTCATGACAAGTGGCAAGCAGAACCGAAGGGCAACACATTTATAAGACGCATTCATTAGGACCCCTAGAAATTTAAAGTTTCGATGTGTCAGCCTTTTCAGGCGGAGCGGTCCAAGGATATATAATGTTGAAGGCAGGGTTCAACAATCGAGCAAATAAGCACCACTTGTTTGAGGACAAGTATATTAATAAAATCTCATAATACTGGAGGTCCTTGAAATTAAGTGTGTTATTTATTCATTGATATTCTAGCTATTTTCATTTACCAATTAACCAGGTGTTCTGATTCGTGTGAAATCGCTTTATGAAATTCAATAAATGAAAGATCCAAATTCTTGTTAGATGAAATCAGAATAAATGTGCTTGTGCTGAATGTGTTCCCTCGTCGGTAAATAGAAATAAAATCTAAATGTAATATCACAATGAATTCAAAGGCAAAATTATATTATTATATAGAAATTTTTAAAATAATCCGGACCAGTCCCATTCATTTTATTACACAAGGGCATGTCATATTATACGTAAGTTGAGACGCAACTTCGTGGGCTTGTTCTAATTATAGTTTTATTAGCCTCGGGAGACTGGAATTTATATCGAGAATAATGTCTAGTAAAGAAAAGAGCCCAAAAGTTGCTACTTTGATACAGGTAAAGCAGGTCAATTTTCCGACTGCATTTTTACAGCTATATGAAAGAAACTGTAAACAAAATAAAGCATACGTGCGTATATATAATATAATATAATATAATATAATGGGTCATTCTCCAAAACACGTACAAACTTGAGTTACTCTAAAAAGATATATGAAAAATACATCATTTTGAATATTTTTATGATCAATATTATTTTAAATTATGAAAAAAACTACTTTATTAAATTTGAAAAGATGAACTAGCTACTAATTTAATTAATTATTTTCTACGTAATAAGATGCAAAATTTACAGATTCCTGCTGTTACCCTCCTGTTGTTCCATTACTCTACCTCATTTTACTGAAAAGTTTTGAACTTTAAAATAAAAATGTCAGTGTTTATTGATTAATGTTATTCCAAGGAATACAACACAGTAATTATGGAAGGTTTGTTGCATTGTTTGCCATAGACTTCATAGGTATTTTATCGTCGCTGATTTTTTTCTGTCAGTGGTGTAACTTAGGACAAAAAAAAAATACAAACCTGATAACTGATCCCTATAGTTTCATTTTTTTCAACACTAGATGGCCTTCTCAACATAACTGAAGAAGACCCTGAGCAGAATGGTAAGTATTGTTTAACAGTTTATTCACAATTTAGACATTATTCCTAATTTTTTATTTATTTAATATGCATGTTTTTATTCAAAGTCAGTGGTGTTCTCATTTTTTTTCTTGCTAAGTGAGTTAAATTATTAAAAATCGACTACAGGGAACTAATAATGAATGTTAACCTAGTAGCCACAAACACTCAATCTGCAAGAACAATGGTTGCTAGCAGTGGCGTAGACAGGTCTTCAGACCTGAGGGGGGATGGTAATATATATATATAGTGTGTGGGTGTTTGTGTACACGGGAAATTTATTGTATTATATATAGTAATAAAAAAATCAAAAGTGTACATTTAAGAATGAAGGAAATATCAAGCCTTCAAGGAGAAAACTCGAAAATACGAAAAATTATAGGCCAAAGGGTAATAAGTGTAAATAGCAAAATAACACAATATGCTTCGTGGATTACCTCGAGCAATTTAATAACTCTTAGTCTATCGCTCTACTTTTAGCACTGAACAAATTGTCATGCACATTATTTCATGACAGTAATATTTTGTATTTAAACAGTATTTTTTTCTGTTTCAAATTATAACCATGAGAATTAATGATCATAAGATTATCTTGATCATGATAGTATACACTGCTACATGATTTAGAATAAAACTAGTATTATGTATTCCTTTATGTATTTAAGTCTTCAAGGAGTGATATTGTCAATGAATAAATAAATGAATCTGCAACTAAATGAATACACCAATGTATAGCAAAATGAAAAATCACTCGATAAAAAAATCATAATGTCAAGAACGATAAAAAAAAATAAACGGGGTAAATTAAAATTATATTCCTTCTTAACGTGCAGATATGCGGAAAATGAAATACTCAGCAAACTCTGTGTGCAAAGCTTGATAAAATGAGTTTTATCAAGCACGGTAAATAATGAATTAAAACCCAATGGGTTGTCGGAAGTAAACTGTATAGATATATTTTTTTACCATCACTCGAGTCAATTTTCGTTATGCCATGGGATGATGATAACATAGCTGAATCAGGTAAAGCTCAGGGGAGAAACATGCTTGTTAAGTTCTTATTCTCTTAACCGGTGCAGTAAAATGTAGTATGCTTTTAACAATAATTCGTTTTTATTTGTTGTTGAATACACCATAGACATTTATAGCTACTTATTTCATACATTTACCCACAACTTACCTGAAACTTTCCCGACCTTTCAGGACAAGCCTTCATGACAGCTTGAAAGCTTGACCGAGGATTGCTCGTCGTAGTAACTCATTTTATGCAACTGAATTCCATATATTGACATTGTAATGTACATGTAATTGTTAGATACCGGTTAATTGAATAACTAGTTATCAGGTCTGGAGGAAAGAAACATGCATACATTTGACTACATTAGTAAACCGGTCTATTAGGAAAGCGCGTAATAGGGATTGAGGACATGGTCAGCTGGGGAAAGTGACAGTGAAGATTATTTCTGAAATATTGTTTGTACATTGCTATGAACGCACTTTGTCCTAAACGTGGAGGCACCGGGTGAGTCGGGTGAATAACATGGAGATTTATATCTCCCATCCCATGCTTTGGAAGGGGGCTGTTAGGCGCAAATGACAATTTTTAACACGTAATTGAATATTATGAGTGTATCTCCATTGCAGATACAAAATATACGGAAACCTGTGGTATAATTTTGAATAACAAACTAACTATCCTTGTATGTTTGACGACGCGAGACAGTTGTTACATCTAATTCCTCATAACGTTCGTTATAACTATTATTATTATTAACTGGCATGTATTTCAAAATCACTATAGTTTTGCTTTTTTCCCCTATAGAAACCGGGGGGGGGGGGGGGATGATTGTACATACCATACCCCTACCTTAAATTCTGGGGGTATGCATCCCCCCCCCTACGCCCCTGGTTGCTAGAAGGAACAAGTTATTATTCAAAATAATTGTGTTGTAAGGGATTTCTAATTCTGAGGACAGAATTTTCGTATTTTCTATCTGGCTGGGAAATTCAAAGAACCACAAAAATATATAGGGTTATAAACACAACTAAAAGCTTTAACAATTATCAAACTGCATATGGTCTTAAGTGCAAGGGATAAAGCACATACCAAGGTCAAGGTTGTCAAGGCTGACTCCTGGATGTACAGAAGATGGCGCTTTGAATCAGCAAACCAACTCTTCTGCATCAGCTGGAAGCCCAAACCCGACTGGCACCCGATCATTCTGGCCTTCACCGCGTGTGTGCTCAACAGGGGAAAAGGTCACTGACCGCCATACAGTACCCAGGTTAATGATCACCCAGATAAGGTGAAACTCAACCCAGGGTGGAGACAGGCGGGCAGTTACATCCTTCCCCCTATCGGGAAAAATTTTGCACTATATAGTGGAAAATTTTTTGTTGTAGTTTGTTTTGCAGTATCCGTCATATTGCTTATCCTTTTGGAGGGGAAGACTGGTTTTTGTTCATTATTTGGCCCAAACTAGGCCTTTGCAGTCTGTGTATAGGCTGTGAGCCGGCTACCCAACCCCTAACTCCCATGTTGGGGGGGGGGGGGGGGGGGGGGGGGAGGGGGGTTTATCCAGTGCTCGGTATCCCTGGGAGCGGGATCCCAACAGCGGACCCGTAGGGAGTTTTCTCTCCCTACACAGTACTACTGAGAATTAGGGACCAGCAGTCTGATAGTTGTTGTGGAAGTTTAGAGAAGATCTATTTTATTAGATATACATATAATACACAAGTGACATCAGATGATAATATATAATGCACAAGAATATGCATGGTTTATAATTAAAGTAACTGTTCATAAATGATCCAATACAGTCCAGTTTCTGTACATGAAAGTTCCATGTTTAAAGCCAGATATAATCCTTTGACTCAGTCTGCAAGGCTTAAACTGGCAGCACGGGGTCACTGTTTTGGTTGCTGATATTGTCATCAGGAGACAGGATCGATGTACATACCAGATTGGGCCCCCCTGAAATGAAAACCACAACAGCAGTACCTTCTCCTATAATACAAGAGTAGTATTTACAAAACTTTGACCATGACCAGCGGTGCATGGCTGATGAGTCAGTACATCTACAACCGAATGAAATATGTGTAAGTAGAGGTATTTGGGTCGGATGCTCTCTACTGCATTTTCTGCAAATGGGTAGGAAGTACAGTGAAATAATATACATGTATATATATATATATATATATATACATACACATACACATACACACCCATACATATACATATATACATACATACATACATACATACATACACACAAATATATAAACATATACACACAATACATATACACAATAGTTTATCAAACTATTATTTTTGTATTTTTTATGCACGTTTATATACATATATACATGTACAGTAAGGCTTGTATGACATTTACTGTGAATATCCCCGTTCATTTAGAATTGCATAGTTATGTTTCCTTGTATTTCTACTGCTGTGTCGAGTAAGCATAGGCCTGTGTGTATAATCATTCGAAGGCCCTGCTACAGGTTCGTCGTTTTTGGTGTGAGAGTTTGTATTCTCCCTGATGGACATAGCTTACTTAGCAAAGATTTTTATTTTCCATTTCTGTTCAACCGGGCCCTGATTTTATTAAGTGATTGGGGGGGGGGGGGATGCCCGCGAAATCCCCATTCGCTACTCTATGTAATCTAACGTCACAGTCATCGGCGATATGTCCAGGCTCTGCACATTCATAGCACTTTGGCGTTTCGCCACTCCAGGCATAAGGATTTGCGTACCTTATGTTATCTTGGCGTTTCGCAGAGGGCCTGCCTTTTCTTGGTAACGAGTCTGTCTGTGCTGTCTTACTATGGACATGTTTTGTCCTGTTACGTAAGTGACGTTTGTGTGTAGGTCTGTCCGTCCTGACCTGCGTCCAATCAGCATTTGTAGGAGCGGAAGCAACTTTTGATCGATGAACTTTCTTCGTTGCCCCACTTTGCTGGTTTTGTATGTGACATGTAGTGTTACGTTGTTCTGTAATCACCCACTGAGGGTCACATTTGGCAGTAAATGTCATAGGAATTTCAGCTTTTAATAGGACTGCCGTATTGTCCGCCAGTATTGGCGCATTAGCCTGCCGTTCAGATCTCAGTCTGTCAGGTACGCGGCTGGCTTGAATGTGGGCTTGAGTCTCAAGCCAGATGCTGTGCATTCTCTGTATTCTGCCATTTAGTGTATAAGCCATATTGAGATCAATGTGGTGTATTGGAGCATTTGGGTGTCTCCCAAATACAACCAGATATGGGGACTGGCCTGTTGCTTCGTTACGGGAGCTGTTATGAGCCCATTGTACATCACTAAGGGTAGCCTCCCAGTGATCAGGGTTATTTGCAAGTAATCTGTACAGTAGTTCTTTTACTGTCCGATTTACTCGCTCAATTTTCCCGTTAGATTGCGGGTGGTAGGCCGTAAACCTTCTGTGTTCTATGCCCACTTCTTTAAGGTATTTATCCCAAGCTGTAGCATTAAATTCTAGGCCATTATCTGTGAGGATAGTCTTAGGAGTGCCATAACGAGCAAAATATTGTTGGTGTAGGGCTGTCCATACTGACTTACATGTTTTGTCAGGGAGAGGGAATACCTCAAGGAATGACTATGAGGACGTATTTGTTGTCGTTCTCACTAGCACAAATGGGCCTATTAGGTCACAGGAGATGAACTAGAAACACTGTGATGGCATAGGCATTTCCTGAATAGCCACTCTGTCTCTGGGTGTCCTCTGCAAGGTGCAGATTGGGCAGTTGTGGATGACCCGTTGTACTGATCTTTTCAGCCCCAGAAACATGTATGCTTCATTCACCCTATGCATTGTTTTGATAACTCCTAGATGGCCAAGCTGAAGATGTGCATTTTTATGACTGTGGCGCCCCCTTGTACGGTGGCCGCAAATTATAGAGTGCCCCATCGATCAGTGTGAGATACGGATGGCCCTTTTGACCTTTCCGTTTCAGTGTTAGGAACTGTAATGTTTGTGCCTGGATAATGGCATCCAAATCGATGTCATCATACACATGTCGTGCTGTAACAGGAATTAGATGCTCAGCTTTACTGTCTTCCATGAGGTATATCATTTCTACTGCTCCAGGGGATACACAGGCTATGACTGGTGGCTCTGGCACTGGTGGAATCGGCTTTGAATTGTGCAGTCTGGACAACATATCAGCTTTTACATTCAGGCAGCCCTTTCTATACACAATTTTAGGAGAGAACTCTGCCAGTGTCAGTGCCCAGCGCTGGACCCTTGTGTTATTTATCTTTGAGGTAAACAGACTCTGCAAGGGTCTGTGGTCAGTGTAGAGTGTAAACTGGCTACCCAGGAGGTAGTGCCTTAGCTTTGTAAGGGCTACCATGACAGCCAAGCCTTCACGCTCGATGGTAGAATAATTACGCTGCGCTGGATTAAGTGTGTGGCACATACTCAATAACTCTTTCTGTGTTATTGTCATCCAGCTGGACCAGCACTGCACCTACTGCCACATTTGACGCATCAGTGTACAGGTGGTAAGGTTTTTCGGGATCTGGAAAGGCCATCACCTGAGGTGAAACAAGTAGGTCTTTCAGTTTTTGGAAGGCCGCTTCGTGATCTTGGCCTCAGTGGAATTTAGCATGTTTCTTTGTTAATGCCACCAGGGGTGCTGCAATTTCGGCATAATTCTTTACGAATTGCCTGTAAAACCCACAGGTGCCTAGCAGGCTGCGAACACCTTTTACATTTGTGGGTGCTGCCATGTTTCTTATGGCTTCAGTCTTTTCTGGATCTGGCAGTTTTCCTTCTGCTGATATAATGTGGCCCAGAAGTATTACTGCTGGTTTAGCAAAATTGCATTTTGAGGCCTTGAGTTTTAGGTTATACCGTTGAAGACAACGAAATACCTTCTGCAAGTGTTGCTTCTACTGAAGACCACAATGTCATCTATGTAGACACGGGCACAATTGTCTAACACAGCTTCTTTGAGGGCCCAACTTATGGCTCTTTGGAATGCAGAGGGCGCCACTGGAAGGCCAAAAGGACAACTGACAAACTCACAGAGTCCGCTGGGTGTGGCCATTGCTGTCAGAGGTATGCTGTCAGGATGCATTGCTAACTGGTGGTACCCAGACTTCAAATCGAGGGTGGAAAATATTGTGGCACCCTGTAAATCATAAAAAATGTCAGACAAGCGTGGGAGGGGAAACTTATCTGCCTGGATTGTCTGGTTGACCTTCCGGTAGTCGACTACCAGCCGAACTGAACCATCCATTTTGTCTACCAGGGACACAGGACTACTATAGGGTGACCTACTTGGTCTAATGATCCCTTCTTTTAGTAGTCTTTGTACTTCCTGGTCAAACACCTTTTTCTTTGCCAGGGGAACCCTATAAGGTGGGAGTGATGTGATTGTCCCATTTGTTCTAACTTTTAATGGCGGTAGACTTGAAATGGACATTTTCTCCTCTGATGAGGCGAACACATCACTAAACTGTCTCAGGACGTGATCTAAATCTGTGTCAGCATAACACGGCCTTGTGATGAAGATTTTAGTTGGTGTTCCCACGTATTCATGTGTAATCTTGAACACACGACGATACTATGTCAAGGTATCTTGTTCAAGGTCAAGGTCGGCACAGCCGCTGTTCAGTACGTCACTCCCTGAATAAGATCATGTGGTAAGTCTGGTACCACGAATAGGCGTAACCTAGTGTCAAGATTTGAGAATAACACATAGGTTATACCAGTCAGTACAAGCTTATTGCCCGTGACGGACTGGAGCCCATGGGGGGTTCCTCCAATGTGAGGTTATTATTCTTTCTGTGAAGGTTCATGAAAGTATCATGCCGCATCAACGAAACAGCCGCCCCAGTGTCAATAAGGGCTTCTAGGCTAACTTCAGCATAATGTAATTTAATGAATGGGCGTCCCTGTTGATGTCGTGATGCGGCCCTTACCAGTTTAAATGACTGTGAGGCCAGTGGGTGGGTTTGTTCAAAGTATATGTATCACCCTCATGGGATATTTCCTGAGGGGGGTCGAAAAATTTTTGTGCAATGGGTTGTACAGCATGAACTTGTTGACCAGATTTCTGAACATGACTGACCATTGGTTCAATATACCGATTATGTTGATCAGTGACACCCTTTCGACTTCTGTTCACTTGTTGTGATGCTTGTTGTTTGTGTGTTTGTGGTGGTTAACTGGTCCACGTTTGGCCCTCTTGGGCCCAAGGGGCCCATTGGCCCCAAGCATTTCTTCTTTTCAGGGTATAGGACTGGTTACTCAGATGTCCAACTGTGGAGCCGTAATAACAGACTTTTCTGTTATTCTGTGTATATCTCATGTAAGGCTGTTGTTTTCTGTGTGCTGTTTCTGCATCAAAAGGATGATGGAAACGCTTATTAATGAGATCTATGTCCCTAGGGGTTTTGTATTTCATGTCAGCCTCAGGGTCTCTTCCGAGTTTCTGAAAAGCTAAGTCATCATGCATCAGGTTTCTGGCAGTTTGCATGGCCTCATCTATATCCTTGTATTTTAGGGCTGCTCTTGCTGCAGCAGTACTACTCAGACTGCGTGCATAGTGTTCTACAATTTCCTTATTTTTGTCAGCGGGGATGGTATTTCCATACAATTCTACCACCAATTGTATGAAGGTGTCATTATGCTCCTCTAGCATTGTTTGTGATTTCTGTCTGAGCTTGGTCAGTCTGTTTTTGAGGTGATCCATGTCGTTAGGTGGCAGAAAAGTGAACTTAATATGTTGGATAACTTCCTGCCAAGTTACATTTTGCGTACTCTTTCCCTTTTCATCTGTTGTTGATTTTTTCAACATAAAACATTCAACAGACTTTGCGACTTTGCCAACTAAAGTGGATCGAATCACTTATTTGACAAAATTGTTATCATTGTCTAAGTCATTGGCAGCCGGTTTTATTTGTTCAGCATAATGTCTGATTTGTCCTGCATTACTGCTGGCACAATGGCCGATTTTGCCTATTGTTCTATCAAGATTGAATTGAAGATCAAGTAATGTACTGGTGGTTTGAACCTTATTTAAGGCCCGAGTAAGGTCTTCACGTGTGTCAGACATGTTGTTGTTTACAGTGGCTTGTACTTAGTTGCAGGTAGTGAAATTCTCTAGAACTGTTATGTGTAATATTCTCAGCTAATCATGTGAATTAAACCATAATACTCTATAAATTTGTAAAAAGCAATGTTGTTCACAAGAAAATTTAATGGGAGATATAGATAAGTGAACTAAAATTTTGTTGGATGTTTGTCTGTTTTTATTTATTTTATTTATTTAATATTTTTTATTTATTTATTTTATTTATTTATTTATTTATATTTTTTATATATTGTTTATTCATTTGTTTGTTTACCAATTATTAAAGTCAAGTGGATGGATATATATAACAAGTCAGTCACTGGCCGTTAAATATGAGGTCACAAGGGCATTTATAGCACGGGCCTGTTCGCTACTAAGCACGGTGGACTAAGGTAATTTTATCTAGCATGTATACAGAGGGATTTACATCAACAGTCGGCCTTTGAGCCAAGAGGCAGCAGGGGCTGGGTGTCCAAAGTTCAGTTCAGCATGGTGGTATGACATCTGCATCTGGTTTGTTCTTGTGTGCTGATGTTAAGATTTTATATGGGCCCTCTCAGGGCTATAAAAAGAAAGGGTAATTTAACAGGGATATTGGTTTAATAGGGATGGATATTCTTTTAATGTTCAATAGTAGTGATTCTTTAAGTAAACTAAATTTTTTTTCTTTTAAGTATGAATTTGTAAATTTATGAACATGATATATATTTATGATATTGATGATTATAAAAGGTATGAGCAAATAAGTGTATGATTACTGAAATCGAATCTGAAATGAACTTTCCCTTTATGCAACTATATAAAATTCAATTTGAGAAAAGAAATGTATTTTATAACTTCTTTTATTTTATTATAACCTTTATCTATTTATTAATGTTACAAAATTAGTTTTCCTTCTTTAATAGTTTGTATTATAGATGATCAAATGAATGGCACAAGCACAAAGAATTGTTAAATAAATGTATCACCTATGAAATCAAGTGTGTGGTTCTTCAGATTATCAATAGACAGAATGGCTGTCTTATAAGTGTACACAGTATATTGGGATGTTGGATATCCAGAATTAACCTGAACAAAGCAATTTCTCAACCAGGGTTCGTTTCCCAGCGCAAATTTCACACGCGCATAAAGGCTTATGCTCGCCAGTTGTAAGGGATTTCTAATTCTGAGGACAGGATTTTCGTTTTTTTTTTTTTTCTATCTGGCTGGGTAATTCAAAGAACCACAACAAATATGTAGGGTTATAAACAAAACTAAAAACTTTAACAATTAAACTGCATATGGTCTGCATAAGTACAAGGGATAAAGCACATATCAAGGTTGTCAAGGCTGACTCCTGGATGTACAGAAGATGGCGCTCTGAATCAGCAAACCAACTCTTCTGTCTCAGCTAAAAGCCCAAACCCGACTGGCACCCGATCTTTCCGGCCTTCACCACGTGTGTGCTCGACAGGGGAAAAGGTCACTGACCGCCATACAGTACCCAGGTTAATGATCACCCAGATAAGGTGATACTCAACCCAGGGTGGAGACAGGCGGGCAGTTACAGTGTGACTGGTCAGTAGTGTGTGAGTTTCCTTGATAACTCCTTTGATAAGAATCAAATCGGTCCAGGTATTTCAGACGAATAATCCACTGTGAATTAACATTTACACATTTTCCGTTAGTCTGTTGTGACATTTGTAAAAATTATCTTCAGGTTAAACAGAGGATTGTTCAGATAACAACAAGATACAATTTTCTATCAAACATTTTTATCTATTCCAGTGATTTAAACATACCCTGTGAAGTTAACCTTTAAAATATCTAACATTCCTGTTCTAACATCAATTTGCGTGGATACTGAATAAAGATTTCATTTACTGAAGGAGGGTTCTAAGAAAAATTAAGCAGGTTGGTGTAAGTTATTTAGTGGTGTTACTCAAATGTCACTGGTGTTTCATGTTAGTCAGTGGTGTTATAAGGAATAAATCTTATGAAGAATAAATAAATTTTAGGTTAACCAGCTTTTAACCAGCAGTTAAATCAGCTGTGGGCATTGTAAGTTAAAATAATTATGGGTAATGCATACAAGAGATTTGCAATTCAATTATTAGTGCGGCGGCTAATGGAAAAATTGTGCAAATTGTGATAAAAGTACCAAATTTGGTACAATTGTAGTATTGTACACTGGCTTTCGTTTAAGAAATAGTTCCACGAAATATTCATGGTATTTCAGGGGTGGATCCTGCAATTACTTTGGGGGTACTGATGAATAAATTAAATAATTGATAAATAATGTCTAATCTAAAAGTGTTCGATCAAGGCCTTTATTTTGCAGTACATGGGATACAGAAGTCTGGTGATGCTAAAACTTTACTTTCAAGTGAAGTTAATTCAGTTTAACAAGCGACCAGAGTAATGGATCAGGATGTATTTATTTATCAAGTATTGTGCAGAACTAACATGGATATAATTATAACTATTTATGTTTGTCAATCAGCTTACTATATTTAGCAAGTTATTTATTCAGTAAAATGTTTCGGAACTCTGCTTATCTACTTTTCCTGTTCATATGAAAGTCTAGGCCTATTGAAATACAGACCTGTCAGAATTCCAATATGGCCACCACAGCCCAATCGCTGATTTTCTTTCGCACGTGATAACTCAACAACAACAACATACTTCAGCTTTCCCAAATTCACAGGGATGATCGGTACATACGAGGGCTTCAGACCTATTGGAAGACAGACTTGTCGGAATCAAATATGGCCACCAGATCATAATGGGTGATTTTCTTTCGCACCGGATATCTCAACAAGAACATGCTTGATCTTCATCATTTTCTCAGGGATCATTGGTGCCTATACGGACACAACCCCTTTCCAAAAACAGACCTGTCAGAATTCCAATATGGCTCCCAGAGCACAATTGCCGATATTCCCTTAAGCACGATATCTCGACAAGAACAAGCTTGATCTATCTCATTTACACAGAGATGATCGGTACCTATAAGGGCTCCATCTCTATCGAATTGCAGACCTGTCGAAGTTCAAATATGGCCACCAGAGCACTATCTTTGATTTTCTTTCGCAACAATATGCTTGATCTTTCTCAAATGCACAGGGATCATTAATTGGTGCCTATGAGGGCTTCTGACCTGTTGAAAATCGATTTGCTCAAAATCAAATATGGCCAACAGACTACAGTCTGTGATTTTCTATTGCACACATTATTTCAGACATATCTTCTTTAATATTATTTGAACCAGTAGGATTTTTCCCTTATGCATATGGATAAAAACCTATTTCTGTTTGTCATATTTTTCAACTTAAACTTAACCCCCCCCCCCCCCTGTGTAAACTAGTCCAGCACTAGCAGAAATGCTAATGCAGAAATAGCAACATGGAATGCACATGGACTTAAGAACAAAATTAAATCAGTAGAGTTGATAAATAATCACTGTATTGTATGTATCACTGAAACATGGGCAACCACGGATGATGAATTTTCTGATGCATTCCACGTATACTATGGTTATTGAATAGTCAGGAAGAGTACAGCGAGAGGAGGGGTTTTAGTTAACGTGCAACAGAAATTAACGGGTATGATGGTACCTTAATTAATGAAGATAAAGATTTGGCCATAGTTTGCTGCTATATTGCACCAGCAGGTTCATCATTCTATGTGAATGAAGATGAAATAAATGGTATCAACAGGCTGAAAAATTTATTGGTAGGTACTTTAGCAGAATTTGATTAATTTAATGTAATTCTCCTTGGTGATTTTAATGCTAGAACTGTAAATATAACAGATATACCAGATTTACCAGGAGACTTAATTACGTGTTTAACTCCTTTTTGTAGCAGTGTAGTTGATTATGTAATCGTCAGTAGCTGTCTACTTCATAAGGTAGATGGATCCAGTGTATTATCAGATGATCCGTTCCTTTAAGCTGTTCACTTAATATTATCAGACCAAGGAAAATGCTTTCACATATGCGAACTGACAAAATGGGTAAAATTTTATCAGACTGATGAAGATAAAACAACTATTTCAAAATCATTAGAACAAACAGACATGGGGTAATAGTAATAAGTAATAGTAATAGTAATAGACTATTACAGCTTTTTCCATGTAATAGTAATAGTAATAGTAATAGACTCAAAAATTTTCGCTGTAATAGTAATAGTAATAGAAACAGAAGGCAAAGTAATACTTTCTATTTACTTTCTATTACTTCCTGTGAGCCCCTCGATCATGAAGCATACCAGCAAATAATGCTGAACACACTCAATTCTTGTCCAGGAATTGCCCAGGAAGTGCCTATTGTTGAGGCAAGCATGGGCCAGCTGCCACACTGCTGGTGACCACTGGTGCTTATTGTTAATGACAGACACAGTATAAGAAAATTGTGTAGGTAACTGGATGATATAGGTGCTTCTAATATTAATATATAATATATAAATGTGATTGCAGTGCTAGTTTATAGCACTCATGGCTGCGCAAAGTCTAGAATCCTCCCATCAGTTTATGTAATAGTAATAGTAATAGTAAAAGATACCCCAGTAATAGTAATAGTAATAGTAATAGTAATAGAAGATAAAATGTGGTAATAGTAATAGTAATATCAGAAATTGAAAGTAATAGTAATAGTAATAGTAATAGTAATAGAACAACTGTAATAGACCCCATGTCTGAGAACAAATAGAATGTGTGTTACTTTTCAACACATTTAATGAAACCTTAGAAACATATCCGGACAAAGCAAGTGAATTATTGGTTAGTATTTATCAAAATATATCCTACAGAAATAAACAAAACTTCCGAGACAACATGAAACTAAAGCAACCAAAATGGTGGGACATAGAATGTGAATTTTGGAAAAATGAAAAATTATAGCTTTGAATAAGTGTAGATGTACAATATCAGATGGCGACTTACTTAATTATTAACAAACAAAACAGAAATTTAAAAAATGATGTGAAGAAAGGAAAGGCAATCATCCAAGCCTCAGAGGAGCAAAAGGTGATAGGTGCAAAGGACACTGATTCCATGTGGAAAAACATGAGATTTTTAAATAAAAAGAAAATTGTTACAACAGTAGAACTGGTACGTTGGTACAAACATTTTAAGGAACTTTTGAATTCATCAACACTTGAAATTAATCAAGAGTTTAAGAATCATACTCTGGAATATTTAAAAAAAAATGATACAGTGCTTGATGGACTCATAACACCTTGTGAAGTACAGAAAGCCATAAATGAAATGAAAAGAGGAAAGGCCATAGGGCCTGACGGGATAATGGTAGATATATTGAAAGATAAATATAGTCACATATCGTCTCATATATTACAATTATATAATAGTGTATTAGGAAATGATTTTTCCCAGGCTCTTGGAGCGAAGCATTTATTGTACCAATTCACAAAAAGGCTTCCACCATAGATGCTAAAAAAATTATATATAGAGGTATTTCACTGCTTAATACCGTGGGTAAACTATTTACAAAAATATTGGCAAACAGAATTCAAAAGAATGTTGATCAAGCTTGATTCTTATGTGAAGCACAAGTTGGCTATAGTAAAGGTTATTCAACAGAAGACCATACATTTTCTTTAATGGGGTGTGTGCAGAAATATTTAACAAAAAAGAAAAGAAGGTTTTATTACACTTTTATTGATTTTTCAACTGCTTTTGATAGTGTACAACATGATTGTGGTATGTTTCAGTTAAAACTGTGATAAAAGGGATACTCTTTTTTTTCTGTCAATTATGGCTTAAAAGTTAATTTAGGAAAGACAAAAATTATGTTTTTTTAGACACGTGGGTTCATTAAAAAGATTAGAAAAATGGCACTATCTAAAATACTCAAATTGAAATGGTAAATGACTATAGATACTTAGGGGTAATATTTACAAGTACATTGTCATGGCATAAAACAAAGAAAGCGCAAGCAATGCAGGCTGAAAGAGCAGTGACTCTCATAAAAAACTTTTATAGGAAATAGTTGTTTATAAATGAGCCAGCTATTTTATCTACAGTGGAACCCCACAATTACGACCACCCTGGGGACTGAGCAAAGTGGTCGTAATTTGGGGGTGGTCGTATTTGTGAAACTCGTACCGTGGTCGCATATAACACGCTGATATTTAATGTGTATCAGAGTTTATCTATTGCATATCTTTAATGTGAATTATAACAAAATATTTTACTTTACGGATGACCCTTATTATGAATGTTTTTTGTGTGTACCTGAACATATTTGTTCATGATAAAAATTAATATACATGTACACATACTTAGTGATTATAAATAAATTTGTGACACACAAAGTTTGATCAGGTCTTGGGGAGGTTTACCTGTAGCCTCAGACCAGTTTTCTAATTATTCAGTCAAATTTTGTGATTCTCACTCTATATTTTTATAATACAGATATTATGAAACACGATCAAAACAGGCTATACAACAAAGGTTTTTTTTTTACATTTTGATGTTTGGATAATCGAGATTTATGAATCGTCTTTGCATTCGGCTTCAAATAAATTGTCCTGAGCTTGAACTTTTTCTCTTGTTTTGAATCTTAAAATTTTACAAGGATATATATATATATATATATATATATATATATATATATATATATATACATGTATTTGATTGAATGGTTACACCGGTATTATCATATGGTTCAGAACTGTGGGGCTATGAAAGATGTAAAATAATTGAAAAGGTGCAATATAATTTTTGCAAGTACACTCTAAAAATTAGCTCTTCAGCTCCGAACGCAGCATCATTGAGAGAGTTTGGAAGGCATCCAATGTATGTCGGTCAGTTATTAAAATGTGTAAAATACTGGACAAAACTAGTACATTATGGTAATAATATCCAAAGCGTATATATAACATGCTGTTTACTCTAGATATGAATGGAAAAAACAAACATGGGTTACTCATATAAGAAGCAAAATATGCAGCGCAGGTTTTGGGTATGTGTGGATGAATTAAGAAGGAGACATTAGAAGTAGGAACATTAGAATATTTTTAGCTAAAATTAAGGAAAGAATTATTGATATGGTAGAACAAAACTGGTCTTGTGATGTAAAAGTAAATACTAAATTAAATTTACATGGTACTTTTAAATCCATGCTATCAATTAATGGAGAAATATTTACTGTGTTTGACTAATACCAAGCATAAACAAGCGCTGGCCAGATTGAGATGTTGATGTCATGATTTGATAATTGAAAAGGGAAGGTATACGCAAATTGATAGAGTTTGTTGGTTTTCAAGATTTGTTTGTAGAAATAAAACTTTAAAACGCTGTTTAGTTGTACATTTACGATAACATTTTAAAAGAATGTATCCTGATAATTAAATATGATCCGCCCCTCATTATTAAATATGATCCGCCCCTGGAAATTCAGGGGTTCATTTCAGTGCTCATATGGAAATGTCCATCAGCTCAATACAAACAACAGATATTTTGCACTAAGAACAATAAAACTGTACATGATTTTAAGCACGAAGCAACATACACATTGTATGATGAAATATGTAATGTTTATACAGTGAACCCATACTACGTAAGTAGTAACCCCCTCCCCCTTCTCATTGCCCTCCCCCACCGTCTCCTATATTCATCAAAGGAGACATCGACGAGATGTGAATTGAGAACAGTGATTAAAAACCTTACTTTAAAACAGAAGATTTATGGATTTATGTCATATTTAACAATAAATTAACTTCAGTTAACTACATGTCGTTGAATGGCAATTAGTCATCTTTTAATTATAAATGTTTACATTAATGAGATCACAAAGGTAATTTTACATTTCTCATGATGATGTTAATTAAATAGAACCAAATATTCCAAAATTTTACCCGATCTATAAGGAATGTATAAGATGTAATGTAACTTTGATGATCTTCCGTGTATTTTTCATATAAATTTGAGTACCCCAAATTAAACATAGGATCCGCCCCCGTTACACTGAGAAGATTTGGTGGAACTAATAAAAAATGTTAATGTATTATCCAAACTTCATCTCCACAAAATTTGGTACTTTTATCACAATCTGAACAATTCTTCTGTATTTTGCCGTTAACCGCTGCACTATGTACAACTAATATTTTCAGTATTTTAAACTTTCTCCTGTCAGCACAGGCTCTTCAGTGCTACATGGCCTTCAGATTTACTGATGTTTTTATTCATTTTCAGAGGGAATAATTGGTGTTAACATTCATTACAAGAATGACACCAGTTGAGGTGAACTGCCAAAGAGCTTTGATTTTTACTTTAAAGTTTAAGTTTTACGTCAATATTTAGTGCCGGAAACACCACTAACATGAAAACTGAGTCTTGATGAACTTTCAGGTAAAACGGAATTTTATTTAACATAGATCAAATATAGATAAAATATATAGGTCTATGTATATATATTCATTTGTGTGCGTGTTAAAACAAGGGACCCATGGGTCACGGCGCTCAGCTGTTATATATGATAAAAAATATGATTTGGGAAAGAGGCACATGCTTGTTTTGTGTGGTAATAAATATGCTTTATTATGAGTTGTTGGTGTTTAGCTTATGTATGATTTTGATAGTATCTTTGGAGACAGGGAAGAGGATTGATTTCATTTATTTTTATTAGCAAATGGAGTGCATTCATGAATACATTTTGAAAGTATCTGCACTGGTATTCAAATACTTTCATTTTTACCTGAATTCCCATTCTTATGCAATAAATTTTTTTAATGCAGTACATATTCATATTAGTATTCAAATACATTTGCAAAGCATTCGCACCATGTCTAGTATTTATTCAGTTTTAGCCAAACAAAGATGTTGAGAATCCAGAATATACAAAATTCACAAATTTAAATAATGATCATAAGTACCTGGTTTTATGGCTTTTATTTATATTAAAAAAAAATAAATGTAATATATTCACTTTGGACTACTTTCACATCAATCTACACACTAGACACAGTAGGAATCTAGATAAATATTATCAACTGCATCTTTGTCTATCATTAATTTTCTTCATATGATCCCTAATGATTAGTAATGAATAATATGATTTATTTTTTTATCATTAAAATTTCACTGAAAAATACCATAGGTGACTGCATGGTGTTATTTGGAATAACATTGACATTGACATTCTATCCATCCATACAAGATTCTTACATCATCAGTAACTGCAAGTTAATTTTCTGTTACTCATCAACTAACAAATTCCTTTTCTATTAATTTTTCTTTAATTTGTTATAAAAAAATACAAAATTATTAATTTATTGTTATGTTGTTTTTCAAACCAACTACTAGATGAGTTGGGTTGGACACCTGGATCAACTGTGGCTGGGCATTAGCTACTTGGCTGCCCCAGTGTAGGCTTCGCTCAAGCATGCATAATCTGATAAAAGGTCAACAAGGTCAACATACAGGTGACTGAAGAGGGGCTGGATTAAGCCTGGGTCTGATATGGTCTCATAAAAACATTAATAAAAGCTACAATATTTGGCCAATTTCTTTCAGCTTTCTAAACTACAAAGATGAAATCCTTATGTGTGCATGATATGAAAAATTCAGAACTAATTTTTGGTATTCAATTGAATCTTGATAAAATAATGTTACATCCCTGACAAAAATTCTCTAGCTTCAGCAATCCTCTTGTTAAGGGAGTAAATATATTTCTTGATTTTTTACTGCATTATGTTTGGGCCCATAACTTAATACAATTACGCAATACTGACATCATTTCTGGCAATGTGCATAGCAAATGTATAGAAAAATATGTATATTATATATGATCAAAGTCAGATCAGTGGTTTTGATATTAGGCAGTCTTACAGTGTAACAATGGATTTTTAATGGAAAAATTGAAGTTTTTCATTAATATTTCGAAGGAATTAAGTCCTAGTGATCAAATTCTTGGCATGGTAGGGGATTTTGGAGACATCTTACTGTATGCTAAATTTAAGGAACTGAGAGCTGAAGCTGGGGAGCTGAGCTCTTGCAAACTGCATAACACTAGCTTGATGTAAACAATATGTTACATGGTGCTTGAAAACTTGAATAAAATCTACCGTTTTTGATCAACTGGTTTCAAATTTTTGGTGTTAACAGACAAAATGCTAACAAAAACATGCTGTGAAAATTAAATCCACAGTACTTACAGGAAAAAAACGTGCCATGGTCAAACTTGGGCAAAATTTAAGGTACCAATTTTATATTTTTGCCAATATTTAAAAAAATTTAACAGATTTTGATCTAATTTTTGGTATACAATTAAATTTTGATCAATTAAAGTTGTATTACTGAAAAAAATCCCTACCTTTAACACTTTTGGTCTTAAGTGACCAAATATCTTTCCTGATTTTTTTACAAAGTCCATTATGTTTGGGCCCATAACTTTTTAAAATTAAATAATACTGACTTAATTTCTGGCATGTACATAGGAACTATATAGAGGAATATTTATGGTAAATAATATAGATATGAAGGAAACCAGATGAGTGGTTTTGATATTAGGCAGTCCTGAAGTGTGAAAATAGATTTCTAATAAAAAAAAATTGAGGGTTTTAAAGGAACGAAGGAACGAAGTCCTATTGACCCAATTTTCGGCATGGTAGGAGATTTTGGGGACATCTAACTTTGTGTCGAATTTCAAATTTGTAGGTGCAATGGTGTCGAAACGTGCCAGTCTTATGGACGGACATCCGGACGGACGGACGACGGACAATGGACCACGACTATAGCCCAGATGACTTACAGTCAGCTGAGCTAAAAACGGTCTTGGAAGACTTGGTTAATAGTCCGAAATGTGCTCGAACGCACCGTCTAGCATTCCAGAACGCACCACCCCGTGCTAAAACCACGCTACTCCTCTGAGGAGGCTATTTTAACACCACCAGTCAACAAATTTATTTTTTTAGAAACCTGTGGTGGTAACTGATGCGGAATCACATCTGTGACCTATCACAATGTTCAGCAGAGCGAATCTAATTAATGGGGAGGAGATGGTGTTTACAGATATTTCAAGGCTGTGCTACTTTGTCATTTTTGTCTGTGTGATATTTTACCGTTTAAGGTCCCCCCCCCCCCCAACGTGGCAGCGAGTAAACAATATATAGGCCTTGTTACTGCTTAAATTATGTTGCCATAACAACAGGTTTGCACTTTTAATGAAAAAGGGAAAATAGCCAGGAAGTAACAAAGTTTGTTTCATGATGGATATAGACGAAGTCTATGAGAAAATCGGCCAGTTTGGCGTACATCAAAAGAAGATTTTTGCAGCTATCGGGTTCCTGAACATTTACTTTTCGTTTCACATGTTACACATGGTGTTTATAGGCGCTGAACCACACTTCTACTGCACTAACAGCAAGAAGATGTTTGAGGGATGTCCCACCGATAACACCACGTGCGTCAAGGCTGTGTTTTATGGAAGCAATTTTACTTCTATAGTTTCTGAAGTAAGTGTCTGACAGTCTGATGTCAGTGATGATAGAATGATCCTGTGTTCTTTTGGTTGGTTAGCTTGTCCTGACTATAGTCCTTTCCAGCACCCCTGTCCATCTGTTTTTCGCGATAACTTTTTTGCCAGTTAAAGAATGCCAAAACTGTTCCCCTTAGGGCAGAAAGAGGAAAATGCGTAATTAACTATTATGGAAATAATAGCCTACCTAATGTCATTTTCCTGTAAACAATTTAAAACCATTTTATTAGGAACTAGTCTGTTCTGTAGCAACATCTTGCCACCAATCTATAAAATGGGCATGGCAGGGAACTGTGATGATGTCATAACAGACGTGACGCACAAAAGAGGCACCTATTTCAGGGAACCAATTAATCAGGAGCTGTTGCCTCTGTATACAGCAAGACTTTTATTCTCCATATGCATGCATTTCTTTGTTGCGTCACATATATATATATATATATATATAAAAGCATATATTTCCTCTGCAGATAATTGAAAAAAAGGTCTAATTCAATGTTTCAGTTACATTTTTTACAAAGTTGAAAATTTCAAATAAAAAATACAATCTCTACCCTATAACCTTGGAATATAAAAATAATTCTTTAGAAATTTTAGCTCAGCTGACTATAAGTCATCTGAGCTATAGTTGTGGTCCATTGTCTGTCTGTCTGTCCGGATGTCCGTCCGTAAGACTGGCACGTTTCGACACCATTGGACCTACAAATCTGAAATTCCCATTCAGTTAGATGTCCCCAAAATCTCCTACCATGCCGAAAATTGGGTCAATAGGACTTCGTTCCTTCGAGAAATTAAGGAAAAACCTCAATTTTTTTTTATTAGAAATCTATTTTCACACTTCAGGACTGCCTAATATCAAAACCACTCATCTGGTTTTCTTCATATTTACCATAAATATTCCTCTATATAGTTCCTATGTACATGCCAGAAATTAAGTCAGTATTATTTAATTTTAAAAAGTTATAGGCCCAAACATAATGGACTTTGTAAAAAAATCAGGAAAGATATTTGGTCACTTAAGACCAAAAGTGTTAAAGGTAGGGATTTTTTTCAGTAATACAACTTTAATTGATCAAAATTTAATTGTATACCAAAAATTAGATCAAAATCTGTTAAATTTTTTTAAATATTGGCAAAAATATAAAAATGGTACCTTAAATTTTGCCCAAGTTTGACCATGGCACGTTTTTTTCCTGTAAGTACTGTGGATTTAATTTTCACAGCATGTTTTTGTTAGCATTTTGTCTGTTAACACCAAAAATTTGAAACCAGCTGATCAAAAACTGTAGATTTTATTCAAGTTTTCAAGCACCATGTCACATCAAGTTTACATCAAGCTAGTGTTATGCAGTTTGCTAGAGCTCAGCTCCCCAGCTTCAGCTCTAAGTTCCTTAAATTTAGCATACAGTTAGATGTCTCCAAAATCCCCTACCATGCCAAGAATTTGATCACTAGGACTTAATTCCTTCGAAATATTAATGGAAAACTTCATTTTTCCATTAAAAATCCATTGTTACACTGTAAGACTGCCTAATATCAAAACCACTGATCTGACTTTGATCATATATAATATACATATTTTTCTATTCATTTGCTATGCACATTGCCAGAAATGATGTCAGTATTGCGCAATTATTTTAAGTTATTGGCCCAAACATAATGCACTTTTTAAAAAATCAAGAAATATATTTACTCCCTTAACAAGAGGATTGCTGAAGCTAGAGAATTTTTGCCAGGGATGTAACATTTTTTAATCAAGATTCAATTGAATACCAAAAATTAGTTCTGAATTTTTCATATCATGCACACATAAGGATTTCATCTTTGTAGTTTAGAAAGCTGAAAGAAATTGGCCAAATATTGTAGCTTTTATTAATGTTTTTATGAGACCTTGTCAGACCAAGGCTTAATCCAGCCCCTCTTCAGTCACCTGTATGTTGACCTTGTTGACCTTTCATCAGATTATGCATGCTTGAGCGAAGCATACAATGAGCCAGCCAGGCAGCTAATGCCCAGCCACAGTTGATCCAGGTGTCCAACCCAACTCATCTCGTAGTTGTTTTGAAAAACAACATAACAATAAACAATAAATTAATAATTTTGTATTGGTTTTTTATAACAAATTAAAGAAAAATTAATAGAAAAGGAATTTGTCAGTTGATGAGTAACAGAAAATTAACTTGCAGTTACTGATGATGTAAGAATCTTGTATGGATGGATAGAATGTCAATGTCAATGTTATTCCAAATAACACCATGCAGTCACCTATGGTATTTTTCAGTGAAATTTTAATGATAAAAAAATAAATCATATTATTTATTACTAATCATTAGGGATCATATGAAGGAAATTAATGATAGACAAAGATGCAGTTGATAATATTTATCTAGATTCCTACTGTGTCTAGTGTGTAGATTGATGTGAAAGTAGCCAAAAGTGAATATATTACATTTATTTTTTTATATAAATAAAAGCCATAAAACCAGGTACTTATGATCATTATTTAAATTTGTGAATTTTGTATATTCTGGGTTCTCAACATCTTTGTTTGGCTAAAACTGAATAAATGCTAGACATGGTGCGAATGCTTTGCAAATGTATTTGAATACGAATATGAAGATGTACTGCATTAAAAAATTTTATTGCATAAGAATGGGAATTCGGGTAAAAATGAAAGTATTTGAATACCAGTGCAGATACTTTCAAAATGTATTCATGAATGCATTCATGAATATATTCTATAATTTTATTTCAATAATCATTTCAGTTATATTTTATTTTAAAAAATCATATGATTTTCTTATTATTTTTTTTAAATAAAAATTATATTGGCACAATATTTGTTATTAAATTATAATAAATAATTAAACTCTTTTATCATATGTGCTGCTTATAAGTTATATGGCCAAGTCAAAATCTGTGAGACAATAGCACTCCATTTGCTAATAAAAATAAATGAAATCAATCCTCTTCCCTGTCTCCAAAGATACTATCAAAACCATACATAAGCTAAACACCAACAACTCATAATAAAGCTTATATTTATTACCACACAATACAAGCATGTGCCTTTTCCCCAAATCATTTTTTATCATATATAACAGCTGAGCGCCGTGACCCATGGGTCCCTTGTTTTTCACAAACATTTATATTTAAACAAATGAAATATATTGAGATGTTACACCTATTTTTTATAAATATAAAAAAGGGAAAGAGCTACAAAATCAAAAGCCCACTAAATAAACATACATAAATACATATATATATATATATATATATATATATATATATATATATATATATATATATATATATATATATATATATGTATGTATATAGTACACCAACAAAATTGTACTCAGTAGCAAAAAGGACCCAATTAGACACTATCAGACCCGTTTTGACCTTAGATATTCCCATCAGTCCCCATGAAAACAAATGGGACTTTTGAATTTAAAGATGCCCCTAATAATCATATATCATCTTATCCTATAAATGGTTTTATTTCTGGTATCACCTCTCCCTTTTCATAAATGAATGGATTTTGATATTTCAATTTTATACATGATAGTTGTTCATATGTTTGTATTATGAAGTTTATAGAAGAATATTGGTACCTGTGGTTTCATCCATCAAATGAGGGAGCTCCTAGGTAGTTGTTAAGGGTCCTGAATTATTAACATATCCTGTGAGCTGATGACCTTCCTGGCATAGTTTGCGTACCACAACTGTTAATTAACTGTGTGTAACTGTAATTAAGCAAATGTGTGGCATTATAATGAAAAAAAAATTTTCCACATTCATACTTTTGAAAAATGGTAAATAGAAGACTTATTAACCATGAACTAGAGAGAAGTGTTTTACATTCACTTGTTGGTGGATATTTGTACATTTATGGAAAAGGATTTATCTGGAAAATATTAGGGGCAACCTTATCACAGTATAAAATGAAACCTACAGATCTTACTTTTTGTTGACTTTTAGCTTTGTGAAAAACTTAATTGAAACATTAAATTAGACCTTTTTTACAATTATCTGAATAGAAAATATGTATCATAAAGGGTTATCATTATATAACAAGGTGTGATGGGGTGTGATTGGTTGATTATTCTGGTTTTTTGCCGGGTGGAAGTGGGTGTAGTTGCTGCTGTTTGTCTGCTTCCACTCTGGGGGCAGCCTGCCCATCCTGCTGGATGGCTGCCAGTAGCTTGGGATCTGTTCACTTGGTTTATATGGCATTGCCAAAATGTTCAAAACCTGATCTATCTTTCATTATTTACCAAAGAATATTTATTCTGTTTTTTGTTTACTCTAAAAGTTACCCTTGGACTGGGGCCCCCCACAATTCCACCTGGCTATGTATATACAGTATGTACCACTTGACCCACAGGGGGTCAAGTGCTACAGCAGAGTATGATGAGAGTTTATCTCTAGATCATTGGACAGAACTATATATACATTTGGGCACATATTCCTTGTGAAGCATGAGCACACCAAATAACCCCTACATATTATAATTAAGACAGATGTTAGGACTCTGTTGGGACCAAAATTAGTGCCGAATGATCAGTATATCTGACAGGGCTGGGGCCAGGTACATGTGACAGTACCTACCATCTAAGACACTATAAATACACTAGTTGTCACCTTAGAATCATTCATCCTTTTCATCCATTAATTTGGAGTTGATCCTTCGATGTTTCTGTTGTACAGCCGTAAGAAATGTCAAACGTATTTAAATAGCACACTTATTTATCTATTCTGTAAGACTTGTGGTGCTTCCTTCAGTTACTCCATTTTATGCATCTTTGTTTATGTATTTTCTAGAAATATTTGCATGACCCATGCTAACAACTTTTATTTTCTATAATTTTTGTGTGACCACCCAGGTGGGTAATACTTAACTCTATCTTTTTCAGTGGGAATTAGTTTGTGAAGAAAGCTACAAGTCACCCTTCGTCCAGAGTTTGTTTATGTTTGGTGTCTTGATCGGAGCCTTTATTATTGGAATCCTCTCTGACAAGTATGGCCGTCGCATCACCCTTTTCGTTGGAGTAGGCTGTTTGACCATGTTTTCCCTGGCTGGGGCGTTTGCATTGTCGTACAGCATATATTGTGGTATCCGCTTTATCGTTGGAATCTTCTGTGGAGGTTGCATCCTGGTGTCCTTTGTGTTGCTGTCTGAAGTCATTGGGTCTGAGAAACGTGCCACGACAGGGATTCTGATGGCCGTGTGGTTCGCTGTGGGTATCATGATATTTTCTCTGCTTGCTTATTTGATCAGAGGATGGAGGGCTTTATCCATCACTGTGACTTTACCAGGCCTGAGCATTGTTTTCTTCTATTGGTAAGTACTGTCCTCTTGTTGTAATATATGGGCCATACTGATACTGATTCAGGCATTAATTACTAGCATTGTCAGTTTATTATATAAATCATATACCAGTGCTGTCACTTTATTATATAGCATATTAGTAACTAGCACTGTCACTTAATGATAAATCATACAGGTTGCACTGTCACTTAATGATAAATCATACAGGTTGCTGCACTGTCACTTAATGATAAATCATACAGGTTAAATTTAATGGTTCTTATTGTGTATCTTGTCTGTGAGCTGTTGACTGGATGCGACTTATGTTTGTCTTCCATCTGTAATTCATCTTGTAGCAGCTTTTCTCAGTAGTGGATGGATTGATTCTTATGAAATTTTGTGTTTTTTTATCCAAGCAAGATAGAATATTTGGTGTCACAACATACTTGATCCTTTCTGTTTTTTTTTTACTTGGACATTTGTAACTACTTGGACATTGTATTCATGGTGTGACTAACCAAACAATCAGAGATTGTACATCATCCCTACATTTTTGTCAGCCATCATGCAGATTTGAAGAATGTCTACCTCTGCTTTAAAAAGCCCCCTGAAACTGTCACTACACATTTTAACTATAACTGTTTTAACTGAAAAATAAATTCTTGCAATGAAATATCATCATACTTGATGTACTCAAATCAAATGGCTTGTACACTAGAAAACAAGCATCATTAAATTGTTTTTGAAAAATTAAATATATATATGTGTGTTTGTGTGTGTGTGTGTGTGTGTCTTATTTGTTTGATTGAGATTGGTGTTGCAGGCTCCTTCCAGAGAGTCCTCGTTGGTTGTTGAGTCGGGGGAATCAGGAGAAGGCGGCAGAGGTGCTGGAGACGATCGCTGCCAAAAACAGAGTCACAAATATCAAAGCTGTTGAGCTAAACCCACTGCCAGTCCCAAAGGCCCCATACACCCTCATAGACGTGTTCAAGCATGGGGAACTCAGGAAGAGGACACTGATACAGATCTACGCATGGTGAGGCCTGAAATCTCACTGACAGAGACTATTGATTTAGCAGTGAGATGTAATATTACTAAAGACAGAGACTATTAATTTAGATGTTTGTGCTGTGAGATGTAATGTTCATATGGACTTTCAATTCAGTCTTTCCAACATAACAGTTAAACATTGAAGAAATCTTGGTTAAAGTTATATCTCTTGATACCACATCTGATACTTAATAGATTTAAACAGATTTGTGCCTGCCTATGCTTCTTTTAATTCATGGTCTACTGTGATGTGACTAATGACTTGTTAGCGAACCTGTGAGCTTATGCGATGGTGCGGCGTTGTGTGTCGTGCGTCATCTGTACGTTAACCATAGCTATCTCAAAAATGGCAGAAGCTTGCATCACCAAATTTTTTGCAAATAATCAGTCATCTGAAAAACTCTATCGGATTTTGTTTATTTTTTTTTCTAACTGCATTTTCTTAGATTTTATAGGGAAAAAGCAAAAAAAGCTTTAAAAATCTTCTTCTCAAAAACTGTCCAGCCAAATTGTCCAATATTTCACAGAAATGATCCCTGGAACAATATCTCTCAAGTTTGTTAGAATGGTTCCAGTTTGGAGATTTTTGGCCAAGTTACAGGAGGTTGAACTTAGTCATCTGTCCAAAAAAACACACTAAAATTAAAATCTCAGAAACGGCTGGAGCTATAATCACCAAATTTTATACCAATGTTTGTCACATATGTCATATCTGAAATTGAGGTATTGGTAGCGCCACCTAAATTGATGTGTTTTTTACTAGTGAAAATGTAATTTTAAACTCTTCTAGCTTATACCCTAATTTATGATGAAACTGTTAAGCTGATTGGTTTAAACTTTACAAGAATTATGCTATGGTAGGGTTCTGCCAGTTCTATAAGATTAGATTGGGTAAATATAGCTTTAAAAAAGCATTGTAGCCAATTGAAAAAGGCTTTCTGTGTTTGAAAACAGATTTGACAACATGCTGAATTTCAACAGCCAAGTCAAGAGGTCACTCAGTACAAACAGGTGGGGTCCAGACATCACCATGGCAACTGACCTGGCTGGGGGGGGGGTGTCTACACAATGTGTCTAGATGTCTAGACACAGCGTCTAGACGTTTAGACACAATGTATAGATGCTGAATTCCCAGATTATTGGAACTATATCTTTCAGAAAAAACTTGGTTTGCATTTTATGCGAATTGAGTTTTTCATCAGGTCACATGTAAACTGCTGCGCCCTTATTTTTTGTTGACCTCTGACCTTTTCTTGCTGCCCAGCGTCCATTTGTGCGTCTGTTTCCACACATAAACCCACATATCTCAGGAACCGTTAGACCGATCATGCTAAAAATTTTGCACAAATTTAGCCCTTTGATAGCTTTATAACATACACTAAAAATGGTGGCGTCACCTGCAATCATTTTTGCACAGCGTCCATCTGTTCATCTGCCTTGGGATAAAATCACTCGCAGTGGTTTGACTTATCCACCTGAAATTTTGCAGGTTTATACATCCTGGACAGCTCCCTTGATTTTATGACAGGTGGCGCCACCTGTATTCAGGTTTACTCTGCAGACATCCAACCTCATATCTCAGGAATCGTTAGACTGATTGGGCCAAAATTTTGCATGTGTATAGATCTCACATAGCTCTTCATCATAGGCAAAACTGGTGGCGCCACCTGCAACCACTTATGCACAGCGTCCATCTGTTCATCTGCCTTGGGATAAAAATACTCATATCTCAGCAGTGGTTTGACTTATCCACCTGAAATTTTGCAGGTTAATACATCCTGGACAGTTTTCTCGATTATATGACAGGTGGCGCCACCTACATTCACATTTACTCTGCAGACATCCAAGCCCATATCTCAGGAACCGTTTGACCGATTGGGCCAAAATTTTGCATGTGTATAGATCTCACATAGCTCTTCATCATAGGCAAAACTTGTGGCGCCACCTGCAACCATTTATGCACAGCGTCCATCTGTTCATCTGCCTTGGGATAAAATCACTCATATCTCAGCAGTGGTTTGACTTATCCACCTGAAATTTGCAGGTTTATACATCCTTGACAGCTCTCTTGATTTTATGACAGGTGGCGCCACCTACATTCAGGTTTACTCTGCAGACATCCAAGCTCATATCTCGGGAACCGTTTGACCGATTGGGCCAAAATTTTGCATGTGTATGGATCTCACATAGCTCTTCATCATAGGCAAAACTTGTGGCGCCACCTGCAACCATTTATGCACAGCGTCCATCTGTTCATCTCCCTAGGGATAAAATCACTCATATCTCAGCAGTGGTTTGACTTATCCACCTGAAATTTGCAGGTTTATGCATCCTTGACAGCTCTCTTGATTTTATGACAGGTGGCGCCACCTACATTCAGGTTTACTCTGCAGACATCCAAGCTCTTATCTCGGGAATTGTTTGACCGATTGGGCCAAAGTTGTGCATGTGCATAGATCTCACATAGCTCTTCATCATAGGCAAAAATGGTGGCGTCACCTGCAATCATTTTTGCACAGCGTCCATCTGTTCATCTGCCTTGGGATAAAATCACTCATATCTCAGCAGTGGTTTGACTTATCCACCTGAAATTTTGCAGGTTTATACATCCTGGACAGCTCCCTTGATTTTATGACAGGTGTGTCACCTATATTCAGGTTTACTCTGCAGACATCCAACCTCATGTCTCAGGAATCATTTGACTGATTTGGCCAAAATTTTGCATGTGTATAGATCTCACATAGTTCTTCATCATAGGCAAAACTGGTGGCGCCACCTGCAACCACTTATGCACAGCGTCCATCTGTTCATCTGCCTTAGGATAAAAATACTCATATCTCAGCAGTGGTTTGACTTATCCACCTGAAATTTTGCAGGTTAATACATCCTGGACAGTTTTCTCGATTTTATGACAGGTGGCGCCACCTACATTCACATTTACTCTGCAGACATCCAAGCCCATATCTCGGGAACCGTTTGACCGATTGGGCCAAACTTTTGCATGTGTATAGATCTCACATAGCTCTTCATCATAGGCAAAACTGGTGGCGCCACCTGCAACCATTTATGCACAGCATCCATCTGTTCATCTGCCTTGGGATAAAATCACTCATATCTCAGCAGTGGTTTGACTTATCCACCTGAAATTTGCAGGTTTATACATCCTTGACAGCTCTCTTGATTTTATGACAGGTGGCGCCACCTACATTCAGGTTTACTCTGCAGACATCCAAGCTCATATCTCGGTAACCGTTTGACCGATTGGGCCAAAATTTTGCATGTGTATAGATCTCACATAGCTCTTCATCATAGGCAAAACCTGTGGCGCCACCTGCAACCATTTATGCACAGCGTCCATCTGTTCATCTGCCTTGGGATAAAATCACTCATATCTCAGCAGTGGTTTGACTTATCCACCTGAAATTTTCAGGTTTATACATCCTTGACAGCTCTCTTGATTTTATGACAGGTGGCGCCACCTACATTCAGGTTTACTCTGCAGACATCCAAGCTCATATCTTGGGAACCGTTTGACCGATTGGGCCAAAATTTTGCATGTGTATAGATCTCACATAGCTCTTCATCATAGGCAAAACTTGTGGCACCACCTGCAACCATTTATGCACATTGTCCATCTGTTCATCTGCCTTGGGATAAAATCACTCATATCTCAGCAGTGGTTTGACTTATCCACCTGAAATTTGCAGGTTTATACATCCTTGACAGCTCTCTTGATTTTATGACAGGTGGCACCACCTACATTCAAGTTTACTCTGCAGACATCCAACCTCATGTCTCAGGAATCGTTTGACTGATTGGGCCAAAATTTTGTATGTGTATAGATCTCACATAGTTCTTCATCATAGGCAAAACTGGTGGCGCCACCTGCAACCACTTATGCACAGCGTCCATCTGTTCATCTGCCTTAGGATAAAAATACTCATATCTCAGCAGTGGTTTGACTTATCCACCTGAAATTTTGCAGGTTAATACATCGTGGACAGTTTTCTCGATTTTATGACAGGTGGCGCCACCTACATTCACATTTACTCTGCATGCATCCAAGCCCATATCTCGGGAACCGTTTGACCGATTGGGCCAAACTTTTGCATGTGTATAGATCTCACATAGCTCTTCATCATAGGCAAAACTGGTGGCGCCACCTGCAACCATTTATGCACAGCATCCATCTGTTCATCTGCCTTGGGATAAAATCACTCATATCTCAGCAGTGGTTTGACTTATCCACCTGAAATTTGCAGGTTTATACATCCTTGACAGCTTTCTTGATTTTATGACAGGTGGCGCCACCTACATTCAGGTTTACTCTGCAGACATCCAAGCTCATATCTCGGTAACCGTTTGACTGATTGGGCCAAAATTTTGCATGTGTATAGATCTCACATAGCTCTTCATCATAGGCAAAACCTGTGGCGCCACCTGCAACCATTTATGCACAGCGTCCATCTGTTCATCTGCCTTGGGATAAAATCACTCATATCTCAGCAGTGGTTTGACTTATCCACCTGAAATTTTCAGGTTTGTACATCCTTGACAGCTCTCTTGATTTTATGACAGGTGGCGCCACCTACATTCAGGTTTACTCTGCAGACATCCAAGCTCATATCTCGGGAACCGTTTGACCGATTGGGCCAAAATTTTGCATGTGTATAGATCTCACATAGCTCTTCATCATAGGCAAAACTTGTGGCACCACCTGCAACCATTTATGCACATTGTCCATCTGTTCATCTGCCTTGGGATAAAATCACTCATATCTCAGCAGTGGTTTGACTTATCCACCTGAAATTTGCAGGTTTATACATCCTTGACAGCTCTCTTGATTTTATGACAGGTGGCACCACCTGCATTCAAGTTTACTCTGCAGACATCCAAGCTCATATCTCGGGAACTGTTTGACCGATTGGGCCAAAGTTGTGCATGTGCATAGATCTCACATAGCTCTTCATCATAGGCAAAACTGGTGGCGCCACCTGCAACCAATGATGCACAGCGTCCATCTGTTCATCTGCCTTGGGATAAAATCACTCATATCTCAGAAGTGGTTTGACTTATCAACCTGAAGTTTTGCAGGTTTATACATCCTGGACAGTTTTCTCGATTTTATGACAGGTGGCCCCACCTACATTTAGGTTTACTCTGCAGACATCCAAGCTCATATCTCGGGAACCTTTTGACCGATTGGGCCAAAATTTTGCTTGTGTATAGATCTCACGTGGCTCTTCAGCGGTGGCGCCACCTGCAACCACTTATACACAGCATCCATCTGTTCATCTGCCTTGGGATAAAATCATTCATATCTCCGCAGTGGTTTGACTTATCCACCTGAAATTTTTTCATATCTCCGCAGTGGTTTGACTTATCCACCTGAAATTTTGCAGGTTTATACATACTGGACAATTTTCTGGATTTTATAACAGGTAACACCACCTACATTCACATTTACGCTGCAGAGATCCATGCTATTATGCAACACACCTCACTCTATTCCCCTTGCCACTTAATCCATGCCTCACTTCACCCGTCCCACTCTGATTTCTGCGTATACACATAGTCAACTGCCAATATTCTAGTTTTAAAATGTCCTAGTCTGAAACTTGCAGGTTCTGAAACGTCCATTTTGCTGAAATCATGATGACTAAGGAAGATATGCAGGACTTAAGAGGATCAATATTAAATTTAAAAAATAAACCTCCATTCATAATCCCAAACTTTGCACAGGTTCGCATTAGGCCTGTAGGCCTTGTGTTTATTTTGGTCAGGTTTGTGAACAGTGCCACGTATTGTCTACTGTGATGTGACTAATGACCTGTGTTTATTTTGGTCAGGTTTGTGAACAGTGCCACGTTTTGTCTACTGTGATGTGACTAATGACTTGTGTTTATTTTGGTCAGGTTTGTGAACAGTGCCACGTATTGTCTACTGTGATGTGACTAATGACTTGTGTTTATTTTGGTCAGGTTTGTGAACAGTGCCACGTATTGTCTACTGTGATGTGAATAATGACTTGTGTTTATTTTGGTCAGGTTTGTGAACAGTGCCACATATTGTCTACTGTGATGTGACTAATGACTTGTGTTTATTTTGGTCAGGTTTGTGAACAGTGCCACTTATTGTCTACTGTGATGTGACTAATGACTTGTGTTTATTTTGGTCAGGTTTGTGAACATTGCCACATATTGTCTACTGTGATGTGACTAATGACTTGTGTTTATTTTGGTCAGGTTTGTGAACATTGCCACATATTGTCTACTGTGATGTGACTAATGACTTGTGTTTATTTTGGTCAGGTTTGTGAACATTGCCTCATATTGTCTACTGTGATGTGACTAATGACTTGTGTTTATTTTGGTCAGGTTTGTGAACAGTGCCACATATTGTCTACTGTGATGTGACTAATGACTTGTGTTTATTTTGGTCAGGTTTGTGAACAGTGCCACATATTACGGCCTTACAATGAGTGCTGGCAGTCTTGGCAGCAGTCTCTACACCAGCCTTGCTCTCTCTGGTCTGGTGGAAATTCCAGCTTATGCTCTGACTGTGTTTTTACTGGACAGGTTTGTTTTTTGCCACTACTTGTGTATGCCTTAACTGGTAAAAAATATAAAGCTGTGTGCCTGCATCATTTTCCCAAAAAAAGTGCCAGAGAAACTTATAATTATTTTTTTTCCTAGGATGTTTTTATTATTATTATTCATGTGCAGATTTTTCCATTATTAATGACAATGTATATCTTATTATGAAATTACATATTTTTCTTGGATGATCTTTATTGGTGATATAAGAAGAGTTTTCTCATCTATAATGACTTTCTTTTATTTTTGTTTATGCATTTAACATTTATATATACTGTCATAGTACAGTTGTCAGCTTGTGTCAAAGTGGCTACCATGGAATGTAATATCTTTATTGGACATGGGGTGCTTAATCAGTTTGACTTTTTAGCTAAGCTTACTGAGGTGTCATCTGAGCTTTTGCGATCACTCTTCAAGTTGTCGGTCGTCAGTCCGTCTGTCTTGTCTTCTGTCTGTCTGTCCGTTTGTCCATTAACAGGGCACAAATCAATACTGCTGGATCTAGAAACTTTTATCTGTAAACCCATGGAAGTCCATAAAAAATCTCATCGGCAACATGAAATTAGGTCACTGTGACCTATATCCTGCGAGCTATCGGGCTCATAAGTACCACCAGAATAATTAAAAATTTGAAAAAAAAGCTCCAATATCTAAATAACTTATGCATTGATTGCCATGATTCTTTCAAAATATATTAATCAAATAGTGTTTCATCATTTTCTAAAGACTGGTGGAGCCACCTGTATTTTTTTAAAATTTTAACAAATTTTTTCCTGTATTTTTGGGACCTTCAGATGAGGCAGTGTGTCTGTTAACAGGGCACAAATTGTAACCGTTAGAAATAGAAACTTCTAACTGTACATCCAGAGAGGTCCTAGGCAATCTTTTTGGAAAACTGCAATTAGGTCATTGTGACCTATATTTTGTGAACTACAGGCTGAAAACATGAAAACATGATTTTGAGCACTCAGTCAGTCAGACGGTGCACAAATTATATCTGTGAGGCCACGAATCTTCTAACATGACATTCAGGCAGTTTCTGGTCATATCTGCATGGAAACCTGAAATTAGGTCACTGTGACCTATATCCTGCAAGCTTTGGGGCTCATAAGTACCCCCCCAGAATAATTAAAATTTGATAAAAAAGCTCCAATATCTGAATAACTTATGCATTGATTGCCATGATTCTTTCGATATATATTTATCATAGTGTTTCATCATTTTCTTAAGACTGGTTGAGCCACCTGTTTTTTTTTTTTTTTAACACATTTTTTCCTGTATTTTTGGGACCTTCAGATGAGGCAGTGTGTCTGTTAACAGGGCACAAATTGTAACCGTTAGACATAGAAACTTCTAACTGTACATCCAGAGAGGTCCTAGGCAATCTTCTTGGAAACCTGCAATTAGGTCATTGTGACCTATATTTTGTGAACTACAAGCTGAAAACATGATTTTGAGCACTCAGTCAGTCAGATGGTGCACAAATTATATCTGTGAGGCCAAGAATCTTCTAACATGACATTCAGGCAGGTTCTGGTCAAATCTGCATGGAAACCTGAAATTAGGTCATTGTAACCTATATTTTGTGAACTATGAGCCAAAAACATGTTTTTTTTAGCACCCTGAAAATCAGATGGGTAAAAATTGTATCTGCTGACCCTAGAATGTTCTAAGTTAATATACAGGGAAGTCTTGGGTACTTGGAAACCTGAAATTAGGTCATGGTGACCTATATTATATGTGCTACTGGCCAAAACATCTTGGGCAATCTCCATGAAAATCTGAAAATAGGCCATGGTGACCTATTTTACCGGCTATAAACATTTAAGCTCCTAGACAGTCAGACAGGGTACAAAACTTTTCTGTTGGACCTAGAATCTTCTGTCTTGTTATCCAGGGATGTCCTCCAAAAATGTTCATGGTAATTTTTAGCTCAGCTGACTGCATACAAAAATGCTAGATTTCATAGGAATGGCTGGACATATTATCATGAAGCTTTTTCTTCTTTTTGATTTTGAAGAACTTTAATAGCTGCAGTTGAATGGGACTACCACCTAAAAAATTTGGCATTCAGATGATATTATTCCTCTTGTGCATGTCTTCCTAGTCAGCTGGGTGTCATGACCCATGGGTCACTTGTTTGCAGTATGAACAATTTCCACATTTTTTTAGATTGCCAGTTTAAAAGAATCTTGGCATTTGCTGAGTTGTTGGTTTATGAATTGTCCTTTAAGTTTCTATTCTATATAGAAACCTGGTGCATTGTGGGTGGCAGATTTTGCTGCCCACAAACCCTAACCAGCAGAGTCATACCCCTGTGAGTCTGATTCTGTGCAGTGTTCTAGCTCCTCTGTCACAAGGACGGTAATTTCTGTACAGAAAAAAAACATTCCTCTGCTTAGTTTGGAGGCATTAATAGCATACTAAATTGGCTTTATACCTGAGGAATATCATATTCACACCTAGGTAATTATGCGACAGGCATATTATGTATGCTTGCCAGCTTATGCTATTTGGTACTGGCACTCAGCTTTGCTCTGCTGTAGATATTTGGTATTTTTTCAATCGAGTGGGTGTTGTTCATACATTTGCTTTTATTTTGATTGACAGGTATGGCCGGAGACTACCGTTTGCCATGTTCATGATGATGGGTGGTGCCGCGTGCCTGACTATTCTTGTTCTTCCAACAGGTGTGTAACAAGAAACATGTTGTGATGTTTAACTCCTCTAACAAGTGTGTAACAAGAAAAATGTTGTGATGTTAAACTCCTCTAACAGGTGTGCAACAAGAAACATGTTGTGATGTTTAACTCCTCTAACAGGCGTGTAACAAGAAACATGTTGTGATGTTTAACTCCTCTAACAAGTGTGTAACAAGAAACATGTTGTGATGTTTAACTCCTCTAACAGGTGTGCAACAAGAAACATGTTGTGATGTTTAACTCCTCTAACAGGTGTGTAACAAGAAACATGTTGTGAAGTTTAACTCCTCTAAAAGGTGTTTAACAAGAAACATGTTGTGATTTTTAACTCCTCTAACAGGTGTGTAACAAGAAACATGTTGTGATGTTTAACTCCTCTAACAGGTGTGTAACAAGAAACATGTTGTGATGTGTAACTCCTCTAACAGGTGTGTAACAAGAAACATGTTGTGATGTTTAACTCCTCTAACAGGTGTGTAACAAGAAACATGTTGTGATGTTTAACTCCTCTAACAGGTGTGTAACAAGAAACATGTTGTGATGTTTAACTCCTCTACCAGGTGTGTAATAAGAAACATGTTGTGATGTTTAACTCCTCTAACAGGTGTGTAACAAGAAACATGTTGTGATGTTTAACTCCAATAACAGGTGTGCAATAAGAAACATGTTGTGATGTTTAACTCCTCTGACAGGTGTGTAACAAGAAACATGTTGTGATGTTTAACTCCTCCAACAGGTGTGTAACAAGAAACATGTTGTGATGTTTAACTCCTCCAACAGGTGTGTAACAAGAAACATGTTGTGATGTTTAACTCCTCCAACAGGTGTGTAACAAGAAACATGTTGTGATGTTTACCTCCTCTAACAGGTGTGTAACAAGAAACATGTTGTGATGTTTAACTCCTCCTACAGCCATATGCACAAACTGTGTACTGTGTGTACGCAGGTAGTGCTTGGTTTCTCGGTCTTGTAGGCCTGCAAGACTTACCTCAATATAATTAGGAAGATATTTATCTTTTATGACTGTGGTTAGCTCCTTATTGTCAAGGAATAATGTTTTCTTTACAGTCTGGTTATCTTTAAATTGACTGATTTATCATACCGAAATTTTACTCATTTATCTGGAGCCTGTCTTCACATTCATATCAGAACACTGTCGTGTTTTCCAGTGAAGACAGCATTTTATAACAATATATTTATATATTTCTCACATGAAGGGTTTGACATATTGTACATTTCTGAAGTGATTCTATTTAAAGACAAATCTGAATCGCCACAGATTACCAATTTTCACTGGAAGTTATGATCTGATTATACTTTGCTTTATTATTTTATTATATTTTGCAATTATATGATTGGTTGAGGCCCTGGTACCAGTTGAATAAGTAACTGTATGTTTAAACAGGTATAAAAGACCATTTAAAATGTTAATTGTTGAAACTATATTGATGACCTGCTGATGACAGAGACCTGTAGCCAGGTAGTTATGACAAGTGACATGTACACCTGACAGTACTAACACTCACGCAGAGACCTGTAGCCAGGTAGTAATGACAAGGGACATGTACACCTGACAGTACTAACACTCACGCAGAGACCTGTAGCCAGGTAGTAATGACAAGGGACATGTACACCTGACAATACAAACACTCACACTGAGACCTCTGGCCAGGTCACAGGATCACATCAAACTGACAAATATTGCAAGGATGCCAGAAAATAAAAACACAATGCGTTTATGTTAGAAGCTTGCTTTACATGATGTTATTGTATCCGCCAAAACAGTTTTGCGGATACTTGTTTTCAGCCCCCCGCCGCCGCCGCCGCCGCCGCCTGTAGGTGTCCGGAGAACTCCTCCGTAACCGCTGGGCGGAATTTTACGAAACCCGGGATTATGTTCGGGTCACATGTGAACTGCTGCGCCCCGATTTTGTTTTGACCTCTAACCTTTCCTCTGCGCTTTGCGTCCGTTTGTGCGTCTGTTTCCACACATAAACCCTATATCTCGGGAACCATTTGACAGATCAGGAAAATTTTTTTGCACAAATGTAGCCCTTGGAGAGCTTTATAACATACATTCACGTTTACGCTGCAGACATCCAAGCTCATATCTCAGGATCCGTTTGACCGATTGGGCCAAAATTTTGCACATGTATAGATCTCACATAGCTCTTTATCATACGCAAACTGGTGGGCCACCTGCAGCCATTTTTGCAAAGCACCCGTCTATTTGTCTGCCATGGGTTAAAATCACTCATATCTCTGCAGTGGTTTGACTAATTCACCTGAAATTCGGCATGCGTATACATCCTGGATAGCTTTTCTGATTTTATGACAGATGGCGCCACCTACATTCACGTTTACGCTGCAGACATCCAAGCTCATATCTCGGGAACCGTTTGACTGATTGGGCCAAAATTTTGCATGTGTATAGATCTCACATAGCTCTTTATCATACGCAAACTGGTGGCGCCACCTGCAGCCATTTTTGCAAAGCACCCATCTATTTGTCTGCCATGGGATAAAATCACTCATATCTCGGCAGTGGGTTGACATATCTGCCTAAAATTTTGCAGGTTTATACATCGCCGACAGCTCTCTTGATTTTATGACAGGTGGCGCCACCTACATTCACATTTACACTGCAGACATCCAAGCTCATATCTCGGGAACCGTTTGACCGATTGGGCCAAAATTTTGCATGTGTATAGATCTCACATAGCTCTTTATCATACACAAAACTGGTGGCGCCACCTGCAGCCATTTTTGCACAGCACCTGTCTATTTGTCTGCATTGGGATAAAATCACTCGTATCTCCGCAGTGGTTTGACATATCTGCCTAAAATTTTGCAGGTTTATACATCCCCGACAGCTCTCTTGATTTTATGACAGGTGGCGCCACCTACATTCATGTTTACGCTGCAGACATCCAAGCTCATATCTCGGGAACCGTTTGACCGATTGGGCCAAAATTTTGCATGTGTATAGATCTCACATAGCTCTTTATCATACGCAAAACTGGTTGCGCCACCTGCAACCATTTTTGCACAGCGTCCATCTGTTTGTCTGCCAAGGGCAAAAATCACTCATATACATGTAGTGGTTTGACTTATCTGCCTTTAATTTTGCATATGTATACAACTTGGACGGCTTTCTGGATTTTGTGGTAGGTGGCGCAACCTACATACACAATTTGGCTGCAGACATCCATGCTAATATGCAACACTTCACTCTATTTCCCCTTGCCACTCAATCCATGCCTAACTTCACCCGTTCCACTCTGAATTAGGTGGATACACAAAGTAGCTTGTCGACTACCCGTATTCTAGTTATTCATGTTATTTATTACAGGTGCCACATTGCTGGTCACGGTGTGTGCTTTGACAGGTAAGCTGGCCATATCAGCATCCTTCTCTGTGGCTTATGTTTATTCAGCTGAGCTCTACCCAACTGTCATCAGGTGAGTGGTTTAGGTCATTTATATGTATATATTTATGTATATATATATGTTTATATATATATTTATATACATGTATGTTTTTGACTTATTATTCACATTGGTTTAAAATTTTAACTACATATTGTTTTAGAAATGGCCCTCTGGTCTGCCTGATTCAGTGTCTTGTACAGATTACATTTTTGCAGCTTCAGCAGCAAAACTTGGTGAAGATTATGTTGACCAAGATGCCAACAAAGTATCAGTAAAAACAATCCTATGTGACACTTTTTCCCCCAAATACTGCCACCACCTAGTGGCAATTACTGTGACTAATCTGCCATGACAGAAAGCTTTCAGGTAAGTGAGGTATCAGTTTTGTGACTTTCCTGTCCTGCTCACAAAATGAATCTCTGTTGGCATCACTTTTAGTGATTTGGTTCCCTATAAGCTGTTGATATATAGAGTATGAAGTGTAAAAAGTGATAATTCTATGATTGTATATGATTGTACACTAATGCATGGAATGTCCTTCATATATAATCTTTTGGTCATTTTAGGAACAATGCAATGGGAATATGCTCTGTATCAGCACGAATTGGAGGTGTAGTTGCCCCGGTGATGGTAGCCATGGTAAGTCTTGTTTATCCTTATGTTACCTATACCTCTTTGATTACAAATTTATTGTCTGTTTCTTTTTCTATATGTTCTCATAAAAATCAGATTTCCAGATAAAGACAGATACATGCAACAGTTTTAAGAAAAAATGAAACATCCTAGGTCAGTCACAACCTTCGAATATTTTTTAATCAGGGTTCCTGTCATCAAAACATGTTATCAAGACAAGTCTAGCCCTGTATTTATAGATATGCCGATCATGTTCAATCATGACTTTCCTGATGGTGTGTAACAAAAATAATTGTATCTTAACAATAAACCTATTACAGAGATATATAAACCTCTCACAGAATACCATTTTCCTCCTGGAAAGTTGCAGTTAATTGCTTGTCAAATGTTTCCAAACTAAACTCAGACCTATCAACAGGTGAAACTGATGGAGAGTTTGGGACTGTCTGGTCAATATTTTTAGGTGTCATGTGCGTTTCATGAAGATTCCAAGGGTCCAAGACAATTTATGTAAGGTCAAAATAAAATTGAATCAATATTTTGCTTTATTTTATGATTGATAATACAAAAATATGGAGACAATATATAAAAAAAATTCCTGTCGTTATCCAATACATCATTTAAGGGATAGGGTTTAGTTACACATTCAAAATGAAAAAAAGTAGTCTGTGCAACAAAACCTACTGCAAAATGGTAGAGCTCTTTGTCACAAAACCTTGTGTAAAATGTCATAGCTCTTTGTCACAAAACCTAGTGTCTCAGACAGGTTTTGAGTGTTTCTCCATTACAGAGTGTCTCAAACAGGTTTTGAGTGTTCCTCCATCACAGAATGTCTCAGACAGGTTTTGAGTGTTCCTCCACAGAGTGTCTCAGACAGGTTTTGAGTATTCCTCCAGCACAGTGTCTCAGACAGGTTTTGAGTGTTCCTCCAGCACAGAGTGTCTCAGACAGGTTTTGAGTGTTCCTCCAGCACAGAGTGTCTCAGACAGGTTTTGAGAGTGTCCCTCCGTCACAGAGTGTCTCAGACAGGTTTTGAGAGTGTCCCTCCGTCACAGAGTGTCTCAGACAGGTTTACAGAGTGTCCCTCCATCACAGAGTGTCTCAGACAGGTTTTGAGAGTGTTCCTCCGTCACAGAGTGTCTCAGACAGGTTTTAAGAGTGTTCCTCCGGCACAGAGTGTCTCAGACAGGTTTTGAGTGTTCCTCCGTCACAGAGTGTCTCAGACAGGTTTTGAGTGTTCCTCCGTCACAGAGTGTCTCAGACAGGTTTTGAGTGTTCCTCCATCACATAGTGTCTCAGACAGGTTTTGAGTGTTCCTCCAGCACAGAGTGTCTCAGACAGGTTTTGAGTGTTCCTCCAGCACAGTGTCTCAGACAGGTTTTGATTTTTGAGCGTTTCTTATTCATACTCCAGCAATCCTGAAAGCCCTGAAAATTATTAATGAGACATTTAACTAGATAAATGTAGCCAACAAGTAGAGGAGAAAAGGTTGAAGTGATATAATCACCAGCAATTCAGCCTGTTCTTTCACACTATCAGTTCACTTTTGTTTTATACAAATTTTTTCGGCAAAACCATCCCAGCATATACTCTCAGTACCTTGCATACGGCTGTTTAACACCTTTTTATGGCTCAGCGATTTGGTTAACACAGTTCATGTGTGTCTGTTTACAATAACAACCCCTCATGACAGGGGGTCCACTTGTGAGTTGCACAGCCAAGTCAGTCAGGGCATCTCCTGTTTGACACCATGTTGTGGCATGTGCTGTGTTTATGTTGACAACTGTGATTACTCCCAGTCCACTGTTTTTAACACTCTTTTACAGGATTAAGCAAACAATTTTAGGGCAATATTTGGGCAGATACAAATTTATTTTTAAGGTAAGAAGCTATTTTTGGTGTTAATTCCACATGCTTACAGGTGATTAGGCCCCTTTAAGCAACATAATATAACATAGTGTCTAAAAACTCTAATGAAAGAATCTGTTCTTTTTCAGTGAACATATTTAGGATTCTTATATGGTGCCACATTTGCAAAAGAGTATTAAATATGCAAATCACTGAATACATGAGATGTTGTTGGTGCTGAAGGTGTTATAATTGACAGGGTCAGACTCGGCACAACCTTCACTTCATACTGTTTGGTTTCCTGTCTTTCACGTCCGGTCTCCTGAACATGGTGTTACCAGAGACCGTGGGACAGCCACTTCCTGAGACTCTGGAGGATCTGAATGGTACAAAGACTGTCAGACTCACAGAGCAAACGAACCACCTGAATCTACAAACAGTCAAACTGATGGAGGATGAAATTTCTAAAGAACAAGCCCGACGAGATGAGGAGGACACGTAGAGGTAAACCAGGGACAGTGCATGCAGCACTTAGACGGTCCATGATACAGGACTCTGTGTCCATCAGGAAAGTGTCACAGCAATCTGGAGACATCCTAGACAGCTGAAACATTAACAATGTTGTTATGGTGATGGGTATGTTAGTGTTATACTGTGAGGGAAAGCATCTGGCTATAATATGTACAAAGCTTGACATTCCATCAAATTTAAATACTATGAGATGAATTCATTTTTGATGACTTCATGCATAATCATCTTTGTGAAGAGTGTGAAGAGCAGATATACAGGCAGGGAGGCAGGAACTGAACTGTGCCAGTGCTTTATCAAAATTTAACTGGTGACATTGAGAGTCATGGTGGTGCAACAACATATCATAGATACACCAGACAACTCAACAATACAGAGACATAGTATAGAAAGTAACAATATCACACTAGTCAAAAGAAAAACAACAATACTCTTGTCAAAAATAAAACAACATCACACTTGTCAAAAGAAAAACAACATTACACTTGTCAAAAGAAAATCAACATCAGACTTGTCAAAAGGAACAACATCACACTTCTAAAAAGAAAAAGAACATTACACTTGTCAAAAGAAACAACATCACACTTGTCAACAGAAAAAAATCATATCAGTGGAAACAGAAAAAACATCACAACAATCCAAAGAGATATATCATCATATCAATTAGCAACACCATCAGATCAGTCACAGGGAGGGTCATTTCATTTCTATCTATATTATACAGAAACATTTTTATATTTTATGGGTGATGTATACAAGACATGTTTTTTTTTTAATAGTAAATAAGCATTAGGCTTTCGGGGAGATATTGAATGACATTTCACTAAAATACATAGTAGAATGTTTGTCAATAGTTTTATTTCATTAAATTCAAGATAAACTGTTAGATTTAAATTGAAGGGTCCAGTTTTAAAAGTAATCATGTTGTCCGTCATTCTGTCAGTTTGATCATCAACAAATTCATTAAAACTGATTCATTTGATTCCAACTTTACATATGCATGACCCACCATTATGGGAAATGCTATTGATTTTAGGGTCAAAAGGTCAAGTATTCAGACACAGAAGCTCTTGCTTCACCTTGAAGAGCAGTGAGTGTTTGGGTATAAGTTCGCAGGCTTGAGCACCTAGGAAATTTCTTGTTAGGAATTCCTACAAATGGCTAGATATTATAAGAAAGATTAGGTTGATTATCATGAAATGTTATTTGCTTATTGTTCTTTAAATTTATGACTACCGTATTTCCTTGAACAGACGCCGGACCTTAAATAGTCGCCTGCCTTATTTAGTCGCCGGGGCAAAACAATGTCCCAGAAAAATAAACGCCGGCCTTAAATAGACGCCGGTCTTGTTCACAGGCCTTGTGTCAGAGTAGTTTCCATGTTTGCCACCAGATGTCTTTTCCCTTCATTATAATTGGTGTATTTACCGGTCAAAATGACGATAGATTGTTGTATGAATTTCGGTTTGTGTTGTATTGATAATATGTTTAATTCCTCTTACTCTATAAATTATTCTTTTATCTTACGTGAATGCTTGTTTCTATGAGGGACACCATATATTCCCGATTCGTTCAATAAGCGATACACAAATACGTCAGCAATGAGAAGGCTAATACTATCACTGCTATCAAGCAATAGTAAATAGTACCGCTTGAAACAAGCAGTAAAACTTGGTACGGTGAAAGTCTATACCTCACGGATGGTTGAACAGAACTGTTCAAATACGTTTTGGCACACATTTCTTCTGTAGCATGCAGGTCGAGCGATACAATTTGTAGCTACTGTCAAGCCAAATTACGCTCCTTGCTTTCATTTTAAGCGCTTTTAAATGGCTCCCCACTGTTACCAAAGCCACGCTTCTGAGATAATTTTTAAAGTTAAAAATAGTATATACTCTTGTCCACAACTATATATTCAGTAATATTCCCGGCAGTAAATGGCACATACCATTATATACCAGGTCGGAAACGCTTGAATACGCTGTGTCAAGCTGTATCAGATAAAAGACGGGAGAAAAGTGTCATGAAATTGACCTACGCTTTGCCGTTATAAAGAACCAACCCCCTGTATTTTGATGGAACCAATATTACAAGTTATACGCGGTGAACAGTTAATGGAAGAGCCACCCCGTGTTTAGTATATGCAAGGCCATTTGATTACGCTGTGTCGAGCTGAATCAGTTAAATATTTAACGAGAGGAAAGTGTCATGAAAATGAATTACGCTGTGCCGTTATAAGTACCAAACCCCCGTATTTCGATGGAACAAATGCTACCAGTTGTACGTTGAGAACAGTAAATGGAAGAGCCACCCCGTATTCAGAGCGTAAAAATGTTACCAAGTTCACGCGGTGTAAAATAAATGGAACAGCCACATAAAACACCTGGATACCTGGTTTCGAGGGGCCCGCGCGGACAGATTTTTGTGTACAACTGCAATCTCTCGCTGTGATTCTACGTTAATTCCAATTATGGTGCGTGATTGTGGAGGTTGCACGTGTCCCATATACCTATGGCATCTAAGGAAATTTCGTAAACACAATCCGTGTACCGGCGATGTTTTCAAATGTGTCAGTGATTAGTGACCGGCGGGTTCATTGTTTCGACGTGTTCTATTTTTAGTTTGTCTGACGAGCCTGATGACGTATTTTTTTAAATAAACTCCGGCCTTAAATAGAAGCCGGCCTTGTTTAGACACCGGGTCAAAGCAGTGTCTTAAAAAATAAACGCCCGGGCGTCTGTTCAAGGAAATACGGTACTTTTCAAGACTGGTGGTAATGCTTTCAGTGCTTTCATGTTGACATATACTTTTGAAAAGCTATGGGTCCACAAATCTTGTGTCTGGATGATAACCCCAGTTTTTATAATAAATTAGATTCAGACTTTACTTATGTGTGATCTATCACAGAAAGAAGAACCCTATTGATTTTAAGATCATAAGATCAAAGCCATATGTCAAAGATAAGAAAACTGGCTGATGCCTTGCCAGGTTCAATTTGCCAGGTTCAACTGACAAAAACTATAATTAGGAAACTACCCACTTCAGTATTTCTGAAGTTGGCATGTTTATAAATTTATATTTGAATTGGTGCTGTGATTTTGTTGATTCTCATCCAGTCAGTATGCATCTCAGATACAAGATACAGAAAAGGGGGCCTCAACACCCTGGCTCACAGAAACAAATGTGCAAGTAGACTTTATACATAACTCATGCATGCAGAAGTGTAGAGAAGAAAAAGGCACTAGATGCAAAACCTGGTTCGTTTTTTTTCAGTATTAAACATAAAATGTTCCCAGATTTTTTTTGTATTATAGGATGGGGTAGGGGTATGAACCTGGACTAACTTGACACTTATAGATAAACAAAACTTTCAGTTAGACAAATATTCACAAACATGGAATGCTAATAGTTAGACAGTTATTGTGAATCCACTGAACACCATTGTGGAAGCTGTTTATAAAAAATATCCATGGTTTGTGTGAGAACATTGTATGTCAGATGTACATGTATGCTGAACACAGTCAGCGATTCAACCTCTAGACTGTAGGCTAGAGTGGTTTGTCCATGAAACATATCAGTCATATCATTATATGATTATATTAGTTATAGACATTAGAATTTGTAATCCTGCTTACCTCTGAATGTCAGGATAGCATGTTTATTTGTTCACAATGCTCCTTATTATACTTTGGCAGCAAAAAAATCATCTTTACCCTGTATGCAGTCTACAGAGATAGCATCGTGCAACACAGGCATGCCATGACTATGCAACCTTACACGTGATTGATTGAGGATTTGACTTTATCTGAGCAGTCATGTCTGTGATTTCATTGGCTAATTGGGCTCCTTCATTAACCAATGAGATTAGACAGATCCACTGTTGTTGTCAGTTGATACCTCATCAAAGAGCCCAATCAAATAAAGGTGTGGGAAGCCAGTGTCTCTTTTGTAGTTGTTTAGACGGTGGGGATTTTGTAGAATTGTTTGTTTGTTCAGTATTGAAAGCAGTGCATTATGAGGATATCGGAATAAACTTGTTGCTGTTACATAAACTGTTTAATTGTGATGCGTTACATTAACTCTTTAATTGTAGTGTGTTACATCAACTGTTAAGTTGTTATGTGATACATTAACTCTTTAATTGTAGTGTGTTACATCAACTGTTAAGTTGTTATGTGTTACATTACAGGTTACTCTTTAGCCATTATCTGTATTGTTGTAAAAGTGATAAAACACTCAAACTCTTGGATAACTTTTCTTCACTCTGGATACACACCAACTCTGATAACTTTACCTAACTCTGGATAGACACCGTCTCTCTAATAACTTTACCTCACTCTGGATACACACCAACTCTGATAACTGTACCTCATTCTGGATACACAGCAGCTCTCTGATAACTTTACCTTATTCTGGATAGACACCATCTCTCTGATAACTTTACCTCACTCTGGATACACACCAACTCTGATAACTTTACCTTATTCTGGATAGACACCATCTCTCTGATAACTTTACCTCACTCTGGATACACATCAACTCTGATAACTGTACCTCATTCTGGATACACAGCAGCTCTCTGATAACTTTACCTTATTCTGGATAGACACCATCTCTCTGATAACTTTACCTCACTCTGGATACACACCAACTCTGATAACTTTACCTTATTCTGGATAGACACCATCTCTCTGATAACTTTACCTCACTCTGGATACACATCAACTCTGATAACTGTACCTCATTCTGGATACACACCAGCTCTCTGATAACTTTACCTTATTCTGGATACACACCAACTCTCTGATAACTGTATCCCACTGTACCACACCAACTCTGATAACTCTACCTCACTCTTGGTACACACCAACTCCCTGATAACTTTACCTTATTCTCGATTGGACCACCTCTCTGATAACTGTACCCCACTCTGGGTAGCACCAAATCTCTAATAAGTGTACCTCATTCTGGATACACACAAACTCTCGGATATCTGTACCTCACACTGAATACACACCAACTCTCTGATAACTGTACCTCACACTAAATACACACCAACTCTCTGATAACTGTACCTCACACTAAATACACACCAACTCTCTGATAACTGTACCTCACACTAAATACACACCAACTCTCTGATAACTGTACCTCACTCTGATTACACACCAACTCTCTTTTAACTGTACCCCACTCTAAATACACACCAACTCTCTTACAACTGTAACCCACTCTAAATACACACCAACTCTCTGATAACTGTACCCCACTCTAAATACACACCAACTCTCTTACAACTGTACCTCACACTAAATACACACCAACTCTCTTATAACTGTACCCCACTCTAAATACACACCAACTCTCTGATAACTGTACCTCACACTGATTACACACCAACTCTCTGATAACTGTACCTCACACTGAATACACACCAACTCTCTTTTAACTGTACCCCACTCTAAATACACACCAACTCTCTTACAACTGTAACCCACTCTGGGTACACACCAACTCTCTGATAACTGTATCTCACTTTGAAGACAAACCAAACATCAAATCACTGATAACTGTTCACCTTTCTGGATACACACTAAATGTCTGATAACTGTACCCCTCTGTTGATATGCACCAACTGTCAGATCATTGTACCACACTCTGGATATACACAAACTCCCTCATAACTGTACCCCACTCTGGATATACACCAAATGTCTATTAACATTACTACTCCCATGATACACACCAACTCTGATCACTGTCCCCACTCTTGATATACAACTCTCTGATCACTGTACCCCTCTCTCACTACACACCAACTCTGATAACTGTGACTCGTCCTTAATACACACCAACTCTGATATCTGTACCACGCTCTTTTAAATACACACCTACTCCCTGATAACTGTACTCCACTGTGGATACACACCAGCTCTCTGAACTGTACCCCACTCTGGGTACACTCGAACTCCCTGATATCTGTCCCAACTCTGGATACATATACCAACTTTCTGATATTTGTACCCCACTCTTGACCCACACCAACTCTCTGATAACTGGGGTCAGTAATTTGTAACAATTCAAGAATACCAAAACATTATATACTTGTTTTATTTTCCTATCATATAAATTCTCATAAAATACAAATTGCTTTGCAATATCAAAATATAGCATTACATATACAAAGATTTATAAACTTTCTGCAAGGCATACTATGTTGCAATATATGACAGGTCACTCCATCTGAAATAACTGTGCCAAGTCTTCTTCATTCACTACTCTATTTTGCGATGCTTTTAATGATGTCACTCCAGTCAGACATGATCCAGATAAGATTGGCATGCACAGATCTAATGAAGTGGGAATCTGGTCAGACAGGTCACGCTACATGGTTCTGTCATTTGATTACAAATCACACTTTCTGGACAGACTTGTTTATCATATATCTTCACAATGAACTTTGACAAATAACTGCCTATATCTTCTGATTGAATATATATACATACATACATAGATACATACAGAATTTGCTCTGTCTGGTCAGTCACTTGATACTTGATCAGTGCCTGTCTGGTCTGTCACTTAGAACTAGATCAGTGCCTGTGTGGTCTGTCACTCAGTACCTGATCAGTGCCTGTGTGGTCTGTCACTCAGTACCTGATCGGTGCCTGTGTGGTCTGTCACTCAGTATTTGATCAGTGCTTGTTTGGTCTGTCACTTGGGACCTGATCAGTGCCTTTGTTGTGTGTCACTTGGTACTTGATCAGTGCCTGTATGGTCTGTCACTCAGTACTTGATCATTGCCTGTGTTGTCACTCACTCAGTAACTGATCAGTGCCTGTCAGACTGGTCTCCCAGCTCACTGTGTCAACTACCTCCTTACAGCCTGTGCCATCAATAATAAACCTATCTCTGTAAACAAAAATTCCTAATTCACATTAAAAAGTATAATACATACCCATTTACCCTATATGGCCAATACATCTTGTATATTTCATCATGCCCTCACTTGATTACTGTCTGGTTCAGCTCATGACAAACACATTTATATGTGAAACTGCTAAATATGCAGTTTGCCACTGTGATATAAATGCTGTATAACATACATATGACTGTTCAACAAAAAGACTTTCAGGCAAAAACTACTGTGAAAATGTAAGAAACAAGCATGTTGACTGGTTGACATTTTTGAGTCGTCTTATCTCACTCAGCGACTTTACGTTTGTATCACATGATCAAGTATAAAAAGACTGTGGAAACATTCAAGTGTGTCCCTTTAATAATGCTGCCCAGGCCCACAAGTACAAGTCACATTAATGACATTTTGTAATCTGAAAAAAAAAAATTATTAAGCAGCATGAGAGAACAAAACAAGTCTTTGTTATCCTATCACATTACAGCATAAGAAGTGTCTCAGTTCTTTAGCAAGATGACACCTGTCATGTTAAGTGGTATATTTTGTTTTGCCTTTCAAGGGACCTGGCAAATTTAAAAGGAACAGTGTGATTTTATATTTATTTCACACATGAGACAATCATGTAAATTGTAAACAGGGCTACCTTCATTTATTTTAAATGATGAGTACAGTTGCTGTGTAGAAAACAAGTGGATATATATATATCACATCACAGCAGACATCTATACAGACCTGTACCAGTAAGTGTATAAATACTGTATGTGGCATTAAAAAATATGAAAGTACAGAACAAAATCAACAGAAAATAACCTGGTGTGCCCTTGCATGCTGGGTTTTGAGTGAGGATATATTCCAAACATTTACATATGTGTCATCCTGGATCATAAAAAAAACCTGACAGTTTGAAATTATAATGTAACATGCCTCATATTATAATATATAAACTGTTGAATCAATATATCCATTCAATAAATCATTAACTAAATATCAAAACATTCACATTTGAAACATCTTTCAGATACACTAGAGTTAGCTTGTTTGATAAGACCTATTACAATATATTCATTACAAAATATTTTATAATGAATTGTTCTTGGTCTGAGTCAGTATTGTCCATAACAATCAATAGGATAAATTAAATTCCTGACTTGGAATAAATAAAGTCCAGACCATTCCCTTATCCTCTGTCCCCCTAAAGCCCAGACTATTACCTTATCATCCGTCCTCCTAAAGCCCAGACCATTGCCTCATCTTCTGTCCCCCTAAAACCAAGATCATTACCTCATCTTCTGTCCTACCAAATACCATGTGCAAATATCCGAGCCATGGAGAGTGCCTCATTTTAGTTATTATAACTAATTGTACAATTTATATTAGTTTATATTATTTAAGTTTATATAATTACCTTTTGTCCCCCTTAAACCAAGACCATTACCTTAACCTCTGTCCCCTAAAACCCAGACCATTCCCTTATCCTCTGTCCCCCTAAAAGCCCTGGTATCAATTGTGATATCCACTGTGACTACTATCTGATACGGCCGGTTGTTATAATAACGTGTACATGTACTGAAATAAATTTCTTGCTCATAAACACATTTTCGCAGAAAGCTTTGTCATACCTGCTCTTGAATCTGATTATTGTGATTATTTTTCAGACACAGTGGACAAAAATGGCAAATTCACCAACAAGTGGCTGCCACAGGCTTCATGAACTGTTTTGATTACCTCTGCTTACTTGTAATAGTGACTGCACAATATGTGTAGATGAGACACGTTTAAAAAAAAATTCTCAAATGTTGAATATTTATTACAAAACCTTAAACACTGACAAAATGGCCAATTAAAGTGAAAGAGGAACAATGGGTGACTGGTGACCTGTATAAACTTGTGATACAAATACTTACAGTTCTGTATACCAGCATTTCTGAATTTACAGGAGAAATAATACAAAGAAATAATAATATAATTGACTGATAATCATCCTAACAATAATATTATACATAGAAAAACAAATACTGTGCCATCATTATAATGCAAGAACTGTACAAAATTATAAAACTTGGCAATGAATGAATACTGGCATAAAAATTCTCTATTCATTGGGTACACACAACTAATGAAAAGTAAGTACACTTAAATCACATGCAAACATAAACCTATATGAATTATGAAATATTAATGAGAATATAATAGTACTGTATAGTGTATACAGTAATGGATGTGAATAGATCAGGTCATACAATGGAGCTGGAATCCTGTGACTGACATCCTGTTATAAACCAGTCACAAGCACATTGATCAGCCTTGTGATGATGTGATGTGTTATGTCAAGAGCATTATCAACAAGACACATGATCTACCAGCAGTGATATCACAATGACGTCACACATATCAAGAGCATTATCAACATGACACTCCTCATGATGTACCAGCAGTGATATGAAATGATGTCACACATGTCAAGAGCATTATCAACATGACACGTCATGATCTACCAGCAGTGATATCAAATGATGTCATACATGTCAAGTGTGTTATCAACATGACACACGTCCTAATCCACCAGCAGTGATATCACAATGACGTCACACATGTCAGAGCATTATCAACATGACACATGTTATAATCTTTCAGCAAAGATATCACAATGATGTCACACATGTCAATAGTATTATCACTGTGACAACATGACACGTCATGATCTACCAGCAGTGATTTCACAATAAGGTCACACATGTCAAGAGCACTATCAACATGACAACATGACAGGTTTGATACAGCAGCTTTATCACTGTGACGGTTGACATCAGCTGTGTCCGGTTTACCACAGTGCTGGTACTCTACAACACGTTTACTGTAGGCTGGGATGTTCTGCTAAATTATATATATATATATATATATATATATATATACATATATATATATATATACATATATATATATATATATATATATATATATTTCTAAACACTATTACAAAATATGACTGTAATCTTATTAAGATATTGCACCTGTTATAATTAAACAGAGAATGATGACACGTGGCTGTAAGGTTTTATTTGACCTTTAACTGCTACTGTCTTTTCTATTAATTTTTCGTGTTCATATTTCATTTAAAAGTGCAAAATTACAAGGGTTTTTGGGGCGTTATATACCATAATATTTATAACATATCAGTCTATCTGATGTAGAGACTTAACAATGTTAAACTGTTCAAGTCCTGCAGTAAGAGAAATGGGTCTAGTATTATTTTATTTATATTTAAATAAAATTATTCCTAATTAAAATTCCTGTTTTGGACAGTTGCGTAAGATTTTTATGAAAAACACAACACTGTATTTCCAGAATGTGAACATTAAACTCTCAAAGTAATCTCCAAGTACACTGATGGTAATGTTCCCTGATGATACAGACAGCTGGTCAGGTTACAGAACATTTAACATTTGTTTAATCAGAAGACCTGTCAACAAGTAGGCCGCTCCAGCATGTGTCATGTGACCTGCAGACAGTGGACAGCTTCCACTCACACCACAACACAAAATTGCAAGGGTATGCATTTTCCAAATTTTCTTTTAGCTTTAGAGTGAAAGAATTATGTCCATTCCTTATTATGAGTTATGAGCCAAAGAAATTTTAGAGGTTCCTCAGGTAGCATGTAAATAAACATGGACTGATTTTTATGCTCTCATTTCATAGTATTGGTTCACCATATGGTTTATTTACCTTTATGTAAGCAAAGCCATTACAACAGCTTTTACTGAAATGGCTTTTGTCATTAATTAACTTTTTGATGCACATCCTTGATATTATGCATTTTACAGGTGATTTACACTGTTATTAAAACCATGATTTATTTCATCTCTGCAATAGCTTAATAAAATTTCATAATTCTTAATTAAAGTCATGATTTACACATTCTGCCTGTAGTTTGTTTATTCCATTCGTAACTATTAAATATAAATCTCTATAATTATCAGGCTTGTAAAAAGGACTTGAGAAATAATAATTTATTAAAAAAATCTATTCAGCTAGTCTTTTCCTTCAATATATTTCCATTAGCTTCAGACAAGTAACCATTTTTCTTCTTGCCAGAACCTTTGGTATATTTTCTGATTGCATATCTCACGATCATTATCCAGAAAGCCCAGCCAATTAAATATATACAGCAGCCTCCAATCTTTCCTAAATAATCAGGTCGAGGATGCCAGAGGTAGGTGTACAGCAAACACGAGGCCACACCAATACGCAGAATCCCAAACAGCAACATGAATGTCACATCATTCACCACAGCCGGAAAGGTTCCATGTTTTCCCATCTCTCGTAGAAACCAGCGTGTCTGAAGGAAGGGGTTTGTCAGCTCTGTACCAAATATGGTCGCCATCATCTCTGTGCCATATTTACCCTTGAATATTGTCAGAGCCATTCCAGTCACTGAGAGGACATGATGAAGCACCATAACTGGTCCTGTAACACAACAAACACACAGGTCATCATCATGACTGGTCATGTAACACAACAAACACAGGTCATCATCATGACTGGTCCTGTAAAATATCAAACACACAATGCATCATCATGACTGGCCCTGTAACAAAACAAACACACAGGTCACCATCATGACTGGTCCTGTAAAACATCAAACACACAGGTCATCATTATGACTGGTCCTGTAACACATCAAACACAGGTCATCAGCATGACTGGTAGAGTCACACATCAAACACACAGGTCATCATTATGACTGGTCCTGTAACACATCAAACACACAGGTCATCATTATGACTGGTCCTGTAACACATCAAACACACAGGTCATCAGCATGACTGGTCCTGTCACACATCAAACACACAGGTCATCAGCATGACTGGTCCTGTCACACATCAAACACACAGGTCATCAGCATGACTGGTTCTGTCACACATCAAACACACAGGTCATCAGCATGACTGGCCCTGTAACACATCAAACACACAGGTCACCATTATGACTGGTCCTGTAACACATCAAACACACAGGTCATCAGCATGACTGGTTCTGTCACACATCAAACACACAGGTCATCAGCATAACTGGTCCTGTCACACATCAAACACACAGGTCATCAGCATGACTGGTTCTGTCACACATCAAACACACAGGTCATCAGCATGACTGGCCCTGTAACACATCAAACACACAGGTCACCATTATGACTGGTCCTGTAACACATCAAACACACAGGTCATCAGCATGACTGGTTCTGTCACACATCAAACACACAGGTCATCAGCATGACTGGTCCTGTCACACATCAAACACACAGGTCATCAGCATGACTGGTCCTGTCACACATCAAACACACAGGTCATCAGCATGACTGGTTCTGTCACACATCAAACACACAGGTCATCAGCATGACTGGCCCTGTAACACATCAAACACACAGGTCACCATTATGACTGGTCCTGTAACACATCAAACACACAGGTCATCAGCATGACTGGTTCTGTCACACATCAAACACACAGGTCATCAGCATGACTGGTCCTGTCACACATCAAACACACAGGTCATCAGCATGACTGGTCCTGTCACACATCAAACACACAGGTCATCAGCATGACTGGTCCTGTCACACATCAAACACACAGGTCATCAGCATGACTGGTCCTGTCACACATCAAACACACAGGTCATCAGCATGACTGGTAGAGTCACACATCAAACACACAGGTCATCAGCATGACTGGTCCTGTCACACATCAAACACACAGGTCATCAGCATGACTGGTCCTGTCACACATCAAACACACAGGTCACCATTATGACTGGTCCTGTAACACATCAAACACACAGGTCATCAGCATGACTGGTCCTGTAACACATCAAACACACAGCTCATCAGCATGACTGGTAGAGTAACACATCAAACACACAGGTCATCAGCATGACTGGTCCTGTAAAACATCAAACACACAGGTCATCAGCATGACTGGTCCTGTAAAACATCAAACACACAGGTCATCAGCATGACTGGTCCTGTCACACATCAAACACACAGGTCACCATTATGACTGGTCCTGTCACACATCAAACACACAGGTCATCAGCATGACTGGTCCTGTCACACATCAAACACACAGGTCACCATTATGACTGGTCCTGTAACACATCAAACACACAGGTCATCAGCATGACTGGTCCTGTAACACATCAAACACACAGGTCATCAGCATGACTGGTAGAGTCACACATCAAACACACAGGTCATCAGCATGACTGGTCCTGTCACACATCAAACACACAGGTCATCAGCATGACTGGTAGAGTCACATATCAAACACACAGGTCATCAGCATGACTGGTCCTGTAACACATCAAACACACAGGTCATCAGCATGACTGGCCCTGTAACAAAACAAACACACAGGTCACCATCATGACTGGTCCTGTAAAACATCAAACACACAGGTCATCATTATGACTGGTCCTGTAACACATCAAACACACAGGTCACCATTATGACTGGTCCTGTAACACATCAAACACACAGGTCATCAGCATGACTGGTTCTGTCACACATCAAACACACAGGTCATCATTATGACTGGTCCTGTAACACATCAAACACACAGGTCATCAGCATGACTGGTTCTGTCACACATCAAACACACAGGTCATCAGCATGACTGGTTCTGTCACACATCAAACACACAGGTCATCAGCATGACTGGTCCTGTAACACATCAAACACACAGGTCACCATCATGACTGGTCCTGTAAAACATCAAACACACAGGTCATCATTATGACTGGTCCTGTCACACATCAAACACACAGGTCATCAGCATGACTGGTCCTGTCACACATCAAACACACAGGTCACCATTATGACTGGTCCTGTAACACATCAAACACACAGGTCATCAGCATGACTGGTTCTGTCACACATCAAACACACAGGTCATCATTATGACTGGTCCTGTAACACATCAAACACACAGGTCATCAGCATGACTGGTTCTGTCACACATCAAACACACAGGTCATCAGCATGACTGGTTCTGTCACACATCAAACACACAGGTCATCAGCATGACTGGTCCTGTCACACATCAAACACACAGGTTATCAGAATGACTGGTCCTGTCACACATCAAACACACAGGTCATCAGCATGACTGGTTCTGTCACACATCAAACACACAGGTCATCATTATGACTGGTCCTGTAACACATCAAACACACAGGTCATCAGCATGACTGGTCCTGTCACACATCAAACACACAGGTCATCAGCATGACTGGTTCTGTCACACATCAAACACACAGGTCATCAGCATGACTGGTCCTGTCACACATCAAACACACAGGTTATCAGAATGACTGGTCCTGTCACACATCAAACACACGGGTCATCAGCATGACTGGTTCTGTCACACATCAAACACACAGGTCATCATTATGACTGGTCCTGTAACACATCAAACACACAGGTCATCAGCATGACTGGTTCTGTCACACATCAAACACACAGGTCATCAGCATGACTGGTTCTGTCACACATCAAACACACAGGTCATCAGCATGACTGGTAGAGTCACACATCAAACACACAGGTCATCAGCATGACTGGTCCTGTCACACATACACAGGTCATCAGCATGACTGGTCCTGTCACACATCAAACACACAGGTCATCAGCATGACTGGTCCTGTCACACATACACAGGTCATCAGCATGACTGGTCCTGTCACACATCAAACACACAGGTCATCAGCATGACTGGTCCTGTCACACATCAAACACACAGGTCATCAGCATGACTGGTCCTGTAACACATCAAACACACAGGTCATCAGCATGACTGGTAGAGTCACACATCAAACACACAGGTCATCAGCATGACTGGTCCTGTCACACATCAAACACACGGGTCATCAGCATGACTGGTCCTGTCACACATCAAACACACGGGTCATCAGCATGACTGGTTCTGTCACACATCAAACACACAGGTCATCAGATGACTGGTCCTGTCACACATCAAACACACAGGTCATCAGCATGACTGGTAGAGTCACACATCAAACACACAGGTCATCATCATGACTGGTTCTGTAAAAAAACAAACACACAGGTCATCATCATGACTGGTCCTGTCACTCATCAAACACAGGTCATCATATCATGACGAAATCAGAGGTATGGGTGAAGTGAGGCATGGATTGAGTGGTAAAGGGAAATGAGACAAGCATATATGCAAAGATGTCTGTGACTTAAACATGATTGTAGGTGGTGCCACCTGTCATTTGAATGAGAAAGCTATCTAAGATGTATACACATGCAAAATTTCAGGTGCAGAAGTCAAAGAATGCTGAGATTTGAGTGATTTTTACCCCAGGTATGTGAACAGATGGACACCGCCAGAATGTTGTTGGTTGGGCCACCAAATTTGTACTAGCTGTAGAGCTATGTAATATCTATATTCATGCCAAATTTCAGGCTGATATGTCAAACCAGTTCTGAGATATTAGCATGGATTTCTGCCATGTAAATGTGTTTGAGGGTGGCACCACCTGCCAAATTAACGAAATTTCTCTCCAAGATTATACACAGAGAAGTCAGACCACTGCTCAGATATAAGAAATTTTCACCCAACACAGACACATGGATGTAGGCTACACAGACACATGGATGTAGGCTACACAGACACATGGATGTAGGCTACACAGACACATGGATGTAGGCTACACAGACACATGGATGTAGGCTACACAGACACATGGATGTAGTCTAAACAGACACATGGATGTAGGCTAAACAGACACATGGATGTAGGCTACACAGACACATGGATGTAGGCTACACAAAAACCATTTCAGGTGGCCCCAGATCTATGATCATGCAAAATTTCAAGCCCATATGTCAAAGCACTCCTGAGATATGTGCATGGATGTATGGCAGACAAATGCAATTGTAGGTGTCACCACCTGTCTTGTGTAAGAGAATTCTGTCCAAGATTAAAGTAACAGTGCTTACAGGAAAACGTGAAACGTTCCATGTAAGGCAAAATTAACAGTAGTTATGTTACATTTATGCTCAAATTTAAAAAGATTACAAAATCCTAATCTTATTTTCCGTTACACTTAAATATAAAATAAATGTGGAAATAGAGGAAAATATTCTCAAGCATCACCTGTTCACACATAACGTGTTTTGACTTTGTTCATTACATGTAGGAATGTCTTCCTGCTGTTTTGACTTTGTACATTAGGTGTAGGAATGTCTTCCTGCTGTTTTGACTTTTTACATTACATGTAGGAATGTCTTCCTGCTGTTTTGACTTTTTACATTACATGTAGGAATGTCTTCCTGCTGTTTTGACTTTTTACATTACATGTAGGAATGTCTTCCTGCTGTTTTGACTTTGTACATTAGGTGTAGGAATGTCTTCCTGCTGTTTTGACTTTGTACATTAGGCGTAGGAATGTCTTCCTGTTGTTTTGACTTTGTACATTACTTGTAGTAATGTCTTCCTGCTGTTTTGACTTTTTACATTACATGTAGGAATGTCTTCCTGCTGTTTTGACTTTTTACATTACATGTAGGAATGTCTTCCTGCTGTTTTGACTTTGTACATTACGTGTAGTAATGTCTTCCTGCTGTTTTGACAATGTACATTATGTTCCAGTCCGTAACTTCTACAATGTATGCAATATTAACCTAATTTCTGGCATGTATATAGGAAATATATGAAACAAAGCCTACAGTCCTAATGCGAACCTGTGCATTGGGAAATACACCAGGTATAATGCTTCAATGCTGGACCATTACTTCTCATGTACATTAACAATGCAGGTACTAAACATTTTGAATAAGAAACAATTACACAAACATCACTGCTGAAATTCTAGCATGGGTGCACACAACATAACTATGGACCCATGAGTCTTCAACGCTCTGCTAAATTAGTCTATAAGGATATTTTTAAAGAAATTTTTCAGAATGACAGTCCTGTGACCTTAACCCATGACCTTGTGACCAAAAAATCTTAGAACTTAATATCCTTGAACTTGCAGCATTAGGATTATTGTAACAATCTTTTAAAATGTGACCTTGATCTCTGAACAGATAACCTCAAATTCTACAGTTTTCCTCACTTTGGGCAAGTAAGTCATGTGTGAACGTTGGAAAGTTCAAGGATGAAAAGTTTGATTAACAGTGCATCCACATTCTTTTTAAAGATGTGGCTTCTGTGACCTTCAACTTTGATCTCTGGACCCAGAAAATCAAAATGTATTTACTTATGTGGTTTGTAATTATTAAATCAAGCTTGAAGCCAAATATAAAAAATATAATAAAAAAATACAGGTGGTGCCACCATGTTTCAGGAACTGACAAAACCAGTCATGGTCATTATTCAAGGCAAGATTCATGACAAACCATGCATTAATTATCAAGATATTGGAGGTTTTGTATCAAATTTTTTATTATTCTGGGGGGGTACTTCAAGCCCGATAGCTCCAAGAATATAGGTCGCAGTGACCTAATTTACCAAGGAGATTTTTTTATTGACCTCCCTGGATGTTCACTTAGAAGTTTCTAGGACCAACCGTTATGATTTGTGCCCTGCTAACAGACGCCGGACGAAGCACCATTCCTATATCTCAGTTGACTTACAGTCAGCTGAGCTAAAAATGATTGTAGCTGGCACCACCAGTCTTGTATACAACGAAGCTATCAGAGATATATACATATGCCCAATTTCAGACTAATATATCAAACCCCTCCTGAGAAATAAGCAGGAACACACACAGTGCAAAATTATTGTAGGTGGCACCACCAGTCTTGTATACCACAAAGCTTTTCGATAGGTATAAATATGCCCAATTTCAGGATGATATATCAAATTCCTCTATAGAAATAAGCAGACACAAAAGTCACACACTGTACAAAAGTCATTGTAGGTGGCTACACCTGTCATGTGAACGAGAAAGCCATCAAAGACACACAGACAGGTCAAAATATCAGGCCAATACATCAAACTTACTTTGAATCTGATGCATGGGGCTGACCAGGCTTAGGTGAGAAAGGCAGTTGCCCTGAGTGAACTGTGACAAATTTGCTGGCTCAGGCTACTGCACTGAGTGAACTCATGACCTGCACCTGGCTAGACTGGGTGAACTTTTGACCTGTACCTGGCTGCACTGAGTGAACTCTTGACCTGTTGACTAATCTGATACAGTTGGCAGTCTGCCAAAGCTATAAATAGATCCAGACTGACCTTTGGCATGTTGCCAAATCTGAAATAGTAGTCACACCATTGCATAAGCTCACAGATTGGCTCCACATGTAGCCCTGAGGGGCATGACACCCATGAGGTGATCACATGGTGCCCATGAGGTGTTCACATGACACCCATGAGGGGATCACGCCTTGTGCTTGGCTGCACTGTTTGAACTCTTGACCTATATTTGACTGCACTGAATGAACTCTTGATCTATTGCCAAATCTGAAACAGTTGGCAGTTTCTCAACCTATTTAAATATACAGACACAATCTTTGCCTGTTGGCAAATCTGTTTACACATACTGAAAGACTTTGGCTAAAATGCTTTTTTTCAAGCTGAAATATTCAAAAACGTTTTATCAAAATATCTAGAATAATAAAAGATGCAGTTCTTTCATTGTTAAAGGTCCAATAATTCAGCCAAAAATCATTCGAGTAAACTTGAACAAAGGCGATCTAAGAATAATATTTGTGTCATTTTACATAATAATTGAAACAATAATTTTGTAGAAGAACAGTTTTGCAGTCCTCAGTTTTAGTTAGACATAATAATGGCCATAAGACCAACTTAAGCTTTTCTGATATGATTGAAAGAACCATGTCCTAGGAAAAATCTTTTGAAAAATTGAAAGATTCAACTTGACAGTTTCAGCAAAAACATTTTAAGCTGAAAGAGGCTAAAATTATGAGGTTTTTGCCCATAAAAAAAGGTCAATGTAGGTGGCACCACAAAATCTGCAACTTCAAATATGAGTCATGTGACCAACATTTTCACAATACTTGGTAATGCTGGCTTCTGTCATTTCTGAGATAACTATGTCAGTATGCTTACTTGGCAAAATGACTGTTCAAATTTGTTTAACTCCACTAAAAATCATCAAATGCAAACCATTTGAACAAACTTGAGAGGGCTTGCCTCTGGGATCATTTCTGTAAAATATTGAACAATTTGGCTGGACCCTTTACATGAAGACTTTTAAATGTTTTTTCAGCTTTTTCCCTATAAAATCTAAGTAAATGCAGATAGCAAATAAATAGGCTGAATCCCACAACATTTGATATGTGACAGGTTATTGCATAAAATTTGGGGATGGTAGCTCCTGCTATTCTTGAGAAATTATGGGTTAATATACAGATGACCAATGAGCCCTGTACAAAAAAAAGGTCAATGCAGGTGGCACAACCAATACCTGAATTTCATATATGACTCATGTGACCAACACTGGCATAAAACTTGGTGATGATAGCTCCGGCCGTTTCTGAGATTGTCATTTTAGTATCCTTTTTTGGACAGATGACTAGGTTCAACTTCCTGTAACTCAGCCAAAATTCACCGAACTTGAACAAATTTGAGAGAGATGGTATAAAAGATTATTTCTGTGAAATATTGAACAATTTGGCTTGGCTGTTTTGGAGGAGAAGATTTTTAAGGTTTTTTTAGCTTTTTCTCTATAAAATCTGAGAAAATGCAGATTTTTTCAGATGGCTAATTATTTTGCATTAAATGTCATGATGCTAGCTCCTGCCGTTTTCGAAATAGTATGGGTTAATGTACAGACGATGGACGCTGCCACACCATCGCATTAGCTCACAGGTTCACTAAAAATTACTACAGATGCATACTGAATGCATAATTATAATACAGATACATCTCACTGATGGCAAAATCTTGAATTGAGTTGAGTATGGATACCAATTATTTATAATCCATGTACAGCCGTTTTTATATACCCACAGTAAGCTGTAGACCTGTGATTGTAAACATTGCCTGGCATGAGGAATATCTAAAATCATAAATCTACATTTTTTAAAAGCTTTTAAAAAACATTCTTGTCAATATTAACCATAGATAACCTTAAATCTAAATGTCTGGATGCATGATGTAAGGGATGCTGAAAAACTGGTTCCAGGCTAGATGTATCTGCTTCACACAGCTAACATATATGGTAAAATGACTCAATTCAACCTTTATGATTCAGCCAAAATTTATTCTTTGGAACCATTAAAGACTATTATTATAAGAATTATTCAGGGGATTAGCCTAATTTTGGAGCTTTTATTTTCAAATCTCAGATTTTAACATATTAAATCCTTATGTGTACAACCTGCGAAAATTTAAATCCACAGTACTTACAGGAATAAAACGTGTCATGATCAAAGTTGGGCAAAATTTAAGGTACTGATTTTATATTAATGCTAATAACTTTAAAAAATTGCAAAATTCAGATCTTATTTTGGGTATACAATTGAATCTTGATTAAATAAAGTTATATCCCTGAAAAAAAGTCTCTAGCTTCAGCAATTCTCATGCTAAGTGAGTAAATATATTTATGATTTTTTACAAAGTGCATTTTATTCGGGCCCATAACTTAAAAAAATTACGCAATACTGACCTAATTTATGGCATGTAAATAGCAAATACAAGAAGGAATAGGTATATTTAATATGATCAAAGTCAGATCAGTGGTTTTTATATTAGGTGATCTTGAAGTGTAACAATAGGTTTTTAATTGAAAATTGAGGATTTTCCTTATTATCTCAAAGGAACAAACACCTAGTGACCCAATTTTCGGTATGGTAGGAGATTTTGGGACATCTACCTGAATGCCAAATATTGGATTCGTAGGTCAAATGGTTTCAAAACCTGCCCTGTTAGTGGACATCCTGACGACGGACAAAGGACCATGACTATAGGTCAGATGACTTACAGTCAGCTGAGCTAAAATGGGTCTAAGTGTTATATGGAAGGATATATTTCATAAATATAAAATGTGTGAATTTAATTAAGTGTTCAATAGTTACATATATGGCCATATGAGCTAAAAATTAATACCACAAAAGTTAGCCCAATATTCCTGATTAACTAAGTCTAACAGTGTTATTCATATCAACCCCCCCCCCCTTGCCAACTTTTAGAGATATGAATGAAATGCTACAAAGTATTTACATCATATTAAATCTTAACATGTCAATGAGCACTTACACTAGATCCTAATATTATATTACTTTTGAATATTAGGATTCAAATCCTAAAAAAAATCCAAAATTAATTCAACACTGTTCAAGTTACAACAAAAATGAATTTAACATTGAAATTATAATATTCATCTTTTCATTAGTTCTGTGTATTGAAGGTGTGGGTGGAGAAGTTGTGAAGTCTCCACCTGCCTCTGCCAGGTAAACAGACTTGATCAAGAAGTAAAGGGGACTGAGCAAGCTTAACTTGTGATTAAAATACATTTACGTTTAATTTACCATAATAAGTTAATAAACAAGTGACCCAGGGGTCATGACGCTCAGCTGACCAGGACGACATTGACAAAAGTAATTTTATCATCTGAATGTCAAATTTGAATGAAATACTTTTTCCAAACTTGACCTTTTGTATAAAATCATCCAATATTCATTGGGGTACTATGGAGCTCTGTAGCATGAAGGATATGGGTAACAGACACCTATTTTCAAGGTTTACAAGATGACTTTTCAGGGGTCTCCCAGCATGTCAAAAAATAAAATTCTAGGTCCAGTTATTATGATTTGTGCCCTGTTAACAGATGACCAAATGTTTATTCTGGGGGGTATTTCAAAGCCGCATAGGATGAAGGATATGGGTAACAGAGATGTAACTTCAGGTGCACAAGGAGACTTTTCAGGGGCCTTCCAGCATATCAAGAAAGGAGATTCTAGGTCAAGTCATTATAATTTGTGCTCTGTTAACAGATGACCAAATCTTTATTCTGGGGAGTACTTCGGAGCCCCAGAGCATGAAGGATATGGGTAACAGGGACCTTATTTCGGGTTTCCATGTAGACCTTTTATGGGCTTCCCTGGAGGTGAGGACAGAAGATTCTAGGTCCAGTCATTATGATTTGTGCCCTGTTAATATATGACCAAATCTTTATTCTGGGGGTACTTCAGAGCCCCATAGCTCACAGAATATGGGTAACAGGGACCTTATTTCGGGTTTCCATGTAGACCTTTTATGGGCTTCCCTGGAGGTGAGGACAGAAGATTCTAGGTCCAGTCATTATGATTTGTGCCCTGTTTACAGATGACCAAATGTTTAAAGATCACAAAAGTAGAGAAAAAAAAATCGTAAAAAATAAAAAAAATATAGGTGGCGCCACCAATCTCCAGAAATTGATGAAACACTCCATGATCAATATCCATGCAAAGAATCATGGTGATCACTGCAATAGTTGTTTAGATACTTGAGCTTTTGTATCAAATTTTCCATTATTCTGGGGGGTACTTCGGAGCCCCATAGCTCAAAGGTTATGGGTAACAGAGACCTAATTTCAGGTTTCCAAAGAGAATTTTTATGGGCCACCCTGCATGTCAAGAGAGAAGATTCTAGGTGTAGTCGTTATGATTTGTGCCCTGTTAACAGATGGCCGCATCTTAAGAGGTCTCAAAAATAGAGAAAAATATTGGTAAAAATCGAAAAAATACAGGTGGCGCCACCAGTCTGCAGAAACTGATGAAACACTCCATGATCAATATCCATGCAAAAAATCATGATGATCAATGCATTAGTTGTTCAGATACTTGAGCTTTTGTATCAAATTTTCCATTATTCTGGGGGGGTACTTCGGAACCCCATAGCTCGAAGAATATAGGTCACCGTGACCAAATTTCAGGTTTACAAGGAGAATTTCCATAGACCTCCCAGGATGTCAAGTAAGAAGATTCCAGTTCTAGCGGTTACGATTTGTGCCCTGTTAACGAACGGACAGGCGCCCGGACCGGCCGACGGACAAAAGGTGATCCCTATAGCTCAGATGACTTACAGTCAGCTGAGCTAAAAACACTTAATGGTCAATATCCATGCAAAGAATCAAGACGATCTCCGTATTAGTTGTTCAGATACTTCAGCTTTTGTATCAAATTGTCCATTATTCTGAGGGATACTTCAGAGTCCTATAGCTTGAAGGATATGGGTAACAGAGACCTAATTTCAAGTTTCCACAGGCACTCTTCATGGTCCTCCTTGCATGACAAGAATGAAGTTTCTAGGTCCAGTTGTTGCAATTTGTACCCTCTTGATAGATAACCACATCTTCAAAGGTCTCGAAAAAAGAGAAAAAAAAATCGTAAAAATTTGAAAAAAATAGAGGTGGCACACCCTCTCTGCAGAAACTGATGGAACAGCTCATGATCAATACGTATGCCAAAAATCATGACCATCAGTGTTGTAGTTATTGAGATACTGCACTTTTTGTATCAAATTTTCCATTATTCTGGGGGGGTATTTTGGAGCCATACAGCCTAAAGAATATGGGTAACAGAGAACTAATTTTAGGTTTCCATGGAGAATTTTCATGGGTCTCCCTGTGTGTCAAGAATGAAGATTCTAGGTCCAGTTTTTATGATTTGTGCCCTGTTAACAGATGTTCATATCTTTAAAGGTCTCAAAAATAGATAAAACATTCGTAAAAAAAACCCAGAACAAATACAGGTTGTGCCACCAGTCTGCAGGAACTGATGGAACACCTCTTGATCAATAGTTATGCCACAAATCGTGACCATCAGTGATGTAGTTATTGAGATATTGAAGTTTTTGTATGAAATTTTTTAATACTCTGGGGAGTACTTTGGGGCCCCATAGCTCGAAGGATATGGGTAACAGAGACCTAATTTCTGGTTTCCATGGAGACTTTTCATAGGTCTCTCAGTGTATTGAGAATGAAGATTCTAGGTCCAGTCGTTACGATTTGTGCCATGCTAACAGATGACAGCATCCTTAAAGGTCTCAAAAATAGAGGAAGAAATCGTAAAAAAATCAAACAATATAGGTGGCACCACCAGTCTGCAGGAACTGATGGAACATCTCATAATCAATATGTATGCCACAAATCGTGACCATCAGTGATGTAGTTATTGAGATATTGAAGTTTTTGTATGAAATTTTTTAATACTCTGGGGAGTACTTTGGGGCCCCATAGCTCAAAGGATATGGGTAACAGAGACCTAATTTCTGGTTTCCATGGAGACTTTTCATAGGTCTCTCAGTGTATTGAGAATGAAGATTCTAGGTCCAGTCGTTACGATTTGTGCCATGCTAATAGATGACAGCATCCTTAAAGGTCTCAAAAATAGAGGAAGAAATCGTAAAAAAATCAAACAATATAGGTGGCACCACCAGTCTGCAGGAACTGATGGAACCTCTCATGATCAATATGTATGCCAAAAATCATGACCATCAGTCAAGTAGTTAATGAGATATTGAAGTTTTTGTATGAAATTTTGGACTTTTCTGGGGGGTACTTTGGGGCCCCATAGCTCGAAGGATATGGGTAACAGAGACCTAATTTCTGGTTTCCAAGGAGATTTTTCATGGACCTCCCAGGATGTCAAGTAAGAAGATTCCAGTTCTAGCGGTTACGATTTGTGCCCTGTTAACGGACAGACGCCCGGACGGCCGGACGGCCGGACGGACGACGGACAAAAGGTGATCCCTATAGCTCAGATGACTTTCAGTCAGCTGAGCTAAAAAAATTCTGTTTAATACTTTTGAAGGACACACCTAGCCCTATCAGATTAAACAAAAAGAAAATAAATCAGTCAAGGAATATAAAGGAGAAGAATTTTGAAAATTGTTTCTGGACAACAGACTGATGGCAGAATGGATGACAAGTGGATGGTGACCCTCCATGGCATTTATATATAAACTGTTTGGGCCTATGGCTGTATGAGCTAGCAAATCAGATATAATTGATATTCTGTGTATATGTGACTTACCTTCTGTTTGAAAGTAGAGACACCAGGCCAGGTCAAACAGAAAGTACCCCATACTGATGATGACAGTCACGTGTTGCAGCAGCGTGTTAGGACCTCCTGGCAAAGTACAACACTAAACATAAATGTATGTAGAACCAGCAACCTATCACAGATAAAACAACACTAAATAACAAGTGACTCATGGGTCATGATGCTCAGCCGACTAACATGTTGACAATATGTCCTTGCACAGGCAACAAATTAAGATAATGTAGGTGGCATCATCATTCATGATTATAAGCTTGTTCATCAAGCCCCATGAGCACACCAAATTTGAAGACAATCCATTTAGCTTTTCCTGAGGAATCAGACAATTTGTGTGAATTTTGCATTGTTTCTGGAAATTATCCCCATAACTCAGAGAATATTCAGGTTTTTGAGGAGAACTTTTTAGGAAATCTCAGGATGTCAATGGTTATGATTTGAGAGCTGCTTTCATATCAAATTTCCAATTATTCTGGGGGTGTTTATAAGCCCCATAGATCAAAGAATATAGGTAACAGAGACCTCATTTCAGGTTTCCAAGGAGACTTTTCATGAACATCCCTGGATGTCAAGTAAGAAGACTTGAAAAGTAGGTAAAGATCACCCATCTTTGAACTTGACCAAGATTTTGTAAATATCATGCAATAGCACTGAAGAAATGAAGTTCCTGTGTTGAATACCTTAGGAGATATCCTGCACAAAAAGCCAAAATTGAAAATTCCGATAAAAATTCATTAAAAAATCAGAAATTGCAGGTGGCACCACCAGAATTGTAGGTGGTGCCACCAAATTGGGAAGCACGTACAGACCATTATTCCAAATGATCATAGTAAGTTTTGTGAAATCCACACAATGTTTCCTGAGATATAAGCTTTCGAGTGTTTTTGTATAATCAGCTCTAAGACAAAGAAAAATAGGTCAAGGTCACCCATCTTTGCACTTGACCAAGATTTTGTTGATATACATCTTCACTGATGAAATAAAATTCCAATGGTGAATACCTTTTAGAGATATCCCACTCACAAGGCCAAAATTGAAAAATCTGATAAAAATTAAACAAGGCCTACAAGCCTAATGCGAACCTGTGCAAAGTTTAGGAGTATGAATGGAGGTTTATTTTTAAAATTTAATATTGATCCTCTTAAGTCCTGCATATCTACCTTAGTCATAATGATTTCAGCAAAATGGATGTTTCTGACCTGCAAGTTTCAGACTAGGACATTTTAAAACCAGAATATGGGTAGTCGACAAGCGCCTTTGTGTATCCGCAGAAATCAGAGTGGGACAGGTGAAGTGAGGCATGGATTAAGTGGCAAGGGGAATAGAGCGAGGTGTGTTGCATATTAGCATGGATGTCTGCAGCGTAAACGTGAATGCAGGTGGTGGCACCTGTCATAAAATTGATAAAATTGTCCAGGATGTATAAACCTGCAAAATTTCAGGTGGATAAGTCAAACCACATCTGAGATATGAGTGATTTTATCCCAAGGCAGATGAGCAGATGGACGCTGTGCATAAGTGGTTGCAGGTGGCGCCACCAGTTTTGCCTATGATAAAGAGCTATGCGAGATCTATACACATGCGAAATTTTGGCCCCATCGGTCAAACGGTTCCTGAGATATGAGCTTGGATGTCTGCAGACTAAATGTGAATGTAGGTGGTGCCATCTGTCATAAAATCGAGAAAGCTGTCCAGGATGTATAAAAAACCTGCAAAATTTCAGGTGAAAAAGTCAAACCACTTCTGAGATATGAGTGATTTTATCCTAAGGCAGATGAACAGATGGATGCTGTGCATAAATGGTTGCAGTTGGCGCCACCAGTTTTGCCTATGATAAAGAGCTATGCGAGATCTATACACATGCGAAATTTTGGCCCCATCGGTCAAACGGTTCCTGAGATATGAGCTTGGATGTCTGCAGACTAAATGTGAATGTAGGTGGTGCCATCTGTCATAAAATCGAGAAAGCTGTCCAGGATGTATAATAAACCTGCAAAATTTCAGGTGAAAAAGTCAAACCACTTCTGAGATATGAGTGATTTTATCCTAAGGCAGATGAACAGATGGATGCTGTGCATAAATGGTTGCAGTTGGCACCACCAGTTTTGCCTATGATGAAGAGCTATATGACATCTATACACATGCAAAATTTGGCCCAATCGGTCAAACGGTTCCTGAGATATGAGCTTGGATGTCTGCAGAGTAAACGTGAATGTAGGTGGTGCCACCTGTCATAAAATAGAGAAAACTGTCCAGGATGTATAAACCTGCAAAATTTCAGGTGGAAAAGTCAAACCACTGCTGAGATATGAGTGATATTATTCCAAGGCAGATGAACAGATGGATGCTGTGCAAAAATGGTTGCAGGTGGCGCCACCATTTTTAGTGTATGTTATAAAGCTATCAAAGGGCTACATATGTGCAAAATTTTTAGCCTGATTGGTCAAACGGTTCCCAAGATATGTGGGTTTATGTGTTGAAACAGACGCACAAATGGACGCTGGGCAGAAAGGAAAGGTCAGAGGTCAACCAAAAATGAGGGCACAGCAGTTCACATGTGACCGATCATAACTCTGTATTTTAAACTAGATGTGTCGGAACGACACGAATGCCCCCGCCTGGGGCAAATTAGAAACATTTGTTAAATTTTGTAAAATTTTTTAAGTTCAGGAAGTGTTGTATGGTCAAAAGTAGGTCAACAAGGGCAAAATGCAAACTCAATCTGTAAAAGGTCATTATCAAGCAACACACCAAAAATCAGGCCAGTATCTGCAGGCATTGTGAAAAAAAGTCCATATATGTGCATTTTTCATGAAAATTTCTGTCTTTCATGAAATTTTCTATGTTCAGGATCTGTCATATGGTGAAAAATAGGTTAACTGGGACGAAACGCGAACTCGATCTGTAAGTGGTCATTATGCGCCCACAGACCAAACATTAGGCCAGTATCTGTAAGCATTGCATTGCAAAACTAGAATATTAGCAAAAGTTGATAATCATTTATAAATTTAAGAGAGAGGAGAGGTATATACCATGTTTCATAACAATTCACCAAATGCTTCCTGAGAAATAAGCTCCTAAGTTTTTTTCTATACTAAGCTCTGTGACCTTGAAAAGTAGGTCAAGATCACCCATCTTTGAACTTGACCAAGATTTTGTAAATATAATGCAATAGCACTGAAGAAATGAAGTTCCTGTGTTGAATACCTTTGGAGATATCCTGCACAAAAGGCCAAAATTGAAAAAATCCGATAAAATTTCATTAAAAAATCAGAAATTGCAGGTGGCACCACCAAAATTGTGCAGCACATGCAGACCATCAGTCCCAATGATCATAGTAAGTTTTGTGAAAATCCACACAATGGTTCCTGAGATATAAACTTCTGAGTGTTTTTCTATAATCAGCTCTAAAATGTAGAAAAATTGGTCAAGGTCACCCATCTTCGAACTTGACTGAGATTTTATCGATATACATCTTCACTGATGAAATAAAATTCCAACGGTGAATCCTTTTAGAGATATCCCACTCACAAGGTAAAAGTTAACAGACGCGGTACGGACGGACGGACGGACAGACACTGGACAGACAGATGGACAGACGGACAGCTTGGGTGACGACAATAGCCCATCAGCCTATGAGCTGAGGGCTAAAAACGGCTGTACATGTGTATTTGTCATGAAAATTTCTATTTTTCATGATTTTTTCAAAGTTTAGGAGCCGTGAAACGGTCAAAAGTAGGTCAATCAGGACGAAACGCGAACTCGATCTGTAACTGGTTATTATTTGCCCACACACCAAAAATCAGGCCAATATCTGCAGGCATTGCGAAAAAAAGTCCGTACATGTGTATTTGTCATGAAAATTTCTATTTTTCATGAATTTTTCTAAGTTTAGGAGCCGTAAAACGGTCAAAAGTAGGTCAACCGGGACGAAACGCAAACTTGATCTGTAACTGGTCATTATCTGCCCACACACAAAAAATCAGGCCAATATCTACAGGCATTGCGAAAAAAAGTCCGTACATGTGTATTTGTCATGAAAATTTCTATTTTTCATGAAATTTTCTAAGTTTAGGAGCCGTAAAACGGTAAAAAGTAGGTCAACCGGAACAAAACACGAACTCGATCTGTAACTGGTCATTATCTGCCCACACACCAAAAATCAGGCCAATATCTGCAGGCATTGCGAAAAAAAGTCCGTACATGTGTATTTGTCATGAAAATTTCTATTTTTCATGAAATTTTCTAAGTTTAGGAGCCGTAAATGGTCAAAAGTAGGTCAACCGCGACGAAACACGAACTCGATCTGTAACTGGTCATTATCTGCCCACACACCAAAAATCAGGCCAATATCTGCAGGCATTGCGAAAAAAAGTCCGTACAACTGTTTGATTTCGGAATGACGGAATGATGGAATGACGGACATGGGTAAAACTATATGCCCCGGCCACTTTGTGGCGGGGGCATAAAAATACTGCCCAGTGGTTATGGAGGAGTTCTCAAGAAACCTATGTGGCGATGGCCGCAGCGTTGGCATCCGACTGAAAACATAATATCCGCAAGACTCTGTTTTGGTGGATACAATGATTGTAGCTGGCACCACCAGTCTTATATACAACAAAGAGATATATAAATATGCCCAATGTCAGACTGATATGTCAAACCCATCCTGTGAAATAAGCAGGGACATACACTGTGCAAAAATTATTGTAGGTGGCGCCACCAGTCTTGTACATTATAAAGCTACCCAATATGTATAAACATGCCCAATTTAGGCTGATGTATCAAATTCCTCTGTAGAAATAAGCAGGCGCATACACTGCAAAGGTCAATGTAGGTGGCACCACCTGTCTTGTAGATGAGAATACCATAAAAAATGCATAGACAGGTCAAAATATCAGTCCAATACATCAAACTTCCCCAGAGTTTGATGCACTGGGCTGACAAGGCTAAGGTGAGTAAGGCAGTTGCCCCCGAGTGACCTGTGACAAATTGCTGCCTCAAGCTACTGCACTGAGTGAACTCTTGACCTGCACCTGGCTAGACTGAGTGAACCTTTGACCTGTACCTAGCTGCACTGAGTGAACTCTTGACCTGTTGCATAATCTGACACAGTTGGCAGTCTGCCAAAGCTATAAATAGATTCAGGCTGAACTTTGGTGCCAAATATGATGCAGTGAGCAGTCTGCCAAAGCTATAAATAGAATGCAGCTACTGCACTGAGTGAACTCTTGACCTATACCTGGCTGCACTTCTTCCAATCCTGGCACTGTGCCAAAACTATTTTTAGAGCTGACATCATCTTGGCTAATGGCCAACATCAAGGCACTGGCAATCTGCCAATGGTAAACCAAGTGCTGCCATCTGTACATGGCCCTACTTGAAATATCTTTGAAATTTATTTTCCCAATACAAAATGCTTTTCAGCTGACTTTTTATAAAAAAGAAATCAGGAATATATGTAAAATTATTACGGATGCATACTGAATGCAAAATTAAAATACAGATATGTCTCATTGATGGCAAATTCTTGAATTAAGCTGAGTACGGATACCAATAATTTATAACCCAAGAACAGTTTTCTTTATATAGCCACAGAGAGAAGAATATCCATGATTGTAACATTGCCTGGTATGATGAATAACTTAAACCATAAATCCCCCCCATTCCCTCCCTGTGAATGGTGGTTTTGTTAGTAAACTGTTGTGAGCTTTTCTGTATTAATGAGAATTTTCTCTGTTAAAGTTTATACGCCAGAGTAAGCCAACCAAAAATTTTCCCTTATTGGGCCTATTATCGCCCATCCCGCCTCGTTCCCGTGTATCTAGGTCACACTTCCGTTACCCATAATCACATTTTCAAAGGCGTAAGGAAGAGGACTGGGAGGGAGCGATGTTTGTAATACAGAAAAGCTCACAACAGTTTACTAACAAAAGCACCATTCACAGGGAGGGAATGGGGGGGTTTTATTACGTAAACATAATTGTGAGCTGTTTCTGTATTAATGAGAAAAAAACAGACATGCCTTGGGGAGGGAGCACCTACCTGTAACGCTGGAACGAGGAATCTCAGTGCGGTGATAAAGCAGCAGTCGACGTCGGTGGCGGAACCGACGGAGAGGAAGAAGAAGGCCTGGAAAATTGGAGGACCTCACCCGACGCGATCACAGGGCCCATGGAGTAGAGGCCCAAAGCCTGGAGCTGAACATCTTTCAGATAGAAGCGTGTGAACGTAGACAGGGATTTCCAGTATCCCTGCTTGACCAACTGATTGGGTGAGATACCGGAGAAATGGGCCAAGGAAGTCGAAATAGCCCGAATGTCATGGGCCTTGATGTGAAATTGGTCTAATGTGGATTGAGAAGCTGATTCATATGCGGCGACCATAGTAGCTTTGAGCCACGAACTAATTGTGAACTTATTGGAAGATGTGACTTTTGTAGAAATAAACAACTTCTTGCGCCCCCCCCCCCCCCCCGTAAAGAATGAGTAGCCTTTAGATAATAACGCAACGCATGAACCGGGCAATTGGTAGCCCCATAACGGTACTGACCGTTAGGGAGGGCCGGAACGTGCCAAGCAGACGGAGGGTCATCAAAATTTTGATTTTTCCTATAAAAATCTGGTGGAAAATGTAGGATGGCCGACGAACCGTTGGCCGCAATTTGCGTGAATTTCGAATCAGCCACGAGGGCATGAAGCTCAGAACGGCGACCTGCCAAGGCAAGAGCGGGGAGGAAAACCGTTTTCCAAGACAAATGGAGAAGATGGGCCGAACGCAACAGCTCATAGGGGGGTTCCCGGAGGTGACGTAAGACGATGTCCAGGCGCCAGGAAGGCGCAACATACCGAGGACGAGACTCACGGGCGTGAACCCCCTTGAGAAAGTCCGACACCAATGGATGATGAAGGACACGATCGAGACCCAGCGGACAGAGTACCGACAGCAGGGCGGCGCGATAGCCACGCAGAGAGGGATAGGATAAATGTTTATCCTGTAGTAAGAACACGAAAAAATCCAAAACAGCCGCAAGCGACGGATCTAAAGGGGAGATTCCGCGGGAAGACGCCCACTCCGTGAAGAGATGCCACCGGGAGTCATAGATGCGGTCCGAAGAACGGCGACGGGGAGCCGAGGCAAGGAGAGCAGCCGGACTTGAAATGCCCTGATCCTTGAGGTGTCCGATGAGAGCACGCATGCGCATAGAGGGCACGACCGAAACGGGCGACGCGCTCGAGGGAACGACGGGAGCGCGATGCGGAGCGGTAGTATAAGCGGGGGCGAGAGAGAAGCGAGCGCCACAGAGGAAACCATGGAGCCGCAGGATGAAACGGAAGGATGAGAAGCAGGGTAGTCTGGTCCGCGCGGGACAAGCGGAGAAGGACACGGCGGATGAGGGGAGGTGCCGGAAACGCAAAGAGAAACCGGTGAGACCACCCTGACGGCGGCGTGTCGGGGAGACGGTCGCGAGGGTGACGTAGACGCGTCTCGGAAGGCACAAGAACGGGGGGGGGGGGGGGGGGGGGGACGGAAAATCAAACAGATCGAATTCCGGCCGCCCCAGGCGAGCGAAAACACTCCGAATAACCGGGAGCGGAAGGAGCGGCGGGGAAGGAAGAGACGCCGGATGACGGGAAGGGGGTCCGCTAGGATGTTCGACACGCCCGGAAGATGGGATGGACGAACTGATGCCCGGAGAGAGAGGCATAGATCGAACAAAAGGTAAGTCTCCTGCATGAGCGAGGGAGACCGAGTACCGCCCTGCTTGTTGATATATGCCACAACCTTGGTATTGTCAGTCCGGATGAGAATGTGACGTCCGATCAAGCGGGGAGACCAGTGGGAGATCGCGCGACAGACGGAGATTTCCGACGAAGCGACCGCCAGGTGCTCCGAAACGGGAGGATCGTTGGACGAACCGAGGTAAACCGGAGAAGGCCGTGGCGGTGCAAGATAGACTGAATCGGACGGAGGTACAGACGGCCGAACGGGACGAAAGACGCAGCCCAGTTGAGAGCACCGTGGAGAGAAGCCGCAGTGCGTGAGTCTACTCGGCGCCGCGTGAGAAAGTAACGAATCAGGCGGCGGAGTTTGAGAGCAAAATCGCGCGGGAGCGACGCTGTGCCGGACGCAAAATCGAGCGTGACACCCAGAAATTGGAGGGACTGGGTGGGAGTGAGAAGAGACTTCTCCGCATTGACCAGGAAGCCGAGGTTCCGAAGTAAGGTGAGAACCCGGGAGCGATGCGACAGTAGGAGGGAGCGATCGGCCGCATGGACCAGCCAATCGTCCAGATAAGGGAGCACAGAAATGCCCTGGGAACGGAGATAACTCGTGACTGTGTGTACCAACATGGTCAAAATCCAGGGGGCCACGTTGATCCCAAATGGAAGGGCCCGGATTGATAAACGGGGTTCTGATACGCTAAGCGAAGAAACGGTTGAGACGAGGGATGGATTGGAACGTGAAAATAGGCATCCATAAGGTCTATCTTGAACGCCCAATCCATCCGCCGAACAATGCGGAGCACAGCATGGATATTGAACATCCGAAATGGAGGCGGACGGATGAACGAATTGAGGCGCTTCAGGTCTATGATTGGGCGCCAACGGCCGTGCGGTCTGGGAACAAGAAAAAGGCGAGAGTAAAACCCCACGGTGGAAGGGGGAACCTCAAAAATGGCCCGTTTGTCTAACATCGATTGAATGGCCTTCCTCCAAAGCAAGGCGTTTTGCCGGATCGGACGGAGGCAGAGTGAAGAACGGGTGCAACGGGAGGTGTGTGCAAAAACGTAAGACGGAACCCGAACTTGACGGTGCTGAGAATTAAACGCTGTGAGGTGATACCCGCCCACGCGGGAAAATGGGCACTGAGAGAGCGCCGACCGGAGCGAGAGAGTCATTTCTTGGTCGAACCTCGTTTAGAGGAGCGACCACGAAAAGGCTGAGAACGGCCGGAACGTCCGGAAGGACGGGAAGACGTAGAAGACGCGCGCCGCGGCTGAGTGGAAGCCACAACCGAGGCCGAGGGCGGGGAACGCGGAAGGAGGGCCGAGGCGCAAGAGAGGCCGAGCGGAGGCGGGAGAGAGGCCGTAAGTGGCCGCCAAACAGCAGGGAACCGGTAAAAGGTTGACAATAAAGTTCGGTTAACTCTGCCTGAGTAAGTTCCGGCTTGAAGTGTTTTAACGACTGAATGCAACCCGTGCGGCGTAATAAGATGCAATTTTCAACCAGGCGCCAAACGACCTGATTTAACTCAGCGCAAGTATGGGCAGATGCCTGCCAGATGTCGTTGAGAGTGAGTGTGTCCGGAGAAACGGCGAGCAAGCTAGTGACAGCCTGCAAGTCGTTAACCATGCCGGCCGCTTGCCGGCCGAGCCCCTCCAAATCCGACAAGTGACGATCGGAAAGGTGGACAGAGGACGGAAATAAAGACTTGCCAACCGCAAACGGCTGTTCCAGGTCGGACTCAAGTCGCATGGGAGCCGACGGAATATCCGGGTTATCAGGAAAAGGGAGCAAGCGATCGAAACAGGTAGCCCGGTACCCACGGGAATTCCATAGGGTACCGGGGGACCAAGGTTTCTCCGAACCCGGCGGAAGCGGGGCCCCAGTAGCAGTGGAGCGAGACCCCGAGACCACCGCTAGTGCTCACGTAAGATAGCGCCTGTGTGTTCGGAAAACTCGAACCACACGGCGGGCGCGGCCGAGGGCGACTGCAGGGCGGCAGGATTCAAAAATGAATTGGCCGCCGACGCCGAGGAAGTCCGAGGTTGTAACCGACGGAACTTCGGACCAGAAGGGTTAGCCTCCTGTGTGGAGGTAGCCACTAGGTCCAGGAGCGCAGATTTGCGCGTACGCCAAGCCTGGCGTTGCAGCGCGATCTCCGACCACTGGTCAGGCGCCAGGGCAGGATCGGCTGACTGAGAAGACGGGGACCCTGGTGAACCCCGGGTAGGGGGAGCCAGAGAGACCCGCTGAGCCGGAACAACCGGAGGCTGGAAACAGGAAGCCGGGGAACGAGCAGCAGCAGGACCCATCCTGGAAGGCGCCGGAACCTGATCCGCCGGCCGCACACCAGACGGTTTCTGAAAGAAAGAGCCGGCCGGCCGGGTAGTAACGGCGGGAGACGGAGGAACCGGCCGCCCTGAGACGGAGGCAGGAGGGACCGACGCACTTACCTGCACCCCAGGAAGGGCAGGGCGATCCAGCGGGACGGCTCCAGCCGGCCCCGGCGACAAAGACGGAATACGGCGTGGAGCCGGGGGCGACAAGAACAGCCGGGGAGAAAGGACCGGGGGCGCCGGGGAGGGCTCCGGGCGGACAGCGGCGGGTCTAGACGAATCTTCTAGATCCGACATCAGTGATGAACAAAACTGGGACAATTTATGTAATACCACAGGAGAGGTGACAGGACCGGCGGGAACAGACGGTGAGCGCAGCACGGCCGTGGTGCGGTCAACCAGGGTAGGCTCCACGGGGCCAGACAAGGGAAGAGCGGAGGGGGAACCCCCAGTAACCGGGAAATGAACCCAATCCTGGAACAAGGCCCACTTGTCAGTGGACCACGTCTGGCAATGGAAACAAGGATCAGCCGGACCACGGCAGGAGTCATTGTTGGTACGGCAACCAAAACAAGTAGGGTGGGAGTCCCAGACCGGGATTAAAGTGCCACAAGCGACACAATAAGTGGGGTTCTCCATGGCGGGCAAGGGAAAATAAGAATAACTTACAATCAGTTGGCAAACTCAAAACGACAAACCCATCAGTGGACGAATCTCGCAGCGCGGGATCACACGTCCATCATGGCGTACGCCAGAAGAAAATGTGATTATGGGTAACGGAAGTGTGACCTAGATACACGGGAACAAGGAGGGATGGGCGATAATAGGCCCAATAAGGGAAAATTTTCAGTTGGCTTACTCTGGCGTATAAACTTTAACAGAGAAAATTCTCATTAATACAGAAACAGCTCACAATTATGTTTACATAATAAAACTAAATTTTTTTAAAAGCTTTTAAAAAAACTTTCTTGTCAATATTAACCAAAGATAACCTGAAATCTAAATGTCTAGTGGCATGATGTAATAGATGCTGATAAACTGGTGCCAGGCTAGATGTAACAGCATAACACAGCTAACAAATATGGTAAAATGACTCAATTCAATCTCCATAATTCAGCCAAAAATCATTCATGTGGAACCATTAATGACATTTATTATAAGAATTATTGTAGGGATTATTCTTGTAAAATATTGAACAAACTGGTTCAGTAGCATCAGTCGAAAAAGTTTCGCAGGTTTATAACACATTTAGGAAGATACAGCAAACTGGCTAAGTTCAGCTTCCCGTAACTCAGCCAAAAAGCACTGAACCAAAACCATTTGAACAAACTTGAATTATTATCATCTGAGGATAATTAATGTGTGATGAAAAACATTTTGTGATGCTAGCTCCTGCCGTTTTTGAGATAGCTATGGTTAACGTACAGACGTCGCACAACGTACGACGCCGCACCATCGCATAAGCTCACAGGTTCGCTAAAAATCAGAAATTGCAGGTGGCACCACCAGAATTGTAGGTGGTGCCACCAAATTGGGAAGCACGTACAGACCATTATTCCAAATGATCATAGTAAGTTTTGTGAAATCCACACAATGGTTCCTGAGATATAAGCTTTTGAGTGTTTTTGTATAATCAGCTCTAAAACAAAAAAAAATAGGTCAAAGTCACCCATCTTCACACTTGACCAAGATTTTGTTGATATACATCTTCACTGATATAATAAAATTCCAATGGTGAATACCTTTTAGAGATATCCCACTCACAAGGCCAAAATTGAAAAATCTGATAAAAGATTAAAAAAATCAGAAATTGCAGGTGGCACCACCAAAATTGTGCAGCACATACAGACCATCAGTCCCAATAATCATAGTAAGTTTTGTAAAAAAATCCAAACAATGGTTCCTGAGATATAAGCTTCTGAGTGTTTTTCTATAATCAGCTCTAAAATGTAGAAAAATGGGTAAAGGTCACCCATCTTCAAACTTGACCGAGATTTTATTGATATACATCTTCACTGATGAAATAAAATTCAAACAGTGAATCCTTTAAGAGATATCACGCTCACAAGGTAAAAGGTAACAGACACGGGATGGACGGACGCCAGACGGACAGACGGCACGACGGACAGCTTGGGTGACGACAATAGCCAATCAGCCCATGAGCTGAGGGTTAAAAAAGGCTGTACATGTACATTTGTCATGAAAATTTCTATTTTTCATAAGTTTTCTATGTGTAGGAGCCGTAAAACAATCAAAAGTAAGTCAACTGGCACGAAACACAAACTTGATTTGTAACTGGTCATTATTTGCCCACACACCAAAAATCAGGCCCATATCTACAGGCATTGCGGAAAAAAGCCCATAAATATGCATTTGTCATATAAATTTATATTTTTCATGAAATTTTTCTATGTTAGGGCACCATCAAAAGGTCAAAAGTAGGTCAACTGGGACAAAACATGAACTCAATCTGTAACTGGTCATTATCTGCCCACACACCAAAAATCAGGGCCCCTATCTGCAGGCATTGCCAAATAAATTCTGTACATGTGCACTTGTTATGAAAATTTATATTTTTCATGAAATTTTCTATTTTAGGGCACCATCAAACGGTCAAAAATATGTCAACTAGGGCAAAACGCCAACTCGATCTGTAACTGGTCATTATCTGCCCACACACCAAAAATCAGGCCTGTATCTGCAGGCATTGCGAAAAAAAGTCTGCACATGTGCACACACCAAAAAATAGAAAAAAAAATAGAAAAAATAGAAATTTTCATGAAAAATGCACATGTGCAGACTTTTTTTCGCAATGCCTGCACATGTGCATTTTTCATGAAAATTTCTATTTTTCATGAAATTTTCTATGTTCAGGAGCCATCAAAAGGTCAAAAGTAGGTCAACTGGGACAAAAAGTGAACTTGATCTGTAACTGGTCATTATCTGCCCACACAACAAAAATCAGGCCAGTATCTGCAGGCGTTGCGAAAAAAAGTTCATACACGTGCACTTGTCATGAAAATTTCTATTTTTCATGAAATTTTCTATGTTCGGGAGCTGTAAAAGGGACAAAAGAAGGTCAACTGGGACAAAACGCGAACTTAATCTGTAATAGGTCATTATCTGCTCACACACAAAAAATCAGGCCATTATTTGCAGGCATTGCGAAAAAAAGTCCTTACATGCATATTTGTCATGAAAATTTCTATTTTTCATGAAATTATCTAAGTTTAGGAGCCATAAAACATTCAAAAGTAGGTCAACTGGGACGAAACACGAACTCGATCTGTAACTGGTCATTATCTGCCCACACACTGAAAATCAGGCCAATATCTGCAGGCATTGCAAAAAAAAGTCCGTACAACTGTTTGATTTTCGAAGGACTGAAGATCAAAAGGACGGATATGGGTAAAACTATTTGCCCCGGCCACTTTGTGGCTGGGGCATAATAAAAACAACACTAAATAAGAATCAATGTACAGCTGTCTGCAAGGAACCGAACACAGAAATAACAATACTTAATAAGAATCAATGTACAGCTATCTGCAAGGTACCTAACACAGAAATAACATTTAATAATAATCAATGTACAGCTGTCTGCAAGGAACCTAACACAGCAATAACAACACTAAGTAAGAATCAATGTACAGCTGTCTGCGAGGAACCTAACACAGAAATGGCACTAGGCACTAGGTATGCTGTCATTAAGTACTGAGGCACCAGGTATGCTGTCATTAAGTACTGAGGCACAAGGTATGCTGACATTAAGTATTGAAAGACCAGGTATGCTGTCATTAAGTCCAGAGGCTCTAGGTATGCTGTCATTAAGTATTGAGGCACTAGGTATGCTGTCATTAAGTACTGAAAGACCAGGTATGCTGTCATTAAGTCCAGAGGCTCTAGGTATGCTGTCATTAAGTATTGAGGCACTAGGTATGCTGTCATTAAGTATTGAAAGACCAGGTATGCTGTCATTAAGTCCAGAGGCTCTAGGTATGCTGTCATTAAGTATTGAGGCACTAAGTATTCTGTCATTAAGTAATGAGGCACTAGGTATGTTGACATTAAGTATTGAAAGACCAGGTATGCTGTCATTAAGTCCAGAGGCTCTAGGCATGCTGTCATTAAGTATTGAGGCACTAGGTATGCTGTCATTAAGTATTTAGGCACTAGGTATGCTGTCATTAAGTATTGAGGCACTAGGTATGCTGACATTAAGTACTGAAAGACCAGGTATGCTGTCATCAAGTCCAGTGGCTCTAGGTATGCTGTCATTAAGTATTGAGGCACTAAGTATTCTGTCATTAAGTATTTAGGCACTAGGTATGTTGACATTAAGTATTGAAATACCAGGTATGCTGTCATTAAGTCCAGAGGCTCTAGGCATGCTGTCATTAAGTATTGAGGCACTAGGTATGCTGTCATTAAGTATTTAGGCACTAGGTACGCTGTCATTCAGTATTGAGGCACTAGGTATGCTGACATTAAGTACTGAAAGACCAGGTATGCTGTCATTAAGGCCAGAGGCTCTAGGTATGCTGTCATTAAATATTGAGGCACTAGGTATGCTGTCATTAAGTATTGAGGCACTAGGTATGCTGACATTATGTACTGAGGCACTAGGTATGCTGATCTTGACTTACCTGGATGAGTAAATGGCCATGGTCCTTGTATGAAAGCACTCCAGCCAGCCAGGGTCACAGTCAGCACTGCATGGATTGTAGTTACAGTCCTACAGTTCCATTCATAGCTGTGTCTGAAGTTGACAGCCACCAGGACAATGTAGAGGTTGACCCAGGCCAGCACACTCACAATCACAGCAAACAGGTTTGTACCGTGGCCGATGCTGAGATCCTCCAAATTATCCTCCAGCATCATGGCAGACCTGCAATAAAAAACTGTAGATGGCACCACCAGTCTCGTATATTTGATAAATGCTGGATTTATTTATATGTTTTAATTTTTACTCCAAATGTTGAATCTTGGTGAAAATTGGCACCTGTTTGAATAGTTAAGACAAATTTACACAGAGTAAATGAATTTGTGTATTTGACAGACAGTGATCTGATTGCTGATAAAGATAAGATGATTCACATGATATAAGACAAACTCATCAAGACCTGTGACATTTTACATGTAAAAAATTTGTACCAACTGTAAATCTTTACAGTTAAAAGCTTGCATATTACTGCTCTTAATCTTGGTTCCCCCTGCAGTATCATTACTGCTTTGCTAAACTGGTATATTTGTCTTATTTGTGTCATAATCCTTGACCTTTTGTCATTTTAAATTATTTACTTTAAGTTTCAGGCCTATATAAGATGAACCACTCATATGGGCAAGAATGTACCCAGTGTAAAAACAATTGAAGGTGGTGCCACCAGTTTGGTGTATGAAAAAAACCTATCCAAGATGTATGGACATGCTGAACATTTCAGGCCAATACATCAAAACACTCCAGAGATATGTGCTTTTATTAATATATATATGCAATGCAAAAACAATTGTATGAGGCCCCTCCAGTCTTGAGTAAAAAATTCTTGTTGATAAATCAAACCAATCCTGGACAAGGGCTCAGAGGCACAAATAGTCCCCAGTCCTATGCATAACTCAAATGTGGGTATTTCCTAGGACATGCATTCCCTTGGGATTGGCTGAAACTAGATAATTCAGGATCCAAAGGTGTCTTGTGTAAAATGGATGCAACTAAACAAGAAGAGCAGGCATATAAAATGATTATCAGAAGTGCTACCTGTCATATTTATGCAATAAATCTATCCATGATCTATGGCTGTGCCAAATTTCAGGCCAATAGGTTAAACCAATCCTGAGATATGTGACAATTACCTTAACTTAAAGAATTCATGGCCATAACAGAAAAACAGTTAAAATGGCACCACCTGTTTCAGTAAATGATAAAGCTGTCCAAGAGCTTTCAAAAGAATAAAAAATGGAGCAACTCAGTTGAACCACTCCTCAGACATAGGTGATTATATGCAAAAATAGACCTATTCAAGGTCAAGGTCACTCTCATGGTAAAGATCATGACCTAATTTTGAAAATGCTCACAAGATTTGTCTGCGTTGAAGTGACTATATCTAAACTGAAGTATCCCAGACTTCTCAGTCTAGGTAAACAATAAACCATTCACATGCATTTTATTTCTTTTTAAATGCATATAAATTTAGGTCACATGCACTTTATTTCTCTTGCCCCAGGCTGTTACCCTCTCAGCTTTTGTCAGACTGTGACCCTCCCAGCTTTTGTTGGGCTGTGACCCTCCCAGCTTTTGTCAGGCTGTGACCCTCCCAGTTTTTGTCAAGCTGTGACCCTCCCAGCTTTTGTTGGGCAGTGACCCTCTCAGTAATTGTCTGGCTGTTGCACTCTCAGGTCAGAGAAAGAAAGCAGCCCTAGCTTCCTTGCTGTCTAACTACGCTACGTTATGCAACAGCACTATTTGATCCTTTAAGAAAAAGTTAGAGACATATCTTGAGCAGGTAAAATGTGTCTCTTTCTTCATATATAATACACCGCATCAAATAAGTTTCCCCCTTAAAATATTGACTGGAGGGAGTGGGTGTACTAGTCTATCAACATCAGCTCACAACAAGTACATCAAGTCACAGCAGGCTTACAAAGATCTTTATTATCTGATAAACTCCTGCATTTTTGGAAACACTTGCGTTTGTTGTCAACATATCCATTCAAATCAGCCAGCTTGTGTCAAGACCCTGGCCAATAGGAAAACAGCTTTCCGAGATAATGGCGAACATAAGGATAGAGATCTAGGAAGCAGGGTTGTCTTTACACCAGGGTTGGGGCCAGGTACTTGTACCTGTACCTGTACCTGTACCTAGGTACACAATTCAGAGTACCTGTACCTGTACCTGGCTTTCATGAGTAGGAAGTACCTTGTACCTGTACCTGTACCTCGAACTAAAGTACCTGTACCTGGTATAAGGTACTTCAGGTACAAATGTGATACTGGAAATGGACACCAGGCTTGGGTCAATTGCTTGAACAAAGCTGTCACCCCTGTCAGGTCAGTTACCTATCTCAGGCAGGGGTAATTACAAAGCATTCATCCCAGCTGCCTTTGTAGCTAGTTGGGCTAGCAAGCTGGTCAACCTCCAGCCTGTAAACAGGAAGTTCTTTGTGACATTATCAGCACAAGTATCAGGCAACTGACAAAGGATAGGAACAGGGCTGCCCTCATGCCCATGCAATGTAGACACAGAACAGGGTTGGGGCCAGGTAATGGTACTTGCACCTAGGTGCACAATTCACAGTTATGAGGATTACAGGTAATGACACTGGAAATGGATATCAGGTTGAGTCAAGTAAGTGTACTGAGCTGTCACCCTTATCCAGGCAGGGGTAATTACTAAGCTTTTATCCAAGCAGCCTTTAAAGTTGACTGGGCTATGGCTAGTATGCATGCTGGCCTGGCTACCTCCAGCATCTACACAGGGAGTTCATTGTGGCATTTTCAGATATAAAGAGTAGAGAGAAAAGGATATGGACAGTGTTGCTCACATGCCCCATGTAGATACCTGTTGTCTAGTATACAAAGAACATTGGTGATGGATAAACGAAGAAGTGAAGATGGTACATATCGTGTAACTGAACTCTCAACATATGCCAAAAAAAGCAGAACATTCCATTTCACAGAAAAAAGTCCCTGCTCAAGCATCAAATGTAAGTGCTCTTAATTCTCAAAACATTCCTCAGCATGACTTACTGCAATGAACATGTTTATTGTTACTTCTAATTATGTATGTATTATTGTTCATGTAGGTTGAGTCAAGTAAGTGTATAAGTCTATAAAAACTGATTATAAGATTTTCCCTTTCAGTCAAGTTGTCAAGCCTCTTTATTTTAAAGAGTGTGTGGTGCTTCAAGAGATTTTGACTTTAAAACATTACTCTAAAACTCAAAACTTGATTTGAAAGAGTGACATAATATTTTAGTATATGAATGAAAGTTTTATATTTCTGTATTACTAACTTTGTAAACTTTATCAGCTTTATTCACTTATCACATTTACTAAAAGCAATCCTTTGCATATGCCATGCTCATTTTTTTTTCGTGATGACTTAAAAAGATATAATTTAAAACTTTTTAATGATGTTTTCAGCCATTCTATTACAAATTATGATCGCATTTCTACAAGAAATTTTTGCAATTATCATTAGTTCAAATATCTTTAAAATGTACCTGTACCTGTACCTAGGTACTCTACAAAAATGCTGTACCTGTACCTGTACCTGACCATTTTGCAAGTACCTGTACCTGTACCTAGGTACTTTCTTAAGTACCTGTACCTGTACCTAGGTACTCTACAAAAATGCTGTACCTGTACCTGTACCTGACCATTTTGCAAGTACCTGTACCTGTACCTAGGTACTTTTGCATGTACCTGGCCCCAACCCTGCTAGTAAGCCCATTCTGGTTTGTAAAATTAGACTGTAAAGAGTTTAAGATACCGTGGCAAGTATTATTTTCTACCCAAACTTGTAAAAAAATATCCCTGGTAGGAAAATGATGAATCATTTACACCCTTTTGTCACTTTTTCATAAAAATGTAGGTCACACAAATTCATTTTGAGGGTCATGTATTTTGCACCTCATAAATTAATGCTTTTTCCAAGACTGAAGTAGCCTAGCACTTCAATCTTGATGGAGAGACTATAGTCCGTTCCACACCCCCTGTCCAACTGATTTTTCATGATTATCTCTACATAAAAAAACTTGCAAAACAAAATTTGCACCAATGGCATAAGGAGGCAAAAGGGTAATTTTTGGTACCTTACCAACTCATGATATAAATATTATTTACTTTACAGCTGGGTTGCCATGTCTCATATTTATCCTTGGCTCATGGCTTCCAGGCAGCTAATAAGTGGCCATTGTTTAACTTTCTTGGATATGGATATATAGTAATGTTACATAACAGTGAAGAGTGTGCACGCGGAGAATACAAGTCCCTCTGTAAACAGGGGTCGGCAACTCTTCCCGTGAATTTTGGTGCCTCTTTATTTCCGTATGTCATGTCTATTCTTAAGTCATCACCATTCCCTTATATGGGTCTATCTAAAACGTGGAGAATCTGTGGAGTGATGGAAAATTCGCGGAGAATTTGTGGAGTTTTTATATGCAATAATACTTTTAAATACACGTTAAAATTACTTAAAATCTCCAACTATATTACTCTTAACATATTAACATATCTGTTAAATGACCAAAATAATTAAAAATCTGTACCTTTACGTAAAATTCAGCTCTCAGTCCTTCTCTTAAGATTTTATTTGTGCCATGCCAGAGACAACGGATAGCTTCAGGAGCCTGTGGACTATTTGCAATGCAAATGCAGTTGATTTTATGTTCAATCTAGAAATAAAACAAATTGAACATTTTTACAATGGATCAATGCAACGACACTAGATTCTTGTTACAGTTCAGGCATTTTTACATCATTTCCTAAAGCAAAATGTTCTCCTAGAATTCCAAGGCCTAAATATAATGCAACTGTAACCACTGAGATGGAATGTGAAAGTGGATTAAGACAAGTATTTGAAGACATGATTGGTTGTGATAAAAAATGTAATAAAACGTATCATTTTAAATGTGCATATATGTCTTTAAAATAACTAAAGCAATCAAAAAATGAAATGGTTTTGTGAAGATTGTACAAATTAGTTCTTGTACTATTGCTGTATGTATATGTGTACATTGTGCTATAGTTTTAATTTTTTTATTATTATACTCTGTATTGTTATGGCCAGAAAGCAGTGTGGTGTATTTTGTACAGAATAAGAAAAATATAATTCTTTAACTGTGATTACAATATATATTTATTATTTTTTCTTTTTTTTTTTATTTATTCCTACTGCCAAGTTGATTCATTAGCTGAAAGGTGCAATCTATTAATTAGTGTATAAAGTGTGTAAAGTCGTATGTTTGTGTTTCACCTTTTATTTGTGCATGTAAATTGGGTCTATACACTATAAATGGTGATAGTGTTTTTTTTATCTATCAATAAATGTAGGTAAAATTATGATTTATTTATCAAATTATATATTTCGTTTACCACCTGTGAATTTGATACACGTGCATGGTTGCTGGAACAGACTATCATTCAGGAGTTGGAATGGGTCTGCCTCAACACCCAAAACACTGGTGTTTTGGGTACGTGTCATGAAACACCACGAAACACCCTTTTAAATTCAAATTAGAAGCAAAACACTGGCATAGGTTAATAAATTATCATCTGTTGCATATGTCAATATAGAATTGTGCCACTTTTGTAAAATAAAAGAAAGCAATAGTGTTTTGTACAACTGACAAGTGCTCTGCTTGTTTGTGACTTGCGCCACTAGGGGGCAGCTTCATAGCTGGCATAAATGGCTGCTGAGTCTGTCGTTGAACAGACCACGGCACGAAACACTCATTTTTATCTTTATTTCATAAATTTATGACACAATATTTTAGAGATATATTCATCAGATGTTTATTTATCAATTGGTGTTATGTTTCCGGTTCAGGTTTGAACTTAAGTGGGTGTTTCGTGGTGTTTCGTTACAGATACCCAAAACACCGGTGTTTTGAGTGTTTAGGGGGACCGGTTGGAATTGAATCAGTGTCAGTGTTCGGAAATATAGAATAAGGTAGGACAGTTTTTATCATGAACAGCTTTCACAGTGCGTGAGTGATTCTGCTGTCGCTGCTAAATGGGTCTACTTAGACGTAGTCTATGAATGTCGGAGCTGCAAAGGTAATTCTATTCTAAACCACCCGATAACGGCGACGTGCATGGCCATAGACATAGTATCACCGTTGAACAGGTACGGTCGGATTCTATAGTTCTGCCAAGTATCTATCCCATTTTAACTGATTTTAATTCTACTGTCTGAGAAGGACTAGCAAGAACATGGACTGACCTCTTAGCGCTCCAACTCGGCTCACGATCAGCTGATTCAATAAACAGCCATTAATCAATTCAATGTTTTGACAAGCACAGGCTGCAAATTAGTTCATCATGGGAGCTGACATATTGTAATATGCAGTTAATACCATCTGGGCCACCCATTGCAGTATTAAATATATTAAAGCCAACCCAATTAATATACAACAGTGTAATCACGGAGTACCATATTTTAATACATAAATATTTGAAGTCGACAAATAATCAACCAACAAGAATAAATGTAAATCGTCTCCTTGTCCAAACCATTCACTGCGGTCATACTTGTAACCCATGGCAACAGAAGGGTTTCGGGGAGGGAATATTTCGCTGATCAGCGCGTTGTTCGGCAGTGTGTAAAACCCGGATCCCACGGGACCAAAAGAGAAATCTATAATTCTTAAAACACTCATTGTAATTTGTCGAGATATTAATCAGAAAAGTATCCATAGGCCTATTTTCTATTACATTTTTTTATATTACATTACATTACATTTAAATATAAAAATAAGTCTGTTTTGCAACATAATTTGATAATTAACGCTGACGGACACTAACGGACACTGACGCACGGACCTGAAGGATCCCACGGACCCCTTTTACTATTTGTTTTACCATTTCTTCAGTACATATGATAGGAAATATCACGTTCAGTTATAAGAACCATATTATTTTATTATTGTGTATTTTAATCTGTATTTTAAAATTAATAGCCTATCGGTGTTTTAAAATTAATATATATTTTTTTAATTTATGAATACATTTATATTTGCCATTTTTTCTATGTCTACATCGTTCAAATAATTATATATAAGTAAATTGATAACCATATCATAAATTGATAACAATATCATTAATATTGTATAAAGTCACATTAAATGCAAGAAATCAATAATTTTGGGGATATTTAATCGCATATGGCTGTTCAAATTGACCGAAATATGAATAGAAACGAACGAAGCCTGTGTGGAACGTACAGCTCTAGCTGAAATCTGTCTCAGGTCCGCAAGGACCGGTGACGTACTTCGTCATATATAAGTCTCCCTTGGAATGCCCGCACTATTAAATTTTCACTTAAAATAACAAAACATATCATTTGTGATATGTGACATGATGTTTTTTACTCATTGAGTCACAAATAAGGATATGAGTGGTGGTTGCTGGGGTCCGTCGATAGGTCTATATATGGAACGTACAGAATATAGGCCTCGTCAAACTCAAGCAGTTGGGGTCCGTCTTAACCAAAATATTTTTGTATATTTTTTTCATTTTTTTTGGTGGAGGTAACCGCCCCCATTTTTTGTAATGCTGACTTAATTCTTAACCTAAGTATGTACATCTGCAGAGTTTCCATTTCGGTTTGGGACTACTTGACAGGGCGGTAGCACTCTCTTCCTATCATTTTTATTTTATATCCTGGTGTCAACCAGGCCCGGTGTCTACCGCACCTGTGGGTCCTGAGTGTGCAATCATCCCCATTCCTGGGTCATAACATCGCGGAACCCCCTAAAGACGCACTCGTATGTGAGTGATACACAGCTGTGGGGCACAGCCTTCCCATCAAGCCTGCAGAGCGCTCACCCTGGGCGGGGGCCGACCGTGAAAAACCTCACCGACCTCGAACCCACGATCTCCCGGCTTTGAGTCCTGCGCTCTACTCCTGAGCCACGTTCAGAACCGGTTTATTTTTGTATACTTAAATCTTTCATTGAATCGGTCATTTACAAAGCTACAACACTTAGGGACCTTGTTCGGCTCATATAAAAGTAAGAGTGGAGTTTTGTCAGTATAAATAATGGAAAACGTGGAAATTGATATTTGGGGTCTAATCAGCTCATAGGTTTAGTAATAAACCGGCGTATTTTGTATTTCACGCGTATTAGGAATGCAGTATTACGTACTTGTTTCATTAATGAGGTGAAAAGTAACAACTTCATTAAAATATCTACCAATTTTGTGTGAAAAAAAATCCAATTTTTACCAGGTTCCTACCATGTTGAACTTGCACGCCAACACGCAGATCAGCTCACACGCCTACACGCTGATCAGCTCCGCTTGGGCCAAACAGAAATCATGCATGCATGGATCAAAATTACGGAGGGGGAAGTTGACAAAATGTGTCACTGTTGGGAATGTTCGAGGTTCTAGAAATCTAATATGTCAGTGTATTTAATCATGATGTTTAAAGACCCTAAATATACGGACATAAAATTTGTTCGTACGCACTAAAGGCGGTTTCACACCAGAAACGTCCGAACAAATTTTATGTCCGAACGAAAACTTGCTGTAAGAACGAAAAATTAAATCCTTTATGTCATATTGGTGCATACACATCTAATCCGAATGATTATATTTTGATATTTATTTCTATTTGAGGGTGAGTTCAGGTATATGTATGGGATGGTCAGGTGGAGTTTTGAATTATAGGTGTAATCAGCTCAATATCACTATTCCAGGGATGATAAGTTATCAAAAAAATTAAAAAGTAACATCTGTGAAAAATGTGTCTTTCCAAGAAAAAAGTAAAATATAGGGGGGATGGGGGGGGGGGTTATCCCCCCACCTTTTGGCAATGGGGGGACGGTCAATGTAATCAACTCCCCCCCCCCCCCCCCGCTGTTCAGAGAAAAATATTTAAATATTGTTATATACTGTAAATGATATGTATTAATAATTAGAATTATATAAATAATAAAAAAATTACATTCACGTAAAATTACAACTCTCTCAGTTGTTTGGGCAAGCAGGTTCTTCTCTTAGGATTTTATTTGTGGATGGCAAGGGACAACGTATAGCACCAGGAGGATGACAAGGGACAACGTATAGCACCAGGAGACTGGGGGCTATTTGCGAATGCAAATACAGTTGTTTTTTTTTTCAATCAAGAAATTAAACAAACTGAACATTTTAACCAGGGATAAATGCAAAAAACACTTAGTTTCTTGTTTCAGTTCAGGCTTTATTACACCATTTCCTAAAAAAACTTCTCCTAGAATAACAAAGCCTTAATATAATGCAACGGTAACCATTGGGATTGAATGTGAATGTGGGTTAGGAGATGTATTCGAAGACATGATTGGGTGTGATAATAAGTGGTTTCATATAAAATGTGCAATTGTCTTTAAATAACTAAAACAATTAAAGAAATGGTTTTGTAAAGATTGTACATATTGGTTCTTGCACTGTTGCTGTATGTATGCGAACAATGTGCTAAATTTTCCCCTTTTTCATTATTAGTGTACACTGTAATATGTTCACAATACATATTTACTATTTTTCTTTTGTTTTATATACTCCTATTACCAAATTAATTCATAAGCTGAAAGGTGCAATAATTGTTTATGTATAAAGAGTATAAAGTCGAATGTTTGTGTTTCAACTTTTATTTGTGCGTGTAAATTTGGTCTATATGCACTATTAATGGTGATATCTATCAATAAATGTAAGTAAAAGTATGATTTATTTATAATATTATATATTTCGTTCACCACCTGTAAATTTGATACACCTGCAAGGTTTTGTTTTAGTTTGCAAAATAAACAGTTGAAACATTAAGTGTTTTGCGGGTTCGTCTTAAGATCTGTCAGTGTCAGCTTGTGGCTCAGACGGGTGTTATATTCTCCGCGATTTAGACAGACCCCAAATTAGTGTCTCCAACAGACGTCAGGTGCCGCAACCGCAGTTGTGTATAAGTCACCATAGGCGCATTCGGAACACCTCTGCCGAACCCATTGGCGTCTAGCCTCGGATGTATAAAGGGAGCCGCCATGGAGAGTATTCCGGCAATGCAAAATGTTGAGTAGGCCTACTCTGTAACAACAAACCAATTTATTTTGTGTGCTAGTTCTCACATATGCTAACTTTTAAGCGATTACTGATTCAAGAAGAAGACAAAAATTAAAGCATCCCAGATATATTGGTTTTCCGCATGAAGATGAAGTCCTCGCCTGAAGATCGCTCCCCTCCCCAGTTGACGATATATGATGCATCCAAAAAAATGAACTTTCAAGTAAAATCTGCCGTCAGGATTTGCCCATAGTTCATGTCCAGCAATATATCAAGCCAATATCATATACCTTAATATCGCTTTTCAATGTATAATTTGTGAAAACTTTGAAAATTAAAACTGTTTCTTTGATGAAATTGTAGAAACGGTTACCCGGTGGTAATATGCTATATGCTATATATTTTGTATGATTCTCCATGCATCCTAAATCAGTGGTCGGACTTTCATTACAACGACATGAGAACTCACGGAAGCATCCGATGATCACCGAGACACAGTAGGGTGAACCGCGGTGACCACGTTAACGATTACGTCACAATAGCCTTGTCGGAGCTTTCAGGTCACAGAAGTTTGACGTTCTCATTCCCACGCGACATCACCGAAGACGTCTACCCAGACAGCTTTGAAGTCAGTTAAAACTAAAAACCATGTATAGGCAACAGAAAGAACCCGCCAGTGCTCCGTGAGTTTCCTCGTTATATTTCGTTATAATCATGGCTAGAACGACCTGTTTTCTTTAAGTCAAATGTTAATCTTTACTTGGGTAATTAAGGTGTGATTAGCTTTATTATTCGACTTTTAATAGTTGTTATCAGTATCATTACTTATCAATAATATCAGGTCTTGGTGATCGAAATTGTAATTTGTATGGGCGGTGGCCTGGAATTCTAGAATAGATGCAGACCTTTTCACAAGGAATTATTTTTGTTTAACCAGTACACACACACATAGGTAATTGTGTAGTTAGTTTTGGTTTTTTTTTTACAAAAGGCCTATATTACTAATTGTTAACGCATTATTTCCAAATTCGTGATGTTCTATTATAAGAAGAAATGTATACTTATATAAGAATAAGGCATATACAGTTTAATTACCAATATATTTTATATATAATGACATAAATTGCTCCAATATAGCTTGTTTTCCTGGCGTATCATGAACATCATGTATAACGTCATGACGGAGGATCAAAATTTGAGCCAATAAAGTCGACTCTACAACAACACCACCTTTCATTATATTACCCTTATTTTTCTAAAACTATACATCTCCTTTATATCTTAGCATATTACTCTTGTTTATAATTTGCGTTAAATGTCGTAATATAGGCCTTTTATAAAAAAACCCAAAACTACACAATTACCCATGGATATATATGTGTGTGTATGTATATATATATATATATATATATATATATATATATATATATATATTACGTAACCTGTTATCAGTTTGAAAGCCGACCTATTAATTAAATTCACACAGGCAGCTTATCTAATTATAAACCTTGACATCTATTTATGAATGAAAAAAAATAATATTAAAAAGAAATTAATTTATAAGGCAACACTTCCAATAGAATATGTCAAACATGCAGGGGCCGGATTGAATGCTTTAAAATAAATATTAAAATAATCTGGATTTTAATTATATATTTGGACGGATGCACGTTCTTCATGTAAGCCACGGACGTGCCTAGGACGTGGGGTATTGTTAAACGTGTATATCTAGATAAAGATAGTTTATTGATTTATTTGAATTAAGGATACAATGTTAACCAAATATGTATTAATACTATTATTTTACAAAAAGACTAATATAACATATCATAAGGAATTTATAGTAACATATATAAGGCAGAACCATGACGAAACCCAGTCATCTTCATTGACGGCGAAAACAAAATATTAACGGGATCCAATGGTAGCATGATATATAGTTCTCCTGTAGACCCGGCCCTTACCCCAACTTTTTACTTGGGGCACTCCCCCACCCCCTGGTTTACCCCCCCCCCCCCTTAGTTTTTAAGCCCTAACTAACAAATAATATTTGAGTTACAAGATGCATGTTATACAACAATTACGTGTCAATCGTATAGGACTATAGGTAGATAACCAGTAAATAACGTCCACATGAAGGGTGGCCAGGGGTGTCTAACTAAAAGGTTAACTCTCAAGATATATTTAACCGAAAATTAAGATATTTTTTTAAAAATAAAATATTTCCCAAATTTTACTTAATTTGTCAACATGTTAATTGTCATCATGCCAAATAGATAAATTTATAATTATTGAAAAAATTCATAATAACGAGCTAATAAGGATGGTACCAACATATTTATTCAAATTGTGAAAAACTCTTTCATTGTTGTTACGTTATTCAATTTGTTGCTTTGTTGAACGTTTTAATGCATATATTCATTATTAATTTCTGTTATATAGTTTTTAGAAATATTTTTGTTCAAGTCTCATATAGTAAACCACAGTTTCATCTTCCGTGCACAAATTGTGAGGGAAAGCTTCTCTGAAGCGACATAATTATCAGGGATTCCCACACTTAAAATGCACACCATGCATAAAAAACCGCTGCCTTGAGCGACAGCTGACGCGTGACATATGACGCGTGCGTGAAGCGTGTTCACTAGTCTCTTTTGGTCAAAATACTAAAAAATTAACTGGAGCGTCTTTGACCAAATTTACCGCTTATATATATATGGCTGACACGCATTGTGTAGTTTGGGCATTGCTGTTAGGGTATCCACATGGGCGTCAATACAGGGAGGATGTGGGGGGGGGGGGGGGGGGGGGATAAAATCCCCCTCCATACCTTTTAGGAATTTTCAATGTAATCATCCCCCCTGCTATTCAGAGATTCAGACTATTTTTTTTATATTGAAAATGAAATGTACTAATAATAAGAATTAAAATTAAAATTACATTTTGGTTCTTTTTTTTAGTTTACTATGAAATATTATATATCTAAACCTGATTAAGAATCAACCTATACTGGAGAAATAATACCTTATATTTAAATCCTTACACTTAACATTTTGTAATATATTTGATATGTTTCACACAGATGTTGAAAGGTGTTTATATAATGTCCCAACTTTGACTACCTTTCCTGCGAGTCCCCCCCCCCCCCACACACACACACACGCCACTGTATGTATAACATGTGTTGGCAGGGCACCTGCTCCGAGGGTCCACAGCGCAGTCCCTGATGGCTTTCAAGATGTCATATCATGGGTGGCAAAGAGTGTCATGGTTCACAAGCCCGTCAACATATACCTATATCTGGCAGACATGTTGGAGAGAGAAGTGGAAAGGAGAGCCTACCAGGAACGCACTCATGAGCTAGGTCAGTCTTACAGGCTCACACACACACACACACACACACACACACACACACACACATGCATATGATTTCTGATAATGTTATTGTGTGACGTACAGACATTCGTTCTGGTATTGTGTCCGTGTTGGCGAGGTCCTTATACACGAGTAGTTAGACAGTTCCTTACTGTTTACTTGTTGGTAAATACAAAACTGCACTGGAAGACCAATTTACCTTACATGCAAATGAGCTTTGGTAAATTTATGATATTGTTTCATACAACTGAAAGAAAATAAGCTACTCTGCTGGAAGCCCTATCCAATATATATATATATATATATATATATATATATATATATATATATATATATATATATATATATTAACTGAAAAAATTATTGTTAAATACTTAATTGTCATTTTAGGCTGTCACTCTCATGTGAACTTTTCTCGGGAATTATTGAAAAATATAAAGTTAAAAAAAAATATCTTAAAAAATAGCAGAGACACAGGCTGGTGGAGTATAGTAATAAATTACTTATATAGTGTTCTCATAGTTTTTCTTATTATAAAAAAAACCCGCTGTGACACAACCTCTCCAGTAACCTCCCATAGGAATTTAAATATGCTTGTCTTCCAAAGATTATATGCGGCATATCATGTATTTATTTATCACAGACTATCGGGTCGTCCGTTGGTGGCCCGGTCACGGACATGTCACCAGGTTTTCATCAATGTCCAGTGTGCGACTTCTGGTGGCCAGTTCTCGGACATTTCACTTTTCGCTTGTTCTTGATGATACATTTAAAACATGAGGAAACTGAATATACTGTGTCATGTAAAATGTATCTTTTACAGAAACCTCCCGCATGACTGGTGATGCTCCTGCCGACGTACTGCCCCCAACCAGCACTGTAGAAGTACCAGCGGGTGATGACGCCCCGGCCACGACAAGGAGCACCCCTAACTCAGTGCTAAGACCAGAGCAGCTCTCAACTGGTGAGGTCCCACCCAGAGCCGCCTCGCAAGCCACAGCTAAAGTCACGGTATGTACCTGTTTGTGTGTGTGTGTGTGTGTGTGTGTGTGCGTGTGTGTGAGAGAGAGAGAGAGAGAGAGAGAGAGAGAGATACTACAGTATCAGTTTTTTTATAGATATGTCCCTGTTTCTTAAGATAGACCTATACAGATATTTAACTGCGTTAAATTATTTCATTCGTTTCGTTCTCACTACATATAGTATAGGCTAAGCGTGTCTCGTTATTTATAACACCTATTATTATCACGCGTGAGTTATTTGAACTAAATATTGACGTAGTGGAAACATGTCTAACGGAATCGTGTCACAAGGGAATTTTAATATTGCATTTTTACTAGGGTATATCCCTGTTTCGTATAATGTTTGTAAGAAAGTATTTATCATAGTGTATGTCTGTCGTGTGTACGTGTGAATGGCAATATGTGTGTGATTACAGACTTCTGAGGAGGTGGAAGAAGTCACTGAGCTGGTGGCACGCCAGTCCGCCGTTGCCGTCCAATCAGCGATCGAACAGGCGCTTGACGAAGAAAAAACAGATGAAAAGCAAGGTAGAAAAAAAGGGAAGGGATTGATATATATCACCAGCAGGCATTTTGTGCCCTTAATTAGAGAAAACTTAATCATCAATTTTGCATGCAAAGTCGGGGGGGGGGGGGGGGGTATGGTAATCCAACTTGACGCCGACACGAGCTGTCTTAGCCACTCGTCCACTTGTATGTGGCGGAAAACCAAAACATAGAAATTAATATTGAGTCCATGCGTATGTGGGGTGGCGTGGACCTGAAAACCGTACTTACAAACGTATATAACACCGAAGCGTCTCCCGACGTCCTTACCCCCACCCGCATCCGCATAGCATCCCTACAAAAAACGCGTAGATTTATAGCTGGCTTATAAAAGTCCGCTCTTGTGGAAGTTAGATGTTTTTTTAGGTTGGTTTGATTCCAATTCGCCATGCACGACATACATGTACTTTATACACTGATTATGTTTCTTTTTTCTTTATAGATGATTCCGCGTCCAGCATAATCTATAGCGATGACGCATGCGCATCAGCTGAAAGAGATGCGGCTTCTGAAGTGTGTGTTGATGGGAACACGGCGCCAGAGGGCGTGCAGGGAGGTGCGTCAGTAAAATCAGTAACTAAACTGGTTCCCTGGAAATTATAAATTGTTAAAGATGTTTAATGTGTACAAGGCCGGTGACGCTGTGGTTTGGCTATGACCGTGCGGAGCTCAGTTCTTTGTAGTTCTAGTTAACATGACACACAAAAGGAGTCATCATCTACCGATATCATCGTCTTTCTCACTCCGTCCACCTGCGGCGTTGCACGTTGTTCATTAGAGAACAAAACATACTATATTTATACATGTGTTGTGGGTACATTTGTTTGCTTGTGTGTGTGTTTTAATTTCACATTACCAAGGCATATGATTGCATATGATTATCATTCATACTTTCATTTCATCCTCATGTATTTGGTACTTTTCAGATATTGACACAGGTGTTCCGCTGGAACATGAGACGGTGTCCGAACCGGAAGTTACATCTAAGAATATTTCAGAGGAGACTGTTGAGCACCCTGCCGGTGAACAAAGGAAGTCTGTCCCGGAAACTGGTGAGTTCTCTCTTGTGCCTAAGTACTGTTCTATGTTACTCAGCATGCATCATAGGATTAACTTCTTTGCTAATTTTAAATATTAGGAAAGCTTGTCTTATCGCTTATCGCTGGTTTTCTTGTCTCCCAGGTAGCCTCGGTATACGTGGCCATGTAACTGGTTTTAGAACTCATTCTCTGATCGCTCTCATTCTTTGATCACGCGTACGTTTCCTCTTAAACAATGCATGTGCAGTCTTAAAGGATTCACTTTTCATAACGTTTGGTTAATTAAGTTACCATTTCATTATCTTACACATATGTGAAACTTCAACGGACATACTACTATTATTCAGTAACTTAACGATGAGCAGACAATCTTTTACCCATATATAATAATATGTACTTAACTGTATGTGACATCTTACGGCTGTGTGTCATCATTATAAATTACCAGATGCTGGTGTTAACTTTGTCACATTTAATGGGTTTCCTTGCTCGTTTTTCATGGCTGGTATTTTCTTATTTAAAACCAAAGACTTATGGACAACATAGCTGCACAGGTCTCATTCATTATTTAGGCTGAATGATTGTTAATGAAACTTGAATATTTACAGAAGCAGAAGGAGTAACTGAGGATGAAGAACCAGTTACAGAAGAACCAGCAAGTGAGCCGAGTCCTGCAGCCTCACAGGTGACTCAGTCTGACGATCAGACAGGTGTGCAGGCAGACGGTGTGTTTTCTGAGGCAGCGCCCATACCAGATGCTGAGGACAAAATCGCAGCAGAGGTCAGTCAAGTAAGCCGTCCATTTTACTTGGGCACTTTTTATATATTTTACATTGTGTCGTGGTAGTGCCACGTTATATTAATCGTAACCTAAAACCGATTACCTCCATTGAGAAAACATTTAACATTTGCACATAGATCTATAATATATGACGACTGTTTTCATTTGTTTAGGCGGAATTAGAAGCTGAGGATCAAGCTGGTAAGCATGGTGCAACAGAAACTGAACACACTGACGAAAAGATGAACACAGATATTGATGAGGCCAAAACAACAGAGATCACCGAAACAATAACTACAGCTGCAGAGGAAAATACGACCACAGAAACTCCTGAGGAAACTCCGGCCAATGATACTACAGAGGAAATCACGACCACAGAAGCTCCCGAAGAAACTCCGGCCAACGTAAAAACAGAGGAAACAACGACGACAGAAGCTCCTGAGGAAACACCGGCCAACGATACCGAGGAAACCACGGCCACAGAAGCTCCCGAGGAAACTCCGGTCAACGATACAACAAAGGAAACAACGACCACAGAAGCTCCTGAGGAAACACAGACCAGCGATATAACAGAGGAAACAACGACCACAGAAGCTCCTGAGGAAACTCCGGCCAACGATACAACAGAGGTAACCACGACCACAGAAGCTCCTGAGGAAACTCCGGCCAACGATACAACAAAGGAAACCACGACCACAGAAGCTCCTGAGGAAACACCAGCCAGCGATATAACAGAGGAAAGAACGACCACAGAAGCCCCTGAGGAAACTCCGGCCAACGATAGTACAGAGGTAACCACGACCACAGAAGCTCCCGAGGAAACTCCGGCCAACGATACTACAGAGGAAACCACGACCACAGAAGCTCCCGAGGAAACTCCGGCCAACGATACAACAGAGGAAACCACGACCACAGAAGCTCCCGAGGAAACTCCGGCCAACGATAGTACAGAGGAAACCACGACCACAGAAGCTCCCGATGAAACACCGGCCAATGATACTACAGAGGAAACCACGACCACAGAAGCTCCCGAGGAAACTCCGGCCACCGGACCCACAGAGGAAAGTACGACCTTAGAATCCTCTGAGGAAATTCCGGCCACCGAATCCTCAGAAGAAAACACGACCACAGATGCCGCTGAGGATGCTGCTCCGGTCACTGAACCTGAAGAGGAATCTGCCCCAGAAACGTCGGCCAGTGAAGTCCCAGAGGACAACAGTCCCACCGGAGTTGTCGACCAAGTCTCACAACCTGACGAAGAGCCAACCAATTCCGAGACTACAGAGGATACAAACACTACAGAAACCGTCGGAGTAGTCTCGACAGGAGACGTTCCTGATAAAACAGGTGACACAGACAACGGAGCCAGTGAAGAGGAAGTCACCGAACCCGCCAATGTCAACACGGAACCAGCCTCACAAGAAGCAACAGAGACGGCAACAGCAGCCGCCGATCTAGAGGCCAACACAGCTAAACCAATGGCAAATGGTATAGAGGAATAAAAAACGCTTACGCCTTATTAAGTCACTACTTAAAAGTGGACTGTATTTTATTGCAGTTATTTTCAACGAACGTGAATCATACAATCATGTGCTTACAGGAGCTCTGAGAATCTCGGTCTCCAAGTAAATAAAGACAGTTAAAGGGAAATGTGCCTATACGTATATATTTAAATAAAGACTTAAGCAGAGCAATAGAGAAAGGCAGCTAATAAAATGAACTAATAAATTATCACTTTCTTTTGTATTTATCCATCTTTCCGCTTATCATTCCAAGATTTTTCTTATGTTAACCCCCTTCCATTTTTTCCAGCGGAATTACGATTTGAAAACACGCGATCTTGAAAGTCAAAATCATGTTAATGATTATTAGCCGCATGACCAATAGATCCAGCCATTCTAGCTTTGGTCACTACACAATTCTTGTAGTCATATGGTATCGTTAAATTTAAATCTCCATAAAGGCATAATTTTAAAAACAAAAACTTCAATTATGCTTTGTCTATATAGGAAAACCAACCAGAATATGAAAGCAACAATGTTGATATGTTCTAGATTATTAAGAAAATACTGGAAACAAATCAACAACAAATCCCAGAAATAAGGTCAACGTGTGGTGCCACTAGTATCTTAAAATGTCGTAGCTGCAGTACTTATCTTAAGATATTTGGTAACATACATTACATTATGTCTGTATAAACATCAAATTATCCTATTTTGCGAAAGCCCATTTCCACAAAGACCCCGGTTTTGATAAAGCCCTATTCATACTAAATCCATTCATCCTCCTCTAATGAATTGTCAACTGTGATATGAAAGCAAAATTAATATTATCTGAATTATTATGGAAACCTGAAAATATTTCATATCACAGAGGGTATGTCAAAACAGGTGGCACCACCAGCTAAAAAAAAACGCATATCAATCACACCTTCAATATGTCATTGAAATTTTGGCAAATAGTTTCAGCCATTCCTGAGATATTTAGTTATAAAGTATAAAATAATGTGTGCAATCCCGTCAAATTCACATTTTAGCACTCCACCTATTCTGTGCATCCGTAATTACGCCATATTGAAAATAATTCAACTCAATTGTACTCATTTCCGCCTTCCTCTTAAGAATATGTTACCTATGACATGAAAGCTGAGGTGTTATTTTTTCTGACTTATCAACAGGAAAAAAGGTGCTATTTAATAAAAGACATTCGGTAACAGACGGTGGACAGTAGCCGGCAGACTCTGCACCATCGCAGAAGTCCACAGATGAAATAAAAAATATGTGTTAACGAAAGAAGCACAGGTATGCACTAATCTGCAGGATATTTTTCATTAAATTGAATGACGTAATGTTCAATCATCATAAAAATGTATAGATCGTTCTGGTTGAAGGGCAGACAGACATTCCTAAAGCAATGTGGTCCAAGCTATTCCTGATTGGAGCCATATGTTCCGAATACGAATGAAACCGAGTATAGTATTTAGGAAGATTATCGCTTTGATTATCGCCAATATGAAATTGACATACAGACGGACATTTCAAAGTCAATAAGTGAAATTAAGCCTAAAAAAATTATGAAACGTTAGGTCATTGTTTAGCCCTTTGTTACAAGGTGTGTTATTGACAATATAATCCATAATTTAACTAGGGACCCATGTGTCTCGACGCTCAGCTGAATTTGTCTATAAGGATAGCTTTATGAGCTTTTTTTCAAAATATATAGTTTAGCCAAAGTGGAGTTATCATCTGGGAACTAATATGTGGACAGATGGTCCCTGTGATCTTGACCTTTGACCCTTAATTCCATAAGTTACTACCACTCTTGGCAAATGAGCAATATCTGGAAGATGGAAGATTTGGGATGAAAAGTTTGGTTTAAAATACATCCACAATCTTTTTAAAGAAGTGGGTCCTGTGACCTTGGCCTTTGACATCATGGCCCCAAAATCGAAGAGTTCTTACATTATTGGTGGGTCATATATAAGTCAAGTTTGAAACCAATAAGTCAATCCAAACTTGAGTTATCATCCAGAAACAAATATGCGGACATATGGCCCTTGTGACCTTGAACTTTGACCTAGTGACCCCAAAATCAACCAGGTTCTTTCCCTATTGGCAGATCAGCTATATATTCAAGATGGAAGGTTTGGGATGAAAAGTTTGGCTTAAAATGCATCCAAAATCTTTCTAAATAAGTGGGTCCTGTGACCTTGACCTTTGTCTTCGTGACCCCAAAATCAATAGAATTCTTGCGTTAAAGGGGGCCCATATATATAATATAATCAGGAAACAAATCTGATAGACATACAGAAAGAAGAACAGACGGACGGACAGGTTGATTACCAAAGGGCATCTGCTTATTCAAACGGGACCCTTATAAACAACACAAGGTTTCAGGACACAGATGAAACCACAGTTGCGAATCGGATTGTATCAATACGCAACTAGTTTTCCGGAACTGACAATACCAGTCATGGTCAATATTCAAGGCAAGATTCGAGGCAATTCATGCGTTAATTATCAAGATACTGGAGGTTTTGTATAAAATTTTTAATTATTCCCGGGGGTACTTACAAGCCCTATAGTTCATAGGATATAGGTCACGCTGACCTTATTTCATGTTTCCAAGGAGAATTTGTATTGAACTCTCTGGATATTCACTCAGAAGTTTCTAGATCCTGCGGTTACAATTTGTGCCTACGCTTCATAAGCAGCGGTTGCGCTATGCTCAACTATTCGCAACACTACCCGCTGCATTAAACCGCGGTTGACGGTCAGGTCTGGCCACCAGGCGGTGCTGTCTCTGTGGGATTCTCCCTGCGTTATATTTAACAGTCAGATTGCAGATATCACCAGCACAATCAATTGTAGTCTCTTACACTGGAAGGGTCTAAATCGGATGTTCTTCGAGGCATCGGTCACTTTGCACAGCGGTGGAAAGCTCTGGGTAGCAAAGCCCTTTTCCACCCCCGTTGGAATACACACGATGCAATCGTCAACATTCAACACAGTCTCTATACTGACTTGGTGGTGTGGTCTGAAGTCAGTTATCCCTCACTCTCTGCATATTTCCTTTCTTGCAGTGCTACACGAGTTTGCCAAGGGCGCAGCAGTGTTTGTTTACACGCTAAGCCAATCAGATTTCTTCTACAAGTTCTGAAGATTTGTTTAAACGCAGAGCCAATCAGATTTTACTTTATCCAGCGCATACTGACTGGGTGTTGCCAAACCTGAAAAATCCTGCTATTTCTCACAGCATGTGAGTTGAAGGTCACCAGGAGGTCACGCGCTGTGTTTAGAGCGTAGATTTGTGCCCTGTATAAAAGACGACAGACAAAACGCCATTCTTATACCTCAGTTGCCTTTCAGTCAGATGAGCTAAAAAAAAACTTACTTGTCCATCCAACGTTGATCTTAGCCTAGGACAGGATATTATGGGGATTTCAAATATGTATATATCATTGGGCTAAAAGTAATTTTAATATAGATTTTAAAGCTGAATGAAACCAAGCTAGTTTGACTGTCCACACGTCTGAAGTCATTATGAGGTCACAGCTTAACACATTAACATAGTAAGCCAAGTTGTGTCTTACAACACATACGTCATGGCTAAGTCTGTCTGTTTGATCACTGAAGAATGGTGACGCCACCTTCCATCACGTCCCCACACACCAAAACAACAAATATGGTGCGAGCAGGCGAGTTTGTCCTTTTAAGGCTGGGTTTTTTATCTGATATCACCAGTCTCATCCGGCTTTATACCTTCCTGGTGTTCCAGGACTTTTCATCCTTGTGTACCCATCCTTTTTGTAGAGCACGTACAGGCCTACAACCGAACAACCATCACAGGCACCAGGGCATACCGCCTTTCTAGATTCCCGTCGCCTTTCCCAAATCCCATTCACTCGTGGCGCTACACATACATTCATCTGTTTTTGCATATATAATATACAGCACAAAGTTAAATTTATTTTAGTCTTTATTGGTCTTCATGCATATAAAAATAAGTGTTAAAACTGGGATAAAAAAACACTGGCCATGCATGCAAAGCTGATAGGCTGTTCAGATAAATTTGTTAATATGTTGTACCACGATGTTGCCAATCCGGAACTACGTTTCCCTTGACGTTAACCATGCATATAACTAATTTATAGCTAGGGACGGCCTGATTCCTGTTAAATATGCATGTAACAAAGTTCAACCGCGCGTGATGTCCAGCTTAGAACATCCAGGTACTTTTATTACATCCACCTCCGTGTCACAAATGTAACAACAAACACTGAAGTCGCCAGTCTCCCGATAAAGGGAAATTTACTTGGTTTCAGTAAAGGGGGTATATATATTATATTTCCCTTCATTTTTAAACACATTGATAAGGATCGTTATATAACAAGGCCATTTTTTATTTATGTAAATAAAGCCCATTTTTATCAGTGCTACTGATATTATGATCAGTTCTACTTCTACTGATTTATATAAAAAAAAAAAAAAACGAGGTTTTCATTTAATTGTTTGTCGTGGATAGATGTTATTAAATTTGTACCTCCCGATGTTTCTTATATGTTTCTTATAGAATACATCAATTCATAAACAAACAACTGAGGCAAGTTATATCTGACGTCAGTCCGCTGGTTTTGTCCTCGGCTGTACATGACGCCAGTAGTTGTCGGTGGCTTTTGGCAGCAGTTATTCAACTTGACACATCTAAATTCTGACTCAGGCGTCCTTGTTGTCCTTGCTCTCCATCTCGATCTCGGTTAGCGGCTCGTCCTCAGCAAGCTCCCAGTAGGGGGCGTCATCAAACAGCTTGTCACCAGGGGGCGCGCCCCAGGCCGGAATCAGCATGATCACACCTGAAATTAACAAACCACCTATAAAATCTTCGCTTCACATTTGGTCTTTACCAGTAATCCAAGACCACCATATGATTAAGCTGGGTGTTATTAAGTGAAGTGGCTCTGTGTAAGTCACGGTGATCTACCGTAACTGTGTTGGTACCTTCAGAGTGTATCATGCAATTATACAAGCACGGTGGTCTACCGTTAATTGCTGGCTTATGTAACAGTGAGTTTGACAACAGCCATATGATCAGCGTGACAGTTTATACACGAGACTTGACCACCCACTACAGCTATGACCAGAGTGACAGTTTGTAAACGTGACACTGACCTGTAACGAGACTGCCCAGTACAGCTATGACCAGCGTGACAGTTTGTAAACGTGACACTGACCTGTAACAAGACCGCCCACTACAGCTATGACCAGCGTGGCAGTTTGTAAACGTGACACTGACCTGTAACGAGACCGCCCACTATAGCTATGACCAGCGTAACAGCAAGGGCCGCCAGCTGGTAGCCGGCCTGAGCTCCGGGCGTCCGTGGTTCCGTACCGTTGTTTTGCATGGCGGTGGGTGCCATGGTGGTGGGGGCCATGCTGGATAATAAACAGAGATGATCACATATTAAGAGCGTATGTTATCCAATGTAACGGTATAGTTCTTTTTAAACAAAATACATAATAAAATTTTCTTTGCTTCATTTGAAATATTATATCTGCAAACGTACGTATCGCGTGAAGTTTGGGGTTATGTAACATTATCATTGATAAGCTGAAGGTCGTTTCATTCCATGTGTGTGTGTGTGTGTGTGTGTGTGTGTGTGCATATTGGAGCTATGCTGGTTCTTGTATTACATATATAAGGGTGGTAGGTGTATACACTGACTACCTATACAGAGTACTGTTCCCGGCGTTGACAGCGGCACTAGGTCCAGACGTAATGGCCGCAACCGCCACAGCACCTGCTATTCCCGCCAGTATCCCTGGCAACCCGTGCAGGTTGTTGACGCCGCAGGTATCGTGGATCCTCAGATACTTGTTCAGGAAAGGCTGGTTAAAAAGAAAAAAAAGTATTTACATCCCTAAGTGTGTGTGTGTATGGGGGGGCGGGGGGGGGGGGGGGGGCTGGACAGCTGAGTAGTAAAACGCTATGCTCTCTCCGCTGGCGACCCGGGTTCGATCCCCGGCGTGGACACGAGAGTGGGTTGTAGTTGCCCGTCCAAGGCCGGTGGTTTTCTCCGGGTACTCCGGTTTCCTCCACCCCTACAGACTACCGAACGCCATCACCGGAGTCATGGAGAGTGCCTCGATTAGTTATAATAACTATTTGTACAATCCATGTAAAATAAATAAGTTTATATTATTTTAGGATAAAATGGAGCGAGGTTGAAACTCTTTATATCGGTTACAAGTTTAATGCATATCGCTAGTATAAAGAAATCCGGCCCATAAAAGAATATAAGTGCATATGGCTGATATTTGTATCACTGTTAAAAACGGCCTTCCCTTACACCTTGGACAAATCGCGTTTCAATATACGGATCTGAATATGAATATTATAAATTATCTTTATTTATACATTCATATGTCAATATTCATAAACAAGTGAGTTATCGGCCAAAAGCTCAGCTGAACCTAAAATAAGAAAGAGTCTCCTGATTTTAGCGTGTATTTGTCTTTATGTAAAACATACACGTAGAACTACCTGACTAAACGCTTCTTGACCAATAAGCACGCCAAGTAACAGGACAATACATGAAATTAAAGTTGAGAAACTGACATAATAACTGATATTTGGCAGTCTGAAAAAAATAATGATAATAAGTAAAATCTATATCATATAAATAAATCTTATTATAATAAGAAAGGAATATCATTGAGGTGGCGCCCTTAATCTCATATTATTAATAAAGGTACATCCAAGATCAATACATATAGATAATCCATTAATAATATAATTGGAAGTGTTTTTTTTTCTGACGGAAGTCTACCATACCCCCAGAGTATACTGAGGGACCTGTCTTTTTATGTTTGACTGCTAACGTGTGAATCAACGGCTGTGATCTGTCATTCTCAAAATTACCGAACAAAATGGAAGAAAACTATGGAACCATGGATCTCGACGCTCAGCTGTATTTGTCTTTAAGGATATGTTTATGAGCTTTCCAAAATGTGGGTCCTGTGATCAAGTTTGAAGCCAATCTGTCTACCCAAACTGGAGTTATCATCCGTAAACTAATTTGTGAATGGATGGGCCCTGTAACCTTGACTTTAGTCACAAGTATCTGCAACTATTGGCAGGTGAGCAAAATCTGGAAGGTGGAGGGCTTGGGATGAAAAGTTGGCTTAAAATGCATCCACGACATTTTTAAAGAAGCGAGTCCTGTGACCTTGACCTCATGACCCCAAAATCAATAGCGTTCTTACTTTAGTGGTGGGCCATACATAAGTCAAATTTGAAATCCTATTTTAATCTAAACCGGAGTAATCATCAGGAAACAAATTTGACGGACATAAAGAAAGACGGACAGGGTGATTACCAAGGGCATTCGCTTATTCACACACGGTTTCAGGACACTAGATGAAACAACAGTTGCGAATCTGATAATTTCAATATAATTAAAGGATAATAGTAAAGGAAAAAATGCATAAAAATGGAAAAAGTATCGATGGCGCGACCAGTCTTCAGGAACTGAAGAAACCAATCATTATCAATAAACACCTCGTGTATCGGGACACTAGATAAACCGCAGCTGAGAAACTGACATAATTACTATCATTTGACGTTCTCAAAACAGAAAAAAATCGTAAAAAAATAGAAAAAAAGGTGACGCCACCAGTGTTTGGGGACTGACAACCCTGGTCATGGTCAATATTCAAGGCAAGATTCATGGCAATTCATGCGTTAACAAGATACTGGAAGTTTTGTATCCGAGTTTTAATTATTATTGGGGGTACTTACAGGTCCCATAGCTCCGAGGACCTGATTTCAGGTTTCCAAGGAAATTTTTTTATTGACCTTCCGGGATATTCGGTTCAAATTTCTATAGTCAGCAGTTACGATTTGTGCCCTGTTAAGGGACGCCCGACGGAAAAAGCGCCTTTCCTATACCTCAATTGACTTTCAGTCAGCTGAGCTAACAATCACTACCTCATATAAAATGATCGCCCTAAAATCCTAGAACAGCAGATGTCCTCTGTGACCCCATCCCTACACCTTGGATCCGCTGTTTGCTATTTCGCAATAAAGGAAGAGACCAGGTTTAAATTCTCTAAGACTGCATGGTTTATTTATTTTTTTAATTCGTTATATAAAATTTGATGGTACTTTGACACATTTTTGAAAAAAAAATCATATTGATATATAGCCTAATTTTTATGGCAAATTGGCATTCTTTTATTTGGCAAAAAGGGGGGGGGGTATAATAAGGTATGCCTTACCCCCATTCTTATTTGAAAAATGGGCGGGGGATAAATGATTTAGGAATGCTTACCCCTTTTTGAATTTGGCTAAATGGGGGAAGGGGGGAGGGGGGATATAATAAGGTATGCGTACCACGTTTTTTATTTGGAAAAATGGGCGGGGGTATAATTATTAAGGTACGCCTCCCCCCTTTTTATTTGGAAAAATAGCGGGGTGATATAATACTTAAGGTATGCCAACACCTTTTTCTATTTGGCAAAATTGATGGGGGATATTATAAAGTATGCCTAACCCCTTCACCCCCCCCCCCCCCACCCAAACGAAATTGTACCCTGTCTCATTGTGGGTTGACTTTTCAACTCTATACCAGCCATCACAGTTTGGTTCTGAGCAAGGGAATATAGAAGACAAACGCATTAAAATAACAAACATAGTCAGTAATTGTGACAAAAGACTGCCCTGTGTAACTTATCTAAGCATATTTTAATCACGCTTTTGATATCAACAGTTTTGTATTGTGGTTATCCCTCACCATTCTTCGTCAAATATTTCACCTTAACAGAGTTTTATGTTTCATATAATCAGAAGCGTCCATTTGGCTTGATCCTCATTCTTCAATTAGCAAATATGTAGTCATGTGAAATAGTCTGCATATTTTATAATGTTATAAAAGTCTATTTACGTGATCCTTTATATATTGCTTTAAAAGAAGAAACAGGCATAAAGTTTACTCACAAGTAACAAATTTTATTAAATGACTATTTCAAATTAGTAAGATATATGAAACAATTGACTGAAGTGTAAAGTGCATGAATATTCAGTCTGTGTATAAATTGTCTGAGTGAATCAGGCGATTTGTAAATTGACTACGTTTACACACTGACTGATTTTACACACTGACTGTAACATATATAGCTGTCTTAATTTGATACTCCCAATTAATTTTACTCTACAGCTACTGCATTTTAACCCTGCATGGTCTCCATGTTGTAACATGTATTAGATTCGTTTCAATCTTGACTGATTTGCATTCAGTATATATTAGTGGACTCACAGTGATGAAAGCAAAGCCTAGGACTGAGACGACACCGGCCAGCACGCCGATCAGCACGGCCCCCCACGGGTTTATCATCATGTCTGCGCATGTTCCGACAGCTACACCTCCGGCGAGGGTGGAGTTCTGGACGTGAACCTGGTGGCAAAATAGTACAACATGATGTAGCTAATGGAAATGATATTGAGCCGAACAGGACTTCTGGCCTGGTCACTCTGGTTCACTCAGATTGTTGGATCAGTCACTATGCGGTTCAAGACAGATTAAATTCAGGTTAATCATGTTCAAATTGAACAGAGATTGAGCCATGCTAAATAATCTTTATATATATATATATATATATATATATATATATATATATATATATATATATATATATAATTAAAGCAAATGTTCCGGTGGATAGCCACTAAATCAGGACAAATACTGCTCCTGAACCCTGGGTTTGAGGAACTTCAAACACGTATACTTACAACTATAAAAAAGTTTCACATGCGCACTCTTTCTATTATAAATGTAGTTCATGTTTTACGGTAAATTGTATCACGTAGATACGGGTCTGCTGTCGATCGTTAATGTTTTACGGTAAATTGTATCACGTAGACACGAGTGTGTTGTCAAACGTTCATGTTTTACGGTAAATTGTATCACGTAGACACGAGTGTGTTGTCAATCGTTCATGTTTTACGGTAAATTGTATCACGTAGACACGAGTGTGTTGTCAAACGTTCATGTTTTACGGTTAATTGAATCACGTACACATGATTGTGCTGTCGATCGTTCAGTTTTATGGTAAATTGTATTACGTAGACACGAGTGTGCTGTCGATCGTTAATGTTTTACGGTTAATTGTATCACGTACACATGGTTGTGCTGTCGATCGTTTTCGAATCGGGACTGAATCTAATCTGAAAGAAGAATTCGCACTGTATTATATACTTACAGCTACACAGAGGCGCACATCATGAACACTGGAGTATGATTAAATAAAGATGATAGAACTCTTCATTCTATATAGTATCATGAAGCATATTTTTCATTTAGAATTATGCTCATTTACTATGTTGGTGGCATGGAGTATATATAGACCATATATATGACCATTTTTTTCTGTAAATGAACTGACCCTAGATATTTGATGTAACGCCAATGTCTCACCATGTCAAACTTGTCTTTCTTGTTGACTAGCGCTGACACGATGAAAGTGGTCATGGTGCAGGCGGCCAGGGAGAAGTAGGTGTTGATCACCGCCACGTGCCGCGTCTCATCTGTTGCTACGCCGGCATTAAAGCTGGGCCAGAAGATCCACAGGAACAATGTACCTGCAAACATGAAATCCAACCAATACACCAAGCAGGGCACGGCGTGGCCAATTCACCAAGCAGGGCACGGCGTGGCCAATACACCAAGCAGGGCACGGCGTGGCCAATACACCAAGCAAGGCACGGCGTGGCCAATTAATACACCAAGCAGGGCACGGCATGACCAATTAATACACCAAGCAGGGCACGGCGTGGCCAATACACCAAGCAAGGCACGGCGTGGCCAATACACCAAGCAGGGCAAGGCGTGTCCAATACACCAAGCAGGGCACGGCTTGGCCAATACACCAAGCAAGGTACGGCGTGGCCAATTATTACACCAAGCAGGGCACGGCGTGGCCAATACACCAAGCAGGGCACGGCGTGGCCAATACACAAAGCGGGGCACGGCGTGGCCAATACACAAAGCGGGGCACGACGTGGCTGTGAAGTACACCGCATGTCATATTTAGAGTTTGCTCAAATTAAGCTGAATGCTCAGTGACAGTGGTGAGTATTCAAGATAATGCACATAGATGATATCATTCTGATCTATATATCTGCTTCATATACGGCGGATAAAAGCGTATGCGAAATACTATGAATCTAATTAAGCCAATTTTCAATGTATAACCCTGGCGGAATTTTTTTTTACTCTGAAGATTTAATTTGTTCAGTGTTTGTGTCTGTAGGAGTATTCGAAAGAGCTTGTCAACATACATACATATAGACTTATAAGAAAATCAGTGTTACCGAAGCTCAAGCATGCACACATTTATTTGATCCAGAATCTAAGCGTTTTCTCAAATGCCCTTCGGGTGTTACACAGTAGTGTACATAAAACTATGAATTATAAATATGTTGGATTAATTATTGCCTGAAACTTTATACGAGTGAAAGGTAAATTAGATTACGGAGGTTGACCGGGAGAATGGCTTGCTCCCGTGATTGACTGACGGCGTGACAGCCCGGGACAGACAGCGTGTCTGAAGATTAACCTTTGACTCTGACCGAGATCCCGGAAATTCACGAAAACCAAAAGCTTCACAAGATAAGACGAGGAGAGAGAGAGAGAGAGAGAGAGAGAGAGAGAGAGAGAGAGAGAGAAGCAAAATATATATGTGGGACATTTATATCCTTTTTAATGTTATAAAATAGATTATATGGTTATAATATAAAGATGCTTCTCTGAACATACTCTTAATCTGATCAATGATTATAATAAATCTAAACATGAAAAGATGCACACAAAGCGTTTAATGAATTAGGAACCAAAGCATTGTGTTTGGAGGAGACAACATCGAGTGACCTGCGTCATCTTGACGTCATATCCGATCCCCTTTGCACGGTGTCGGGAAATCGGATCACCACAACGATGTCCATGATGTCATCATGTAGCCGCATGTCATATTGATACTGGCATGCTTCATGGCCCCGGGCCAAGGATACAGTGGTGGAATCTTATCTGATACAGACTAGCCACGTTGGTTGTAATCACTCATACTAGCTATAAGCGAATAGTTGTAATATGTTCACTTATGCAGGCTGTTCCTTTGTTCCAGGATAATGCATACAGTTGAATGAATAAACATAATATATAAATATATATGCTGCATAAATAAACTTAGCGCATAACATATTGAACACGATCACTTCGAAATTCAAAAGCATCTGATAATGTTACCTAACTAGAGGCAACACTAATGTTACTTATGTTAATGACAACTTCCATACCTCCATTGATCGTTAAGTCGCTGAGTATAACCTGCGCTTATCTTTATTGTCTGTACCGTACGTACAACTGATTCAGCTGTCCATCACCTAGACTCTCCTTATTTTCCTTAGTCCTTAATATCAAACACTGGTAAATAAAATACCGTAAATTATATCCACATAAGTTACTTGATCGAGGTAACAGGTCGTGAGCCGAACTTTGCCACTTTTGAGAAATATCTGAGTCAGCATTTCCATACCACCTGCTCAACTTCATTCAGTATACTTCATTCAGAGATCAGTGTGGAGAGGTGTTTTTGACAGATTGAAAAAAAATCATCAATATTTGAAGATGAGTAAGGTCAATACAAGCTGCCATTAAACTCCGGGATATAATATGCATGTACAGCGGCAGTTTCCATCAAACGCCGGTATTTTGTGTTTTTCATGGCAATAAGATTCATAAAACTAGTATCTTATTGTAGAGAAATAGTAGAAATATGAAGCAAAGAGGCTCCGATATACAAGTATTTACACAGGACGTATAGAAGATATATATTCTGACGCTTGGCTTTCCAAGAGCACAAAACGGCTTCCGACCAGCGAATCTCTCATAGAGAAGGCGTCCGAGTGGTAATATCTGAAAGGCAAATTAAACCTCACACGAAATAGGCTTCCGAACGATAAGACGGTCCGAGTGGTAATATTTTTTAATGGCAAGTTAACCTCTCACAAAGAAGGTGTCCTAGTGGTAATATCTGAAAGGCAAGTTTAATCTCTCATAGAGAAGGCGTCCGAGTGGTAATACCTGAAAGGCAAGTTTTACCTCTCACAAAGGTGTCCTAGTGGTATTATCTGAATGGCAAGTTAAACCTCTCACAAAGAAGGCGTCCGAGTGGTAATACCTGAAAGGCAAGTTAAACCTCTCATAGGAAAGGCGTCCGAGTGGTTATAACTGAAAGGCAAGTTAAACCTCTCACAGAGAAAGTGTCCGAGTGGTAATATCTGAAAGGCAAATTAAGCCTCTTATAGAGAAGGCGTCCGAGTGGTTATAACTGAAAGGCAAGTTAAACCTCTCAAAGAGAAGGTGTCCGAGTGGTAATATTTGAAAGGCAAATTAAGCCTCTTATAGAGAAGGCGTCCGAGTGGTTATAACTGAAAGGCAAGTTATACCTCTCATAGGAAAGGCGTCAGAGTGGTTACCCTGAAAGGCAAGTTAAACCTCTCACATAGAAGGCGTCCGAGTGGTTATAACTGAAAGGCAAGTTATACCTCTCATAGAGAAGGTGTCCGAGTGGTAATACCTGAAAGGCAAGTTAAACCTCTCACAGAGAAAGTGTCCGAGTGGTAATATCTGAAAGGCAAATTAAGCCTCTTATAGAGAAGGCGTTAGTGGTTATAACTGAAAGGCAAGTTAAACCTCTCAAAGAGAAGGTGTCCGAGTGGTAATATTTGAAAGGCAAATTAAGCCTCTTATAGAGAAGGCGTCCGAGTGGTTATAATTGAAAGGCAAGTTAAACCTCTCAAAGAGAAGGTGTCCGAGTGGTAATATTTGAAAGGCAAATTAAGCCTCTTATAGAGAAGGTGTCCGAGTGGTTATAACCGAAAGGCAAGTTAAACCTCTCACAGAGAAGGTGTCCGAGTGGTTATATCTGAAAGGCAAGTTAAACCTCTCACAGAGAAGGTGTCCGAGTGGTAATATCTGAAAGGCAAGATAAACCTCTCATAGGGATGTCGTCCGAGTTATGAGAGTCCGAGAGTTTTTGAGAGGTCAGACTCACCTATCATAGAGAAGATGTCAGAGTGGTAATTTGAACCTTCGTTCTCGGACTTTTCCACGTCATCAGAGTACAGGACACGTGACACAGCGAGGCCAAAGTAAGCTCCGAAGGCGTGGACGAACATGGAGCCGCCAATATCCGAAGCCTGTTGATAAATAACAGTCACCGAAAACATATTCACCTGTATTTACCAGAGTTCTCAAAAAATAATTTAATATAATACTTAGCATTTTAATAAATAACACTTTAAAAAAGCATTTTCTTATTTACTATAGTTCTTAAGAAAGTATTTCATATTACACTTGAAGTATTTTACTTAGGACCTATAAAAAAAGCTTGGTACGTCTAGCATGTTTTGTGGATATTTTGTGAATGAGGGTCCATGGGGCACCATTCATGAAATACTGCACCGTTACTATTCAGCTATATTAGAAAATTTATCCAATGATTAATATTTTAATGCCGTTCAGAATTAAATTTAATGTTTTTATTCTAACAAGTGAGACACATATAGACATTAACAAACGCTAAAGGATAACAGAAGAAAATTCAGCCATCCCTGCTAGGTCAGGCTGCCCTCCTCAGCACTTAAAGAGACATAATTAGGAGCAATATTGTGTCCTTTCTTTTACACCTTCATGCAGTTCAAGTTTGCTATAATTATACAAAGTACCTAGCAAAACCATCCCAGGACAGTCTCAATACCTCGCATACGGCTGTTTAACACCTTGTTAGGACTCTTAGTGTTGGTAAACACATTCCGGGTGTGTCTGTTTACCATAAAAAGGCCGCGTGACCGGAAGTCCGGTTGTAAGCCGAACCATGAGGTGTTTCAGCCAGCAGGAACATGTATTACATTTTTTGGGACCAAGTAAGTCAGGGCATCTCCTGACTGACACGTGTTTTGGCCCGGGCGATGCACGCGCTGTGTTTATGTTGACATATGTGATCGCGCCTGGTCCACTTCTTTTAATACTCGTTTACAGTGGTAAGCAAACGGTTTCAGGGCAATTTTTGGGCCGGTACAAATTATTTTTAAGGTAAGAAGCTATCTTTCGTGTTAATTCAACATGCTTACAGGTGATAAGGACCGTTTAAGGTGGCTTTCTGTTTATTTAATAACATCGCGCTTTCTATTAATGTTCTTAGAGTATCCAGATGCCACTTTATAACAAACGCCCTGTATATATGTGCGTATTCCTTACCTTGAAGACTTCGACGCCGACATACTCATTTATTTTGAAAAACACGATTTCAAGGAACGCCATGATAAGCAGCGCCAATGGGCTTGCTTTACCTAGGACGGCCCCAAACGTTATCAACACGGCCGCAGCCGAGAAGTCAGACTCCATTATCCTGTGGAAATAATACCAACAGTCAGAGACCAAGTACATTCAGTCACATAGCAAGTACATATAGTTATAGACCAAGTACATAAAGTCACAGACAAAATACATACAGTCACAGACCAAGTACATGCAGTTACCAGGGGGGGGGGGGGACGAGAACATACAGTCACAGACCAAGTACAAACAATCAGACCGAGTATATACGGTCACAGACCAAGAAACAGATAGTCATGGACCAAGTACATAAAATCCTAGACCAAGTACAGATAGTCATGGACCAAGTGCAAACAATCATAGACCAAGTAAAAACCATCACAGGCCAAGTACCTACAGTCACATAGCAAGTTCATACTAACATGGACAAAGTACATACAATCACAACCCAAGTACAAGCAGTTGCAGACCTGATAAACATGTCATAGACCAAGTACATACTGTCACAGACCAAGTACATACCGTCACAACCCGAGTAAAGGCATTCGCAGACCTGATAAACATGTCATGGACCAAGTACAAAATCAAAATACAGAATGTAACAGAAAACGCCGGCGATAATACTCAAGTTCTCAAACTACGTCGAAATTTGAAAAGGTCATTACGTACTGATTACATGTATTGCATTCTGGCCATACCACAACCACAAAGATTAAAATAAGGATACATGGATAATAAGAAATAAGGATAAGGATAAAAGAGACAAGGTATAAGAAATATACAGGTGAAATGTACAGACAAATACTAGTTGATTCAATTTTAAGTAAAATTTGCCATGAACGAAGAAAACCCTACAGAAGGAACAGAAGGTTCAAATGGAGACAATGAAGTTGCCACGTACAGTTTCACATTGAGGTAGATTTTGCCATCCGTCATGTGGAACAAGAAGCCGCCGATAAGGGTGGCCCACTGTATTACAAACGCCGCCACCAGCAGGTTCAACCCCACACTGCTGTAGCCGTACTTCTTCAGGAAGGTCATCAGCATCCCAAAGCCCACGAATATCATTACGTGCACATCTTGAAACACTGCAAAGGAGTTAAAACATTATATAATAATGTGGACATCCTGTAACATTGCAAAGGAAAAGAAACGTGATATCACTTGGACATCTTGCAATATGCAAAAAAAAGAAGAAGAAGAAATGTGGTAGCACATGCACAGTCCGGAACAAAGCCCTTTCAGAACGTTAGTAGCTTTATTTGACATAAACTAAACAAGTTAAAAAACAAACGCAATTCAGCGCCTTGATTGACGTCACAGTCAAAAATATCTTGAGTTGCTCATACTAAAGGCCTGTCAGGTGAATGAGCGAATACCGATATTTGCATAATGGTACATCACAAGGCCGTCGACGGTGCTGGCGATCCCTCTCATATGCATACTAATACTTCACGCTTCAGTTCAAGATTAGATGAGTTTGGCTTCATTTGCAGTGAAATCAAATAAACTACTCCAGTACTGCTTGCGTGTCAAGAGATCACCATCACTTCAGCTGGGTATTACATTTCATTTGTCTAAATGAATAAGATCATATACACTACCGAGGCTAATCTGTTACTCTAATTGGAAACAGGGTCGTCTGTTATTCTTGAGATATAAAGTGTTACATCTGCATTCTCCTTTTGTCGTACATTTATCATGATAATATGAGCTGAGTTATTTTTCTTTTTCTCGTCATATACTATTTACCCTGACAGATTCCATAACCCCTCACCAAAATCTACCCACATTTACATAAGACCATCAACTGTATAATGACACGGTGTGCTATGCCCATTAGGCCAAAAAAATTAAAGGTATGGTTCTCAGGCACCGCCCGCATCAATTTTAAACCCCCGCATCAAAAATTTTTATTTTGATTTTCAATAAAAACTTTCCAATTTTGAGCTGCTGCCGCTCCGACATTTCTTTCAAGAAGATAAAACCATACAATTTCCTTTGTTTTGTAGTGCTTTTACTTATTTAGCAAAATAAAACTGTTATTTTCATGCTTTTCCCCTTATCATTTGACATTTTAATCGAAACATACCAAAAAATTTCAAATAAAAAAAGCGCCTGCCCGCATTGATTTCTGTAAAAAAGTGCCTGAGAACCATACCCTTTTTTTTATTTTGGCCTTACCCGTACAATATCAACAACTAAAAGAACGACTAGGGACTATGGGTCTCGACGCTCAGCTGACTGCGTGAATGCAAGCATGGCTCGCACGGGTAACCTTTCAATAGTGTTGAATGCCCTCCCCCCCCCCCCCCCCCACCATCATCTTGTTTCACCTGCCAGAGTGTTGCGTCTCCCCTCCCCCCGTCCCGAAACACACATGTTTTACGTGTCCAGAGTGTTCAGTGCACCCCCCCCCACCCAACACACACTTGTTTTACCTGTCCAGAGTGTTGAGTACACCCCCCCCCCCGACACACACTTGTTTACCTGTCCAGAGTGTTCAGTCTCCCCCCCCCCCCCCCCAACAAACACTTGTTTTTCTTGTCCAGAGTGTTGTGTCTACCCCCACCCCCCACCCCACCCACCCAACACACACTTGTTTCATCTGTCGAGAGTGTCGAGTCTCCCCCCCCCCTCCCCGACACACTTGTTTTTAACTGTCCAGAGTGTGTGTGCCTACCTCCCGTCCCTGACACACAATTGTTTTAACTGTACAAGGGTGTTGAGTGCCTCCCCTCCCCCCATCCCACCCCCATCCCCCCTCGACACATTTTTTACCTGTCCTGAGTGTTGCGTCTCCCCCCCCCCCCCCCCACCCGACACACACTTGTTTTTCCTGTCTAGAGGCCTGAGTGCCCCCCCCCCCCCCTGAAACACATTTAATTGTCTTACGTAACAAGTGTTGAGTGCACCCCCACCCACCCAACACACTTGTTTTACCTGTCCAGAGTGTTGAACCCCCCCCCCCCCCCAACCACTGAACACATAATTTTTTTACTTGTCCAGAGTGTTGAGTGTCCCAACCCCGATACACACTTATTTAACCTGACCAGAGGGTCGAGTGTCCCCCCCCCCCACCCATCACACTTGTTTTACCTGTCCAGAGTGCTGACTCCCCCCCCCCCCCCACCCCGGCCCCCACTCAACACACACACACACTTGTTTTAAGTTAGTTGATCGACGAGAACACTATGATAAACAACTCCGTCAAAACCATAACTATATTTATAACACCTGAGTATGTCACCAGGAACTAGTTACAGACATTATTTATAAGATGTATCATACTTAAAAAGAAAACCAACTTTGTTTCACTGAGACTAGAAAATGTCCAGAGGACTGTATCCTCCGCCAAACAGGAATGTGAGAAATGTGTACACACACACACACACACACACACACACACACACACAGACCCTCACAGTCACAGAACTGACCGAAAATACTTGGAGCAGGCTTAATCTGAGAACCTTATCTGCTGCAAATACGGACAGTGACTTATAGGATACACCTACTAATATAATTAGAAGTAGATCCCAGTAAAACCTTTTCATAAATAGTGTCCCAAGTGAAATGTGAAATTTTGTATAAAACAATTCATAACAAAGTAACCACAAACGTGCATAATACGCCCGTTGTGTATCTTGTGACCTCTGACCTCTGACCTCATTAAATAATCGTGAGTTTTGATGAGAAGGTAATTCAGGTGAGAAATTCTATTAGTAAATTTGTTTATTGAGTTTAATGAAAATCCATAAGATTTTGGTAAGTCACCATGGTTCCACGAAAGTTGGGTGACCTCTGACCTTATATAATATGTGAATTTTGCTTGAAATCGAAATAAGGCGCAATATTATATTGATCAATATTTCTGCTGAGTTTGATCAAAATCCATCAAAGCCCTGGTAAGTATCGCGGCGACACTAATAGTTAACAGACTGACGGACAGATGGATGGACGGAGGGACTTTGGGTATACCATGATACGTATGTCTGACCTATATATCGACGGGCGTATAAAAAAATTAAAAAAATCATTCAAGTGTGACCAAAACCTAATCAACTCCGGAGACCCTTAAGATAAACCTGCCACTCTAATAAGAAACATAACCCAGTAAAAAATTTTGAGAAATAAAGTCACACATGAAATTTAAAAAATTCGCATTAAAAAATTCATAAAAAAAACAAAAATCATTCAAGTGTAACCAAAAACTAATCAGCTATTGAGCCCGAGACGATGCACCTGCTACTACAATTGGAAGTAGATTGTAGCAAAACTTTTCGAGATATCGCGTCACATATTTTTTTTTTTACGGACGGACGGAGCTGATCACCATATCCCCCAATCCGCTGAGGCGGGGGATAATAAATGCATGCTCTGTATCATCGCCAAAACTGTCAATCAAGGCATTTGAAATGGCTCCATCACTTTTGCCTGCTATGAAAAAATCAGAATAATCTACCAATGTTTACCGTTTTATATATATATATATATATATATATATATATATATATATATATATATATATATATAGAAGGTAGTGTTACCTTCCGATGTAAAGTTCTCTATGGCCTACAGACTAGGCCAGAGCGGTATAACTCTGAAGAAAAACAACACTGTAAATTGTGCCCCCGAGGACATTAGGATCAGTGTCAGTCTTTCACATGCCCCCCCCCCCCCCCCCGAAACGCACTAAGCATAATCTCGTAATCTCGTAAAGTTTCGGCTTTTCGAACCACGCCGTTAGCTTCATTCTAACCACATTCACCTGATGATCGGGTCGCATCCCATGAAACAGACTGTTGTGAATTTACAGTGTTGTTTTTCTTATATATATATATAATACATGCACCATCATAACACCAACATTATGATTTCCAATATATTGAGGCTTCGTGTACAGCTAAAAATGTAACTGTGGTCCCACTTCCTTTTTAACCCAGAGCGATAACAGCACACACACACACCCACAAATACATCCCCAGGCCGCTTACAACAGCCAAATATTATTCTGTTACATCCAGTAGGTTTCTTAATTAAAGCTTTGCCTACTTAGGCCTGGTTTATTGACAAGGGCTTAATTCGGGCATTTGTAGAAATGGCATCCTAATTCCCTTTGTTATAACGTGCAAGGCCAAGATGTCACCAGTTACATATTTGTAACAATCCCACAGACGAAGTGTCAGCGTGTGACATATAAACATGGCATCCCGTGAAAACATATATATCTAACAGGCGTGTCTTTAATGTCAGACATATGGTGTACGCATTTCCGTAAATTCTCCAGCGACGGGTCTACATTGCTACAGGTTTCCAGCTAAGTCGACTGCAGGAAACTGGCTGTGTCCCCCAGCTGCCTCGTAATATTAAATGTGTTAATTTAAACCAGAATCTCTTCCATGTTATATTACAACATTTCTAGTGCAAGACTTTAAATGCTGTTAATCATGCAAAGGGGACACGATACTTTCATTTAACAAACTAGCATATCCCCCGCTATTGTGCTGGGATAGCTACGACATTTCTACAGCTACAAGCCGGGGGACGGACTGACTATGGGCCGAGTTTACTTCCTCGGTACACACAGTGTAGTTTAGGAGTGATGGCGCTGCGACAGACCTTTCTCAAAATTATATCCCCTTACACTAATGGGAAAATAACGAAAATGTCCCCTTGGGACACACTTGGCATCGTTCCAATAACGTGTTTATCCGTGGAGCCGTAGCGGAATTTCCGCCACGATCAATAATAATCTAGATAGTGAATAGCGCCATAACGGCCCTCTGACATAACGACCAGATTACTGGTGCCAGAGTGCCTTTACATCTAGGTCTGAGAAACGCATTATAAGGCCACATGAGGATGCAAATATTTTCGTCATTTCTATCAACGCCTCATGGCCTACAGATACACTGTCAATTGGCATAAACAAGACTTATCGTTTGCATTTGAGTGTACTTTCTAACAAGATCAACATGAACGAAAAAAAGTTTCGTTCTAATTCAGCATATTGGTAAATCCCTCCGCATGTTTGTTAAATTTCTGACCGCATGAATACAAGCATTGCTCGCACGGGTTACTGCATGGGTGCACCCAACTTGTATGCGATACAGGAAAAGACTCGTTACCATAGAGACGGGGTTTCAGTTTCGGTTGTGAGTTCACATGTATTCTCTTGCATTAATGTATCATTCGTAGTATAATGTTAAGATTATGGGCTGTTTCCAACAATATGAATGCAACGTGATGTAAGACCACTGCGATGTTTTTCTCGACACTGCTTGTAATCACGACTCAAGTAGGCTTACCGGCTAAATTATCATTGCCTACTGAGTCGGGTTGTCACGGCTAAATATTGAAATGATATCTGTCCTGTCTTTTTTGTTTATTCACTTAGAACCATCCATCATTTTTTAGTGACAAGATATATTTTGTCTTGTATGTATATTCAGTTTCCAGTACCATCGTTCTCGACTAAGTTGTCCCCTAGTGGTAAAACAATGTACTACGACCATCTTGAATGGCTTGATGTGGTTTAAAAGAGGGAGATGCAATCGCTTTTTTTAAATAAAGTTAAATGTCTCAGGGTTAGGTCATTATATGTCAAATGCCCCCCCCCCCCCCTTGCATCATTCCCGACAGTTCAAGATAAAAAAAAGTGCAAATACATGTACCAAGCGTGGAAACGAAGTAGATACGTGACAAAAGTCTTGTGTGACAAACGTCAGTTATACTAGATATAGATATAGGTATTACTCCCGCTCCACTTAGCGTACCTGGGGTGAGACGACGTTAATGTAACATTGTTTTCTCATTTGATAAAGCCTCCGCACTCAAGACGACGTTAATGTAAAATTGTTTTCCAATTTGATTAAACCTCCGCACTTAAGACGACGTTAATGTAACATTGTTTTATCATTTGATTAAGCCTCCGCACGTAAGACGACGTTTATGTGTCATTGTTTTCTCATTTGATTAAACCTCCGCACGTAAGAAGAATGAGACATTGTTTTCTCATTTGATTAAACCTCTGCTCGTAAAACGACGTTAATGTTTCATAGTTTTCTCATTTGATTAAACCTCTGCTCGTTAGACGACGTTAATGTAACATTGTTTTCTCATTTGATTTTGCCTCTGCAGGTAAGACGACGTTAATTTTATATTGTTTTCTAATTTGATTAAACCCCTGCACGTAAGACAAAGTTAATGTGACATTGTTTTCTCATTTGATTTAACCTCCGCACGTAAGACGACGTTAATGTAACATTGTTTTCTCATTTGATTAAGCCTCCGCTCGTAAGACGACGTTAATGTAACATTGTTTTCCAATTTGATTATGTAAATCTCTGCACGTAAGACGACGTTAATGTAACATTGTTTTCCAATTTGATTAAACCTCCGCACGTAAGACGACGTTAATGTAACATTGTTTTCCAATTTGATTAAACCTCTGCTCGTAAGACGACGTTTATGTAACATTGTTTTCCAATTTGATTCAACCTCTGCTCGTAAGACGACGTTTATGTAACATTGTTTTCCAATTTTATTAAACCTCTGCTCGTAAGACGACGTTAATGTAACATTGTTTTCCAATTTGATTCAACCTCTGCTCGTAAGACGACGTTTATGTAACATTGTTTTCCAATTTGATTAAACCTCCGCACGTAAGACGACGTTAATGTAACATTGTTTTCCAATTTGATTAAACCTCCGCACGTAAGACGACGTTAATGTGACATTGTTTTCTCATTTGATTAAGCCTCCACTCGTAAGACGACGTTAATGTAACATTGTTTTCCAATTTGATTCAACCTCTGCTCGTAGGACGACGTTAATGTAACATTGTTTTCCAATTTGATTAAACCTCTGCTCGTAAGACGACGTTAATGTAACATTGTTTTCTCATTTGATTAAACCTCTGCTCGTAAGACGACGTTAATGTAACATTGTTTTCTCATTTGATTAAACCTCCGCACGTAAGACGACGTTTATGTGACATTGTTTTCTCATTTGATTAAGCCTCCGCTCGTAAGACGACGTTTATGTAACATTGTTTTCCAATTTGAATAAACCTCTGCACGTAAGACGACATTAATGTAACATTGTTTTCCAATTTGATTAAACCTCCGCACGTAAGACGACGTTTATGTGACATTGTTTTCTCATTTAATTAAACCTCTGCACGTAAGACGACGTTAATGTAACATTGTTTTCTAATTTGATTAAACCTCCGCACGTAAGACGACGTTTATGTGACATTGTTTTCTCATTTGATTAAGCCTCCGCTCGTAAGACGACGTTTATGTAACATTGTTTTCCAATTTGATTAAACCTCTGCACGTAAGACGACGTTAATGTAACATTGTTTTCTAATTTGATTAAACCTCCGCTCGTAAGACGACGTTTATGTGACATTGTTTTCTAATTTGAATAAACCTCCGCACGTTAGAAGAATGTGACATTTTTTTCTCATTTGATTAAGGAGGAGAGGCTTATATAGGAGTTGATGAGTTTATTTCTATATTTATATTTGGGTCAAACTTTACTGTTAGTGGACTTTTAGCCCCCCCCCCCCCCCAAAGAGGGCAAAACAATGGGATTTTTTTTTCTTTTCTTCTGTCCATGTTTGCTCAAGAACTCAAATGAGGCTGACCTTTGGGCAAAAGCGCACTTGATATTGATTTTTGGCCTTGATCTTATTTCCAAGGCCCTACACTCTATAGCCGGTTCGCCATTATCGCTCACTTCTAGCCCTGTTTGCCCTAGAATTAGAATATTCCCCTTTAAAAGACTGAACCCAGGGTAAATTATAAGACTGAGATGACAGATCTGTAAAAAAATTATTTTTGACCGTGCTCTTATTTCCAAGTTTGTTAGTAGACCCCCCCCCCCCCCCCCCCCAGGCCTTCATTCCATGCCAGTCAGACGAGTGGTTGGTGCATAGTAACAATCGCAGCAAATTGAATCATATATATATATATATATATATATATATATATATATATATATATATATATATATATATATCATATAACCCTCCGCCCTGAAAATGTACCCCCCCCCCCCATTTTAAATGATGTTTCCATGCCCATCACGCCTATGCGGCTTGTGTTCCATAACTGATTTTTGTTCAGGTATGGTCATGTAGAAAACCAACGGCTATGTCCACAAGCTCAGTTTTTATAGAATGTCTTATTTTAAGTCGAACCTTGAGGACACACTCTTATACCCCGACCCTCGCTACTGGCTGCGTACATGCACTTGATAACAGGCTCATAATGAGCGGTCTGTGTATGTCATGCAATGTGTTTCTATGCCGTGTGAAGTTCACTGCTTGTAGGAAATATTTTGGCAAGCGTCCAGGATGTATATTACGGATTTAATCTGTTGTCCATTATGTCATTTATGTGACAAATTATTTATAATTAACGCATAAGAACATAACACAAATGTAGCTGTACTGTTGCCACTGGGGTCTATGAACTTTTGTCTCACGTTCTGATAACAGATCGGGTTAATGCGTTTTCAGGATTTATTCACAGCTCGGTTGTAATTTTTCAGACAATTACTTCATGACAAGCCGTAACATTTATAACATTTTGGAAGAAAAAAATTCGCCCGTGAAAAAAAGTGATTTACGTGTCACTGTGAACGTCTTGTCTCATATTTCTGGCAGGTGAGGATAATTAATTAAGTGTTGCTGTTTGAGAAGGATTTCCGTGTGTATGCGTGTGCGAGTTTGTGTGCCAGTGTGAGATTACCTTTGTGTGTGTGATTATGTATGTGTGTGACTTAGTGTGTTACACACTTCTATATACAATTTCTGTATTTCAAACAACGATTCATATAACAAACCACAAATATCTGATATTTGTCAGTAATCCTTCCGATTTCAGTTGATCTTCATACACAAACGCAGGATAGGGAATGTTATACTAATGTGGTCTCGGTCAAATCAAATCGTGGGACGTTTAAAGGGATCATATATCGGGTGGTAATGCCAAAGATGCCTTACTGCTGCACCTACAGTTAAATGTTGTCTATTTATGTTTCGTTTGTTGTTGTAATAGATCTTCAGTACACCACACATGAAACGTCAGTGACCTCATTCAGGACTAATATGAGACCTGGTAGACGGATTAAAATGTGACAAAATACTCCAAACCCTAAACCTGAAACTGTGGGAAGAAATGATTTTATGGTGATTTCGTGTGCTTTATAGCCCACAGAATAACATAAAAGGTTCCTTTATTGAAGCAAGGATTTTTTTCCTTCAAATTATGACCTAGAAATCATGACATTCTGATCTTAAATAAAGGCCTCTGTATTTTCATCCTTTATTTACGATAATAAGGTCAACCCTGACTAAAATGTTTATGAGGACGTGAATGAATCGTTTTAAGGAAATGTGCTTGTAGGTTTCCTGCATGCCTTTGGTTCCTGTTGTTACGATAAAACATATTGAAACTGAAGGATAAATCACGTTTCATTAGTTAACTAGGGACCCACGGGTCTCGACGCTCAGCTGAAATTGTATACTGATAAGTATATGTTTTTGAGCTTTTTCAAAATATAGGTCCTGTGATCAGTTTGAAGCCAACCTGTCTACCCAAACTGTTATCATCCGTCAATTAATTTGTGAATGGATGGGCCCTCTCATGACCCGGGAGTTCTTAATTTAGTGGTGGGCCATATATAAATCAAGTTTGAAACCAATATGTCAACCGAAATTGGTATTATCATCTGGAAACTAATATGTGGATAGATGGCCCCTGTGACCTTGACCTTTGAACTTGTGACCCCAAAATCCATAAGTTTCTTCCACTATTGGCAGGTGAGCTATATCTGGGAGATCGCAGGTTTGGGATAAAAAGTCCGGCTTAAAATATATCCACAATCTTTTTAAAGGAGTGGGTCTGTGACCTTGACCTTTAACCTCAAGAGCCCAAAATCCAAAAGGGTTCTAACATTATTGGTGGGTCATATATAATTCAAGATTGAAACCACTATTTCAATCCAAATAGAGTTATCATCCGGAAACAAATATTTGGACAGATGGTCCCCGTGACCTTGATCTTGTGACCCCAAAACGAATCAGTTTGAAATCCATATGTCAATCCAAACTGGAATTATCATCAGGAAACAAATTCCACGGACATGGGGAAAACGTACAGACGGATGGACAGGGTGATTTATATAGGGCTTCCGCTTATTCAAGCGGGGCCCTAATAAACACACAAGGACTAAGTTTCAGCACGCAGATGAAAACCACAGTTGCGAATCTGAGAGTATCAACAATATAATTTGGGAGTCTCAAAATTAACGAAAAAATGCATGAAAAATAGAAAAATACACGTCGCGCGACCAGTCTTTAGGAACTGAAAAAAACAATCATAATAAATAAACACACTGGGTTTCAGGACACTGGAAAAAAACCACAAGTGAAAAACTTAGAAAAAATACTGGTGGCACCACCTGTTTTCGAGAACTGACAAAACTAGTTATGGTCAATATTCAAGGCAAGATTCATGCATTAATTATTAAGATACTGGAGGTTTTGTATCAATTTTTAAAATTATTTTGCGGGGGTGGGGGTGAATTTCGAGCCCCATAGCTCCGTGGATATTGGCCGCAGTGACCAAATTTCAGGTTTTCGATGAGTTTTTTTATAAACCTACCTGGATCTACAGTCACAAGTTTAGCGGTTTAGGGTTAGCGGTAACGATATCCCTGCTAACGGGCGGCCAGATGGATGACGGACAAAGCGTCTTTCCCATACCTCAGATGACTTTCACTAAGCTGAGGTATAACAATAAGTACAAAAATAGCGTTCATTCGAGCACAAAATTAAAACTTTTTGATGGCCTAATATTTACTTGAAGTAATTTACTGTTCTCCTCGGATTTCCTTTTTGCCTTCCAGTAGTTAATTAGACCGCTCTACCCATTTGTCGGTGGTGTAGGAGGAGTTATTCGTAATTCTCACTTACTGAGCATGGTTTATTGTTACGAAGATTAAGACCATTTATTTAGAGAAATGTTTCACTTATTCTTAAACAAAAGGAATTAGAACTCAAATATTCATGGACCATTATTCAATAATTGTTTACACTCGAGGAAATGTGAGTTTAACAGTAATAGCACCATTTGAGGAGCTTCTGAATCCATATTCCATTCGTTTTTATAGATATGTTACGATTACATCAGTTTATGACCGCGGATGCGTGACGTTGCCGGTATCAGTCGTTTTCGGATGGGGGGGGGGGGGGGGATGGGCAAGGTGTCCGGACCCAGTTTTTCAGCTGCAACAACCTTTTAAAGGATTCCAGACCAATTTTGGCTACCTGGAACCCCTTTTCGGGACATGATGACCTTTTTTTTTCAATAATCCTCCTGAGTTGGACCCCTCCTTTTCCTAAATATTAAAAAAAAATATTTAAAAATAGTATACCATTCTGGTTTATTAGTTATGGCGAAAGCATATACGACGATTACTCGGAGGAAATTATAGATGGCCTGTTCAAGTAGTCAACGTAAAACTGTAACAGCTTTTACATGCAAGTTCTAATAAACTACTGGAGATAAGAGTATAGAGATAAACTAGCTTACTTCCGTAGTACTTGGGGACGGAGTTCTTGCCTTTGCCCTCATCCTGAGCTGCCTCATACCTGACGAAGATGATGAACAAAACGAAGAGAACCAGCTGCAGCAGGCCGGCGAACAGCGAGAAGTGTCCCCGGGGCAGGCACATGGTCAGTCAATGAATGTCCAGTCTGTACAACCAAACAATCCTCAACTACAGCCACGGCAGGAGCAGCGCACTCCGCACAATAAACACGTCGTGTGGTATTTCTTCTCCAGCAAAGGGAATGTGTGTCTTTATAACAATAGTAAAAAAGATGGTTGGCAGGTGGTAGGACGATTTACATATGCAAAACTAATAAGCTGACCTTATGATTAAGGGACTTGCTGTGTTTTCTATCTAAACGCCTGGATCGCAATCCTTTGTGAACTGTTATACAGAGAAGCTAGAGCTGCAGTGCAGAGCTTGCAAGAGAGCTCCCAGTCCTGTTGTGATCAACAGTTAACTACAGACTGGCAGTGTCCACTAGCAGCGTCTCTCTGTGAGAGGTCGGTGACTGACTTACACATGTAAGATAAAACGGAAGCTGCTGTGGGCGGAACCAGGATAATGTCATCATATTATGTTAATCTGCCACAATCCGTGTTATGCGGACTAGGCTGATTTCATAAGCATTTCATTTGGCTCGTTGACAATGAAAACAACAAATAACTTCGCACCGGCAGTGGGAGAAAGGTGACATCAATCATCAACTGAAACTTGTTCGTTTTCCTTTATCAACAGGCTGACTACACCATCAAAGTATCAACGGGCTGACTACACCCCTTAAGTATCAGCAGGCTGACTACACCCCTTAGGTATCAGCAGGATGACTATACCCCTTAGGTATCAGCAGGATGACTATACCCCTTAAGTATCAGCAGGCTGACTACACCCCTTAAGTATCAGCAGGCTGACTACATCCCTTAAGTATCAGCAGGCTGACTAAACCCCTCAAGTATCAGCAGGCTGACTACACCATCAAAGTATCAGCAGGCTGACTACACCATCAAAGTATCAGCAGGCTGACTACACCATCAAAGTATCAGCAGGCTGACTACACCATCAAAGTATCAGCAGGCTGACTACACCATCAAAGTATCAGCAGGCTGACTACACCATCAAAGTATCAGCAGGCTGACTACACCATCAAAGTGTCAGCATGCTGACTACACCATCAAAGTATCAGCAGGCTGACTACACCATCAAAGTATCAGCAGGCTGACTACACCATCAAAGTATCAGCAGGCTGACTACACCATCAAAGTATCAGCAGGCTGACTACACCATCAAGGTATCAGCAGGCTGACTACACCATCAAGGTATTAGCAGGCTGACTTCACCATCAAAGTATCAGCAGGCTGACTACACCATCAAAGTATCAGCAGGCTGACTACACCATCAAGGTATCAGCAGGCTGACTACACCATCAAAGTATCAGCAGGCTGACTACAACATCAAGTACCAGCAGGCTGACTACACCATCAAGGTATCAACAGGGTGACTACACCATCAAAGTATCAGCAGGCTGACTACACCATCAAGGTATCAGCAGGCTGACTACACCATCAAGGTATCAGCAGGCTGACTACGCCATCAAAGTATCAGCAGGCTGACTACACCATCAAAGTATCAGCAGGCTGACTACACCATCAAAGTATCAGCAGGCTGACTACACCATCAAAGTATCAGCAGGCTGACTACACCATCAAAGTATCAGCAGGCTGACTACACCATCAAAGTATCAGCAGGCTGACTACACCATCAAAGTATCAGCAGGCTGACTACACCATCAAGTATCAGTAGGCTGACTTCACCATCAAGTATCAGCAGGCTGACTACACCATCAAAGTATCAGCAGGCTGACTACACCATCAAAGTATCAGCAGGCTGACTACACCATCAAAGTATCAGCAGGCTGACTACACCATCAAGTATCAGTAGGCTGACTACACCATCAAGTATCAGCAGGCTGACTACACCATCAAGGTATAAGTAGGCTGACTACACCATCAAAGTATCAGCAGGGTGACTACACCATCAAAGTATCAGCAGGGTGACTACACCCCTTAAGTATCAGCAGGCTGACTAAACCATCAAAGTATCAGCAGGCTGACTACACCATCAAAGTATCAGCAGGCTGACTACACCATCAAAGTATCAGCAGGCTGACTACACCATCAAAGTATCAGCAGGCTGACTACACCATCAAAGTATCAGCAGGCTGACTACACCATCAAAGTATCAGCAGGCTGACTATACCATTTTAAGTATCAGTAGACTGACTACACCAGACTGACCGGCAGTATCAGTTTGCTGTCTATACCATTTTAATATTAGCAGTCTGACTGCACCATTTAAGTATAAATTGTGTCATGACAAATTCCATGGTAACCTTTTGGCGCCTTTAAATAACTGTGTGGTTAGATTTACCGACCTGTGTGCACCGGGCCAATCAAATTAATGAAAACTTGAAAACTGCTTTTTTGGACTTTAAAACATGCCATGCATTTCTTCAATAACACAAACAGTGTAACCATTCAATGAATATCAGAGGATATAATATATATATATATATATATATATATATATATATATGCCAGTATATGTATGTAAGTGTATGTGTCGCCACCAGCACCGAATTCCGGGGGTGGTGGCGTAGGGCTTAAAGCAGCTTTTACTGACGAACAATACCAGTAAGCTGTAATATCATTGGTTATTTATATAAATACAAACACACACATACACACACATATATATCGATATCTTTCATTTAGAGTATTACATTTGAGACACTTAAAAGTGCATGCCTGCATGGCGCCCCCTTAACTATTAATCACATAGCCGTAAAAAGATCAATACACCTAAGAAAATTGGTGCTGATAGCTTCAGTCCTTCCTGAGACCCCAGGATACACAGCATTATACATAGGGTATCCCTAGGCCACCAGGACATACAGCATCATACCTGTGGTGTCATAAGGCCACCAGGGGATACAGCATCTTACCTGTGGTGTCCTTAGGCGACCAGGGTATTTAGCATCATACTTGTGGTGTCCTTAGGTGACTAGGGTATACAGCATTATACTTGTGGTGTCCATAGGCCACCAGGATATACAGAATCATACCTGTGAAAGAAGTATACAAACAAAATATTATAGTCTGAATTCGGTGTTCATTCATGAAACGATTTACCATATTGGCAGAAGGAAAAAGATCGAAAGGGTGCACAAGGGGCCGGTGGCCTGAAGCCACCCGGCGTCCCAAGGCCACCATTCGCGATAGTAATATCTGCCACCTGCGAGTTACACTGGTGCGATTTTTCAACGAGCGGAAAAATCGCGCATCGCACGATTTACATTTCCGCGCCCGTTTCCGCGTGCATGAAAGAGGTATATGGCCGGTTTTCTCATGTACGCTAAAATTTCATCGCGCTTGAAATCAAACCGCGCTGAATATATGAACAATGTGCACTTTTCCCCTCGCTGAATTCGGGATACTGTTTACTGTTTACTGTTTTTACTGTACTGAGCAAAAAAGCGAACAGAAAAGTCGAACAAGAATCGACTTTTTTATCATTGCGATGAATGCAAGCGCGATGAAAAGCGTACATGGAAATGCTACAACTTGTTTGAACTGTCTCGACTTTTCTGCGCGCTTTTCATCATACAGAAAAGTGTACATGGAAAACGGGCCTATTTGATTAATACGAGCGCGATTTTTCAGCGCGCATAAAAAAGCGCCCTATAGGATGAACTGATGGAAAGGTGGGTACTGAAATTCAGGGTCCGTGGGGCTACGCCTTGATCCGGGTTTGACAAACGTGCCATTTGTGCTGCAAAGTAAACCGGTATGTTGACTGGTTCTCATCACGCCCGCCATGCTCAACCAGTCTCTTTATATAGACACGGAAAGATCTGTGCTGCCTGCCATGTTCAACCAGTCTGTTCATGAAGACATGGAGGATCTATGCTGCCCGCCAGGCTCAGCCAGTCGGTTCATAAAGACCTGGAAAGATCTGTGCTGCCCGCCATGTTCAACAAGTCTGTTCATAAAGACATGGAGGATCTGTGCTGCCCGCCATGTTCAACCAGTCTGTTCATAAAAACACGGAAAGATCTGTGCTGCCAGCCATGCTCAGCCAGTCGGTACATAAAGACATGGAAAGATCTGTGCTGCCAGCCATGCTCAGCCAGTCGGACATAAAGACATGAAAAGAGCTGTGCTGCTGCCATGTATAACCAGTCTGTTCATAAAAACATGGAAACATCTGTGCTGCCAGCCATGCTCAGCCAGTCTGTTCATAAAGACACGGAAAGATCTGTGCTGCCCGCCATGTTCAACCAGTCTGTTCATAAAAACATGGAAAGATCTGTGCTACCAGCCATGCTCAGCCAGTCTGTTCATATAGACATGGAATGATCTGTGCTACAAGCCATGTTCAGCCAGTCTGTTCATAAAAACATGGAAAGATCTGTGCTACCAGCCATGATCAGCAAGTCTGTTCATAAAAACATGGAATGATCTGTGCTACAAGCCATGCTCAGCCAGTCTGATCATAAAGACATGGAAAGATCTGTGCTGCCAGCCATGCTCAGCCAGTCGGTTCATAAAGACATGGAATGATCTGTGCTGCCCGCCATGCTCAGCCAGTCTGTTCATAAAAACACGGAAAGATCTGTGCTGCCCGCCATGTTCAACCAGTCTGTTCATAAAAACATGGAAAGATCTGTGCTACCAGCCATGCTCAGCCAGTCGGTTCATAAAGACATGGAATGATCTGTGCTGCCAGCCATGCTCAGCCAGTCTGTTCATAAAAACATGGAAAGATCTGTGCTGCCAGCCATGCTCAGCCAGTCGGTTCATAAAGACATGGAATGATCTGTGCTGCCAGCCATGCTCAGCCAGTCTGTTCATAAAGACACGGAAAGATCTGTGCTGCCCGCCATGTTCAACCAGTCTGTTCATAAAAACATGGAAAGATCTGTGCTACCAGCCATGCTCAGCCAGTCTGTTCATATAGACATGGAAAGATCTGTGCTGCCAGCCATGTTCAGCCAGTCGGTACATAAAAACATGGAAAGATCTGTGCTACCAGCCATGCTCAGCCAGTCTGTTCATAAAAACATGGAATGATCTGTGCTACAAGCCTTGCTCAGCCAGTCTGATCATAAAGACATGGAAAGATCTGTGCTGCCAGCCATGCTCAGCCAGTCTGATCATAAAGACATGGAAAGATCTGTGCTGCCAGCCATGCTCAGCCAGTCGGTTCATAAAGACATGGAGGATCTGTGCTGCCCGCCATGCTTAGCCAATCGGTTCATAAAGACATGGAAAGATCTGTGCTGCCCGCCATGCTCAGCCAGTCTGTTCATAAAGACACGGAAAGATCTGTGCTGCCCGCCATTCTCAGCCAGTCAGTACATAAAGACATGGAAAGATCTGTGTTGCCGCCATGTATAACCAGTCTGTTCATAAAAACATGGAAAGATCTGTGCTGCCCGCCATGTTCAACCAGTCTGTTAATAAAAACACGGAAAGATCTGTGCTGCCAGCCATGCTCAGCCAGTCGGTACATAAAGACATGGAAAGATCTGTGCTGTCAGCCATGCTCAGCCAGTTTGTTCATAAAGACACGGTTAGATCTGTGCTGCCAGCCTTGCTCAGCCAGTCGGTACATAAAGACATGGAAAGAGCTGTGTTGCCGCCATGTTCAACCAGTCTGTTCATAAAAACATGGAAAGATCTGTGCTACCAGCCATGCTCAGCCAGTCTGTTCATAAAGACACGGAAAGATCTGTGCTGCCCGCCATGTTCAACCTGTCTGTTCATAAAAACATGGAAAGATCTTAGCTGCCAGCCATGCTCAGCCAGTCTGTTCATAAAGACATGGAAAGATCTGTGCTGCCCGCCATGTTCAACCAGTCTATTTATAAAGACATGGAGGATCTATGCTGCCCGCCATGCTCAGCAAGTCTGTTCATAAAGACATGAATAGAGCTGTGCTGCCCGCCATGCTCAGCCAGTCTGTTCATAAAGACACGGAAAGATCTGTGCTGCCCGCCATGTTCAACCAGTCTGTTCATAAAAACATGGAAAGATCTTAGCTGCCAGCCATGCTCAGCCAGTCTGTTCATAAAGACATGGAAAGATCTGTGCTGCCCGCCATGTTCAACCAGTCTATTTATAAAGACATGGAGGATCTATGCTGCCCGCCATGCTCAGCCAGTCTGTTCATATAGACATGAATAGAGCTGTGCTGCCCGCCATGCTCAGCCAGTCTGTTCATAAAGACACGGAAAGATCTGTGCTGCCAGCCATGCTCAGCCAGTCGGTACATAAAGACATGGAAAGATCTGTGCTGCCAGCCGTGCTCAGCCAGTCTGTTCATAAAGACACGGAAAGATCTGTGCTGCCAGCCATGCTCAGCCAGTCGGTACATAAAAACATGGAAAGATCTGTGTTGCCGCCGTGCTCAGCCAGCCGGTTCATAAAGACATGGAGGATCTGTGCTGCCCGCCATGCTTAGCCAATCGGTTCATAAAGACATGGAATGATCTGTGCTGCCCGCCATGCTTAGCCAATCGGTTCATAAAGACATGGAATGATCTGTGCTGCCCGCCATGCTCAACCAGTCTGATCATAAAGACATGGAATGATCTGTGCTGCCCGCCATGTTCAACCAGTCTATTTATAAAGACATGGAGGATCTATGCTGCCCGCCATGCTCAGCCAGTCTGTTCATATAGACATGAATAGAGCTGTGCTGCCCGCCATGCTCAGCCAGTCTGATCATAAAGACATGGAGGATCTGTGCTGCCCGCCGTGCTCAGCCAATCCGTTCATAAAGACATGGAAAGATCTGTGCTGCCCGCCATGTTCAGCCAGTCTGTTCATAAAGACATGGAAAGATCTGTGCTGCCCGCCATTGTTAGTCGGTAAGGAACCTCGTTCCAAATATACACAAAAAATTGCCTTTGCTCATTAAGGGCTAAACCCAACAAAATATATATCATTTTTAGACTACCAAATTTCACATTTTATGTAATCAGTTTTGTTTAAAATACTTTGAAAAAGATTTTTAAAGTAAATATACAAAAAAAATATTTGTAAAAAAAATGATATCCCAAGGCCCCCATGAAAGCTGGAAAGATTTAAGCACTCTCATATTAAATAATCCTGCAAAAGCCCCAGATGTTTATTTATGTTTATTCGCCGCACTTTGTGCCAAATAAGGATAATATACTAACTTGTAGTTAACTAGAAATATCGATTTGAAACGGTTAGGTTTTGGCAAAACCTTACTCCGAGAAAATGCTGAGAAACTGTCAGGAAACATTCAAGGTGCCAGTGTATTTTTTCTATAAGATTGTTCCGAATAACAACCACGTGACAGTATGAATCGTTATCAAATCGCTTTCTAAATAATCCTTAGCATCACATTTTTGCAAAATCCCAGCTAGTGGAGTTTAAAGAATATCTTTACTCAATTTGTACGTGGTTCAGTTTTGGGGTTATTTAAGCCTATATATTCATAATCTGTTTTCCGACAACCTAGTGTATAACTGTAGTTGGTTCAATGAAATTAAAAGAATGATTGAAGAAAACGTATATATATTTGATATGTTTATATATTTGATATGAGTCACACAGACAATAAAAGGTATATATATGTGTGTATATGTATATATATGTATAAACATGTCTGTTTTAACCCAATTTTGACTACCCTCCATGCCTGTCATCCCCCCCCCCCCACCCGACCCATGCCTGTCAACACGTCCCCCCCCCCCCCCTTACACTCGTCTACAAACTGAGACCGGGAATACTGAGAAACCTCAAAATACAACAAAATCGGAGAATGTATCGGTCCTTACATCTCCACCAGAGGTCACTACCACGACGCTGAAATTAGCAATCGGAACATCTCGCTTCATTTCGCGAGACACTCGATATTAGGAATCCGAATTCGGCCGAGGAGTTTCGAGTGTGATATTAGCGTATCGGTAGTGAACTCTGGTGGAGATTGCTGGTTTGAAATCTATATCCTGGAAACATAATAACATAAATATACCTTTTTTAAAACCTTATACTTAATTTTAATATATTAGCAAAGTACATGTTCTGTTCAATAAAAGGAATATATATATATATATATATATATATATATATATATATATATATATATATATATATATATTGTCTGTGTCATTGTGCACATGTGTATCACTGACTGTTACGAAAATAAAACAAGGGACCCATGGGTCACGGCGCTCAGCTTAAGTTTGAAATTTTGCATTTTTGAAATTTTTGCAAATGCAAAATATTGTATTTCAATGTTTTTCATTCATAAAAGCATATGAGAAGCTAAGAGGAAAGAGGCTCTCCTACTTGGTTATAGTAAAGTTCTAAATATATGATTGCAAACTAATACTCTGACAAGACTGTCATGAAGAAAAACAGTAAAAGTTTTGAGATACTGTGATGCATATGAAAAATTTACAGATGGACAGGCCAGTGGACAGAATGGACTAAAACCTTTATTTCACTTTCAAGGAAATAATGCATTTAAGTTTATATATAAGCCTATTATTTAAGCATATCCACTTATTCCATTAAAACAGTTTTTTTTATCTGATTAATTTTTTTTATTTACAAGTTTTATAAATTTGTATTTAAAACACTGAAAATATAAGTTAAAATATTAGAATTCTAAGTTGCAATCATTATATATCCAGAGTGTAGCTCATATTGGGTCATATTATGCATACACATATATTTTTATTATTTTTAAATCACAAATGTTTAAACTGAATTTAAAAGAAAATAATGCCACAACATGGCATCTACAGGATTATTCCTTGAATCACTATTAAAAAGTTTTGCAAATTGGAGTTTTCAGTACATGCTTAATCTTATTCACCGAAATAAGGGAAAGCCTGCGAGTAGTGGCCAAGCTGAGCCAAGGCAAGCTGCCTGGGGTGGGTTACATAATGCAAGTGAAGGCTGTACTACTAGGTGGGCTAGATGTAAACAACACTTGACAAGGTATATGAAAACTTGAATAAAAGCTACTCTTTTCAATCTATTCCTTTGAAATTTCAGATTTTACCAGATTAAATCCTTATGTATATATGCTGTGAAAATTAAATCAACAGTGCTTACAGGGAAAAAACGTGCCATTGGCAAAGTTGGACAAAATTTAAGGTTTTGATTTTTTATTTATGCTGATAACTTGAAAAATTTGCAAAATTCAGATCTAATTTTGGGTAAACAATTGAATCTTGATTAGATAAAGTTATATTCCTGAAAAAAGGCTCCAGCTTCAGCAATTCTCATCTAAGCTGAGTAAATATATTTCTTGATTTTTTAAAAAGTGCATTATGTTGGGCCCATAACTTAAAAAAATACGCAATATACTGACATCATTTCTGGCATGTGCATATAAAAATATGTATATTATATATGATCAAAGTCAGATCAGTGGTTTTGATATTAGGCAGTCTTAAAGTGTAACAATGGGTTTTTAATGGAAAAATGAATTTTTTCATTAATATCTCGAAGGAATTAAGTCCTAGTGACCAAATTCTTGGCATGGTAGGGGATTTTTGAGACATCTAACTGTATGCCAAAATTAAGGAACTTAGAGCTGAAGCTCGGGAGCTGAGCTCTGGCAAACTGTAAAACACTATAGCTTGATGTAAACAATATGTGACATGGTGCTTGAAAACTTGAATAAAATCTACAGTTTTTGATCAACTAGCTGGTTTCAAATTTTCGGTAATAACAGTTGAAATTCTAACAAAAACATGCTTTGAAAATTAAATCCTTAATAATTAAGCAGTTACAGGGAAAAAAAAGTGCCATGGTCAAAGTTGGGCAAAATTTAAGGTACTAATTTTTTTTATTTTTCCTAATATTTTAAAAAATTTAAAAGATTTTGATCTAATTTTGGGTATACAATTTAATTTTGATTAATAAAAGTAATATTACTGAAAAAAGTGCTTAGCTTTGACAAGTTTTGTGTTAAGTGATCAAATTTCTTCCTGATTATTTACAAAATGCATTGTTTGGGCCCATAACTTTTTTAAATTATATAATACAGACCTAATTTCTAGCATGTACATAGAAACTATATTGAGGATTATTTATGGTAAATATGAGGAAAAACAGATGAGTGGTTTTGATATTAGGCAGTCCTGAAGTGTGAAAATAGGTTTTTAATAAAAAAAATTGAGGTTTTTCCTTAATTTCACAAAGGAACGAAGTCGCATAGACCCATTTTTCGTCTTGGTAGGAGATCTTGGGGACATCTAACATTATGCTGAATTATGGATTCCTAGGTCTTATACGGTTTCAGAACGTGCCACATCTACGGACGGACGGACAGACGGACGGACAATGGACCACGACTATAGCTCAGGGCCCAGTTTTATTAAGAATGCGTATGGCTTAAGCCAAATTTTACCGAAACGCCTCCCAAGTCGGCTAACGTAAGCCCGCGAATTAAGTCAGTTTCACTAAATGCGATTTAGCAAAGTCGGTCTGAACCTTGGAAATTCCCTTTTCAGCGCCACCTATTGATGAAATAATGAATAAAAAAAAACGTCCGAAATGGGGACGCAAACACTTCGCGGAAGACAGTGACATGGAATTTTTTAATTAACCCTGTGTTATTACTGGGAACTTTTAAATGAATAGTTTAAAAAACTGTCTGGACATCGTGGTATTGCTGTACTTGACTGTACAAAACGAACAACATCCCCCATGATCTATTCTTTGGTTTACGGACACCTTTCAGGGAAACGGCACGTGGCGTGACGTCATTGTCGCCTGTGACGTACCGTGCCACGCTCTACAGGTGGCCGTATGGTAGACTGGTACTCTGCTCTATTATGGCCCTCAGCTTCTATGCTTGGCTGGAGGGCATGATTAGAGCAGGGTACCAGTCTAAAATTATCACACATTCAGGTCAGCGCTTTGAATATTCATGAGACAAGCGGGCACGTGATATAATGCCGCCATTTAATTTGACACCACTCTATACTGTTTTTCACCGATCGTCTAATATCGCCCATAACATTAACAAAAAAAAAAAAAAACATTTATTTTTGGAAATATCATGCTATTTGTAGCAAAATGTAAATTTACGCGTATTTGATAAATTATTAATATTTTCAATTCATGGGTTCATATAGCTCATTTCGGCGAATAATATTTTATTATTTATCGTGCATGTTGTTCTTTGCGGGGAAAACCACGATGTGGTGATACTGCTGGGCTCCTGTGGAAGACATTTTGTGGACATCACAGGATGGTTTTAGATAGTCCTTCTTGCCAGGTAAAAAGATCTGTGTTCATACCGTTACGTGTTTATAGTATAACACAGCATGACACAAATACTTGTCCATTTCGGCTGAGCGTGCAGACAGGCGTGTTTGAACTGTACAAAGTAATTTCGTAACAAATGGAGGTCGTACGGAGGGCAGGTCGTAAACAAGAAACGGTCTGCTCAAGTCGTACCCTGCAATGTGTGTCGACACACGAGGGTCATGCCAAGCCGATTAGTAACTGTATGATAAAGTGGACCAAGGACATTTATCTGGGATGATGGCACAATAGACCTAACTGTTAATAATAAATAGAGAGCTGTTAAATAGAAGAAGTATCAAATTGATTTAACATTACTCAATAACAGCATTTTGTTATAAATAAACATATATATTTATAAATTTATATAAAGTTATATATATATTATATATATTCAGTTCTGAACTGAATGATTACTAACAGAAATGCAGTGCTTAAAAAAAGGATCAGGAGTGTGTATTTGGTGGCTTTTAAATTAAAAAAAAAATTGGTAATAACTGCATGATCAATGACTGCATGATCAATAAAAATTAAAAACAAGAAGGGGGGGGGGGGTGCTTCCGTCTACAAGCTCCCAGCATGTAAATAAAGAGAAAAACAGTAAACTAAAAGGAAGTAAACTTTATTAAGTATAGGATATATGTATATTAATTTATATTTAATTACAACTTAATATAAAATTAATGTGTCCTAATTAAACATAAAGTTTTCAGTTGCTAGAGTAAATTTTTATAGGCAGCCTTGGCTCAATAGTGCTGTTACGTTGCAGTAAGAAACTCTTCTCTCTTCTCCTCTCTCTCTCTCTCTATATATATATATTAATATATATATACACGTACACCAATCTCCCACTGACAAATTGGAAAATCCTGAATTGGTATATACCCAACACCACCAAATATTTAAAGGTCCATCCCCTGCATAAGAATAAAGCTCAACTCCTCAAAGTGTAGATTGTGTTTAACTTAGTTTTCCATTAATTATATATATGTTTGAACAAAAATACATTTACACTTAAAACATGAAATATTAATCATGATCATCATGTGCAAGTTTAATTTAGCTAGGGCTATAGCTTGGGCTATAATCAATATATACAGATATATATTGATACATGCATATGCCAAGGCCCAGATCCCAAACTGGCCATTGGTCCTGATCAAATCCCTATTAGGGTTTAGGCTGGACCAAATCCTGATGGGGATCTGGTCTGGAGACCAGATGCCGATCGGGATTTGGTCCGGCCTAAACCCCCATCATTAACTTTTAGAAAAGAGAATGAGTTCCTGTCTGAACTTATCAAGGTTCAGGTCAGCCCAGACCTTGATTCAGAGCATGCTTGTATCCCTAACAGATGTCTGAAATAATATAACGTAACAAGTATTGACAAATCTAAATTTAGTTTGTTGTCAGTGTTCAGACATGGGGTAATAGTAATAAGTAATAGTAATAGTAATAGACTATTACAGCTTTTTCCATGTAATAGTAATAGTAATAGTAATAGACTCAAAAATTTGAGCTGTAATAGTAATAGTAATAGAAATAGAAGGCAAATTAATAGAGTAATACATATTACTTTCTATTACTTCCTGTGAGCCCATTTATCATGAAGCATATCAGCAAAGAATGCTGAACAGACTCAGTTCTTGTCCAGGAAGTGCCTATTGTTGAGGCAAGCATGGGCCAGCTGCCACATTGCTGGTGACCACTGGTGTTAATTACATAAGAGTACTGGACAGAGTAGGTCACAGCCAAATAAGTTACCTGGCACAATCTGACCATTGATTAGTAAACCATGGATAAACAGAGGCATGTTTGATGTTAAGAGACAGATAGTGATCTGTATAATTGTTGTGACATGTACATCTTATCTCACATCAATCAATCCATATGCATATTCTGAAATGTACCTGGATTTGTTTTCACAAGCCAGTTTGCATTTTAATCATCCAGATTGCAATAACACACATTCAGGAAAAATATAATATGGAACCAGATACAGTGCAGACCCAAAATGTTCATGATAAACGTATGGTGTTTTCACTACCATTTGAAGCCTACAATGCTATAAACTCATACCAGTACTACAGTCACTTTGATAAAGTCATACTGCAGGCACATGTATTATCTAGTTAATTTATATACATATTCTTTTAAAACTATTCCTTCAATACTTGTCTGTTATTTCATAGTACCAATTTTGCAGCCCTTCATTCAGTATCTAAAAATTATGTTAACTTATATTTTGAAAATTAAATGAATCATTTTTTCACGATATTAATTTATTTGTTTATATAATATGAGAATATAAGTAACTGTTAATATGTTATTATTTAAAATGTGAAATTTAGATATCAAATAATTAGATCCTGTTATGTACAAAATTTAAAGTACAAGATTGTTTAATACCAAATTTATTGTGAAAGTGATTTGAATTATATTTTATCTATTTGTAAAATTGATGTAAATCACTCCTTATTCCTAAATTATCCTATGCTGGATTTGCTGCAATGAAGAAGGGCATGTCTGAAGAATAAAAGCCATACATGCTACCATTATTGTAAAGTTTACCACCTCTATGTTCATTCTCAAGATGTACTATGTGATGAAATAAAACATGGCATCACATCCAAATGAACATATACATCCGAGAAGATGGGTTACTTTGTCTCCAGTTTGATTCTGTCCAGAATCTTGACGAAAACAGTATTTTTATTGGATATTTTATAAGGATTTGGAAACAGGACACAGCCCTACATAAATTTCTCTCCTGATACATACATAAAGGACTGAATTTGATACTCAGTAATTATATGCAATAATCATGAATAATTCCTCTCGAGAAAATTTTTAGTTACACTGAAAATCTTTATTTATTAACTTTGAGGAAGAAGATTAAATCTAAATGGAAGTATGTACTATGTGAAATACATATGAATATAATATAAAATGTACAAGTATGCATATAATTATAAATCAATATTTTGAATATGCCAGGGCCTTTACAATGGGTTGTTTTTAAATTACATGTATTCAAGAGTTCATACAATTATCTTATAATTTCGACCCCAATAATGATCACTGAGGTTTCAAAATATATATGAAAAAGACTATTAAAGAAGCTGAAATAATTAAGATCTCCAGTATCATTAGGCTTCTTGTAAATGACAGACACAGTATAAGACATTGTGTAGATAACTGGATGATATTGGTGCTTGTAATATTATTTAAACATGTGATTGTAGTGCTAGTTTATAGCACTCATGGCTGCACAAGATCTAGAATCCTCCCATCAGTTTAAGTAATAGTAATAGTAATAGTAATAGATACCCCAGTAATAGTAATAGTAATAGTAATAGAAGATAAAATGTGGTAATAATAATAGTAATAGTAATATCTTATATCCACATATCTTCGGACTTGTTTGACCAATCAGGAAAAAAATTTTACACATATGTAGCCCTTGGATAGCTTTATAACAAACATAAAAATGGTGGCGCCATCTGCAACCATTTTTGCACAGTGTCCATCTGTTCATCTGCCTTGGAATAAAATCACTCATATCTCTGCAGTGAATTTACTTATCCAACTGAAATTTTGCATGTGTATTCATCCTGGATAGCTTTCTTGATTTTGTGAAAGGTTGCACCACCTACATTCATGTTCAGGCTGCAGACATCCAAGCCTATATCACAGGACTGGTTTGACATAACCTCCCAAAATTTTGCATGTGTATAGATCTCACATAGCTCTTTATCATAATCAAAACTGGTTGCAGCACCTGCAACCATTTTTGCACAGTGTCCGTCTGTTTGTCTGCCATGGGATAAAAGCACTCGTATCTCGGCAGTGGTTTGACTTATCTGCCTAAAATTTTGCATGTATATACATCTTGAATAGCTTTCTCGAGTTTTTGGCAGGTGGCGCCACCTACTTTTACGTTCAGGCTGCAGACATCCAGGTTTATATCTCAGGACTGGTTTGATGTATCCTCCTGACATTTTGTATGTGTATAGATCTCACATAGCTCTTTATCATATGCAGAACTGGTGGCACCACCTGCAACAATTTTTGCATAGCTTCCATCTGTTTGTCTGCCGTGGGATAAAATCACTCATATCTCGGCAGTGGTTTGACTTATCAGCCGGCTCAAATATTGCAATTGTATACAACTTGCATAACTCTCTGGATGTTGTGGCAGGTGGCACCACCTACATACACATTTTGGCTGCAGACATCCATGCTAATATGCAACACACCTCTCTCTATTTCCCCTTGCCACTCAATCCATGCCTCACTTCATATATAAAATGATTTTTTTTCACACAACTTGGTTTATTATTTTCATGTCTTAACATTATGGAATATAATGTTAACACCAAAAACCTGCTCTAGTCTGCCATGGAATCTCAATCAGGAACTGGTCCAGACCAGATCCCGATCAGGGTTTAGGCCAAACTGAATCCTGATTAGGATTTGGTCTAGACCAATCGGGAATTGGTCCAGATTGTGATCTGGGCCTTGACATATACATATTGATATGCCAGGTCAATACTCCTCGGCCAATAGCTTTGCATGCAGTGTAAGTGTATAGTCATTATGGATGAAACATTGACTGCTAAAAAATATAGATACAACCGTAACCTAAACTACAATCTCAACTATTTATAAAGCCTAAGCTATTTGACATTTTCTTATGTTGGTCTTTTAAAACTTAAAGATTACATGTTATTTTCATGCATGGATGAGGAATGTATATACATGCACTTATCGTGCTTCCATACAAGCCGCCGAGTGTCAGTGATTACAGATGAATATTACAAATGGTCCTTGTTATTGTTTAAATCAATGTCTACTTGATATATTGTTACATTTAGTTTCCATTTTTGATCTTATTAGGGCATATAATTCTAGTTCTGATTTATCAGTGCTGTAATTGTAAAGAACTAAGCCCACATGAAGTTTTGTGATGTTTATTGTGGCAATTATTGCAGACAGTTTGAATATTGTTAGGAGGAATATGACTGACAGTTAATTCTTCTGTTTGCTTTGTCATAATTAATGAAATGTTAATTTATGGATTGTCCATATTTGACTAATTATTGTTGCTGAAAAGTTGGTCAGAAGCAGGCATGAATTCTTGTTTTGTATCTCCCTGATAAATGCGCAACTCACAGCTCAGGTGAAGCGTGGGCACAGACTCCCCAAATATATGCAGTGGTTTGAACATATGACATACCAGTGTAGTAATGTTTGATTATATTATATACTTTATAGATTGTTAGATTATTTAGACTGTCCATACATATAATGCCTTACTTGACAGCGGTTTACAAATAAAAATTACATACATAAAATTTCATACAAAACATTCAAACAAAAATAAATTATCACATTACATGCAAGATTCAGAGCATATAAAAACATTCACACAGGATATATAAAGAGAATGACAAATAAAATATATGCATATAAAATTAGCTAAACACTCGCTTAAAATATAGGCTTTTTTTAACCTCTTTAAAAAAAAGACAATAAATTATTATGAGCCGGCTGTCTTATTATGACTTCAGGCAGTCCATTCCAAACAGTTCGTGCTAGGGTTGGGACGATAATATTGGATTATCACAATATCCGACAGCTGTGATAATTGTATCATTAACTTCCCTGTTAGCATGATATCAAGATATGCTTATTTGTCCACAGTTTTAGAACACATACATACCCTTTTAAGGTTAATTCCAAAAGATAATGACATCACCAGGGTCTTTCTGTGTTAACAAAATCATATATTTTCAAGTATAACATTCATTTTAAAATGGGTCTGTTCAAAATGACAGTGGTTGACAAACTGACAGAATTACATTCTCTGAAAATTGGCTATTTGCCCGCTTAAAGGCAGTCAGACATGGCAGGTAGAACTGACATTTGTGATATGGCAACAAATGCTGGAGTACTCTTGCCAGATACATATATTATGATACCATGATTTATCACAATAAATTCTATTTCATTATCTTGATATGGGAAAGTGATATCATCCCAACCCTAGTTGGTGCTGTAAAGGTAAAAGCACACTTACTGTAAGTTTTGATGTTTGTTAAAGGAGTGCAAAGCAGGTCCCTAAAATTTGACCAAAGAGTTCTTTTGCTGGTCTTCTCCTTTAACAGTTTCCTTAGGTATGACGGTAACATTTCTGATTCAGATGAGCTGCTGCTTTTTAAATCACAGCAATTTGCAATTTTGCTTTTCTGGTAAATTTAAAAAACATTGTGTTGCTATAATCCAAGTGTGAGGTCACAAACGCATGCACAAAAGTACACAAAGTGCTATTGTCGATGTATTTCCTAATCTGCCTCAGTCTATATAGTTGATAAAAACCTTTACTGCATAATATATAGCATATGATTACCTGCACCAATGAAACATTTTCCCCCATGTTATTTGCTCAACTGAGGTATAGTGATGGGGCTTTTTCTGTTGTCTGTCCAGCTGGCCATTACCTAGTAGTCTGTCTGGGCACTAATGTAAGGGCTAAGGTAAATGTAAGGGCTAGGGTAAATGTAAGGGCTAGGGTAAATGTAAGGGCTAGGGTAAATGTAAGGGCTTGGGTCATGAAACTGCATGATCAGAGATTCTATAAAGATCTTGAAAACCAGAAATGAGGTCACTGTGACCTGCAAGTTACAGGACATGTTCAGGCACCCCAGAAATAATATAAATACATACAAATGGCCAGTTAGGCTTGATCAGTTGTTCTTGAAATCAGGTTGTCAGAAGGATAGCTTTTTCTTGTATGGAAGACTAGTGACGACACCTATTATCTTTTAGAGGTTTTGTTGCCATTTAATACTCCCATCACTACCACTTTAGAATAGTTTGAGTTAATAACTTAAAAATAATCAGATTTTCTTAATATTGTGCACATGAATTACTATGAATCATAGGATGAAGCCTATTCAAACTGGGGTTATGACCTGCAATATAATACTGACATTTATCTTGAATAATTCCTTATTCAGTGAAAATCTGATAAAACATTACAATCTCAAAAATATATGGATGGATTTTTATGAAAACAGAATGATGTTAGTGCAAGGATAGTAAATTCTTAGATTTGAAAACTGGTGTCCTTGACCTTGATCATAATTGTTGAAGCGGACACAATTAAGGATAATTATGAACCTCTTTAATTATTTAAATACTGCATATTTTTTTCCTCCAATTTGGAACACCTTCTGTTTCAGTCAAATTCTTGGAGAAGTTCCAAAACTGGTGATTATATATGTTTTGAAGTACTGGCTAGATGTTTAATGTCACAAACTTTTTACCTGTTGATAGGGAAGAAACCTGTATATTTTGAGTTCACAAGTTCAAGGTCACAGGGTGCACTCCTTAAGAAAGTTTTTTAGGCATTTAATGTCAAACCTTTTAACCATAACCTTCTGTCTTTAATGTATGGTTACTACCAGTAAGGGAAGAACACCATTATTTTGAGGTCAAAAGCTCAAGATCATAGGACTCTCTTCTTTAGCAAGCCTTAATATGCATTTGAATTCAACCTTTTCACACAAAACCTTCAGTTTTTCACATTTGACTCACCTTAGTACCATTAGCAGAACAACTTAGTTGGTTTCTAGGTCACTGGGTCAAGAGTTAAGGTCACAGGAACCACATTTTGAAAAGCTCATAAAATTAAAAAAATATCCATATTGACAAATTCAGCTGAGCGTTAAGACCCATGGGTCCCTAGTGTTTTATGTGGTTCCATTTTCTCCCCACTTGTGACAAAAATTTGCCAATCCTGTCAAGGGTTCCTTCTGACCTATAGAGCTGTCTATGTATCCTTTTTCACCAATGTTTGAAATTTTGCATGTGTAGGTGATATTATGAAAACTTATATTTAATAATAAACCACCAGCCTTGAATTAAGTACTTACAAACTGGTGCATATATGACAATTTATAAAATCGGGTTAATATTATTATTTGCTCTGGATCAGAATAAGTGAGATATAATTTAGTCCAGATACCAGTGACTTTATTTCCAAGAAAGATGGAGCTTATATGTACAATCAGAAAAACAAATATTTATTTTTCACTGCCAGACGTTTTACTATATCACCTTTATAAATAAATGTTTTTAATTTATTTCAGGATACAGTGCCATGTGTAAACCTGAAAACCATCTGACCAGAAGTCTGCTCAGTTATTCTGAAAGTGAACTTTGAATGTGATGTACTGTTAACGGTTACCTCTTCATCGCAAACCTGAGGACGTCCTGCCTGTCATCTGACCTAGAGGTAAAATGGACACAAGGCAAACTGCAGAAACAAACAGGTCAGGGAATGTAACAATTCCTGCAGTGTCCCAGGGAAGTCATCTTGTTCCTATAAACACGCTCCAAGGCATCCAGTCACTTGTGAGTCTTCCCCAAGCAGCAACCACTCAGGATGGGCAGCAGATCGTCTTCATTGTTGACAGCCAGGAACAGCTCATGGATGACATTGTTAATAGTCAGAATCAAACTCTGTCAGTTGTTGACAGTCAGAATCAGACTCTGTCAGTTGTTGACAATCAGAATCAGACTGTGTCAGTTGTTGACAGCCAGTCTTTTTCTGTTGACAGTCTGAGTCAGATTGTGTCAGGCATTGGTGGCCAAAATCAAACACTCTCAGTTGTTGATAACCAGCCCCAGTCACTCACCGAGGTTAACAGTAACATGATGCCAGTTGTTGACAGTCACAGTCAAACCCTGTCATTCCTGGAGAATCAGAATGAACCTGCATCACTCATTGTCAATCACAATCCAGCTGTTACTGTCAGTGGCAGCCTGAGTCACCATATCTCGCTGGCTGACGGTGTGAGCGTTGACGGTGGCAACCAAGAGCAGTCGAGAGTGCTGGTCCTGGACCAGCAGGGTAGTGCTGCCCAGTCTGACAGCAGCAGGCTGCCCAGCGCTGGGGAGTCAGTGGTGGCCTTAATGTACACCACCATGGTGGACGGGACGGAGTATGAGGTTTATCAGGTCGTGGACGGTTCATCAGCAAAAGATCTACCCCAGGCAGGGGGCACATTAACACATGAGAAGGATTTACCCCAGGCAGGGAGTACATTGACGTATGTGAAGGATTTGCCCCACGGCGCAGGTAAAGTGATGTTGCTAACTGCAGAACAGCCTGTGCAGCAGGAGGTGGCTGGCTGTGGGGATGGGCAGATTTTGTTGGCTGATCCACGTCAGGATGATATTAAGCCAACTCCTCAGATCATTCGTGATGCCTTCATACAAACCTCTGACCTTATAAAGACTGATGAGGACAGCCACACTCAGTTTGTGAAGGTAGACCCTTCCTCGGCTCCTGTGATAATTGATATGAGTAAAAAGGAGGCCTCTGTGAGATCTGGGGCTGTAGCTCTGTCTGCTGCTAGCAGTCTCCCTGGGAAGGACAGACTATTGCAGGGAGGTTTAACTGTGGCAGGTAAAGGAGTTAATTCAGAACCTAGAGGGGTCCCTGGAACCTCAGGCAAAGGAACATCAAGCACACAGAAGGCGCAGACCAAATTAAGCACTGCAACACAGACTGGAGGTAACCAAGATGATGAATGTAGTAAAGGCAATTTAGGGGCCACTGATATTAATAATAAGCAAGCAGATGCTGGTGCTCCAACCAAAGAAAACCAAGGGAAGACGAGGTACCAGAAGAAATCACTGACCTCTCCTGTAGTTACACACTCTCAAAAAAATGTCAAACAGGCGGAAACAGGACCAGACAGTGATGTCAAACAGGGGGAAACAGGAAGAGACAGTGATGTCAAACAAGCTATCACTGGGCCAGATGATGATGTCTACCAGGCGGTGAAGCTGCCAAAAGGTGATGATATAACAGGGCCAGACAGTGATCCCAAACAGGGTGCTCAGGGGTCAACTGGTGAGTCAAATATGAAGACGAGCAAAACAAAAGGCCCCTCTGAGTCTCCTCAACCAGCAGATGATACTGGCCTTGTGAGTCTGGTCACAGCAAGGAGTTCAGCAAGACTCACAGCTAAAAAAACGGAAAAACACGGTCAGTCAGGCTCTACATATGCATGGACAATCACACACATGCACAAAAGGACTTTTATAAAATCATTGTAGCACTTTAATATACACAGACACAAACTCACACTTTCATGTTTGTACACAAATTCATTTAAGTATACAAGTAACACTGATGTCTTTCTGGGATTTAGCAGGTTCTAATTATCTTTTTCACCTATGCATTGCTCTTTGATTCTTACTATAATGACAAGTTATTTCATCCAAGTTACACTTTAACAATTCAAACTACATGTACCTAAGGGGTGGAATATTGTATGACAAAACAAAATTACAATAAGAAAAAAAGTGAGTAGTTAACAGGATCAACAAATCAGGCTCAGCGGTAATGGCTTACAGTAAATCAAGATGTTTAAATACAGTTTATTTATTATTGTTTATTTTGTCAGTGCTGTTGTGTCAGGTCACAACCCTTTATTCTTCCATTTTATGTTTCTTTTGGCAACTGAGACCAACTGCAGTTTTCGATACTTTCGTGCATTGTATCCCTCAGAGCTGTAACATAATTTTAAAAAGTGTGATCAGGTTAGCTGTAGAAATAATGGACATTTTTTAAATCAAATTGAATGTTTATAGTGTTGATCTTGTATGCACCAGGGGCATCAGGACTTGTGAAGACCAGTCTGCTCTCAGATCAGGAGGTGCTCGAACAGATCATCAAGCTGGCCATGAAGTTACAGATGGTCAAACACCAGGTGATTCATGTGAACAGTCTATATAACTGCTAGAAATCCCTGCTTAAACCTTAGTTTACAAATTGATACAAGTGATAGACAGTCACTCATCCACGCCTGTGTAGAACAGCCATCTCTATGTATACCTGACCAAGAAGGCTGGATGTTTAGACACTGTTCATGTAATTGTGGTTTCTATGTATACCTGACCAAGAAGGCTGGATGTTTAGACACTGTTCATGTAATTGTGGTTTCTATGTATACCTGACCAAGAAGGCTGGATGTTTAGACACTGTTCATATAATTGTGGTCTCTTTGTATACCTGACCAAGAAGGCTGGATGTTTAGACACTGTTTATGTTATTGTGGTCTCTATGTCTACCTGATCAAAGTCTAATGTGTTATATGGCACAAAACAGGAACACATTGTTATATAATAGAAAATGGACCACTTTTCTTTACATGTAAATAAGAAAACCAGCTTCTGTGGTCTAGAGTAGAGTATCTAAAAGCTGGTAGTCATGAGTTCGAATCTCAGCTGAGGAGATTTTTCATGGTCAGCCCCACCTTGGGTGAGTGCTCTGCAGGCTAAATTGGAAGGCTGTGCCAAGCAGCCATGTATCACTCATGAATGAATGTATCTTTTGGGGGAGGTTCCTTAGGGTAAAGACCCAGCACAGGTGTGCTAGACATTGGGCCTGGGTGGTACCAGAATACAAAATAATAGTAAAGTAGCAAGTGTGACTGGCCTGTCCTGTAGTCCCGAACCAAATGGAACTTAGATTAAAAATTAGATAAGATTGCATATGAAATGGAGGCAGTTACCTCTGAAAAAAAAAATTTGAAAAAAAGGAAAAGAAAACAGGAAACAGGCCAAATTGTTATATAGCAGTTAACAGGGTATACATTGTTCTGTAGCAGAAAAGGGCCAAATTATTCTGTAGCAGAGAAGTTAACACTTTGTTATAATGCAGATAACACCTTCATTTTCTAATTTTTAGAAAACGGGAAACAGAAAACTGGCACACATTGTTATTGAGCAGTTGACTGAATTTAAGCTCGACTGACTGTAAGTCATATGAGCCATAGCAATCACCCTTTGTCTGGTGTCCGTCCGGCCATTAACAGGGCACAAGTCGTAAGACCTGAAAACCTTTAACTGTTCATCCAGGGAGGTCCTAGGCAAATCTCCTTGGAAACCTGAAATTAGGTCATGGTGATCTATATTCTGCAACCTACATTGGCGGAAAACACAATTTGGGCACCCAGACTGTCAGACAGAGCACAAATTCTACTTAGGCCTAGAATCTTCTATGTAATATTCTGGGAAGTTCTGGGCAAATATCCTTTGAAACATAAAATTTAAGTCACCACGACCTATATTTTGTGACCTATAGGAAAAAGATGCCATTTGAGCACCCTGAATGTAAGATGGGCACAAATGATATCTGTTAGGTCTAGAATATTTGAATGTAATATCAAGGGAGGTTTTGGGCAATCTCCTAAGAAACATAAAATAAGCACATGGTGACCTATATTCTACGGGCCAAAAACATGATTTTGAGCACCCAGAAAGTCAGATTGTGCACATATTGTATCATTTTGGCCTAGAATCCTCTAACATAACATTCTAGGAAGTCCTCAGCAAATGTCCTTGGAACATGAAATGAGGTCACTGTTACCTTTATTTTGTGACCTATAGGAAAAAGATGTCATTTGGGCACCCTGAATGTCAGATGGGCACAAATCATATCTGATTGGCTTTGAATCTTCTAATGCAAAATCTTGGGAGGTTCTTGGCAAAACTCCTTGGAAAAATGAAATTAGGTCATGTTGACCTTTATTCTGTGACATATGGGCCAAAAACATGATTTTAACCACTGAGTCAGAAGGGGCACAAATTGTATTCATTCGGCCTAGAAACTTCTTATGTAATATAGAGGGAGGTCCTGGGTAAATGTCCATGGAAACATGAAATTAGGTCACTGTGACCTATATTCCGCGAGCTACTGGCAAACAACATGATTCTGATCGACCAGATAGTCACACAGGGCACAAAACTTAACTGTTGGAACTAGAACATTCTATTGTTAATCCAGGGAGATCCTTGGCAAGTCTCCTTTGAATTTTGAAATAAGGTCACTTTGACATATATTCTGTGAGCTATAGGAAAAAAACAGGATTTAGTACTGTGAAAGTTTGATGGGCACAATTCATTAGGGTTGGCCCTAGGCAAATATGGACAAAACTCCTGATTTTGAGCACTCCAGAAATTATTCTATCAATTGTTCAAGGTTTCTTAAATATTTTTCACCAGATCATAACATAACTAATAGTGCATCACCTGTATGTCAAATTTAGCTGAGCGTCATGGCCCATGTCCAGTGTTTGGCTGTGTAAAGGACTAATTGGCAGTTTTGCTGAGCCAGGAATTGGATAAAAGTTTAAAACTTAACACTGATTTCAGGTTCTGGACCAGTGTGTGAAGGATCTAATGGATGACATTAATACTCAGCTGAAGACACTCAGGTTGTCACCACAGGTCCATGAATCTGAAGGTAAACAACCCACCAAGTAAACCTCATACCTCAGTCATACTAAAACTGTTAACTAAACAACCCACCAAGTAAACCTCTCACCTCAGTCATACTAAAATCTGTAAACTAAACAACCAACCAGATAAACCTCTCATCTTAGTCATACTAAAACTGTAAACTAAACAACCCACCAATTAAATCTCTCACCTCAGTCATACTAAAACTGTAAACTGAACAACCCATCAAGTAAACCTCTCATCTCAGTCATACTGAAACTGTAAACTAAACAACCCACCAATTAAATCTCTCACCTCAGTCATAGTAAAAATGTAAACTAAACAACCCACCAAGAAAACCTCTCACCTCAGTCATACTAAAACTGTAAACTTAACAACCCACCAAGTAAACCTCTCACCTCAGTCTTACTAAAACTGTAAACTAAACAACCCACCAGATAAACCTCTCACCTCAGTCATACTAAAACTGTAAACTAAACAACTCACCAAGTAAACCTCTCACCTCAGTCATACTAAAACTGTAAACTAAACAACCCACCAAGTAAACCTCTCACCTCAGTCATTCTAAAACTGTAAACTAAACAACCCACCAAGTAAACCTCTCACCTCAGTCATACTAAAACTGTAAACTATAAAACTGTAGCAGTTATTGCTGTTTTAGCTCAGCTGACTGTAAGTCACCTGAGTTATAGTCATGGTCCTTTGTTTGTCGTCTGTCTGTCTGTTTATAGCCCTTTTGAAAATGTTGGACCTACAAATCCAAAATTTGGCATACAGTTTAAAATTTTAGACCACGAGGACTTTGTTCCTTTGAGATATTAAGGCAAAACCTCAAATTTCCATGAAAAACCCATTGTTACCCTTCAAGACTGCCTAATATCAAAACCATTGAGCTGACTTTGATCATATTTAATATACATATATCTCTATACATTTGCTGTACATGTACATGTTAGAAATAAGGTCAGAATTGCCTAATTTTTTGGAGTTATGGGCTGGAAAATCAGGAAATATATTTACTCACTTAACATGAGAATTACTGAAGCTAGAGACTTTTCTTTAACTTTATTTTATCAAGTTTCAGTTATATACCAAAACATTTTTTAAGTTATCAGCATAAATTTAAAATCAGTACCTTAAATTTCGCCAAACTTTGGCCATGGCACATTTTTTTCCTGTAACACTGTTTATTTTAAATTTCATATCATACACACTCAAGGATATCAGCTTCTCAATTCTGAAATGTGAAAGGAACTGGCCAAAAACTGTATCTTTTATTTAAGTTTTTTATGAGACCATGTCTTACTTACACCTAGGCTATACTGGAGCCTTTCTCCAGTCACCTGTATGTTACATTTGTTGATCTTTCAGACTAATTAAAGTGGGGCAACCAGCTCTTGGCTGGCCACAGCTGGGTCAAGGTGTCCAGCCCCCCTCTTCTAGTAGTGTTTTTGGCCATCAACATAACAATAATTAAATAGATATTTATTGGTTTTATTATAACAACTATAACTAACAAAAATCAATGGAAAAGGAATTTAATAGTTAATGAGTAACAAGGAATCACCTTGCAATTACTGATGTTGTATGGAGAGTGTATGGATGGCCCTAAATGACACCATGCAGTCATCCTTGGGTATTTTGTATTTTAATTTTAATAATGAAAAAAATATAATTAAATAAAATTGTTCTTTAGTAATAGGGGTTATATGAAGCAATAGACAAGGATGCAGTTGATTATATTAAGTTACTCTAAATTTTCAGGTCCAAGTGTTTCAGTTTGTTAATTTATATTTATTGCAAAATTAAAAAAAAATGTAAAACATTTAAAATATTACTCAGACAAGTACTCATTAAAGATCTGATGTCAATATGTTTGACTAATGACATTAAGACTCATGGCTGTATCAGCTGTCACATGATACCATGTAAATAATCAAAATGTATATTACTGATTCCTTTATTTCAGTTTATAAAATTAAACATGCCCATCTCCAGTTTGCTCCATGTATAATTTATTAGGTGTTCTTATCCTTTGGTTATTTTTTACACATGTATTATTTTTTAGCTAAGATTATACTTCATTTTTAGCTCAGCTGACTATAAGTCATCTAAGCTATAGTCGTGGTCCATTGTCCTCCGTCTGTCCGTCCGTCCGTCTGTCCGTAGATGTGGCACATTTTGAAACTGTAAGACCTAGGAATCCAAAATTTGGCATCATGTAAGATGTCCCCAAGATCTCCTACCAAGCCGAAAACTGGGTCTTTGCGACTTCGTTCCTTTGAGAAATTAAGGAAAAAACCTCAATTTTTTATTAAAAACCTATTTTCACACTTCAGGACTGCCTAATATCAAAACCACTCATCTGTTTTTCCTTTTATTCACCATAAATATTCCTCTATATAGTTCCTATGTACATGCTAGAACTTAGGTCTGTATTATATAATTTAAAAAAGTTATTGGCTCAAACATAATGCATTTTGTAAAAAAATCAGGAAAGATATTTCAACACTTTACACAAAACATGTTAAAGCTAAGGACTTTTTTTCCAGTAATATATCTTTGATTAATCAAAATTAAATTGTATACCCAAAATTAGATCAAAATCTGTTAATTTTTTAGCGAACCTGTGAGCTTATGCGATGGTGCAGCGTCGTCCGTCCATCGTCAGCCGTCAGCCGTCCGCCGTCCAGGGCTGGCTTTCCGCTGTCCATGGCTGAAGTCAGAAACTGTCAGAGCTAGCAGCTCCAAATTACATGTAAGAATTAGTCACATGTGAAACTTGGTGCCCTGGAGCTTATTATTGGGTATCTTCATTAATTTAGATTTTATAGAGAAAAAGCTTAAAAACTTTAAAAATCTTCATCTCTGAAACTGTCCAGCCAAATTGTCCAATATTTCACAGAAATGATCCCTGGAACAATCTCTCTCAAATATGTTCGAATGGTTCCAGTTCGGAGATTTTTGGCCGAGTTACAGGAGGTTGAACTTGGTCATCTGTCTAAAAAAGCACACTAGAATTAAAATCTCAGAAACGGCTAGAGCTATAATCACCAAATTTTATACCAATGTTTGTCACATATGTCACATCTGATTTTTAGGTATTGGTGGCGCCACCTACATTGATGTGTTTTTTACAAGCGAAAATGTAATTTTAAACTCTTCTAGCTTATACACTGATTTATGATGAAACTGTTCAGCTGATTGGTTTAAACTTTACAGGAATTATTCTATGGTAGGGTTCTGCCAGTTTTATAAGAATAGATTGGGTAAATACAGTTTTAAAAAGTGCATTGTAGCCAATTGAAAAAGGCTTTCTGTATTTGAAAACAGATTTGACAACATGCTGAGTTTCAGCAGCCAAGTCAGGAGGTCGCTCAGTACAAACAGGTGGGTTCCAGACATCACCATGGCAACTGACCTGGCTCTGGGGGGTGTCTAGACAATGTTTCTAGACACAGTGTCTAGACGTCTAGACACAATGTTGAGATGCAGAATTCCCAGATTATTGGAACTATATCTTTCAACTGTTTGAAAAAACATGGTTTGCATTTTTAGCTAATCAGGTTTATCATCAGGTCACATGTAAACTGCTGCGCCCTCATTTTTGGTTGACATCTGACCTTTCCTGGCTGCCCAGCGTCCATTTGTGTGTCTGTTTCCACACATAAACCCCCATATCTCGGGAACCGTTTGACCGATCAGGCTAAAAATTTTGCAAAAATGTAGCCCTTTGATGGCTTTATAACATACACTAAAAATGGTGGCGCTACCTACAACCATTTTTTTTACAGCATCCATCTGTTCATCTGCCTTGGGATAATATCACTCATATCTCAGCAGTGGTTTGACTTATCTGCCTAAAATTTTGCAGGTTTATACATCCTGGACAGCTTTCTCAATTTTATGACAGGTGGCGCCACCTACATTCACGTTTACTCTGCAGACATCCAAGCTCATATCTAGGGAACCGTTTGACCGATTGGGCCAAAATTTTGCATGTGTATAGATCTCGCATAGGTCTTCATCATAGGCAAAACTGGTGGCGCCACCTGCAATCATTTATGCACATCATCCATCTGTTCATCTGCCTTGGCGTAAAATCACTCATATCTCAGCAGTTGTTTGACATATCCACCTGAAATTTTGCAGGTTTATACATCCTGGAAAGCTTTCTCGATTTTATGACAGGTTGAGCCACCTACATTCAGGTTTACTCTGCAGACATCCCAGCTCATATCCCGGGAACTGTTTGACCGATTAGGCCAAAATTTTGCATGTGTATAGATCTCACATAGCTCTTCATCATGGCAAAACTGGTGGTGCCAGACATCCCAGCTCATATCCCGGGAACTGTTTGACCGATTGGGCCAAAATTTTGCATGTGTATAGATCTCACATAGCTCTTCATCATAGGCAAAACTGGTGGCGCCACCTGCAACCATTTATGCACAGCATCCATCTGTTCATCTGCCTTGGGATAAAATCACTCATATCTCAACAGTGGTTTGACTTATCCACCTGAAATTTTGCAGGTTTTTACACCCTGGACAATTTACTCGATTTTATGATAGGTGGCACCACCTACATTCAAGTTTATGCTGCAGACATCCAAGCTCATATCTTTTCCACCTGAAATTTTGCAGGTTTATACATCCTGGACAGGTCTCTTGATTTATGACAGGTGGCGCCACCTACATTCACGTTTACTCTGCAGGCATCCAAGCTCATATCTTGGGAACCGTTTGACCGATTGGGCCAAAATTTTGCATGTGTATAGATCTCACATAGGTCTTCATCATAGGCAAAACTGGTTGCGCCACCTGCAACCATTTTTGCACAGCGTTCATCTGTTCATCTGCCTTGGGATAATATCACTCATATCTCAGCAGTGGTTTGACTTTTCCACCTGAAATTTTGCAGGTTTATACATCCTGGACAGCTTTCTCGATATATGACAGGTGGCGCCACCTACATTCACGTTTACTCTGCAGACATCCAAGCTCATATCTCGGGAATTGTTTGACCGATTGGGCCAAAATTTTGTATGTGTATAGATCTCACATAGCTCTTCATCATAGGCAAAACTAGTTGCGCCACCTGCAACCATTTATGCACAGCATCCGTTGGTTCATCTGCCTTGGCGTAAAATCACTCATATCTCAGCAGTGGTTTGACATATCTACCTGAAATTTTGCAGGTTTATACATCCTGGAAAGCTTTCTCGATTTTATGACAGGTGGCGCCACCTACATTCAGGTTTACTCTGCAGACATCTATGCTCATATCTCGGGAACCATTTGACAGATTGGGCAAAAATTTTGCATGTTTATAGATTTCGCATAGCTCTTTATCATAGGCAAAACTGGTGGCGCCACTTGCAACCATTTTTGCACAGCGTCCGTCTGTTTGTTTGCCATGGGATAAAATCACTTATATCTCGGCAGTAGTTTGACATATCTGCCTAAAATTTTGCAGGTTTATACATCTTGTATAGCTTTGTGGATTTTGTTGCAGGTGGCGCCACCTACATTTATGTATACGCTGCAGACATTCAGGCTTATATCTCAGGACTGGTTTCACATATCCCCCTGAAATTTGGCATTCAGGGAACCCACATATCTCGGGAACCGTTTGACTGATCAGGCTAAAAATTTTGTACAAATGTACCCCTTGGATAGCTTTATAGCATACACTAAAATGGTGGCGCCACCTGCAACCATTCTGCAGAGCATCCATCTGTCCATCTGCCTTGGGATAAAATCACTCATATCTCAGCATTGGTTGGACTTATCCAAGCGCATATCTAAGGAAATGTTTGACCAGTTTGGCCAAAATTTTGCATGTGTATAGATCTCATATAGCTCTTAATCATACACAAAATTTGTGGCACCACCTGCCACCATTTTTGCACAGCGTCCTCCTGTTTGTCTGCTGTGGGATAAAATCACTCATATACAAGTAGTGGTTTGAATTATCTGCCTAAAATTTTGCATATGTACACAACTTGGACAGCTTTCTAGATTTTGTGGTAGGAGGCGCAACCTACATGTACATTTCAGCTGCAGACATCCAGGCTATTATGCAACACACCTTACTCTATTTCCCCTTGGCACTCAATCCATGCCTCATTTCACCTGTCCCACTCTGATTATGGCGGACACACATAGTCACTTGTTGACTACTTGTATTCTAGTTTTTGTGTTGTGTGCACCCATGCCAGAATTTCAGCAGTGATGTTTGTTTCATTGTTTCTTGTTCTAAGTGTTTAGTACTTGCATTGTTCATATACATGTTACACATGTTCTTGAAAAGTAATGGTCCAGCATTGAAGCATTATACCTGGTGTAATCTCATTGCACAGGTTCGCATTAGGCCTGTAGGCCTTGTTCTTAAAGGTCAAATCTCATTCATGTCTGTGTGGGACCTAGCCTCTGTTAGCTCAGCTGTAATACAATTTGTCTTCCACTTTTAAGTGACTGCGCTTTAACCAGACATATATGTTTCATTTTTGCTACAAAGATTTAACAAAATTGGCAAACCAATTCTAAAAATATTTGACGAAAGGTTGTGAATTTTAGTCCCTTATGTCATAGGTCATGCTCATTTTTCAATATTTTTCTCTTGTACAAACTGTAGACAGTAGTCAGACTGTTTAAAAATTGTTTTTATGAGAAATATATTTCACATACAGCTACTCTAATTACACATAAAATTTTCTGTCATTGACAAGTATTTTTAAAACAAAAGCCTCCTACAAAACATATGTGACCCAGGGCCCAGAAACTTTTTCAGTGTCCATCATAATTAAGGAAATAGTCAAGAAATTTTATTTTTGAAAATGCATGAACTTGGTTGTACATTGTATGTTTTTGTAGGACCATCCACAAAACGCAGGCAGCAGAAGACTGTACCATCAGAAAAGGGATCTAAGAAAGGGAGACCAGAAAAAAATGTAAGCTCTGTCAAACTAATAATGGAAATGTTACATGTTGAAAGCACATTGACTTTTGGAATGGATGTAGTATTGCAGGGGTACATTCTGGCTGATGTTCATGACTTTCAGGTTACTAGTAAACTTAACTGTGAGTTTTCTACATGGTACAGAATCTGTCCATTGTCTAGTAAACTGAACTGTGAGTTGTCTAAGTGTCACAGAATCTGTTCAGTGTCTAGTAAACTGAACTGAGAGTTTTCTACATCATGCAGAATCTTTTCCTTGTCTTATAAACTGGATTGTGGGTTGTCTAGATGGTGCAGAATCTGTCCATTGTCTAGTTAACTGGACTGTGAGTTGTCTACATGGTGCAGAATCTCTATGTTTAGTAAACTGAACAGTGTGTTGTCTACATGGTGCAGAATCTGTCCATTGTCTAGTAAACTGGACTGTGAGTTGTCTACATGGTGCAGAATCTGTCCATTGTCTAGTAAACTGGACTGTGAGTTGTCTACATGGTGCAGAATCTGTCCATTGTCTAGTAAACTGGACTGTGAGTTGTCTACATGGTGCAGAATCTGTCCATTGTCTAGTAAACTGGACTGTGAGTTGTCTTCATGGTGCAGAATCTGTCCATTGTCTAGTAAACTGGACTGCGAGTTGTCTTCATGGTGCAGAATCTGTCCATTGTCTAGTAAACTGGACTGCGAGTTGTCTACATGGTGCAGAATCTGTCCATTGTCTAGTAAACTGGACTGCGAGTTGTCTACATGGTGCAGAATCTGTCCATTGTCTAGTAAACTGGACTGTGAGTTGTCTACATGGTGCAGAATCTGTCCATTGTCTTGGCAGATTCACATTATGCTTATACACATGCAAGTGAAACAAGATTAAAAACAAGACAATTTCTTTCAAAGTGTGATGGTATATGAAAACTGCATCTCTCAACACAGCAGTCATGGCAAAACAACAAGGCTTGTGCAATGTGCAAAGTGTTATATGTGTACAAGGAATATAGATAGCCTTTGCAGTAAACATAAAATATTGATTTAAAGTTATTTCTTGTAACAGCTGTAGTGTTTAATCAGATCAGATTAAGGTAGCAGGACTGGTCCCCCAGCATGACCTGACTTTGTTGGCAAACCTGTGAGCTTATGCGATAGCGCAGCGTCGTCTGTCCATCGTCAGCCGTCCGCTGTCCAGGGCTGGCTTTCCGCCGTCCATGGCTGTAAGTCAGAAACCATCAGAGCTAGCAGCTCCAAATTACATGTAAGAATTAGTCACTTGTGAAACTTGGTGCCCTGGAGCTTATTATTGGGTATCTGCATTAATTTAGATTTTATAGAGAAAAAGCTTAAAAACCTTTAAAAATCATCTTCTCTGTAACTGTCCGGACAAATTGTCCAATATTTGACAGAAATGATCCCTGGAACAATCTCTCTCAAGTTTGTTCGAATGGTTCCAGTTCGGAGATTTTTGGCCGAGTTACGGGAGGATGAACTTAGTCATCTGTCCAAAAAAGCACATTAAAATTAAAATCTCAGAAATGGCTAGAGCTATAATCACCAAATTTTATACCAATGTTTGTCACATATGTCATATCTGATTTTGAGGTATTGGTGGCGCCACCAACATTGATGTGTTTTTACAAGCGAAAATGTAATTTAAAACTCTTCTAGCTTATACACTGATTTATGATGAAACTGTTCAGCTGATTTGTTTAAACTTTACAAGAATTATTCTATGGTAGGGTTCTGCCAGTTTTATAAGAATAGATTGGGTAAATACAGTTTTAAAAAAGCATTGTAGCCAATTGAAAAAAGCTTTCTGTATTTGAAAACAGATTTGACAACATGCTGAGTTTCAGCAGCCAAGTCAGGAGGTCACTCAGTACAAACACGTGGGGTCCAGACATCACCATGGCTACTGACCTGGCTCTGGGGGGGGGGGTGTCTAGACAATGTGTATAGACATCTAGACACAGCGTCTAGACGTCTAGACACAATGTTTAAATGCAGAATTCCCAGATTATTGGAACTATATCTTTCAACTGTTTGAAAAAACTTTGTTTGCATTTTAAGCATTTGGGTTTATCATCAGGTCACATGTGAACTGCTGCGCCCTCATTTTTGGTTGACCTCTGACCTTTCCTCGCTGCCCAGCGTCCATTTGTGCGTCTGTTTCCACACATAAACCTGCATATCTCGGGAACCGTTTGACCGATCAGGCTAAAAATTTTGCACAAATGTAGCCCTTTGATAGCTTTATAACATACACTAAAAATGGTGGCGCCACCTGCAACCATTTTTGCACAGCATCCATCTATTCATCTGCCTTGGCGTAAAATCACTCATATCTCAGCAGTGGTTTGACATATCCACCTGAAATTTTGCTGGTATATACATCCAGGATAGCTTTCACGATTTATGACAGGTGGTGCCACCTACATTCATGTTTACTCTGCAGACAACCAAGCTCATATCTCGGGAACCGTTTGACTGATTGGGCCAAAAGTTTGCTTTTGTATAGATCTCACATAGCTCTTCATCATAGGCAAAACCGGTGAGGCCACCCGCTACATGTTTGCACAGCGTCCATCTGTTCATCTGCCTTGGGATAATATCACTCATATCTCAGCAGTGGTTTGACTTTTCCACCTGAAATTTTGCAGGTTTATACATCCTGGAAAGCTTATGACAGGTGGCGCCACCTACATTCACGTTTACTCTGCAGACATCCAAGCTCATATCTCGGCAACTGTTTGACCGATTGGGCCAAAATTTTGCATGTGTATAGATCTTACATAGCTGTCTATCATAGGCAAAACTGGTGGTGCCACCTGCAACCACTTATGAAGGGGGTCCATCTGTTCATCTGCCTTGGGATAAAATCACTCCTATCTCAGAATTGGTTTGACTTATCCACCTGAGATTTTGCAGGTTTATACATCCTGGACAGCTTTCTCGATTTTATGACAGGTGGCGCCACCTACATTCATGTTTACTCTGCAGACAACCAAGCTCATATCTCGGGAAACGTTTGACTGATTGGGCCAAAAGTTTGCTTTTGTATAGATCTCACATAGCTCTTCATCATAAGCAAAACTTGTGGCGCCACCTGCAACCACTTATGAACACCATCCATCTGTTCATCTGCCTTGGGATAAAATCACTCATATCTCAGCAGTGGTTTGACCTATCCACCTGAAATTTTGCAGGTTTATACATCCTGGACAATTTTCTTGATTTTATGACAGGTGGCACCACCTACATTCACGTTTAAGCTGCAGACATCCATGCTAATATGAAACACTCCTCACTCTATTCCCCTTGCCACTTAATCCTTGCCTCACTTCACCCGTCCCACTCTGATTTCTGCGGATTCACATAGTTGCTTCTGGACTACCCATATTCTAGTTTTAAAATGTCCTAGTCTGAAACTTGCAGGTCCTAAATGTCCATTTTGCTGAAATCATAATGACTAAGGTAGATATGCAGAACCTAAAAGGATAAATATTAAATTTTAAAAATAAACCTCCATTCATACTCCCAAACTTTGCACAGGTTTGCATTAGGCCTGTAGGCCTTGTTTTAGTTTCTCCTTTGCATTGATCAATCTGATAACTTAGAATCCCTTAAAGTTTTATTTTTCTAGCTTTTTCTAAAAGCTCAGAAGATTCTCTACATTTTGGTAAATATAAACTTTGTTTTTGAGGATAATATTTCAATTTATAAGCATTTTAATTCAATTTAATTAATTAACAAAAACAATTTATTACAGCAAATATAAAGCAGAAACAGAATATATTTTATATTAATGAAAAATTTAGAGAAAAATCCCCTGGTTTTTGTTTTTGTTTTCGAGTAAGATTTAAAAATTTCAATTTTACAGAATATTTAACTTTGATACCCTTACAAATCATTTCAATTTTTACATTTTCCTAAATAAAATCCTTCCAATTAAGTTTAGGCGTAAAATTAAAAAAAAACACTTTTAAGTTGGAATATTAACAAGTACATGTGTCAAAGAAGGTATGTTTCGGACAAGTAATTACTGAGAAATAACGCTCTGAAGATAAGGTGTTCAAGTGAAATGAAGTTTTGAGAAAATAGCCAAAATTACATTCATAGAGATCATGCGTTCTTCAGACGTAACTAAGCACAACTACATGCTGACAGTCACATGAATTTGGACAAGACTTTAGTTCTCAACAAACCATGCCATAATATCATGGATTATTTGACTATTTTGCTTTAAAGATGACTTAAAACAAGAAAAGTTTGTCATGTCACAAGAGCGACCTGTCAAACACCATGTTTCCTGGTTGGTACAGGCAGAGCTTGGCCTAGTGTCAAGGTGGCTGAGTACCCAAAAGCCAGTTATATTAAGTTGTTCAAATGTTGGCAGTATGAATATCAAGACGTTATGGTTGGGTTATCACGTATTTGGAATTATCGGGTCACATGTGAACTGTTGCCTAAATCTTTTGTGTTGACCTCTGACCTTTCCTCTGTCCAGTGGGTCTATCTGTGCTGACACATTCGCCCACATATCTTCGGACTCATTTGACCAATCAGAAAAAAAATTTGCACAAATGTAGCCTTTGGATAGCTTTATAACATACATAAAAATAGTGGCGCCACCTGCAACCATTTTTGCACAGCATCCATCTGTTCATCTGCCTTGGGACAAAATCACTCCTATCTCTGCAGTGAATTTACTTATCCACCTGAAATTTTTCATGTGTATTCATCCTGGATAGCTTTCTTGATTTTATGACAGGTGGCGCCACCTAAATTCACTTTCAGGTTGCAGACATCCAGGCTTATATCTCAGGACTGGTTAGACATATCTTTCTGAAATTTTGCATGTGTATAGATCTCACATAGCTCTTTATCATATACAAAACTGGTAGTGCCACCTGCAACCATTTTTGCACAGCATTTGTCTGTTTGTCTGCCATTGGACAAATCACTCATATCTCGGCAGTGGTTTGACATATCTGCCTAAAATTTTGCATGTTATACAACTTGGATAACTTTCTGGATTTTGTTGCAGGTAGCACCACCTACATACACATTTCGGCTGCAGACATCCATGCTTATATGCAACACACCTCTCTCTATTTCCCCTTGCCACTCAATCCATGCCTCACTTCAACCGTCCCACTCTGGTTTCGGTGGATACACGTAGTCACTTGTCGACTACCTGTATTCTAGTTAACCACTTGCACCTCGCTTTTGGCCCACTGACCCAGTTGAGGGCTGGGGGTACAGTGATTGTCAGGCCTGTGGCAGGGCTGGAGTTAGTTTACAAACACCCTGTCAACAAATCGTAGTGTTAACTGAATAGAAATAACCTTTTCCACAAAATGCAACCGGCGACCCAAAATGTGCTCAAGTGCATTAGATCTGCCTTATATTCAATATTAAGTATACCTTTTATTGCAAAAACATCAATTTTTAGGAATATTAGCAGTCCTGCTACTTAAGTCTAACTAGATCTGAGCAAGTCGTATCATACCATTTAACTGTATCTGCCAAAACAGTTGAATTTAATTAAATTTCTTGTATGTATAAACCCCCCCCCCCCCCCCCCCCCCCCCCCCCCCCGCCACTGAGTCCTTGCACCTGAGCACTGGGTACAATAGTTTTATTGCAGTTGCATAAAATTTCTGATGCCACAAATTTGGAGTCACATCATGTCAGGAACATTCAATGCCTTACTTTACCCATGCCTCTTTACCCTGTAGTCTCTTGTCGATGACTGGTTTTCTGGTTAGACTAGAATTGGTCTAATCATACAGAACAGAATTCATTAAGAGCCAGTTTAGTCAGACCAGAAGTGAATCACTTTAACCAGAAAGAATTAGACTAATCAGAGCAGTTACAAGTTACTAGTTTACTCATACTATGTTAATATGGTCACACCACAAGTACTTCACTCAAACCAGCACTAGTCTTATTAAGCCAAAACTAGTCAATCAGACCAAAACATTAGTCAATCAGACCAAAACATTAGTCAATCAGACCAAAACATTAGTCAATCAGACCAAAACCATTTATAATCAGTACACAACTTGTCTAATCAGACCAGAATAGGAATAAACAAACCAGAACTTGACTAATTAGACCAGAACTAGAATAATCATGCTAGAGCTAAACTAATCAGACCACAGATAGCCTAACCAGACCAAAAATAGACTAATAAGATAAGAACTAAACCAACCCAGTATTATAGTAAACGTCAGAAATTGGTCAAATATATATTATGTAATGTAATTAATTATATTAAATAGTTTATGAACTGGACAGTAGCATTAGCATTTGTTGTTACGTAACAAATCTGCTCTTATTTTTCAGAAAGCTGATGGGAGCATTCAGGCTCAGGAGCTTGTGGAGGACTCAGCAGCAGGGCATGATGACTGTGTTGATGTGACAGATGTCACTCACTCAGAGCAGGCAGAGGGCAGAGACGACTCTACTACTGCTACTGATGGGGTTCCTGCATCACCAGATGTGTCAGACAATGAAGAGAGAGCTGAGGACGTTGGAGACTCCAGTGGTGGTGTTGATGCAGCTTCACCTGATCTGAAAACAAAGACAAAGACCAAGACCAAGCGCAGAACAAGAAGAAGCAGCAGCAGACTGAGTGGCGTGAAGAACTTCAAGTGTGACATCTGTGATAAAACACTGACGTCTGCTGCCCAGCTCGAGGTGCACAAGAGGACCCACACTGGTGAGAGACCCTTCCAGTGTGAAGTGTGCAGCCAACAGTTTAACACGGCCAGGAGTCTGAAAGATCACCAGCTGAAACACACAGGGGAAAAACCATACACCTGTGACCACTGTGGTAAAGGATTTATCCGGAACCAGAACCTGATAGAGCATCGGAGGATCCACACTCGCAGTCGGTCTTACCCCTGTGATGAATGTGGTAAGGAACTGTGTAACCTGCGCTCACTGAGAGAACACAGAAAGATTCACTCTGATCAGAAACCGTTTGTGTGCCCTGAGTGTGGCAAGGCCTTCCTTAGACTGCCCGGGTTGAAGGACCACATGAGAACTCACACGGGAGAGAAGCCGTACGTGTGTGAGGAGTGTGGAGATGCCTTCTCCAGATCATCCCTACTCGCGGCTCACAGGAAGGTGCACAGTGACCTGAATCCCTTCACATGTGAAATGTGTGGCAAGACACTAGGAAGCACAGCCCAGCTTAACATTCACAGACGCACCCACACAGGAGAGAAGCCCTTCATCTGTGACGTGTGCCAGGAGGGATTCTCTTGTGCTCGTAACCTCAAAGTCCACATGCGCAGGCACACGGGAGAGAGACCATACTCATGTGACATTTGCGGAAAAACTTTCATTAGATCACAAAATCTAGCAGAGCACAAAACGAGTCACCTGAAGAAAGAGAAGTTTAACTGTACAGTATGTGGTAAAGTGTTAGGCAGTAAGAAGGGCCTAGTGCTACATACTATGAGGCATGCAGAAACCAAACCATTTTCATGTGAGGTTTGTAACAAAGGTTTCATCAGGGCCATTGACCATTCAATGCACATGAAAACTCACAGTAAAGAACGCCAGTATGAATGTGAAGTGTGTGGCAAAAAGTTCCACCATCAGAGTGGCCTTAGGCAGCACGCAAGTACCCATGACCAGAATAAACCCTTTGTGTGTGAACAGTGTGGGAAAGGCTTCCGTCAGCAGCATGACTTGACAATACATACAAGAACACACACAGGAGAAAAGCCATTCTCATGTGAACAGTGTGACAAGTGCTACCCGAGCCTGCAGAGTTTGAAGAAACACATAATAACACACACTCAGGGCAAACAGTACACCTGTGACCAGTGCGGGAAATGTTTCCTTAGATTACATAACCTACAAGAACACATGTGGATCCACTCAGACAAGAGGCCTTTCCCTTGTCTGGTGTGTGACAAGAGCTTTCACAGAGCAAACTACCTGGAGATACACATGAGGAGCCACACAGGAGAGAGACCCTACACATGTGACCAGTGTTCAAAAACCTTCATACGACCAGAGCAGCTCCAGTCCCACCAGAGAAGTCACACCGGAGAGAAGCCGTTCCAGTGTGATGTGTGTCAGAAGAGGTTCAGCTACAAAAGCAACCTCAATGAACACAAATCTATCCACACTGGAGAAAAACCATTTCAGTGTGGTGAGTGTAAAAAATGTTTCCGTCGACTTGATGATGCAAAAGCCCATTACAGAACACACACAGGTGAAAAACCATTTTCCTGTAATGTGTGTGGAAAACTTTTCCGACAGCGAGGTTCCCTGTCCAGTCATATGAGAACACATAATTCAGACAGGGTGAAGACCACCAGAACTATCACCATAGTGACAGCATCACAGATGGACACAGAGTTTCCCGTCCAGTCAGATGAGGAGGTTATTAATGGGTAATGTACAAGCAGGTGTTCCAAAGTGAAGACACAGATGCTCATTGAAACCAGGTTGATAAGGTTCCTTACAGAGCTTGGCCTACACTGAAAAAAATTCAACAGTGCATGATGGGCAAGTCTTACTCAAGGACTGGGGCCTATAACTTTCTTTCCTTGATGAGTTTCATGACATGGAAGAAATGTCTAATACAAACCAGTGGCAAACATAAAATCTTGGCTTCTGTGAACATTTCAGTGTCTGTGAACACCTTGGTGTGCATATAAATATCAGTGCCTGTGAAAACCTTGATGTCTGTGAACACCTTGATGTTTGTGGACATTGTGAATTTATGAACACCAGAGCACGAGGCTTCAAATTTGAAAACCAAATAGAATGGGTTGAGATCATAAAATTATCAGTAACTGCATGCGACCCAGTCATATGCTGAGGAGGGGATAATGATTCCAATCAAATAAAATCTGAGAAAATATAATAGGCTGCTCAACAAACATTTTGCACTGAATAATAAATGTGACACTGTCTTAAACTACCTGGGGAGATCTGAATTAATGATTTTATCTTCTGTGTATAATCATACGTTTATACTTGAAATAAAGAGCACTTGTTGGTAAGAATCGGCTACATTCATGTTTGATGTGCTGAATGGTCATTTTCCTGAATGCAGTCAATCTGTACAGATGACATTATATACAAATTACTCTTGTTTCTTAGTTTATTGGATTTCCACCAGGTGTAAGGGCTCTTTTCCATGCGCCCTGAAAAATCGGGCTAGTGTAAATCATATACACCTTTTCCATGCTCGCAGAAAAGCGCTTGTGAATGAACATCGTGCGATGCACGATTTTTCAGCACACGTTTCCACTGGCTGAAAAATTGCACCAGTGAAAACCACGTGTACCTTTTCCATGCACTTGGAAACTTGCGCGGTTGATTCTTCTTGTGGAGGAATAGGACGTGAATGCAGTCTGCTTGTTGTTGTATGTTTTATCATGGCGACAAATCACATTTAATTGCTGCTCTTTTTGTACGCTTTAATTATATATATGTGTGTGTGTATGTGTGTGTGTGTTAAACATCTCATTACCGACTATGGTCAAGAATCTCCTCGTATACCCCCACCCGTCAATACCTCACTTTGTAATGGATCTTAAGGGTACTGCACGTGATACTAGATTATTAATGCATGTTTGAATAGAGTGTACTGTATATAAGCACCGCATGTTGGCGTGAACGCTGGTTGAAGGGGAATCCCATGTGAAAACCCATCACACAGGGATGTGATTCCGCTGAAATGCGCACATGGAAAAGGGGCCTTAGTGCAGTTATCTGGATGTTGAGTGCTGGTGGATACATGTCAGACTGTCGGTCATTGTTTCAGACGTGAGGAATTCATTTCTTCAGAAGAGTTAAATATGTTTGCTTCTTTTAAAGTATGAAATTGAATATTCAGTTCAGTAATGAACCATAGTTGAGAAACTTTAACTGTAAGCATGTTTTTTTTCCCTCATCCAACCAACAGTATATATACCAGATTTGAAAAGGGAATTTATTATCAATTTTACTTATTTATTATACTTTAGTTAATAAAATATATAGCAGTAAACAAAACTTTAAAATTCAATTTAAACATTGTATGATTTAAAAAAAATACTTAAATATATGTGCATGCATAATTTGACATGAGGCACTGATAAAGAGGCAGAATACGACATGGTATGTTTTGCCACCTTAACTCAACTTCCTGCAAATGTGTGCTTTTACAAAATTTCTTTGGGAAGTGGAGATTTCTGATTTGTCCTTTTGCCTATAAATGACTGTTTTATTGTAATCGCCAAAACAGAGTTTTGGAGATGCTATGTTTTCAGCCGAGTTTTTGTTCCCAGGGCACTCCTCTGAGACCCTGGGACTGATTTATTTAAACCTGGCATAACTATCAGGTCAAGTGAATTGGTGCCTTACCAAGATTGGTGGCATCGCTTCAATTGTTTTCAAATAGCTACCATCCAGTTATCTCTCTTTGGAGAAAATTGCACATATCTCAGGAGTGGATGGATGTATCAGCCTAAAATTTTTTAATGTTTATTCGTCTTAGATGAACCAGACAAGGTGGCGCCACCTATTTTCCATTTTTGTAGACTACATTAATGCCTTTTCCCTAGGAGTGGTTTGGTGTATGGGCCTGAAATTGTACAAGTTCATCCATCTTGGGCAGATTTTTCATACCGCAGACTGGTTGCGCCACCGACAATTACATGCTTGTAGTATACATTCATGCCTTTATCTAAGCAGTAGTTTAATTATCGCCCTGAAATCTTGCATGTCACAGATCTTGGAATGGTTAATTTATTGTTTACAAGACGGATGGTGCCACCTATAATCAATTTCATTTTTGGTCTGTTTTTGGAGAAAATGAAACATCTCAGGAATGATTTGATTGATCAGCCTGATATTTTGCATGTCCATAGATCTATAAATGGAATTATCCTTTACACATGGCTGGTGGTGCCACCTACAAGAATTGATTAGTTTCCTCCATTCTTGCGTCTTGGCATACTTGGGCATCTTAAATTTGGAGGGCTGTTAGAATAGATTCCATGCTTCACTTTATCCATGCCTCTGCGATGTGGCTTATACCAAAAATTGCGTGTGGACTGCCCATATTCTATCAATAAATATCTTCCTTCTTATGCCTGTATCAGTGGTGCTGTTGAGATAACTTTCTTTGCCACTTTTTTTTGTGACAAAGAATGCCGTAAAGTGCATGTAGAAAGTATAATACATTTATAAATAAACCTTGTTGAGATTCGGGACTTAAAGAGTCAATAATTATAAGAATTACGTAAATATTTTAACTTTTATTTCATTTATTGGTACGTCATTTGATATAATTTCGGACTTTGCCAGCCTGAGCTGTACTAGCTCTGTCAATCGTGCTTCTGTCCGGCCCCTGTTGTGCCAGGTAGTTCGCTGTCAACAAGGTATACATTATATTCGACTGCTGTACACAGAAAGCGCTTGCATTAAAGCCAAACAGCTCTTGATTCAAACTTGGAAACCTGAACTCTTGATTAAACGCCTGCATTCTGCAGCCATATCTTCATCCATGTCTGCACTTTTAAAATGCTTATTGTTATAAGCGAGCTCCACCTATCAACAGCAAATCCTTTTTAGCTCAGCTGACTTTCAGTCATGCTGAGCTATAGCGATCACTCTTTGTCCGTCTGTCTGTCCGTCTGTCTGTCCGTTAACCAGGCATTCTGAGAGGTCCATGAAAATCTCCATGGAAACCAGAAATTAGGTCTCTGTTACCCATACCCTTTGAGCTATGGGGCCCCAAAGTACCCCCAGAATAGTGAAAAATTTCTTACAAAAACTTCAATATCTCATTAACTACATCACTGATGGTCATGATTTTTGGCATACATATTGATCATGAGATGTTTCATCAGTTACTGCAGACTAGTGGCACCACCTGTATTTTTCGATTTTTAGCTCAGCTCACTTTAAGTCATCTGAGCTATAGTCGTGGTCCTTTGTCCGTGGGCTGTCCGTCTGTCCGTCCGTCCGTCGGTTAAACTGGCACGTTTTGAAACCGTTGGACCTACGAATCCGAAATTCAGCATACAGTCAGATGTCCCCAAAATCTCCTACCATACCGAAAATTGGGTCATTAGGACTTCATTCCTTCTAGATATTAAGGAAAAACCTCCATTTTCCATAAAAAAAACCCATTGTTACATTATAAGACTGCCTAATATCAAAACCACTGATCTGATTTTGATCATAGTGAATATGCATATATACTTCCATTCAATTTCTATGTACATACCAAAAATTAGGTCAGTATTGCGTAATTTGTGGAAGTTATGGGCCCGAACATAATGCACCTCATAAAAATTCAAGAAATATATTTACTCACTTTACATAAGAATGGCTGAAGCTAGAGACTTCTTTACAGGGATATAACTCCATTTAATCAAAATTCAATTGTATACCAAAAATTAGATCTAAATTTTTTAAATTTTATAAGTTATTCGCATAAATATAAAATCAGTACCTTAAATTTTGTCCAACTTTGGCCATGGCATGTTTTTTCCCTGTAAGCACTTTTGATAAAATTTTCATATCTTGCACACGTAAGGATTTTAGCTTCTAAATTCTGAAGTTATAAAAGGAATTGGTCAAAAACTAGCTTTTATGAAAGTTTTTATGAGACCATATCACACCTAGGCTGTACTGAAGCCCCTCTTTTAAGTTTTATGTCCCCACATTGACCTTTCAGGCCAATTATGCATGTCTGAATAGACCTTATCCAGAACTCCCTGCAAGCTGACCACAGGCCTGCAGGTGGTACAAACAGTCTCTAGTGACCAGAGGCTGTGACCCATAGCAGTAGGCTGGACATAGGGCTGTGTGTATAATCTAGGGTCCCTATCACTTAGATTAATCTGTAAATGACCATGGGTAATTAGAATTAAATGCTGCCAGATGGATAACATAGGCAGCTACTGAAGCTACACATAGAAGCCTTGATATTTAATAAAAGCCCAAACTGATATCACAGGAGAAATAGATCAGACTGTATACATGTGCTTATCACCATAATGAAGTTATATAAATATTTTGATCAAGTCATAGTGAAAAAATAAATTTAACATTTACTAAAGATTTCAACATTTATGAAACAGCTAAGTTCCATTTCCTACTGACTGACATTGACCAAAATATTAATAAAGATTATACACCAGTGATTACTTAGGGTCATATGATGGCACCAAATGGACACAACACAGACAAATCAAATGTATTATATATTTCATATGTATAATATTCGAATATAACTCAGTTTCTGATGGGGTGGTTCCTAATGTTTTGGTTCCTCGACTCACCCTGAGGTTTAATACCTCACCTTGAGGTTGAAGATATATCTGGTTTAAATCAACCTGATTGGCAGATTTAAAATATAAATTGTAATTTTAAAGAGATTTCAACATGGTCGAGACAAGTGTTTGTAGCTTAAGGTACACTAGCCATTAAAACACAAGTCATAGGCCTTTTTAAATAACAGGCAGTTTTCCCAACAAACAGAGGCAATCCATCTGCTTACAGATAATCCAGGAATTCCTTCACTCATTCTGTTGAAAAAATAGTGTAAAAAGAGGCGATTACACAGAAAGTAGCTGACTTTCATCAACAGGGTAAATGCTATATAATATGACCAGGGAGTGCTGGAGCAAGCACTGTTTGTACCACCAGCAGGCTTAACCTGCCAGATGGCCCTCATTAGTGGACAGTTCTGGAGTAGATCTATTGAGGCACTCTGCAGCCAGCCAGCTCTTGGGTGGCTTCAGCTGGATCTAACTGTCCAACCCCCTTCTCTAGTAATTGTTTAGGCCATAAACATGACAATAAACTTTTTTTTTAAACTCTTGGTTTATGATAAGAACTTAAAAAAAATAAATGGAAAAGGAATTTATAGTTAATGAGTTACAGGGGATTACTTTGCAATTACTGATCATTTATGGATCTTCCATGGATGGCCAAAATTGTATTTCAAATGACACCATGCAGTCACCATTGGGTATTTTTCATTTCAACCATAAAAATGAAAAAATGAATAATTAAAATAAATTGTTGTTTACTATAAGGGATTATATGAAGCAAGATAATGATAGACAAGGATGCAGTTGATTATATTAAATTAATCTAAATTTCCAGGTCTTTTCTAGGTGTTTAACTTGTTGGTTTATATTTATTACAAAATTAAAATAATAAATAAATATGTCAAAAATTTAAAATATTACTCAGCAAAGTGCTCATTAAAGATTTTAATTTGTTTGACTTATAACTCATGGTTGTATCAGTTGTTACATGATACTGGCTAAATAATCAAAATTTATATTGCTGGTCCTTTATTTCAGTTCATAAAATAAAACATTCCCAACTCCAGTTTGCTCCTGGTATAATATATTGGGTGTTTTGATCCTTGGATTAATTTTAACACATGTATTAGTTTTATAGCTGAGAATACTTTTCTTTTTTCCTGATACCATTTAAAAAATATAAATATTCAAATTTTTCCTGTTAGTGCTGTGGATTTAATTTTCACAGCATGTACACATTAACATTTCATCTGTTCAAATCTGAAATCTGAAACCAATTGATCAAAAACTGTAGATTTCATTCAAGTTTTCAGGTACCATGTCTTCATTGTTTACTTCAGATCAGTATTAATGCAGTGTACTGGGCAGTTACATAACACCTTCAGGTCTGACCTACTGCCACTGTGAGTGTCTGGGTCAGGCTGGGTCAGGCAGTAATTACCAGAGAGCCTCTCTCTCTTTCTCTCTCTCTCTGGCAGTCTGGCTCTCTCCTATTCTCTCTCTCTCTCTCTCCTGCTTTTTCTCTTTCTTTCTCCATCTTTCTTTCTCTCTCTCTCTCTCTCTCTCTCTCTCTCTCTCTCACCCTAATTGCCTCCTTTCCTCCCCCCATCCCATTCTGTTGACAGGTACTATAAACTAGATACATTAGCTATAAATGTTGATGCAATTTAGAAATGTGAATCAACTAAAATATTCACAATCACATGTATGTTATACTGTAAATTTATAGTATCATTCGGAAACTTGGATTAAAATTATGTAATGAAAAAAAGGAATAAATGCAAATATTGTTAATTTTTTCTTGGCTCAGTAGAATGGGGAAAAAATGATTTGCTTTGTGTCTCCATCTTTCTGCCTGTTTTAAATATTTAATGTTCATGAATAAACTTTTTTTATAAGCACTGTTGAATAAAATTTCATATCCTGTATGTATATGCAAGGGTGTTGTAACTCTCACCATCCCCTTCTTCCGAGTCATCCCACTGAGGCTTTGCTCCTTGGCACTGTGAACAATAGTTCTATGGCTTTAGCACAAAATTTAATAATTAAAGACAGAGGCGTTGTAACTCTGATCATAACACAACACCCCCCCCCCCCCCATCAAGTCATTGCACCTGTGGAGTGGGGACGTCATGGCAACTGTATACATATCATAAAATTGATAAAAAAGGTTTACCAAATAAATTGGATATCATCAGACATTTGTGTAAACTGTTGAACTGTCAACAGCTTATCAAAAAGATAACCAATGGAAAGGCATGGTCAGATCTCAAATATTATTTGCAACATTTTCTTCAATCATATAAACCAACATGGCCCAGATTACCTCTTCCTCTCAAACTTTATCTACATTTCATCATATTTTTAAGATCTTAACCTTCCAGGTGGTTCAGTAGTGTTGACCATTTGTCCATAGATACCTATGTACATGCCAGAAATTATGTAAATATTGTGTAATATGTAGACGTGAGGGGCATCAGAATAATGTACCTTGTCAAGACCGATCTTGTCAAGATATCATGTCATACAGTCACAAATTCATAAATCCCCTCATCAGCATAGTTAATCATAACCTTGTATCTGTCAAATTGAAATCTTGCATTTTTCCATACACTATAGATCCTTCAACAAATAGCCTTATCATCATTATACCACTGCTTAGTATACTGTCATTGCATTCATATTTGCTCAAATAATTATTATATATATCATTTACTCACATATTACATTATATTCCTTTATAAAAGCCCAACATGACCATGATATTCTAAGCTTTATCTATTCAATATAGTATCACAATGGTGATACATTTATAGTCCAATCATGATCAGCTGAGCGCCGTGACCCTTGTTAATGAATAGTTTAACTCTCATATCACTTGTGCTAGTGGAACTTTTGGTTATGGGCAACCTGTTATTATTGAATAACTGTTAACTCTTTTGTAAAAAGCATGCATGATAATTAACATGACTTACAGTGGACATTTATTTCCTATTACTTGTGACAGAGCTATGGATTTAATTTTCACAGCATGTAAACATAATCATTTCATCTGTTAAAATCTGAATTTTGAAAACAATTGATCAAAAACTGTAGATACAAGTTTTCAAGCACCATGTCTTGATCTAGTCAGTGAAATGTGTGCTCTGCAGTATTACATAGCCGGTTCAACTTCTGACCTCTGCCTCTGTGATTGTCTGGGTCAGAGAGCCAGAATTACCAGTGAGCCTCTCTCTCTCTCTCTCTCTCTCTCTCTCTCTCCATGACAGTCTAGCTCACTCTCTCTTGCTCTCTCTCTCTCTCTCTCTCTCTCTCTCTCTCTCACCCCTAAGCCTCCCATCCTCCCTGCACCCCATTCTGTTGACAGGTACTATAAGCCAGATTAATTAGCTATGAATGTTGAAGCAATTTAGAAATGTGAATCAACTGAAATATTCATATATATACAGTGAAATCTCGTTGTGTCGAACTCGCTTAAGACGAATACCTCGCTTATGTCGAAGTTTCAAACTCGATATTCCGGACAACTCTAGTTAAATTATTACCAAATAAAATCCGCTTGTGTCGAACCTCGGATGTGTCAAAATCCAGTTTTCTCTGGGTCCCTTCGACTTCGACACAACGAGGTTTCACTGTATATATATAATTTATACTGTAAATGTGCAGTTACCTTAAAACTTGGATAAAATGATTTATTGAAAAAAAGGACTTAAGGCAAATATTGTTAATTTTTCCTGGCTCAGTAGAATGGGAATTAAAATGATTTGCTTTGTTATTCCATCTTTCTGCCTGTGCAAATATTTAATAATTATGAATAAACATTTTTCCCTGTAAGCACTTGAATTAAATTTAATACCCTGTATGAAAATGCAAGAGTGCTGTAACTCCCACCGTCCCCTTCCCCACCCCATAGAGTCCTTGCTCTTTGGCACTGTGAACTATAGTTCTATTGCTATTTCATAAAATTTAATAATTAAAGATAATATATACAGAAAGACTTAGGTGTTGTAACTCCCATCATAACCCCCTCCCCCCATCAATCCTTCCACCTGTTAAGTGGGGACTTTATGGCTACTGTATACATATTATAAAATAGAAAAATAGGTTTATTAAAATAATTGGATCTAATTAAACAAATCTGTAAACTGTTGAACTGTCAACAGCTTATCAAAAAGGTAACCAATGGAAACGCATGGTTGGATCTCAAAATATTATTTGCAAAAACTTTTTCAATCATATCAACCAACCATGGCCAAGATTACCTTTTCTGATCAGACTTTATCTACTTTTCATAATACTTTAGATTTTAACCTTCCAGGTGTTTAAGTACTTTTGAATGCTCCATCCCCTCTCTCTGTCTCTCTGTCTCTCTCTCTCTCTCTCTCTCTCTCTCTCTCCATCCACCTCCTTGCTGCCCTCACTGTTCCCTTCTCTGAACCCCATCCCAATGTTAGCCTCATTCAAGAACAAGATGAATCAGATATATTCATACTATTATATTTTGTATAACTATTCGTCCATAGGTACCTATGTACATGCCAGAAATTATGTCAATATTGTGTAATATGTAGACATAGTGAGCATTAAAATAATGTACATTGTCAAGACTGAAGAGATATAGTGTCATATAGTCACAAATTCATGAATTCCCTCATCAACATAGTAAATCATAACATCATATCTGTAAAATTTAAATCTTGCAGATTTCCATAAACTATAGATCCTTCAACAAATAGCCGTATCATCATTCTACTACTGCTTATTAATGCTGTCATTGCATTCATATTTGCTTAAATATATTACAATTTTTAACCCTTCCTAAATAAATAAAAAATAAACCACTATATTTTACTCTATTAATCCATCAGTCAGGTTATTTCATAAATCATTTACGCACATATTACATTACATTCTTTTATAATAGCCCAACATGTCCATGATATTCATAAGCTTTATTGATTCGATATAGTATCACAATGGAGAAACAATTATAGTCCAATCAAAATCAGCTGAGCGCCGTGACCCATGGGTCCCTTGTTCACGAACTGTTTTCTCTATTTTTGAGACCTTTAAAAATGTGAACATCTGTTAACAAGGCACAAATCGTAAAGACTGGACCTAGAATCTTCATTTTTGATATATCGCCGAGTGGTTATGATGTTGTGTTGTTGTAGCTGGCAGAATCCACAAGTCAGTGAAGTATATATAATATCTTTATTCTCGTAGTTGTACAGCCCAGGCTATCACTGCCTGAATGAAAATGTTCCAACATATATATACATTTCCTTTGTCAGTCAAGGTGCAATTCCTATCTCATGCCTGACTGATTATTACACAATCATAATTAGTAACCCTGCCACAATCAGGGTTTGAACACCACACTAATACACACTAATACACCCTGGACGTTAATTACCTTCAACTGCAATAATTTTAGTGGCACCTGTTGTTAGGTGTGAGGTTAGCTGGGGCCTTACAGATTCTTACAAGATTAACTTTCAGTGTGAACCCAGTAATTAGGTAACCTTTGTATTGAATTCCTAATTCTAATCAGCCACAAGTCTGACACTTTGCTAAACATAACTTAGACCTGAAATGACAGTTTGTCCTAGTAAGAGTCCAGGCGTGACCAGATGCATGACTATACATGTTTACACATTGAATTATTGAATAGCTGATTGTTGTAGGTTACATTCATATTCATACTTTCATATTTTAAGGTGTGAATACAATTATTATAGAATATACACATGAACATGTATGTTCATCATATAATTAGTCATATGCTTCAATTAAGTCTATGCAATAAAATACAATATCATACAAAACCTTAATTATGCAACAAATCTTAGCTGCATAACATAAGTCAAATATATACTGGAACTATATCCTGGTGATAGTTGGTCATGCTGTGTAAGATTGACTCTCCGAGTCAATTATAAATACATGAAAAATTTATTATGAGATATCTGTCAACTAAACAGAATAGAATCATAAAAACCTTCTAATTCTGTGATTGATGAGTATGTTTAACTAATCTTTCTACCTTCAACTTACATAAAAGCTAGCTTACAATGTTTTTATTTATCTTTTTTTTCTTTTTCTTTTATATATATATATATATATATGTACAAATATACAACACATGGATGAATAATTTCACAATAATACATACAGATTTACAAGTCATTATATTACAGCACTGATATAATTTCTACATATATACTAATAATATATTTACAACTAAGAACTGATCGAGAAATCGTGTGCATATACTTCATGTTCTAGCTATCTAAATATCTTAACAGAGTTATTTTACCACATAAATTTGTCATTACCTTCATCCTTGTTCAAATTACATTCAGCATCATCACAATTATCTAAGCTAATACTGCTCACTGGAGGAGCAGATGTAACATTATTTTGCGCCTGTATCAGTGGACTTGGATGTAATGGAATGCAATTATTTCCATGATGAAATTCAGTGAAGGTGATATGAGGGTGTCTGAGTATTTGTCTTAATCTGAGGGCTTGGAAGAAATTTATAGACACTTTCGTAGGTCCAACAACACTTTGTTCAGTCAGTACATTACATGCCTTCCAATTTTGTTCCCATTCAATGTGTGCCGAGGTTTTTAGCCATGAAGATATTACAGTTATTTGTCTTGCTTTTGGTAAATTATCCAGTAACCAAATATGAGGACACATTGACACTTGCAACAGTGGAATTTTAACACATAGCTTGCCATCAGAGATAGATATGTAAAGTTGGGTCAAATGTCTTGATTTGACATAGTCTGTAGCCTAGCCATATTAGTATACTTAATAAGATTACAATTATTGAACTTGAGAGAAAAAAGGTAGCATTAACGTACCAAGAGTTTGAATTATTATAGATGAATGGTTTTGGTGTGCTTGGCTGTACCTCAGGTTTCCATACCAGGTCAATAGTATGAATGGTTGGAATTGCATTTGTTTTCCTAGCTAAAGTCATTGCTGTTAATGTAGTTTGTATACTTCTGTATTTGAAGCTCAAAAAGAGTAGACTAAATAAAGATAAAATAGAGGTTATAGTAGATATGTATGCGAGGTATGGAGAGGCTAATGTCCAGAATCAATCTGAGGAAGGAATCCATTCTCCAGCAAATATTAGATCTGAGAGCTCTTGGTATATAGTATTGTTTTGCATGGCATTTTGGGCCATGAGAGCTAGATCAAGTTTTGTTTGTTTTTGATTAGCAATGATCTTTGAAAATTTATGATCATAGATCTTAAATTGTGGAACTGAAAAGTTCAGTGGTTCTCTTAATAAAGTATCTGCCAAAATATGTTTTAACTTGTGTAATGGGAAGAAGTTGTGCAGCAGGGCTAGATTTACTGGGTAGTATTTTAAGACCGCATTAGAGGTTTTGTTACAGTTTGAAATTTTGGGTGAAATTTGGAAAGAATCTACTATGATTGTACACTTGCATGGAATAGTTAGAAGACATAATTTGCAACCTGATGAAGATGAGACATGGTTTTTTACACAAGCTGTTGTGATTTTCTGGACATTAGCAAAAAGAAACTGACCATTGTTTAGATTTAAAACTTGTGATTTTAGACCATGGTGTATGTAATTGAAATCAAATTGTTGTTTAATTTTGCTTGTTGACTGAAAATAGACAGCACTAGCACATGATGGTTCTGATAGAGGTTTGGGTGCACTTAAGATGTCACAGTGTTTAAGAAACTGACCTTTGCAATTTTGAAACTGTGATTTTGACAGTTCTAAATATATATTAGAGGATTTCCCAATAGCAATATATGGAGGTACATTTGATATTTGTGAGACGTGAGTTGTTGAACTGTTAAGCGGAACTGGGAACGTCAGCACGTGGTACAAATCAAGAACATCTGAAGAAGATGTGATTGGGATGTCAATGGTGATGTAAAGAGAGTTCTCATGTCTTGCATACATTACATCCCTGGTAGTGTAATAGTATGTCAGATGAGTTTCTGCAATATAGAATCCTGGGAAATGTATTTGAACATGTGCATTGATCTTGTTTAATATTTCCTTTAGAGCATATGGTGGTATAAGGGATGGTGACAGTTTGTTAGACAGTAACTCATATATTCCAGAAAACAACTGATGTATGTTGAGTTTCACATTAATTGAAGTTTCAAGATAGGAGATGGCTGTGGCCTGTAATGTTGACTGTAGATTACTTATTTTAGTTGCTTGAACAAAACTGTCAGATAATCTATTCATCTCTTTGTGGTTTGTTTCTACCATTTTCATAATGTTACTAAGCTGTTTGTTAACTGTTGTCATGTATGATGTGGCACCATGATGTTGTGACTGAAGGGCATGTGTTAGTTTGTTTGTTTGAGCCTGTAATGCCATTATGTGTCTTTGCAAGGTCTCCACATCTTTAACGCTTGCTGTGCCAAAGAGGCTTCTGCTTAGATCACCTATAAAAGGTAACAATGACCTGTGGTGCCTAGAGCGCGTTTTCAATGTGTTTGAGGAAGGAATTATCTTGTAGATCTTATCCGTTGTGTCTAGTAAAGATTTAATTGTTGATTTATGGAGTTCTTCAATCTGGAGTAGTAGTCTTCTGTCAATATATTTGCATTGTGGGGGTCTAATATTCAGTCTTGCACATGATAAATCAAATGCGGTCAAGTTGGAAGCATCAGGTAAGGGAATTTCAATGGTGTGCTTCCAGAACTGTTCAGAATTTTGAATAATCCCCACTTGCTTGAAGAGAACTCCGTAATTTAATCTCTGTTCAATCTTGTTAGCGCTGCCTTTTGAAATCATGAGTAGGTTGAGAAACATCAGTTGGAACAGGAAGTACAGTCCATGCCTCTCTTTTCGTTCTGGAATGCATAATTTAAGGTTTATGAGGGGGTGCATGATGATGTGAAATAATGGAGATGAGTGCTAATGCCAGTGGTTTCATCAAAATATCCATGTCACTTTTTCCATTATGTTCTTTATTATGACAAAAAGTTGGATCCAATTTTGATGTCGAAATTGAAGATGACATGGATAAAAAGAGAAAATCAAAGGCAATGACATGAAATGAGATGTAAAAACCTCAGCTATGCACCAGAACTATTAGAGTATAGGCTGTGTATGACAAACAAAAGACGTAGCACCTGGTGCAATTGAAATTAGACTGTTACTTTCTAATTCACCTTCTTTTGTATGCCTTTCTTTTTTTACCAGAATTTGTCCTATTGATTGTAAATTCTTTTACTAGAATTGGAGGTAAATTTTCCTCATATTCCCAAGATGATTTCAGATTGGGGGAGGCCCATTTAACAAGATAAAATACCTTCCCCTTATACACTGATCTTTTCAACAGTCTGTCAATCTTGTGGTATGTTCCATCAGTTGAGATATCACTCGTTTTATCATTTTGACTGCTGATTTTATCAGTTGTGCTTGTGTTTGTGTTACCTGTGTTGTTTGTGTCAGAATTCTGAGTGTCTGCCCGGTGTGATTGTACATCTGTCATTTGTTTGTTTGTGTTATCATACACAGTGCTTTTATTAGTTGGTCTGGTGATAGGGTCATTATATGGCCGTAAATTTCTAAAATTGTCATATGAAGGTCTTTCTTTCCCTGTTTTGCTATCGACCAATTTGTATGTGTCATGATCTGTGATATCCAAAATTAGATAAGGACCCTTAAATTTTGGTGTTAATTTAGGGGATAGTCCTTTTTTCGTATGATTGTTTTTCAGCAACACTTGGTCACCTTTATTGTATTTATTACCTGTAGCTTTTTTATCATGTTGTTCCTTGTATTTAGTTTGACTCTTTAGAGTGTTGTCAGTTGCAATTTTTTTAACCAATTTATTTTGTTCAACCATTTCTTAAAGGTATTTGTCTATATCTTTTGAAATGCCCTTGGGTGGTGCCAATGCCACATCAATGGGCAGAGTCATCTCTTTTGTGAACAGCATGTAGTATGGAGAGTACTTAGTGGACTCTGTAGATGGAGCTGCTCTCATGCCCATCATGACACTTTGTAGCTTTTTGTGCCAGTCATTCTGTTGCTGATTTATGTAAGATTTCAGAGTTTTCATAATTGTGCTGTTGTTTCTCTCAACCATTGCATTACATTGTGGGGAATAGCTTGCAGTTTCTACTTTAGTAATTTGGAAAAGTTTACAGAGATGTTTAATTACTTTAGACATGAAGTTTTTTGCTCTGTCTGTAATGAGGGTAGCTGGTGCCCCGTAACGAGTGACAAAGGTGTTATAAAATGTGTCAGCTACCTCAGTTGCTTCTTGTGTTTTCATTGGTTGAGCTTCTATCCATTTTGTAAATGAGTCTACCATAACTAGAATATATTTGTGACCATCTGTAGTTTGGGGCAGTGGTCCCAGTATATCCATGTGGATCCTACTGAATTTATCTCCTGGGGGTAATGGTTTTAAGGGGGCAGGTTTGTTCCTGAAAGATTTTGAAAACTGGCACGTTGGGCATGACTTGACATATTCTTGAATTTCACTGTACATGTTATGCCAGTAGTATTTTTCCCGTATTGCACTGTATGTGCGGTCTGTGCCTTGGTGGCCTCCACCAGCCATTGAGTCATGGTATGATCTCAATATGTCATCTTTCAAATTTTTAGGCACTGCTAGCTGTTTAACTGCATATCCTTTCCCGTTTTGGTAATAATTATGAAAGAGGGTTTCATTTTCCAAAAAACAGTCTTGAGCAAGTCTACTTACAGCCTTTGCCTGTTTGTCATCATCAGGAAGGTCATACTTATCTTTTAGAAATTTTATGATTGGCCCTAAATCCTTATCCTCAGCTTGAAATTTTGCTAAGTTTGGTGTGTGTAACAAGCCATTGTTTTCGTCACAATCAACTTCAGTAGAACTAGTCTCATGATCATTGATCTGGTCATCATACTGAAAAACATATTCATACTTATGTGTGGTGGGTTCTGTTTGATTGTTTTCACAGTATTCCAGATTTTGAATTAATTCACTGATGGTACTATTTCTATGATTATTTGTGTAAGATCTTCTACTAAGACTGTCTGCATTGCCATTCTTAGCACCTGGTTTGTAGATTATTATTTTATAATCATAGTTTTGGAGGAAGGTGGCCCAGCGACCTAGTCTGTTTGTGAGATCTTTACTGTTTTTCAGAAATTCAAGTGCCTTATGGTCAGTGTAGATCACAAATGGTTTACTGGATTGGAGATAGACTTTAAAATGTTTGATTCCTTCTATAACTGCCAAACCTTCCTTGTGGGTAATTCCCCATTTTTTTCCGATGCCCTAAGAGCTCTCCCTGCATATGCAATAACCTGTTCTTGACCTCTGGAGTTTTTCTGCCCAAGAATGTATCCTATAGATTCATCTGATGCATCAGTGTACAGGATAAATTTCCTGTCAAAATCAGGATAGGACAGAACTATTGGTTTTGAGAGTAATGCAGATTTAAGCCGGTCAAAACTGTTTTGGCACTTTTCATCCCAAATGAAAGGTTGATCTTTTCGTAATAGCTGATGTAATGGGGCAGCAATTTTAGAGAAGTCTTTTACAAATCTTTTGTAGTTGTTGCATAAACCTAAATAGCTTCTTAAATCTTTCAAATCCTTTGGTATGGGATAACTCGCAACAGCATCCATTTTGGCTTGCTCCATCTCGACTCCATTCTTTGAAATCATGTGACCTAGATAACGGACCTTGGGTGTTGCTAGTTTGCCTTTTTCAGGTTTTAGTTTTAAATTGGCTCGTCTGAGGCGACCAAATATGTCTTGCAAATTAAATAAATGTTCAGCAAAATCTTTTGAGAAAACCAAAATGTCATCAACATAAACCACTGCATGCTTAAAATTTGCTCCTCTGAGTACTTCTGCCATGACCATGCCAAATGATGAGGGTGAATTCTGCAGGCCCTGGGGTAATCTTTTCCATTGATAGACACCATTGTGTGTAACAAAAGCTGTTTTATGTGCAGTTTGTTCATCTAATGGGACTTGCCAAAAACCTGATGATAAGTCTAATACAGAAAACAATTTAGCTTTCCTTTGTCCAACAGTATCAAAAATGTCTTCAATTTTGGGTAAGGGATAACTTACAGGTTTTGTGACTGCATTAAGTTTCCTATAGTCTATTATAAATCTATATTTTCCATCTTTTTTCTTTACTAAAATTACAGGTGCTTGCCACTCAGAAGTACTAGGTTCAATTAGATCTGCATTAAGAAATGAATCTACTTGATTTTTCAATCTCGTCCTTTTTCTCTGGATTCGCTCGAAAGGCAGGGAGTCTGATAGGTTTTGCATCACCTGTATCAATGTGGTGTTTATGAATGTCTGTTTTTCCCAACTTTGTGATATCTTTTGCAAAAACATCCCTATGTTTTCTTAAAAACATGAGAAGTTCTTGTTTTTGTGAATCTGTTAAATCTGAATTATCTAATGAGAACACTAAATCTTTTGCCAAAGATAAATATTTATGGTCATCTGTTTTGAAGTTGGGAGTTTTGTTGTCTTTTGGGCAATGAATTTCAATGTTGTTGATTTCTTTGCAATTTTGAGTACAAAACAATGGTTTTTCATCTAGTATGTCATTTTCTGAACAAGGGTGAAATGTTGCTACTTTTGCACCTTTTTTCAATTTGACTGGTTTGTTGGTCAGATTAATGAATCTGATCATTGTTGTTCTGTCATTGATCTCATCAATACTGTTGGCTGCGAAAACAGCCATATTTTGGCACAATTTTGAATATGGAATAACTTGGCCTAAGGTTGGATTTTGTACTGATTTTGGTAAAGTTACTGCTGTAATAATTTCAGATCTACTTAGGGGTGTGGCATTTGAGGATAAATGCAAAGGTTGAGCTTCATTCAGAGATTCATCGAAGTAGCAAATATTGACTGTGCCAGTGCCGCCTTGCAGATTTATTGTATTCCTTTTGAAATCTAAATTTGCTTTTTGTTTTTGTAGGAAGTCTAAACCGAGGATAATTTGATGGTTCATTTTATCCAGTATAAAAATGTATGATGGATTACAGAATTACTTATTTGCAGCTTTACTTGAATTTTCCCACTTACTGTGATTTTGTGGCCACCAACGCCTTTGACAAATTTTAATTTGGATTGTTCTAAAGTTGTTACATCTTGTAAGTCCAGTGACACGAAGGTAGATTTAGAAAGACATGATATGGAAGCTCCTGTGTCAACTAAGCAGGGACTTTGCATCCGTTCACTGTTACACTTATGATATTGCCCTCAATTTGTGTTCCACTACCATTTATGGAAAGACTTGGAATTAGTAAATCAGAATTTTTATGATGACTGAAATTTATGAGATCTTCTGGTAGTTGTTTTTCGATTTGTTTTGTCTTTTTAAGATGTTTTGGACCAAATTTGGTGTCAATAAGATGTTTTTGAGTTTGATTTTCTTGAATTTTGTTGTCCATTGAAACAGACTGTAACCCCTATTCTAGGTTTTGTCTCAAAGCTGTTCTACAGGCTGAAATAATATGTCCCTGTTTCTTACAATGTGAACAAAATTTGTTTTTGTATTTACATTTTTCTGGTGGGTGAGGACCCAAGTTACATCTATAACAGTTCTTGTAAGTAAACCTGTCATTTCTACTATCTCTGTAACTGTTATTATAATGCTTGTTTCTATAAGGGCTAGGAGTCTGACTTCTTTTGTAGAAATGCCTGTCATCATCACGCCTGCCAGGTGACCTTCCTCTGTGGTATGGTGACTGTTCACGACTGTGCCTGTGGGTTGATGTCAGTTCTGCCACTTCTGCCTTTTCCTGAGTCCTTCGCACTTGTTCTACACTCAGCGACAAATCTCTGACCGTTGTCTGTAGGGTCTGGATTGACTGTATCAAAGTGTCATTCAAACTATTTTCATGAAATGTCACTTGAAAGTGCCCAGAAGCTTCACTGGTTTTTAAAGCTTTTAATATAGCACTTACGGTGGGTTTTGGCTCTTTAATGGCAATTATGCTTCTAGCTTTGTTTGGTAGGCCATGCATAATTGCTTCTACTAGTTCTATTTCATTTTTCCTTGCTTTATAAGCAAGGTCTTCCATAGCTCTTATGTAGCTGTCAATAGATTCACCTGGGTTAAGTTTCCTGTCCAGGAGATTCATAGCACCAGTCATGGTTTGGCATCTGGTACTGTAACGTTCAAGGAATGCTTTCCTTGTTTTTTCAAAATTGTTCTTGGTATCACTTTTCAGCTGACTATACCATTTGTCGGCATCACTCCCCAGTTCTAAATAGAGTGGAAAATTTTTGCTTTGTGATGTTACGTCCCAATCTTTAAGTGATGAAATCAGGTTAAACCTGTCCATCCACAAATCAGCATCTTGATGTCCATTAAATGGCACTATGCTTTTAGCCACGGTTTCTGGGTCCATAGTTACAGTTCTTGTTGTTCCTCTAGTATTCATATGTTATAGTTTAAATGTCTGTAGCTTGGCATTTGAGAAAGGTACACATTATACATGTACTTCTAACCTTATGTTGGATCGCAGTCCGGATTCTCCCCAACTATCGCCGAGTGGTTATGATGTTGTGTAGTTGTAGCTGGCAGAATCCACAAGTCAGTGAAGTATATATAATATCTTTATTCTCGTAGTTGTACAGCCCAGGCTATCACTGCCTGAATGAAAATGTTCCAACATATATATACATTTCCTTTGTCAGTCAAGGTGCAATTCCTATCTCATGCCTGACTGATTATTACACACTCATAATTAGTAACCCTGCCACAATCAGGGTTTGAACACCACACTAATATTAATTACCCTGGACGTTAATTACCTTCAACTGCAATAATTTTAGTGGCACCTGTTAGGTGTGAGGTTAGCTGGGGCCTTACAGATTCTTACAAGATTAAATTTCAGTGTGAACCCAGTAATTAGGTAACCTTTGTATTGACTTCCTAATTCTAATCAGCCACAAGTCTGACACTTTGCTAAACATAACTTAGACCTGAAATGACAGTTTGTCCTAGTAAGAGTCCAGGCGTGACCAGATGCATGACTATACATGTTTACACATTGAATTATTGAATAGCTGATTGTTGTAGGTTACATTCATATTCATACTTTCATATTTTAAGGTGTGAATACAATTATTATAGAATATACACATGAACATGTATGTTCATCATATAATTAGTCATATGCTTCAATTAAGTCTATGCAATAAAATACAATATCATACAAAACCTTAATTATGAAACAAATCTTAGCTGCATAAAATAAGTCAAATATATACTGGAACTATATCCTGGTGATAGATATTCTGAGAGGCCTATGAAAAGTCTCCATGGTACCCACATCCTTCGAGCTATGGGGCCCCAAAGTACCCCCCAGAATAGTCATATATTTCATAAAGAAACTTCAATATCTGATTAACTACATCACTGATGGTCATGATTTTTGGCATACATATTGATCATGAGATGTTTCATCAGTTTCTGCAGACTGGTGGCGCCACCTGTATTTTTCGATTTTTATGCCCCCGCCACAAAGTGGCTGGGGCATATAGTTTTACCCATGTCCATCCTTCAGTCATTCCGTGATTCCGTCATTCCGAAATCAAACAGTTGTACTTTTTTTTCGCAATGCCTGCAGATATTGGCCTGATTTTTGGTGTGTGGGCAGATAATGACCAGTTACAGATCGAGTTCGCGTTTAGTCCCGGTTGACCTACTTTTGACCGTTTTACGGCTCCTAAACTTAGAAAATTTCATGAAAAATAGAAATTTTCATGACAAATACACATGTACGGACTTTTTTTCGCAATGCCTGCAGATATTGGCCTGATTGTTGGTGTGTGGGCAGATATTGACCAGTTATAGATCGGGTTCGCGTTTTGTCCCAGTTGACCCTCTTTTGACCATTTTACGGCTCCTGTACATAGAAAATTTCATGAAAAATAGAAATTTTCATGACAAATACACATGTACGGACTTTTTTCACAATGCCTGCAGATATTGGCCTGATTTTTGGTGTGTGGGCAGATACTGACCAGTTACAGATCAAGTTCGCATTTCGTCCCAGTTGACCTACTTTTGACCGTTTTACAGCTCTTGAACATAGAAAATTTCATGAAAAATAGAAATGTTCATGACAAATACACATGTACAGACTTTTTTTCGCAATGCCTGCAGATATTGGCCTGATTTTTGGTGCGTGGGCAGATAATGACCAGTTACAGATCGAGTTCACGTTTTGTCCCAGTTGACCTACTTTTGACTGTTTGACAGTGCACTAACCTAGAAAATTTCATAGAAAATATAAATTTTCATGACAAGTGCACATGTACGGACTTTTTTTCGCAATGACTGCAGATACGGGCCTGATTTTTGGTGTGTGGGCAGATAATGACCATCTACAGATCAAGTTCTTGTTTTGTCCCAGTTGACTTACTTTTGACCTTGACTGCTCCTGAATATAGAAAGTTTCATGAAAAATAGAAATTTTCATAACAAATGCATATGTACGGACTTTTTTTCCGCAATGCCTGCAGACACCACCCTGATTTTTTATGTGTGGCCAGATAATGACCAGTTACAGATCGAGTTCGCGTTTCGTCCCCGTTGACCTACTTTTGACCATACGACACCTCCTGAACTTAAAAAATTTTCCAAAATTACCAAATGTTTCTAATTTGCCCCAGGCGGGGGCATTCGTGTCGTTCCGACACATCTAGTTTACGAATTGTTTTCTCTATTTTTGAGACCTTTAAAAATGTGAACATCTGTTAACAGGGCACAAATCGTAAAGACTGGACCTAGAATCTTCATTCTTGACATTCTTAGAGACCTATGAAAAGTCTCCATGGAAACCTTGAATTAGGTCTCTGTTACCCATATCCTTTGAGCTATGGGGCCCCAAAGTACCCCCCCCCCCCCATAATAGTCAAAAATTTCATAAAAAAACTTCAATATCTGATTAACTACATCACTGATGGTCATGATTTTTGGCATACATATTGATCATGAGATGTTTCATCAGTTTCTGCAGACTGGTGGCGCCTCCTGTATTTTTCAAATTTTTACAATTTTTTTCTCTATTTTTGAGACCTTTAATGATGTAGTTATCTGTCAACAGGGTTCAAATTGTAACGACTGGACCTAGAATCTTTATTCTTGACACACAGGGAGACCCATGAAAAGTCTCCATGGAAACCTGGAATTAGGTCTCTGTTACCCATATCCTTTGAGCTATGGCACTCCAAAGTACAGCTCAGCATAATGGAAAATTTGATACAAAAGCTGAAGTATCTGAACAACTAATGCAGAGATCACCATAATTGTTTGCATGGATATTGATCATGGAGTGTTTCATCAGTTTCTGCAGCCTGGTGGCACCACATGTATTTGTTCGGGCTTTTTTTCGATTTTTTTTTCTCTATTTTTGAGACCTTTAAAAATATTAACATCTGTTAACAGGGCACAGATCATAACAACTGGACCTAGAATCTTCATTCTTTACACACAGGGAGACCCATGAAAAATCTCCATGGAAACCTTAAATTAGGTCTCTGTTACCCATATCCATTAAGCTGTATGGCTCCAAAATACCCCCCAGAATAATGAAAAATTTGATAGAAAAACTCCAGTATCTCAATAACTACAACACTGATGCTCATGATTTTTGGCATACATACTGATCATGACGTGTTCCATCAGTTTCAGCAGACTGGGTGCGCCACCTCTATTTTTTTTCAAATTTTAACAATTTTTTTTCTCTATTTTTGAGACCTTTAAAGATGTAGTTATCTGTCAACAGGGTACAAATTGTAACAACTGGACCTAGAATCTTCATTCTTGTCATGCAAGGACGCCCATGAAAAGTGTCTGTGGAAACCTGAAATTAGGTCTCTGTTACCCATATCCTCCCAGCTATAGCACTCCAAAGTATCCCTCAGAATAATGGAAAATTTGATTCAAAAGCTGAAGTATCTGAACAACTAATCCAGAGACCACCATGCTTCGTTGCATGGATATTGACCATTAAGTGTTTTTATTAGTTTCTGCAGACTGGTGGAGCCACCTGTATTTCTTTTAAAGTTTACGCACTTTTTCTCTATTTTTTAGATATATTAATACAGACACAATCTCAGCCTGTTGGTTAATCTGTTTGATGCTTCAGTTGAATGGGTATATACTACCATTAAGATGATAAAATTTCCTTTTGCAAATCTCTTCCCAGTTAGCTGGGCGACATGACCCATGGGTCACTTGTTTTGCACTGCAGGGGTAGGGAGCAAGGAACGGTAATACGTCTAACTTAAAGGGCATGAAATGCCCTAGCTTGATGCTTCTTCCATCATGCAAGCCACCTTCACGTGGTGCTCCATGATTACACTTACATGACTCTGGCAAGTCGCGAGTTGGCGGCGCCCCCCCCCCCCCCAAATGCACAATGCAGAGGAGGCAAAAAACCACCGGCGAATCGTAGATGCTATATGGCTCTCACCCATCATTTCCACTCATCCTAGAGTGGATGTCTGATATGAATTACTCTCCTATTACTCTCCTTTTTTTTTTAGCGAACATGTGAGCTTATGCGATGGCGCGGCGTCGTCCGTCCGGCGTCCACTGTACGTTAACCTAAGCCATTTCAAAAACCGTTCGAGCTAGCAGCGTCAAATCTTACGGAAGAATCAGTCACATGTCAAACACTTATCGGATTGAACTTATTTGTTTGCTATCTCCATTATTAAGATTTTATAGAAAGATAGCTAACTGTCAGGCCAAATTGTTCAATATTTTACAGAAATAGTCTCTGGAACCATCCAGTTTGTTCGACTGGTTCTAGTTCGGTGAATTTTGGCCGAGTTACAGGAAGCTGAACTTAACCATTTGTCCGAAAAAAAGGATCATAAAATTACAATATCAGAAACGGCTGGTGCTATCATCACCAAATTTTATGCAAATGTTGATCACATGACTCATATATTTGTATCCGCCAAAACAAAGTTTTGCGGATACAATGTTTTTGACCGGGTTCCGCCGCCGCCGCCGCCGTATTCGTTTCCGTAGAAATCCTCTGAGACTACTGGACCGATTTTTTCGAAACTTACACAAATTATCGGGTCACATGTGGACAGGTGCCTAACCATTCGGCGTAGACCTTTGACCTTTCCTCTCTCCAGTGCGTCCATCTGTGCGTCTGTTTGGACACATTAACGCACATATCTTCGGACTCGTTTGACCAATCAGGAAAAAAAATTTACACAAATGTAGCTTTATAACATACACAAAAATGGTGGCGCCACCTGCAGCCATTTTTGCACAGCGTCCATCTGTTCGTCTGCCTTTGGTTCAAATCACTCATATCTCTGCAGTGGTTTGACTAATTCACCTGAAATTCTTCATGCATATACATCCTTGATATTTTTATTGATTTTATGACAGGTGGCGCCACCTACATTCACGTTACAGACAACCATGCTTATATCTCCGGACTGGTTAGACGTATCTTCCTGAAAAATTGCATGTGTTTAGATCTCACATAGCTCTTTATCATACAAGAAACTGGTGGCGCCACCTGCAACCATTTTTGCACAGCGTTCATCAGTTCGTTGGACTTTGGTTAAAATCACTCATATATCAGCAGTGGTTCGACTTATTCACCTAAAATTTGGCTTGCGTATACATCCTGGATAGCTTTCTTGATTTTATGACAGGTGGCGCCACCTACATTCACGTTCATGCTGCAGATATCCATGCTAATTTCTCCCGACTGGTTTGAAGTACATACCTGAAGTGATGCATGTGTTTGGATCCCGCATAACTCTTTATCATACAAGAAACTGGTGGCGCCACCTGCAATCGTTTTTGTATAGAGTCCATCTGTTTTTCTGCTGTGGGATAAATTCACTCATATCTCGGCAGTGGTTTGACATTTCCACCTGAAATTTTGCATGTGTATACATCTTGGATAGTTTCTCGTTCAAATAACAGGTGGCGCCACCTACAGCCATGTTTACGTGGCACTTCACCCGTCCTACTCTGATTTTGGCGGATACACGTAGTCGCTTGTCGACTACCCGTATTCTAGTTGAAATTGAGGTGTTGGGGTACGCTTTTTACACAGTACTTTATCTATAGGCCTACTACCTATATCGTAAGCGCTGTTTGTTATGACCTCGTATCCTGAATTGCTACACCAGAGGGGAGCACTGTATTTGTGTCCAATCAGATGAGACCTTCTGCTGGTAGACACAGCCAAGCGATGAATACACGTAGCCAATCATGTTCATTTCGTTTTGAGTGACAGCTCATCGCCCCGGTAACCGTCTGAACAGGCCACAGGCTCAGAGAGAATTAATTGCCCCAGATGTTGTTTGCTTAGGGCCACCTAAATTCACGTTCACGCTGCAGACAACCATTCTTATATCTCCGGACTGGTTGGACGTATCTTCCTGAAAATTTGCATGTGTTTAGATCTCGCATATCTCTTTATCATACAAGAAACTGGTGGCGCCACCTTCAACCATTTTTGCATAGCGTCCATCAGTTCGTTGGACTTTGGTTAAAATCACTCATATCTCAGCAGTGGTTCGACTTATTCACCTGAAATTTGGCTTGCGTATACATCCTGGATAGCTTTCTTGATTTTATGACAGGTGGCGCCACCAACATTCATGTTCATGCTGCAGATATCATTGCTAATTTCTCCCGACTGGTTTGACGTACATACCTGAAGTGATGCATGTGTTTGGATCCCGCATAACTCTTTCTCATACAAGAAACTGGTGGCGCCACCTGCGATCGTTTTTGTATAGAGTCCATCTGTTTGTCTGCTGTGGGATAAATTCACTCATATCTCGGCAGTGGTTTGACATTTCCACCTGAAATTTTGCATGTGAATACATCTTGGATAGTTTCTCGTTCAAATAACAGGTGGCGCCACCTACAGCCATGTTTACGTGGCAGACATCCATGCTAATATGTAACACATCTGACTCTATTTCCCCTTGCCACTCAATCCATGCCTCACTTCACCCGTCCTACTCTGATTTTGGCGGATACACGTAGTCGCTTGTCGACTACCCGTATTCTAGTTGAAATTGAGGTGTTGGGGTACGCTTTTTACACAGTGCTTTACCTATAGGCCTACTACCTATATCGTAAGCGCTGTTTGTTATGACCTCGTATCCTGAATTGCTACACCAGAGGGGAGCACTGTATTTTTGTCCAATCAGATGAGACCTTGTGCTGGTAGACACAGCCAAGCGATGAATACACGTAGCCAATCATGTTCATTTCGTTTTGAGTGACAGCTCATCGCCCCGGTAACCGTCTGAATAGGCCACAGGCTCAGAGAGAATTAATTGCCCCAGACTTGGTTTGCTTAGGGCCTTGGGCACATAGGATGCCCGGCCGCAGAGCTGTAATTCAAACGAAATGTAACAACAAAGGCTGCGTGTACACATCACTGGCTGGTTTCAGTTCTGCAGACAACGGATACATGGCTACGCTAACACAGTCCTAATGTCATAATCGAATCGGTCGATGATGCGAGAATCAAGAGGGAGCAATTAAAATTCGACCATAAACTCTCGTCAAGCGGCGCTTGAAGCGCAGCTATGGGCGGAGCCAGGATGCCTGTCGAGTGTTTGTTTATAGGCATCTGGTTGGCTGCTTGTCACATCATACGAACGTTTTTTTTTTTCGGCGGACAACGAACCGCCATCTGGTGTCTAAATATATCATAAACGGTCAACATTTTTTTTTTGTACGAGGGCCATCGGTTAATTTCTCCATAATTTCTCAGGAAAAGTGGGAGCTAGCATCCCCAAATTATATGCAAAACTCTGTCACATATCAAATGTTGTGGGATTAACCTTTTGTGGCGCCAACTGTATTAACTTACATTTTACAGGGGAAAAGCTAAAAAAAATCTGTGAAAATCTTCTCTGAAATCATTCAGCCAAATTGTTTAATATTTCACAGAAATGATTCCAGAGATGAGCTCTCTCAAGGTTGTTCAAATGGATTGGGTTTGAGGAATTTTGGCCGAATTACAGGAATTTGAACTTAGTCAAGTAAGCATACTAATATAACAATCTCATAAAGGACAGGAGCTAGCATCACCAAGATTTGTACAAATGTTGGTCACATGATTTTAGCCTCTTTCAACTTAAAATTTTTCATGATGAAACTGCCTAGCTGAATTTTTTAATTTTTCACAAGAATTATCCGAGGGTAGGGTTTTTTCAATTGTGTAAGAACATATTGAGTTCATCGATTTTTGTAGAGTCATTGATAGCTGAATTTGATCTTGTTGCCATTAGTAAGCCTATTTCGAAATGAGGGCTGCAATAGTCTTCTTCTGCAAAATTGTTTTTTTTTCAGCTTCTGTTACATTGCTCAAAAATGATTCTTAGGAGGCCTTTGTTCAAGTTTATTGAAATTATATTTGGCAGAATTATTGTACCTTTAACAATGAAAGGACTTCGCCGTTTATAAAAAAATGATAAAAAATCTTATGAATATGTCAACTTGAATAAAAGTATTGCAGCCAAAGTCATTCAGTATGTGACAGATTTACCAACAGGCCCAGATTGTGTCTGTATCAATGAAGAGCTTGGCAAACTGCAAACTGTTTCAGATTTGGCAACATGCCAAAGGTCAGTCTGAATTTATTTATAGATTTGGCAGACGGCAAACTGTATTAGATTATGCAACAGCTCAAGAGTTCACTCATTGCAGCCAAGTACAGGTCAAGAGTTCACTCAGTGCAGCCAGGTGCAGGTCAAGAGTTCACTCAGTGCAGTAGCTGCAGATAGTAATTCGTTCTGGTTCACTCGGGGCAATGCCTTTCTCACCTAAGCCTAGTCAGCCAAGTGCACCTGACTCAACAGAAGTTTGATGTATTGGCCTGATATTTTGACCTGTCAGTGCATCTTTGATGGCTTTCTCGTACACAAGGTGTCGCCTCCTACAATGACTTTTGCACAGTGTTGTATTGTAGCGTTTCTCTAATAACATCCGCTTCTTGACATGTTTTAACAGCCTTCCTTTCTCGTTCCAGCTGTAGAGCAAACTGCTTCTGGCTCACCTTAAAATCTGCTGCTATTCCTTATATTCTCTCAGCGATGGAAATTCTCTCTCAAGCTCCTTTACCATCAACCTGTACTCTGTCAATTCACGGAATGCTCCTCTTGCAATTTACTTAGCTCCGCCTCCACGTGCTGTTTCTCTGACCGTAGCTGCTAAACATCATTATTTTTTTTTATAAATTCCTGTTCAGTAAGGATTCTTTTATTTTCATTCTTCTAAAGTCCATTTATTTGCATCTCTGATAAGTCTTCCTCAGTCTTTGAGACACGTTTAACAGACAACACTGGTGTTAGACTGTCCGACACGGCACTCACTGCTTCTGTTTCATCAGGAGTTGACTTGAACTTATCTTCACTTAACAGGGTTGAGTCTTGGGGCATCGACAAAGCCCTAACTTGTTTGGAGTCAATCTTAACTGGAGTTATTATCAAGAAACAAATTTGGCAGACATACAAAGAGACAAACAGACGAACAGACAGGGTGATTACTATAGGGCTCCCGCTTATTCAAGCGGGGCCCTCATAAACACACAAGGTTTCAGGACACAGATGAAACCACAGTTGCAAATCTGAAAGTATCAATTATATAATTAAGCAGTCTCAAAATAAAGGAAAGATGAATAAACAAAAAAAGATACAGGTGGCGCTACCAGTTGTCAGGAACTGAAGAAACCAATCATAATCAATAAACACACCAGGTTTACTTCAGGAACTGATTAAACTAGCCATGGACAATAAATAAGGCAAGAGTCAGGACAATCCATTCATAAATTATCAAGATACTGGAGGTTTTGTACCAAATTTTTAATTATTCTGGGGGGTACTAACGAGCCCCATAGCTCGGAGGATATAGGTCACTGTGTCCTAATTTCAGGTTTCCAAGGAGATTTGTTAGGGACCTCCCTGGATATTCAGATACAGGTTTCTACGCTGAGCGGTTACGAATTGTGCCCTACTAACGGACGGCCGGACGCACGACGGACAAAGCGCCATTCCTTTACTTCAGTGGAATTTCAGTCAGCTTAGCTAAAAACGCCTCGAGATATATGTATGTATTTTAAGAAAATGTTATTGATAGATGCATACTTATTGTAGGCAAAATATACCGCGTTGTTTTGTACAAATGATTTTGTACCAAAAAATTTGATTTACATTTTAAAATATTTAAATTCTCTATGTATATATAACTGTTATAAGATGATCTGATGTAGCTAGGATTTTCTGGGGAATCCAAATAATTTATGTATCTATTATCGGGTTAAAATTTTGTTAATATGAAGTTTAAGCCTAATTGAACCAAATCAGTTTGACGATCATTTGTATGGTCCTAATTCAGTTTGCATCGATAAACAAATCTTGAAAACCGTTTGAAAGCCAAATACTGAGTATGCCATCTGACTATCCGAGATTTATGGATATGCAGAATTTAAGGCTGATATAGCAGGGACACACTCTACAAAAATCACTGTAGGTAGCACCATCAGTCTTGTGTACGAGAAAGCCATCGCACAAAAATTTAAAGCTAATTTGGGGAAAACACTACGGAGGAATACATAAGTATGTAATCTAAAAATAAAAAAAGTGATTGTAAATGGTGTTCCCGTCTTGTACGTGTACGATAAAGCTACCCAAGCAGGGGCGTAGCCGGGAGGGGTCGCATCAAATACTCTATTACTTAAGCTAATACTAAGATATATATATATATATATATATATATATATATATATATATATATATATATATATATATATGCATTAAATTGCCTTTACTATCAGTGACGGATCCGGAGAGGGCGCCTTCGGCGCGCGACCCCTGCTGAGCTGAAATAACTCTATTTATTCAACTCTATATTATCTAATTTCCCAATGTTCGTGATTAATTTCCGTTTTTATATTTCTTTTTTTATGAATTAGCAATTAGATTTTATTTAAGTTATCTGCAGTTTATTACTTTCAAATTCATTAGTTGAGGATGAGTATATTTATGAACAGCAACAGAATCACTGCAGAGCACGAGGCCCTGGATGGGATCGACCGTGAACAATCTCACGGGTCCTCTGGTGATACCGGTACTCGAACTCGCGATCTGTGCTCTAAGAATTCTTGTGTGCTGTCGAGACCACGGACTCCGGTAAAATGCAAAGTTTCAGGCAACAAATAAAAAAATGAAAGGAATGGTTCTCAGGCACCTCCCGCGTCAATATTTAAACCCCCGCATCAATTTTTTTTATTTTGATTTTCATCTTTCAAGAAGATAAAATAATACAATTTTGATATGATTTTCTTTGTTATTTAGTGCTTTTACCTGTATAGCGGAAAATTCTGTTATTTTCATGCTTTTCCCTGATCATGCATATGACATTTTTCAAAACATACAAAAAAAAGGGTAAAAAATTAAATATCAACCGGCCTGAGAACCAAACCTTATTTTTTTTGGTCTTACATAATATTGCAACATATTAATTATTTCACTCCGAGCATTACATTTAAAGGATAATATTTTACAAGTTATAAACGCAAATGCACCTTGCGCCATTGACTTTAACATGTTGAAAACGACTGAAATTTTATATACTAAATTTGAAGATCTATAAATATTAAATATTGAACCTCTCTACAAAATGACTATATAACGCAAAGACATAAGGGAACAGTTTTTTTCATGAACAGAAAATCCTCATTTTTTTGTGAAAATTGCCTCTATACATTGCATATTCAACAAAATTTTAACCTCCCCATGTACCCTGTAACTAACCTTAATGAAACCATGGTTCATAATTGAAAAATAAAAAAAAAAACATGTTTTCATACACTAAAATATAGTAATAATAATAATAATAATATATACATTCATATACACGTATATTTAACAGTTCTAAAGTACCCATACATGCATATAAGCACCCCCCCCCCCCACCGTTTTCGAATTTCTGGATACGCTACTGATCATGGTCCACTCCCCTCCCTCAAATTTTGGCTACGCCCCTGCCAAGATGCATAGACATGCAAATATTCATGAAAATACATCACTTTACTGAACTAAACATGAAAATGTAATACCTACAGCAGTTATACAACAGCAGCTAAATGATAGGCCTATTGCCAAATCCTAAATAGTTGGCGGTCTGCCAAAGATATTTACAGATACAGACAAACTCTTGCCCTGTTGCCAAATATGTTTATACATACTATAGTGAAAGACTTCGGCTACAATTAATGCTTTTTCAAGCTGAAATATTAAAACGATTTTTTTTTTATAAAAATGACTAACAGATGTCTGTTGAAAGCAAAATCAGAATTCTGGTGAATTAGAAATACATATATTTAACGTCCATGAATCTGAAGGTGCTCGAGGTAAACATTCATATTCACTCAGTGTTCACAGCACTACCACATGCCTAATCTTATTTACCTAATACCTAACTTATGTAGACTTCTATATATACATTTCATTTATATTGTACACAATTGTGCTTTATTTGTATTTTAACTTCGTTTAATGTATTTAGCAACTCTGTTGCATACTTTTCATAACGAAATTTGACCACATATATTTGCACTTTAACTTTAGCTGTGTTTACGTCACCGCTTTTCGCTTAAAATTCTGTGATTGTATGATGTAATTTTAGTTTATGGTCTTATTGAATATTGAATTTTATTGTGATGTATCTATGTATTACAGGGTCCTTCTGTAAACAGAATTTTATTCTGATAAAGGCTACCCTGAAAGATGTTGTAATAAATAAAAAAAAATAAATAAACTGACCCTAATAATTAATAGCGAAATTTCTGTGGCAGGGAGGCAACTTTCAGCAAATCCCAATGCAAAAATAACAGCATCAGTGTTTCAGAATACTGACCAACTTAAAATACTTTGTGACCAGATAAAGTTTACAGATTCCTTCAAACAATCCGAGGATCACCAACATACAGTCCATCACTTTTGGGTGATTTTCCATTTTTGAAAGATCTCATACTTTGAAACAATTCTGCTTCAGTTATAGCTGTCCGCCCAATGTTACATTCTTAATTTTCCCGCGACCTTTATATTCATTATTGTGTTTATGCATAAATGTATTACAATATTGCAACCTTTAGGAAGATTCAGATGTAAATAATTTTCAAAGTAGTGTCTCTCTACTTTTAATATTACATTTGGATCATAAATTATGTCTCCATTATTATTCCATTAACTTATGTTTTTTTTTATAAAAATTTCATTATTCCATGTTCGGAAAGTTTTTTTGTAGATTTTTTCCCTTGATTTAATCTTTTTTGCTGCTAACTATCGCTCCTTTTGTCTTAATCTCTATCAATGTATTTATTATTTTCTTCAGCTTCTTAATTAAACTTGCAGGTAGGACAACGCACTTGGACTTAGTGGTTTCACATTTTACTTGATGTAATTTTTTTAACTTTTCTAGAAGGAGTATTTTTCCTTTTCTTTTTTTCCCCTGTTAATACCATGACTATAATACAATCTTTTTTCGAATATTGACATTCTAAATTGTATTCAAAGCAAATTAGGATTAGCCCCTTTATTTTCTAGTTTTCTTGATACTTTTATATGTTTAAGTAGGCCTATGTTTATCTTTTAATAATGAGACATTTAGCTCCAAAATCCTGGGCCACCTTTGTTAATTATGAATGGTTCGATCCAAGCAAAGGTCTAGATATTATCTGAATCTATTATAACAATGAGTAGGGATCGAGGAAGTAACAGCTATTTTATTAGTTGCCTTTCAACTAGAATTCATCAAACCTATATCGGCCTTATTTAGCAATTATCATGGGAATAAAATATGGTTATATGATTACACCAAAATGCCCACAGATCTGATTTCCTTCTGCCGCAAACTTTGTGATTTTGCTAAAGATGGTAATTTAAAAAAATCAGCCCAGTTCCATGTGCCAACGTTCATCTCAAAGTCTGCGGACCTCGATCTCCTGGTAGAAGATGGTCGGGTGGAACTATAGTATACTATACCGGCCCCTGCGGGCCGATGGACTACAAAATTAACAACAAAAATTACATATAATTCTAAATATCTCGTATAGCAAAAACTACTTTGTATGTTGTTTTCATGAATAATAATCCCACAATTGGCGACTGGGGCAACTATGTGCAGAAAACGAATATTCCCTGGTTAAAAAATATCGAAAACAACAATTATCGATGTGCGTACAACTTGGATCCCTAATTATCGCTCAGTCCGGGTGTCGTTTTGGAGGAAGGTGGTGGAGTGTTGGAGTCATCTTGAATTTGGCTCGGGTTTGTTGACGTCGAGTGTCAAAGTCAACGGACTTTTCCACACATACTCACCGAGTATTACACAAACACAGGTCTGTACCGATCGGATCGACTATAGAACGGGGCACGACTTTTTACCGGAACTGACCGGATCTTACCAGGACTGACCGAAACTGACTTCATATTACTGGAACTGCCAGTTACCGGAACTGACATGGAATAATGAACTTCCTCAGTTATTTTAAAGAATTTGTTACATGAAATTCCCAGAAATGCTTGGATAATTAATGATTGTGACAAAAGACAATGAATTCATGCAAATTAAAAATTTCTTTATTTATGTTTTAATTTATAGTAAACTCAATTTGTGGTGCAAAATATATATTCATAAAAACAGTGGATGTGTATACATAAAATGTTCTTCATTTACAACTTACAAATATTTTGATCAGATTTCTTATTTTTATTTCTCATAACCATGCAACTTTTCATTCAAGTAGCATATCAATAACATTTATAATATACAGTAAACATGCAAATATAACCAATATATATCATATTATATATATATATATATATATATATATATATATATAATATACACTTTAAAAAATATATGTACACATTATGTCACACAGTGATGGACATATTGCTGTAATTCAAATTCTGGGTAAGTTCTATTGTCCATGAAAACATATGTATATATACATACCCTAATATAAAAAAAAGAATATTGTGATATATATAATATAATTTAGCTCAATGGAACATGATTAACTCAAGTGGTGCATGATAACTGAATCAAAAGCTACTATTCTGCCTCATTTAATTCTTCAGCTTAATCTGATTACATTTCTTCATACATATTAGGCATTGAAAATTGAAAGAAAAACGGTATATAATTTCTCTGAGTCTGATTTTTTCCGATTACAGTATTTTCACCATCCTTGGCAAATAATAAAGGGGCAAGGAACATAAAGGTCCGAATCTAGTATGCTTGATAGTGCAGTACAGGCCAGCTTTTTCTTTAATCATCCTTTAACTTGATTAATGAAGTGACCTGTATAACTGTCCATGTGATAGGACTTAATTAAGATCAAAGGTTCTTTATGATACAAACAAACTATGCTACAGTTCAGTGGCTTTATTTCAGGGAATGAAAGGTTGACAATTTCTTTAAATGTACGTACTTCACCTGATATACAACATTTTGATTTTGTTACTATGCAGCAAGAGATCTATAGAAATATAGCTATATGGATGAAGAGCTTTTAAGATTTATTCATATATAGTTTTATTGTTCATTAACATTTTGTGTGAAAATGTGCTGTAGATCATGGTGGAATAAAAAAAGGACTTCCAGTTGGTGGACTTCCAGGGTTACAGATAGAGTTGTATACAGATATAGTTTGTGTCGTTTTGTCTGTTTACACATCTCAGCTGAGAAATCTTTCGAAATTTCAAAAGTGTGTGAGAGTTAACTGAAGTCCTCATTATGAAACGATCAACATGATTATGCCAAAGAATTGAATGAAGCAGAATAAAAGCTTTGATTTTAATCATAATCAACTGTAATAAAAAATGTCATATTTTAGAATAAAAAACCCATTTTGTGGTCATTGCACCACCTGATGTCTCGAGCTTTGCAGCATACAGTAATTTAGGACATTTAAGAGTCAGTTCAAGTATCTGAATGTCAGATCTGGTAAAAAGGTAATGTGTAAAGAACCCATGCAGGCTACAGTGTGACTGAGGGACGTCCTAAATACAAAAAATTCTCTCTTCTTGCCTTGGTGCAACTCTAAGAATTACACACCGGGCAGCCTGGGCTCCATACTCTCTTCAGTTATGAACCCATAACAATTTCTGTTCATTTTCTCATATTTACCTACCATGTATTCCTGCACTGGGTGTCCCTGCAGTCGTCTCAACAGGGCTAACTTAAAATTATAACTAGAATACGGGTAGTCGACAAGCAACTACGTGTATCCGCCAAAATCAGAGTGGCAAGGGGTAATAGATTGAGGTGTGTTGCCTATTAGCATGGATGTCTGCATAAGTCAAACCACTACTGAGATATGAGTGATTTTAGCCCATGGCTGACAAACAGACTGATGCTGTGCAAAAATGGTTGCAGATGTCCCCTAAAATTTTATGTATGATAGGAGCTATGAGTGATCTATAAACATGCAAAATTTTGGCCCAATCAGTCAAACGGCTCCCGAAATATGAGCTTGGATGTCTGCAGCTTAAACTAGAATGTAGGTGGCGCCACCTGTCATAAAATCAAGAAAGCTGTCCAGGATGTATAAACCTGCAAAATTTTAGGCAGAAATGTCAAACCACTGCCGAGATATGAGTGACTTTATCCCACAGCAGGACATAAACACTTAAATAGGCTGCAGTGAGGGAATCAGGTTCGGATTTGGGTGAAGTAGGTTGACTTGAATGTCATTGTGGCCAATGAGCTAAGCTGTTAATGTTTGTATTCACATGTAATTCACCCATTGCATGGTGTATCCATGGCGATTCATTAAAAGAATTATCAAACATATAACAGAAATGGATTGGGGGGGGGGGTCTCTTTTTTTTTGTTTTTTTCATTAGTCCTCCTGGGTTGGACAACCTTTTCTTAAATCCTGGATCTACAAGCTTTCTGGTATTGGTACCATCGTTCATTCTGATTTTTTTGGTGAGAAATTGACACCTTATCATAAAAAACTTTGGTGACCAATTGACTGTGTGACCACGTAAATTAGTGATGAAACAACTGGAGACAAATTCCTTATTTTATATTTTACTTGGTATCATACATTCCCATTGGATATTTTCAGGTGTATGTTACAGTCCTTTAGTTTGAGATATTGATATTTATACATATTTATTAACTTGAGAGGCTCATGTAGTCTGTTAAAGTAAACAGCAACGGCAAATGTTTGCATTGTGTACATATTAAATAAAGTTGTACTAAAAAATTAAACAAACTGTTGCCTCTGTTTAATGAGCTTGGTGTTTATGCAAATGTTCTCATCAATTTCAGCTAAGGGCCGTGACCCCTAGGTCCCTTTCTTATTTGTTAATAAGATCTGGTGATCTGCCATATATATGTCCAGGCCCAGATTAGAATCTGGTCCAATTTAAAACTGGGCCAGCCCAGTTCAAAATTTTGATTTGGATGTGGTTATGACTTCAGGATTTAAATCTGGTCTGGACTGATTTTAAACTAGGCCAGCTGAGATTAGAATTTTGATCTGGGCTGGTCAGGGTTAACAATCCTGTGGTGGACTGATTTTAAACTGGACCAGCCCAGATCAGAATACTAATCTACTCCTAGGCTGGCTTCAATTACACTATATTTACATAGCTGGCCTTTAATCAAATCAAAGAATTTGTAAAACATTGTAAGTCAATAATAATTAATATTTTACTAATTTATTTCATATTCTATGAAAGTATCATTGGTTGGACTCCTGTCATATTTATTTTGTAATTTTACCTCTTATGTGAAATGTCTAAAATATAAAAATGTTAAACACTGGTATTTTACAGCTAAAAACTACAAATATAGCTTGCAGAACATGTGCATTAATTCAACAAACTAAAACAAAATTTAATCACTAATTATTAATATATATGTTACTCAATGTTAAGCTTGTGACCCAAGACCTGTAATTTCAAAATTTTATTTGTTATTTAAAGTTATTTATCTTTTATCATATTAAGGAAAGAAGGCCCTGACACATCTATTAATATACCTGAACTTAAGTCATTGAAATTAGGTGACTGAAATTTAGCAAACAAAAAAATATATATCTAGTTTACATAAATTAGGTTGATATTTGCTGATTTGTGTAAATTATTAACACGATCATAATGTATTTAGATAGAGCAGTGGGAACAATATTCACCAACTCAGCATTTTAACTATTGAAGGTAGAGAATATTTGTATTGCAGCGTTTAACTATCTTCAATTTAGATTAGTTATCAGTTAATAGATTAGCTTTTTTTAAGTTATTAATTCCAAAGTGAAACCTCCACCATGTTTGTCACACTCTGAAATAAAATTCTACATGCAGTTTTAACGCATCATTTTTTTTTTCACCTCTATTTTTGAAACTGCCAAATGACAGCAATCATATCATTTTCTAAGCTGTGGATTTTCTGCTATTGAAAATTACAGTAATGGTATCACAAACCTCTCCCTAGCCCCATGTTAGGGCACAATGTCATGCTGCTCACCCAAATGAGCATCAAGACTGATAAATTACTTTTGTTCACTTATAAATGAGTAAAGCTGGTATTTAATTATGCATGTATATATTTAATATTACACATGTAATTCTGATATTCAGAACAGAAAAGTTGTCAAGTAGTTGTCTCAGAACTTACACATATTCAAAACTGTGATTAATTACAGTAGTTGGTTTCGTGTTCAAATGTGATCTTGCATGCTTGAAGAATAGATGAAACCAATAAGAACATTACATTTGTTTGTAAGCATTTTCCTCACTAAAATATTTTAAATGATCTTGTTCATTATGTGTTTTGTGTCCTTCAAAATGGTGTATCTGGAATAAATGTTTACTGTATTATCTGATTTAAGATGATAAAAATCAAGCTAGCCTAAGATTAGATTAGGATTCTGATCTGGTTAGGCCCAGTTAAAATCAGTCCACCACAGGATTGTAATCTTGACTAGCCCAGATTAAAATTTTGATCTGGGCCGACCCAGTTTAAAATCAGTCCACCACAGGATTGTAAACTTAACCAGCCCAGATCAAAATTCTAATCTGGGCCAGCCCAGTTTAAAATCAGTCCAGACCAGATTTAAATCCTGAAGTCTTCACCACAGAATTTTAATCTGGACCGTCCCAGACCAAAATTTTAATCTGGGCTGGCCCAGTTTAAAACTGGTCTGGCCCAGATTAGAATTTTGATCTGGGCCGGTCCAAATCAAAATTTTGATCTTGGCTGGCCCAGTTTTAAATTGGGCCAGATTCTAATCTGAGCCTCGACATCTATATGAAATTCAGGCACCATGTTTGCCATTATCTATAGACAGTATCACAATCAAAGAACAGACGGTTGACATTCTGAATTCTCTAGGCAGCACAGTGTACACTTTTGAAAACTTTAATTCAACAAATTTTTACCTTTCCCTTAGGATATAAAATTGTTTAATATTTCACTGTGGAACTCACAAAACTTTTCTTTACATGGACTAATAGGATTTAAAATCCTTCATCTGACAAAATGTCTAATCTTAAGTAATATTTCAGTAGGAATATGAACCAACAAGTGTTTACCTTTATATGGGTAACCGTATCCTGTGATGTAGCGGAGTCCAAGCCAAAAGAAGTATAAGCTCATCGAGCAGCTACAGGTTGCTGTGGTCAAGACCTCAGCCCTGTGCGCTCCTTAAGCACGTTCTCTGAGCCAACAGTCGCAGTGCCACGCCAAGCCAAGCAAGGAGCCATAGGGGGCGCCCTCTTCTCTCCAGGGTTGAAGTCCTTGTTAGAAAGCTACAGCACCCACAGCCACAAAGCCCGAAGCAACCCGCATTCCCTCTACCGATCCCAGCAGCGGAGACCCAGCCATGCCATTCGAGAGCCGAACTCGATCATTGTGAACGACTTTACTTTGAGACGCAAAGCCCTTTTACTTGCGTTTTCGGTCATTTGGACCGTTTAACCAGTTTCCCAGTTATGCAAGTTAACAAGTTTTTTCTTCATCGGCATGTAGCGGAGTCCATGCCATCCTAGTCTCAGCGCAAATCAGAGTCAAGAATTCTCTAGTCAGAGTCCAAGGCCAAGCTGTTTATATCAAGCTTAGTATATCCAGACCTTTGTTTGTAATATTCTTTTGTAGTATATTTTTGGTGGAGGTAACCACCTTTATTTTTTAATGCTTGTTTAACTTTGTACTTTGTACATCTGCAGACTTCCATTTTGGTTTTGGACTACATGACAGGGGCTAATACTCGATTATCCTGGTGTCAACCATGTTCTTTGTGCTACTCCTGCAGGTCCTTGGTGTATGTCACCATTGCTGGGTCATAAGAACGAGGAAACCCAAAAGATGCACTTGTGTGTGAGTGAAACAAAACTGTTGGGCACAGTCTCCCCATTAAGCCTTCAGAGCACTCAACCTGGGTGGGGGCCAACTGTACATTGGCATTTCTCACCGCCTCAGCTGAGTTCATCCATGATCTCCCGGCTTTGAGTCCTGTGCTCTACCCCTGAGCCACATAAGCCAGTTTCTTTTAGTAGTTTGCACATACATATAAGTATGTGACAGAGCTTTTTGTCAATCGGACTCAAGATGAACTCGGCCTAATATTTTGTATCCTTACAAGTGAGTCATAGTCCCTAAAAATACAGACTTAAGTCCTATAATATGTTATAGAGAAGGAGGGCTACATCTTTTTATTTGTCAGTTGTTTAGGCATCAGTTATTGTAAAGCTGCTACTGTTTTCTTTCACATTTACATGAACACAGAGTATTTATATCAGTGCCTCAACACGTTTCTGATTGCATAAATATTTGTTGTCATGAATTTATTTGATTGTTACTATAATTTTTAGCTCAGCTGACTATAAGACATCTGAACTATAGTCATGGTTCATCGTCCGGACATCCTTTAACAGGGCACAATATGAAACTGTTGGACATACAAATCCAAAATTTGGCATACAGCTAGATGTCCCCAAAATATTCTACACCAAAAAATAGGTCACTAGGTCTTCCTTTGACTCAGAGATATTAAGGAAAAATCTCAATTTCCCCATTAAAAACCCATTGTTAAACTGCAAGGCTGCCTAATATCAAAACCTCTGCTATGTTTTAATCATATTTAAAACACAAATCTCTCTATATATTTCCTATGTACATACCAGAAATTAGGTCATTATTGTGTAATTTCTTTAAGTTATGGGACTGAACATAATGCGCTTTGTAAAATATCAGGAAATGCATTTACTCACTTCACATGAGAATTGTTTATGCTAGAGACTTTTTTTTTCAGGGATATAACTTTATTCAGTCAAGATTAAATTATATACCCAAAATTAGATCTGAATTTTGTCATATTTTAAAGTTATTAGCATAAATGTAAAATCAGTACACCTTAAAATTTGCACAAATTTGACCATATTTTATTTTTAAACAAAAATTTTCCAGGATATGAAACTTTATATACAAATGTGATAAAATATTATTATCTAATGTAGGTGCTCATTGACATGTTCAAATTTAATAAGATATAAATACTTTGTAGCGTTTGATTCATATCTCTAAAAGTTGGCTGGTGTTTGTTATAAATAACACTGTTATTGTTAAACTTAGTTAATGAGGTATATTGGTCCAACTTTTGTGGGATTAATTTTCAACTCATATGGCCATATATATAACTATTGGAAATTTAATTACATTAACACATTTTTAGCTCAGCTGACTATAAGTCATCTGAGCTATAGCTGTGGTCAATTGTCTGTCGTCCGTCCGTCGAGCTGTCCATCTGTCTGATTGGCACGTTTAGAAACTGTTAGACCTACAAATCCAAAATTTGGCAAAATCTGTTAGATGTCCCCAAAATCTTCTACCAAACAAAAAAAATGGGTCACTGTGACACCATTCCTTTGAGAAATTAGGGAAAAACCTCAATTTTCCATTAAAACCTATTATCACCCTCCAGGACTGCCTAATTTCAAAACCACTCATGAATCTGTTTTTCTTCATATTTACCAAAAACATTCCCCTATATAGTTTTTATGTACATGTCAGAATTTAATTCAGTATTACTTAGTTTTTAAAAGTTATGGGGCCAAATATAATGTACTTTGGAAAAATTCAGAAATGATATTTACTCACTTTAACTTGAAGTGTTGAAGCTAGAGACTTTTTTTCAGGTATATAAATTTATTTAATCAAGATCCAGTTGTATACCCAAAATTAGACCTGAAATTTATTAGCATTAATATAAAATCAGTACCTTAAATTTTCCCCAACTTTGACCATGGCACGTTTTTTCCTGTAAGTACATTTGATTTAATTTTCAGAGCAGGTATACATAAGTAATTAATCTGGTAAATTCTGAAATTTGAAAATAAAAGCTATTAAACTAGGCTAGTTATTAAAGTACTTGCTTTCATTTGTATCACCAGGCTACCCACTTCCGGTCACTACAGCCCTGCTTTGGTAACCTCATTAGTGATGTAACACTTGTCCTGAACCACTTCCTTTTTCCATCTGTCTGCCTGTTTTTAAAGGGTTAATAATTAAGAATAATTTTTTATTGCAACTGCATAAAATTGATTAAATAAAGAAAATATACAAAGGTACAGAGGTGTTGAAACTCTAATCTGTATCAATCTGTCCCCCCCCCCCCCCCCCATTTGCACCCACTATCAAGTCTTTCCACCTGTTGACTGGGAACTTTATTGCAACTGTTCACATTTAAAAAATTGAAAAAAACTTTGTTTAATAAAAAAAATAGGATCTAACTGAACAAATGTGTAAACTGCTTAATTGTCAACAGCTTATCCAAAAGACATCTAATGAGCATGGTAGTATTATAAATCTCATATTCACAAACTGCCTACATGCTTCAGCTTGAACATTAGGAAACATCACAGATCACAAAATATTATTTGCAACAATATCTTCAATCATATCAACCATCCATGGCTTATATTACCTGTTCCTCTCAGACTTTATCTCAATTTGATATTATTTTAGATTTTTTAAGGTCAACTTCAGCTGAGCATAGTGACCCATGGGTCCCTTGTTTGTTTATGAAATGTATACTTTCATATAACATTTAGGCCCATTTTTTCCTTATTGCATCATTGAATGGTTTCAGGCCATGAGTTTAATTTATAACACTGTGCAAATGCAAATTATACCTAACTGGCTTGTTTCAACATGCTTATTAAATTTTGTTTATGCTCATTTGAATTTTTGTACTGTATTTTATTTAAGGTAATGAAATAATGTTTATAATGATTCTTTGGCTCTTATCCATTATTCTATCATTTACAGGGTTTCATTTTAGCAGGGCCATTTCCTCTTAGCTTATCAAATGCATATATATATATATGTATATATATATATATATATATATATATATATATATATATATATATATATGAAAAACCAAAAGAAATTAATATATTTTGCATTTGCTAAAATTTTTCAAAATTCAGCTGAACGACATGACCCATGGGTCCCTTGTTTATCAGAGTTATAACTGAATTCTTATGTCTTCAGTTTTAGGTGCTGTAGAAGGAGGCAGTTTTGTGAGTTGGTAGTATTACACACTTGTGTCCCACATCTGAGGACATGGAGGGTGCGCACCAAACATCCGCTGTCCAGCAGGCTGTGTTGTCATCTGTCCAGGAGGCAAGAGCTGATGGACAGCATATATATGTTATACAGGGTGGGCTGAGTGGCTCTGAGGAAGTCACGGTCCACCTTCCCAGTACAGCTACCTTGCAGGATGCACCAGGGATTGTCCAGGATCCACTCAGTATAGCTGTAGATAGTGCAGAGATCAAAACACCCACCACCTTCACACTGCCAGCAAGCGAACTCAGTCAGAGCGTGGCCAGTATCATTGAAGTCATGACGATGGGTGAATGTGGGGTGGGAGACCAAGTGCTAGTCGAGTCATCTCCTTATGTAGTGACATATGCTGGAGAGGAACAAATACATACAGCCCCCAGCATAGCACCGCCAGCACCACACACAGCCCCCAGCATTGCACCGCCAGCACCACACACAGCCCCCAGCATTGCACCGCCAGCACCACATCTACAGACACCCACTCAGAGTACAGGTGTACAGTACCAGGTACAGCCCACACCCCTGGCCAAAACAAAGAAAATGCCACAGACTGGACGACCAAAGAACACCAGGAGAAAGTCTGTCAACAAGCACCCAACTGACAGTAAGTTCAGAAAGTCTGTCAACAAGCACCCAACTGACAGTAAGTTCAGAAAGTCTGTCAACAAGCACCCAACTGACAGTAAGTTCAGTAAGTCTGTCAACAAGCACCCAACTGACAGTAAGTTCAGAAAGTCTGTCAACAAGCACCCAACTGACAGTAAGTTCAGTAAGTTCCTAAAGGTGAATTGTGACATTTTTAGCAAACCTGTGAGCTTATGCGATGGTATGGCGTCGTCCGGCGTCCGTCATCCAACGGCCGTCGTCCGTCGTCTGTATGTTAACCCATACTATCTTGAAAACAGCAAGAGGTAGCATCATGAAATTTTATGCAAAAAATTAGTCATCTAAAAAACTATAATATCAGATCTTGCTTATTTTTTGGCTAACTGCATTTTCTTAGATTTTATAGGGAAAAAGCTAAAAAAGCTTTAAAAATCTTCTTCTCTGAAACTGTTCAGTCAAATTTTGCTTATTTTTTGGCTAACTGCATTTTCTTAGATTTTATAGGGAAAAAGCTAAAAAAGCTTTAAAAATCTTCTTCTCCGAAACTGTTCAGCCAAATTGTCCAAAATTTCACAGAAATGATTCCTGGAATAATCTTTCTCAAGTTTGTTTGAATGGTTTAAGTTCGGTGATTTTTGGCCGAGTTACAGGAAGTTGAACTTAGTCATCTGTCCATAAAAGCATACTAAAATTACAATCTCAGAAACTATCATCTATCATCACCAAATTTAATGCCAATGTTGTTCACATGAGACATATCTGAAATTGAGGTATTGGTGAGGCCACCTGCATCGTTTTTTTTGTACGGGGGTCATCAGTGCCCATATCATACTGATGGCTACAAAAAACTTCTTCTCTGAAACCATATGGCCAAATAGTTTAATATCGCACAGAAATGATCCTAGGGTAGTGCTTTCTGAAGTTTGTTCAAATGGTCTCAGTTCAGTGACTTTTGGCTGAGTTATGGGAAGCTGAATTTAGTCATATGCTGTAACAGCCCATTTTAGCTCAGTGGCTACAAAGATCTTCTCCTCAAAAACCACAGGGCCAAATTCTTAAATCTCACACATTAATTATCCTTAGATGTTGATAATTCAAGTTTGTTCAAATGGTTTTGGTTCAGTGATTTTTGGCTGAGTTATGGGAAGCTTAACTTAGCCATTTTGCTGTATTTTCCCATATGAGTTATAAACCTGTAAAAAATTTTTGACTGACCCTACTGAGGCCAATTTGTTTAATATTTTACAAGAATAATCCCCTGAATAATTCTTATAATAATTGTCTTTTATGGTTCCAAAGAATGAATTTTGGCTGAATTATAAAGATTCAATTGAGTCATTTTACCATATATGTTAGCTGTGTGAAGCAGATACATCTAGACTGGCACCAGTTTATCAGCATTTATTACATCATGCCTCTAGACATTTAGATTTCAGGTTATCTATGGTTAATATTGACAAGAATGTTTTTTAAAAGCTTGTAAAAAATGTAGATTTATGATTTTTAGATATTCCTCATGCCAGGCAATGTTTACAATCACAGGTATACAGCTCTCTGTGGGTATATAAAGACGCTGTACATGGATTATAAATAATTTGTATCCATAGTCAAATTAATTCAAGATTTTTGCCATCATCTGTATTACAATTTTGCATTCAATATGCATCTGTATTAACTTTTAGTGAACCTGTGAGCTAATGCGATGGTATGGCGGCGTTTGTCTTCTGTACTTTAACCCATACTATTTTGAAAATGATTGGAGCTAGCATCATGAAATTAAATGCAAAAAATTAGCCATCTGAAAATTTTCTTTAATTTTATAGAAAAAAAGCTAAACACACCTGAAAAAATCTTCTCCTCTGAAACACTCAAGCCAAATTGTTCAATATTTCACAGACATAAATTTTTATACCATCTCCCTCAATTTTGTTCCAATGGTTCAAGTTTGGTGAATTTTGGCCGAGTTACAGGAAGTTGAACTTAGTCATCTGTCCAAAAAAGCATACTAAAATGACAGTCTCAGAAACGGCCAGAGCTATCATCACAAAATTTTTTGCCAGTGTTGGTCACATGAGTCATATATGAAATTCAGGTATTGGTGGGGCCACCTGAATTGACCTTTTTTTGTACGGGGGTCATTGGTCATCTGTACATTAATCCATAATTTCTCAGGTATAGCAGGAGCTACCATTCCCGGATTTTATGCAATAATCTGTCACATATCAAATTTTGTGGGATTCAGCTTATTTTTTTGCTATCTGCATTTACTTAGATTTTATAGGGAAAAAGCTGAAAACTTTTAAAAGTCTTCTTGTAGACGGTCCAGCCAAATTGTTCAATATTTTACATAAATGATCCCAGAGGCAAGCCCTTTCAAGTTTGTTCAAATGGTTTGCATTTGATGAATTTTAGTGGAGTTACACAAATTTGAACAGTCATTTGGCCAAGTAATCATACTGACATAGTACTCTCAGAAATGACAGAAGCTAGCATTACCAGGTATTGTGCAAATGTTGGTCACATGACTCATATTTGAAGTTGCAGATTTTGTGGTGCCACTTACATTGACCTGTTTTTTATGGGCAAAAAACCTCATAATTTTAGCCTCTTTCAGCTTAATGATGAAACTGTCAAGTTGAATTGTTTAATATTTCAAAAGAATTATCCTAGGACATGGTTCTTTCAATCATATCAGAATATACTGAGTTTGTTGATTTTTGGTTGAGTTGTGAAAAGCTTAAGTTGGTCTTATGGCCATTATTATGTCTTTTTCAAACTGAGGACTGCAATAGTGTTCTTCTACAAGATTATTATTTCAATTATATCTTCTGTAACATTGCACAAAAATTATTCTTAGGTGGCCTTTGTTCAAGTTTACTAGAATGATTTTTGGCAGAACTATTGGACCTTAAACAATGAAAGTATTGCATCTTTTATTATTCTAGATATTTTGATAAAAAGTTCATGAATATGTCGGCTTGAAAAAAAAATTTTAGCCAAAGTCTTTCAGAATGTGTAAACAGATATACCAACAGGCCAAGATTGAATCCGTATCTTTAAATAGGTTGAGAAACTGCCAACTGTTTCAGATTTGGGAACAGATCAAGAGTTCATTCAGTGCAGCCAGATATAGTTCAAGAGTTCAGTCAGTGCAGCCAAGCACATGGCATGTGATCACCTCATGGGTGACATGTGAACACCTCATGGGCACCATGTGATCACTTCATGGGTGTCATGCTCCTCAGGGCAGGGCCCCTGCATGAGCTTATGCAATGGTGTGGCTACTATTTCAGATTTGGCAACAGGCTAGAGGTCAGTCTGGATCTATTTATAGCTTTGTCAGACTGCCAACTGTATCAGATTAGGCAACAGGTCAAGAGTTTACTCAGTGCAGCCAGGTATGGGTCAGGAGTTTACTCAGTGCATTAGCTGCATTCTATTTATAGCTTTGGCAGACTGCCAACTGTGTCAGATTATGCAACAGGTCAAGAGTTCACTCAGTGCAGCCAGGTACAGGTCAAAAGTTCACTCAGTCTAGCCAGGTGCAGGTCATGAGTTCACTCAGTGCAGTAGCCTGAGCAAGCAATTTGTTACAGTTCACTCGGGGCAACAGCCTTTCTCACCTAAGCCTGGTCAGCCCCATGCATCAGACTCAAGGTAAGTTTGATATATTGGCCTAATATTTTGACCTGTCTATGTGTCTTTGATGGCTTTCTCCCTCACAAGACAGGTGTCACTACCTACCATGACTTTTGCACAGTGTGTGTCCCTGCATTTTTCTCAGGAGGGGTTTGATATATCAGTCTGAAATTGGGCATATGTATATATCTCTGATAGCTTCGTTGTATACAAGACTGGTGATGCCAGCTACAATCTTTTTAGTGTTGTGTGCACCCATGCCAGAATTTCAGCAGTGATGTTTGTGTAATTGATTCTTATTCAAAATGTTTAGTACTTGCATTGTTCATATACATGAAAAGTAATGGTCCAGCATTGAAGCATTAAACATTGTGTATTTCCCAATGCACAGGTTCACATTAGGCCTGTATGCCTTGTTTTTTTATTCCCTCACTGGATTCAGCATGAAAAGATATCACGGTAAGCCAAATGATAGTTTATTATAATGGCATTAACAATTGGTAGTAAAAGAAATTAGCCTGAAGAATATGAGCTATGCTGTGACAATTAGGGGTTTGACGTCAGGTGATGAAACACGTGTCCATGTCAGTGTCGCGTCTGTTATTTTACTTCTCGCTCAGCTGTGCCTATTCTTTCTTCTAACATCTGCTCCTGTTTTATCATCAAATTACTGTTTTGTTTGTACAAAATATACATTATTGTGAAGAATAATAGCGATATAAACAGTAATTTAAATAAAATTTCTTTTATGTATTTGATAAACAACAGAAACAATAGTTTGATGGAGAGAACAAATATATATAGGCTTTGGATTACGTGCAAATGCATATATTCCCAGCCTATAAAAACTACTGATTATTATAAAAATAGAAAAAAAATTAATTATTAAACACACATAAGGGCACTTTCACACTAAAGGTTGGATATGAAAAATTGTTAAACAATGGTTCACAGGTAAGTTTTGTGGCTGAAAATATGATACATTTTATCATATTTGTAAAGGCCACACCAGCCTCTATAAACACAGAAAATGTTATAAGTCTAAGCCAATTTTTTAAGAAGTTCTGGCCATTTAAGTGTAATTTTCACCAAATTTTGGAGTCTCACTCACAAACATGGGAGAATTTAATGTAAATATGACTGAAATTTGTTTACCAGAACAGAAATATTCTAATCACAGCACATGCTGTAACATGTAAACTACAAGTGCTAAAAGTTTCATGACTTTCATAGTGGTGGTTTTAATTATCCAATCAATATCCTTCAGTATAATAATTGGTTAAAGAATTTTGCTGGGACCTGTCCTCTCCAGTACATTGCATCCTCACAAGAAATGTAATTCTCGTGTTGCAAAACAAAATCCTGCTTTAAACAGCCAGTATTATATCTAATCATGTTTTGGTAACTATGGGCTGGGTATGCGTGTTCTGACCTGGATGATTTGGCACTTGTTTTACCTGGTATATGCCTGTTAAAAAAATTGTCCTCTCCAGTACATACAGATAAAATTCACTTTAATGTAGAAAATGAAAGCCTATTTTAGTTTATATGTAACAGGTAGCTAGGAAGATAAATTTCCTGGTGTTTGCATTGCAACCCATCTGAAATTTTGTGGCCAGTTTAGCAATGAGAGTATCTGATAAAATGTCCTCTCCAGTACAATTATTTTTAACATGAGGCAGGCTAGAGGAATACTTCTCCAAGTAAGCTTAATATTTACTTAAAGTTTGTCCTAGTGATAAATATAAATAGACTGACTGGTTTAGGGAAATATTTTGTCTCATTATATAAATTAATTAGCATGTAACTCCATTCATTGTCAGTGCTCATGTTTAGATTGATGAATCTTCATTGATGAATTCATGATAAAGCCTTTCTTGTACATGTTCCTTCTTTGTACAGAAGTGAGAGCAGACAAAAAGCATACCTGCAATAATTGCATGTAAATTGTGACAGTAGCAGACTTTAATTTTGTGTTACTTAAATGTACTGGAGAGGACATTTTTTTAACGCGGGATAAAAGTGTCAAAAGTACAACCCTACAGTCTTTCAGATTTGCACAGAAGTTCTTTAAGCTTTCAATCACTTTTGATACCTAACCTGCTTACTTTTAATTTTAATAAATACCATGTAGTTTACTACAAAGACCCCTTCATCTATTACTTTGGTAATTATAAGAAATGTGTTATTGTATATGTTTTTAACCAGAACCACATACATGTTAAGATTCTTTACCAAATTAGACCGGTAGAAATAGTCAATCAGCCCAAATTTTCATTTTTACCAAAATCTAACATTTCATTATCTGGATCATTTACTCTCTTCATGTCTCATATTTTATGTAACTTTGCCATATTAATGATTGCTGATGAATCAGCCCAAATTATTTTAGCCAAAGATAATTTATATGAAAATACCAGTGCTTTCTGTTCCCTTGCCATCACACCAGCCATGAATACATTACTTCATGAGAGAAACCAATCAAATTTGCCAATACTTTTGCCTCAAGAGAAAGTCAACAACTTGTGAAACCAAATGGTTTGGTAAAACAACTTTTGAAACTATGGTCTCCCTATTTGCTGGTACACATTTTATATGACACAGTTATCAGTGTTGGGCCAGGGGTGGTGAGGGTGGAGGCATCATGTGAACTTGGTCTTTGACGATGTGCTTTTCTTTTCCCATCCATTTTACCAAGTCTCACAGCAAAGTCTATGAAAACAATATCAACATTGTCTTCTTGTAAAAGCTTAATTTTCTGGTTCCAATTAATCTAAGTCTCAGAAAAGTTGTATTTTTATGTTTAAAATTCAAATTAAATGGTAATATCCTCACAAGTGAAAAGCCAAAAGCAACTGAAATGTCCATTTCCACAACTGTTGTGTCACAATGTAGAGTACAAAATGTAGCAGACAAAAAGCATACCTGCAATAATTGCATGTAAATTGTGACAGTAGCAGACTTTAATTTTGTGTTACTTAAATGTACTGGAGAGGACATTTTTTTAACGCGGGATAAAAGTGTCAAAAGTACAACCCTACAGTCTTTCAGATTTGCACAGAAGTTCTTTAAGCTTTCAATCACTTTTGATACCTAACCTGCTTACTTTTAATTTTAATAAATACCATGTAGTTTACTACAAAGACCCCTTCATCTATTACTTTGGTAATTATAAGAAATGTGTTATTGTATATGTTTTTAACCAGAACCACATACATGTTAAGATTCCTTACCAAATTAGACCGGTAGAAATAGTCAATCAGCCCAAATTTTCATTTTTACCAAAATCTAACATTTCATTATCTGGATCATTTACTCTCTTCATGTCTCATATTTTATGTAACTTTGCCATATTAATGATTGCTTATGAATCAGCCCAAATTATTTTAGCCAAAGATAATTTATATGAAAATACCAGTGCTTTCTGTTCCCTTGCCATCACACCAGCCATGAATACATTACTTCATGAGAGAAACCAATCAAATTTGCCAATACTTTTGCCTCAAGAGAAAGTCAACAACTTGTGAAACCAAATGGTTTGGTAAAACAACTTTTGAAACTATGGTCTCCCTATTTGCTGGTACACATTTTATATGACACAGTTATCAGTGTTGGGCCAGGGGTGGTGAGGGTGGAGGCATCATGTGAACTTGGTCTTTGACGATGTGCTTTTCTTTTCCCATCCATTTTACCAAGTCTCACAGCAAAGTCTATGAAAACAATATCAACATTGTCTTCTTGTAAAAGCTTAATTTTCTGGTTCCAATTAATCTAAGTCTCAGAAAAGTTGTATTTTTATGTTTAAAATTCAAATTCAACGGTAATATCCTCACAAGTAAAAAGCCAAAAGCAACTGAAATGTCCATTTCCACAACTGTTGTGTCACAATGTAGAGTACAACTAGCAGGACCCATATCTGTAGTTATCATATAATACAAAAATGTATGTCCCAAATTTTGAATAAATTAATGTATATATATATATATATATATATATATATATATATATATATATATATATATATGGATATTTTCCCCAGGTCTACAATAAACATTTTGTTAATATTACATTCAGGTGAGCTATGTTGTCTATGAACCAATTGTTTAATGTATGCTGTTAAATAAGTTGAGAGATGTGAATATTTAAAGTATAATGTGTTTGAAATAAAACCTGAGTGCATAAAAACACATTATATTTGCATTATGGATTGTGAACAAAACTGCTTCTGAACAAAATTCTGTGAAATATTCATTTTCAAGATGACCGTTTCTCCAAATTTTTGTTCAAAATATGTTATCTGGAGTATCATTTATTTCAACAAAACAAAACGTACAAGCCATCCAATATTTATTATCTCGCTTTATGTCTCATTTAATATCATGGAGTTATAATTGACTTACATTATACTTAATAACTGAAACGTGGGTATGTCTATTTTGTGCTCCTTTAACCATAAGGTCCAAATAGTTGCAGATAAACTTGCCTCTGGAAAATGAGGTGGACACTGGTTCATTTTATGTTCAAGAGGTCCATGAACAATACAAGAGAGAGAGGGAACAAAAACATTCCTATGAATTCTTCCACAGTGCATGTTAAAATAATGTCCTCTCCAGTACAAATGTCGGTAAAAACTGTTATCATAAAAATCAAGTGACCACAGACTAAGGCATCAACATATTTCCTGATTTATTGAACTCTGTACAGCTGAACAACTTCTCTCACCATTTCTGTTACTGATTGAGCAGAGCAGAGTCAGAATAAAGACTGAGAGCATACTTCCTTTAATCAAAATTAAAATGCATTGTTAAATTTATTATAAAAATATGAAAATTTCATAAAAAAAACAAATGTGATTGCAGATTTTTTTACCATGCACTTAGGGCATGATCAAACACATAAGATAAAGACATTAGGACAGACCAATGAGCAAAAATTTAAATTATGTAGAGCTGTGAAGAGAAAAAGATTATTGTAAAAACATGGGATGTTTGAATTACTGAATTCAAGGTAACTTTTATTAGTTCACAGGTAAAATGGTATACTAAACAGTTTCCTTTAGCTAAGATATATACCTTTCGAGGGGTTAACTTAATTTTGCTCTGTTAGGTATTCAGTTTTTACTCCCCAGTGAGACTAATCACTCAACCTTTTGTGTAAAAGTGCCCATAACCTCAGCAGTCATAATTTGCGTACCGGGCCCAATTAATGAAGTGAGTATAAACAGATGCTGAATGGCTTTCAAAATTGGGTTGTGTCATAGTTCTAACTTTTCTGGTCTCCATTTTTCAGATTGTGTATATACTTGAAATCAAACAATATATACACAAAAATGTAAGGTTTACATGTCACATACCTTTAATCGTAAAAACATCAATTTTTAGGAATTTAACCAGCCGGGCTACATTAAGCAGAAGCCCCTTGCTTTTGTCCAATTCGACTATGGCTAGGAACAAACCCTTTTGACTGTAAAAAATGGTCTTTTAATTTTGGCTGTTGATCTTAATTAAAATAATCTTCCATCTTGAGTTATTGCAGATTTCTTTGAAATATGTTACAGTAGGCCTATTATACAAGTTTGCATGCACCTTCTAGATCGGCTTATGATATAGGCCTGTGTCAAAAACTCACACATATGATCCAGATTCATTTAAGAGAAAAGACTGTGTTGTGACAAACACACAAAATTATTCTGAATCAACAATTAATACATGGCATAGCATGTCAGACTCATGGTTTTTGCTTCCTGTCAGTTTCAAACAGCAATGGATATGGATCTATATGCGTATCCATTTGTAAAACCAGAGTGTCCATAATTATTAACAGTACATCCAGCTTAGCCTGATGGTTGCATATAATCCAGTGGTACACTCCAGTGTTCTCTGTATACGAATCTGACAGAGTTATAAGTCCTCTGTCTGGGCTACACAAACGGTCTAGTCGGTCTAACCCTGCCCCAACAACCATACCAACTTCCTAATATATGGTTGGCACTACTTCAACAAATTCACCCACTCTAGGGTAACAGTGGGCAGCTACATTAGTTCCCATAAAACAGCTGTAAGGAGCCTCTGGATTCAACTAAAACACAACCTCATTCCCTCCCCATCGGAACAAGATCAAGACAAATTTAGCATGTCATCGTGGAATTCAAGCGCTTCATGACATGTGACCTTTAAACAGTGTAACTTATTATTATTAACTAAAGAATGAAAATTGCACTCTGTGGCTTCTTTCTAGAAGCTTTTTCCTATCGTGTCAATGTAAACACAGCAGTTTCAAGGTGACCTTGATTTATATATATTTCCTGTATTACATTATAATATAATGTACATTATAATATAATGTGTCATCTAGCAGTAACTATAAGCTTTATAAAGTAACTTGATTATCTAAATCTCATTCTAGATCCTCAGTGATGAACATGAATGTACTAATCACTCCCTGTCTATAGCTAGTACATCACATGTACACCGATGGTTACTCCTTTGTGAGTCTGTTTATGCCAGTATACATCAAAATTCATATGACATTATATTAGTGATGTTTATGAAATGAACACATTAGACATAATACATTGTTCTTTTGTTTTATTTAAACATAATTTCATATTGGCATTTGTGTCAGTCTGTACCAAAAATAATTAAATATATCTTTGTTTGATGTGATATTACGTAAGCTATATATCAAATATGCATAATATGCATTGCAATATGAACAAGGTGTGATATAGACATATGGTCCAGTCTTTTTTCATACGCCTGTCATGAGACAGGAGTATTATGGTATATTCATTGTCCATCTGTCAGCCTGTTAACTTTTAGTGTCGCTGCGATAACTTACCAGAGCTTTGATGGATTTTCGCAAAACTCACCATAAGTACTTCCCAGCAGATTATCTCGCCCAAGTTTGATTATGGGCAAGGTCCACGCATAATCAGGTCATGGATCACTCGGCTACTTTGTGGTGTCACCATGATAACTTATGAAGGATTTTGATAAAACTCTTCAGAAATGTTAAACAATAAAATATCTTGCCTTAGTTCGAATTCCAGCGAAATCCATGCATATAAAATAAGATCAGAGGTCACCGCACTTTGAGGGTACCTTGGTGACTTACCAAATATCCTATGCATTTTCATGAAACTCATTATACATATTAACCAATAGAGTTTCTCACCTGATTTACATTCTCATAAAAATTCATGCATATTTAATGAGGTCAGAGGTCACTGCACTTTGGAGGTACCTTGGTGACCTACAAAAATCTTACTGATTTACATGAAACTCATTATACATGTAGCCGGACACACAAAAGCGTTCCTACTGGCCTTGCTAGTGAAGCTTGCTTTATTAGCGAAGCGGTAGAACGTCTGACTTGTGTGTCACAGGTTACAGGTTCGAACCCACATTCGGGCCTGGTTACTATTTTCACCCGTTACAAATGGTGGCAGCGGTGGGATCCGGGAAGTTGGTGTCGTGGCATGATGCCCCACCCAGTTCACGTGTGTGACCCCCGGGATAGATCCCACGTTCTGGGGACAGAACGTCCTCGGAGAGGGGGTGAATGTAACCGGACACACAAAAGCGTTCCTACTGGCCTTGCTAGTGAAGCTTGCTTTATTGGCGAAGCGGTAGAACGTCTGACTTGTGTGTCACAGGTTACGGGTTCGAATCCACATTCAGACTGGTTTCCATTTTCACCCGTTACATACATATTAACCAATAGACTTTCTCACCTGATTTACATTCTCATCAAAATTCACTCATATTTATTGAAGTCAGAGATAATCACACTTTGGACGTACTGTGGTGACTTACAAAAATCCTATGGATTTACATGAAACTCATTATACATATTAACCGATAGTTTCTCATTTCAGTTACTTTCTCATTAAAATACACACATTTTTAATGAGGTTAGAGGTCACCAGATACACGACGAATGTATAATGCATTTTTGCGGTGCTCTTGTTTTAAATTATATGGACCAGTGGTTCAGCAAAATATATGATATTCATATAGATTATGCTCAGTCATGCAAACTGTACAGTTTTGAACAGTTTTCATAATTTATCTATTCAGTTGAAGAATTAACCTATATAAGCCACATTACTTTGTTTCACTCAGAAAAGACTTATCTGCAAGCATTGACAGATTCTGTCTGCTGTAGTTTCATGCACAGTTCAAAATATTACAACTTGTACTTGGTATTTAAAAATAAAAACTAAGATTATGCCTGTAATGGGCTAAAAATATACTTTTTTTTTCATTGTGGAAAACTTTGATGCCTTTCCTTTTCCACTCAGCACCTCATCCGTGCATTTGTCGAGAATGAATCTGAGTGGTGTTTGATACACTGAAATCACAAAACTGAAAAATATGCAGGTCATGTGCAAAAGTCAAAAGCTTGGTGGCTGATGCTGCCCACCTTGATAAACAAAACATTTTATATTTCAAGCTTTTTTTATCCAAAATATGTTTATATGGATATTGCACAGTGGTAAATAAAGCCATCTCTCAGTGATATGTGTGATTCACCAGGTATCTAAAAATATTTTCACAGTTCACCTTTAAAACAAGCTATTCAACTGCCTTATTTGTAGAATGTATGTGATATCTGGCTGACTTTGCTTACATACCATCAAGTTTGTATCCTGCAAATTTGTTTAAAACTTTTGCATGTAATATCATGCACAATGGAGGAACAAAATGACCATTACATTTCATACATCAGCTCAGCTGTCAAAGGTATTTGCGCAAGGTGACTGACATAATCAGAGTACCTACATCCAATATCATACTTTTTTTCATCTTTCAAATAAATACTGTTTTACATATCTTCATATGAACATTTTATATGTTCAACTACCTTGTTTGACTGATCAGTTAGACGTTTTCCTACAGGGAAGATTAGTGTAGCCTTTCCCTATTTTGTGGGAACAATCAAAGTGATGGTAGTCGGAGAAGGTGTTTGCGACTAAGCACTTGGAAACATATGAGGAATGCGGGATCCTAACAATCCGAATCCTATGTGAGAGTCTGATTTGTACTATTGTTCCAGATCTGGGGTTAAACAAACAAATCTGTTAAGTGCACAAAGGTTATGTTTAAACTTTTAACAAAATTGCTGCTCCTGTTACTTAGAATCTGTTTTGGACTTTATGTGGTAATTGAGCTTTCATTGTCCTCCGCTGTCACCATGGCACCATCCAAGGGGTTCATAGAAATGGTGAGCCTCCGTACATCTGTCCAGCTAAGCATCTATCTGTCCGTCTGCCCATCACACATTTGTTAACAAAATTACTCAAAAAGAAATTGAGGTACAGTCACCAAACCTGCAACATTGATGCACCTTATAAAGGGCTAGGTCAAGTTCGAACATGGATGACCTTGACACAATTTTTAAGGTCACAGCAGCGATAATGCTAAAATGATGTTAATTCAACTCGAAAAGAATTTCAGGTACAGTCACCAAACTTGCAGCATTGATGTACCTTATCAAGTGCTTGGTCAAGGTTTGCATATGGATGACCATCATGCAGTTTTCAAGGTCACAGAGGTAATCTTTGTGTGACATTGACCTTTCTCAAATTTCATTCATATATTCACAACTGTTTTTCTAAGTATTCCAGCATCAGGCGGGGGACATACAAGATCTGTTCCACAGATCAACTCTTCCCTTGTTTCATTTGCTCTTGTTTTTTTTTTTAATTTTATATTGTAAAAGAAGGCAACTAACTGGGCAATGAGTGTTATACATGTAGACCTTTAAATGAACAAAGATAAGGGTTCTTTATTTAAAGGAATGAGCTGGACTTTCATTTTAGACTTATTATTAGGCTTGGCTGTGAAGTAAATGCAAACACTCTATATTACACAGTACATTTACAATGTTGACTGTATACAAGATACATGCTCCATTCTGATGTAGTTTATCCTGTGTCTCTCAGATAAGAATGAGGAAAGGAAGGCCGTGCTGCTGGAGGACCAGGAGGTGTTACAGCAGGTGGTGGGGCTGATCATGAAGCTCCAGGTTGTGGAGCACCAGGTGAGGACTGGGTTTATTTGGGTTTTTGTGGTGTAGATGAAGCTCAAGGTGGTGGAGCACCATATGAGGACTGGGTTTATTTGGGTTTTTGTGGTGTAGATGAAGCTCAAGGTGGTGAAGCACCATATGAGGACTGGGTTTATTTGGGTTTTTGTGGTGTAGATGAAGCTCAAGGTGGTGGAGCACCATATGAGGACTGGGTTTATTTGGGTTTTTGTGGTGTAGATGAAGCTCAAGGTGGTGGAGCACCATATGAGGACTGGGTTTATTTGGGTTTTTGTGGTGTAGATGAAGCTCAAGGTGGTGGAGCACCATATGAGGACTTGGTTTATTTGGGTTTTTGTGGTGTAGATGAAGCTCAAGGTTGTGGAGCACCATATGAGGACTGGGTTTATTTGGGTTTTTGTGGTGTAGATGAAGCTCAAGGTGGTGGAGCACCATATGAGGACTGGGTTTATTTGGGTTTTTGTGGTGTAGATGAAGCTCACGGTGGTGGAGCACCATATGAGGACTGGGTTTATTTGGGTTTTTGTGGTGTAGATGAAGCTCAAGGTGGTGGAGCACCATATGAGAACTGGGTTTATTTGGGTTTTTGTGGTGTAGATGAAGCTCAAGGTGGTGGAGCACCATATGAGGACTGGGTTTATTTGGGTTTTTGTGGTGTAGATGAAGCTCAAGGTGGTGGAGCACCATATGAGGACTGGGTTTATTTGGGTTTTTGTGGTGTAGATGAAGCTCAAGGTGGTGGAGCACCATATGAGGACTGGGTTTATTTGGGTTTTTGTGGTGTAGATGAAGCTCAAGGTGGTGGACCATATGAGGACTTGGTTTATTTGGGTTTTTGTGGTGTAGATGAAGCTCCAGGTTGTGGAGCACCAGGTGAGGACTGGGTTTATTTGGGTTTATGAGGTGTTGATGAAGCTGGAAGTGGTGGAGCACCAGGTGAGGACTGGGTTTTTAGCTCAGATGACTGAAGGTATAGGAATGGCACTTTATCCATCGTCTGTCCGGGGTCCTGCCGTGTTGGCATCCGGTTGTCTGGGCGTCTGATAGCAGGGCACAAATCGTAACCCCTGGACCTAGAAACTTCTTAGTGAATATCCAGGGAGGTCAATAAAAAATCTCCTTTGAAACCTGAAATAAGGTCAGTGCGACCAATATTCTCGCAGCTACGGGGCTTGTAAATACCCCCCAGAAGAATAGATACCAGACCTCCAGTATCTTGATAATTAATGCATGGATTACCATAAATATTGTCTTGAATATTGACCATGACTAATTTTGTTAGTTCCGGAAAAATGGTGGCGCTACCTGCATTTTTGTTGGTTTTTTTTTAATGATCTTTTGCTATTTTTGAGACCGTCAAATAACAGCATTCATGCCAGTTTCTCAGCTGTGATTTCACCTGGTGTCCTGAAACCAGGTATGTTTATGAACATGACTAGTTCCCTCAGTTTGCAGAAGACTGGTGGTGCCCCCTGTATTTTTTCTATTTTTTATGCATTTTTTTCTTTATTTTTGAACTTGCCAAATTATATTGAAAATATCAGATTTGCAGCTGTTTTATGTTTCCTAAAACCTTGTGTTTTTATTAGGGCCATGCTTGAATTAGTCGATGCCCTATATCTATTACCCTGTCCGTCCGTCTGTTTGTCTTTCTGTATGTCCGTCAAATTTGTTTCCTGATGATAACTCCAGTTTGGATTGACATATGGATTTCAAACTCGACTTATATCTGGTCCGCCTCTAAGGCAATAACTCTTTTAATTTTTGGGTCATAAGGTCAAAGGTTAAGGACCCACATATGTAGAAAGCATTTTAAGCCAAACTTTTCATCCCAAACCTTCCATCTTGCACATATAGCTGACCTGCCAATAGGGGAAGGTTTCTATCGATTTTGGGGTCACTAGGTCAAAGGGCAAGGTCACAGGGCCCATCCATTCACAAATTAGTTTACGGATGATAAAACCAGTTGGGTAAAGAGGTTAGCTTCAAAATGATCGCAGGACCCATTTTTGGAAAAGCTCATAAACCTTTCCTTAAAGACAAATTCAGCTGAGCGTCGAGACCCATGGGTTCCTAGTTCATTATTTGCATTCTTGACAATGCCTTATAAAAGCAGTTCTGCGATATTGTCAACTGTTGATTCATGGGTTGCCCAACAACTTTGTATACTTATTTTATAGCAGTCATACTTGAGTATTAGCAAAGCAGTCCTACCTTGTGTATTTGACTGTCAAATTCTTCATTCTCTGCATGTTGAGATGCTAATTTGAGACTGACTGGTGTCAGTCACATGACAGTTTTAACTCATACTGGCATATCACTCATATATTTTCTCACTTCCAGGCTCTTGACCAATGTCTGAATGAGATGCTGGACCACCTCAACAAGCAGTTGTCTCTGCTGGATGTGTTTACTGCAGCTCCACAGAGTACCACAGCTTCACACAGCTTGGCAAACAGCAGTAAAACAGCTCCTCACAGCCCGGCAAACAGCAGTACCACAATGTGAGATACACTTGTTTTATATGTGATGAAAGCAATTGTTGTTTTACATCTGACATGATGTTTCACTTTCGATAAAAAATTGATGAAAGCTACTGTAATTTTATGAAACTATGGCCCTGATACAGTTGAATTTAACATGTGCTGGTAATTGTTTAGGAAGCAGAGCTGATAGGATTTGATTATGACTGATGACAAAATATATGTTAATGACAGTTGTTTAAGTTGAAAGAAGACTTGACAAGTCAGTATCATATATTTAGCTCGGCTGAATGTAAGTCAACTGATCTAAAGCGATCACACTTTATCCATTGTCCATCACATTTAACAGGGCACAAATCTTAACATTTTGACTTAGAAACTACTAACTTAACAGCCAGAAGGGTCCTTAAAAATTAAGTTACAGTGACCTATATTCTCTGAGTAATGGGTCCTGTTTGTGCACCTCAGAATAATTATAAATCTTACACTGAAGCTCCAGTATGTCAATAATTAATGCATGGATTGCCATGGTTCTTGCTTTGCTTATTAATCATGGACAGTTTTCAACAGCTGCTAAAGACTGGTGGTGCCAACTGTATTTCCGCTTTTTTAGCCCAAAGGTCAAGAACAAATCTGAAGTTAATCTCATTTTGGGTTTCAGATGATAAATTTCTGTTGTGAACAATTGCCTGTAATTTCTTACGAATAAAAAACAACTCAGTAGGCATTTATACTGGATTGGTAAGACTAACTCAAGTCATGATACAAGCCATGCAGGGCTTGTACTGAAACAGTCATCAATCCTCTTGCATTGACATCATTGTAAAGAGCCAATAATCTTAACATTAAGCTACAAGTGATGAAATAACACAAAATAATATATATGAACTGACAAAGCAATTGGGAAAATCTGTCTCTATGGTAATGACTCATTTCCTGTGTTGCATACAAATTGACTTGTACCAAGTTGACAAGTTGACTAGTAACACATGCGAGCCATGCTTCTATTCATGCAGTCACAAATTCATCACACATGTAGAGAGATTTACCAATATGCCTAGTTGAAATGGATTTTTTCTCGCACATGGTAGGTATAGTTAGAAATTGTTCTAAAAAAGCTATTTGTCTGGTTTATGTTAAGTGACAGCATACTTGTAGGCCATTAGGCATTGTCAGAAATTATGAAAATATTTGCATCCTCATTGAGTGTGACAGTGCAGTCCTTCCAGTGCAAGATATAAATGCGCTCTCATGCTAGTACGTTGGTCGTAGATTCTCTAATGTCAGATGGCCCAAATAACACTATTTTGTCAGCTGAGCCTTATCTCTTCTGGACATTGTAACAAAGCTGACTTACTCCAATCAACGTATCACCTAATCTCTTCTGGACATTGTAACAAAGCTGACAAACTCATATCAATGTATAACCTTATCTCTGACGGACATTGTACAAAGCTGACAAACTCCTATCAATGTATAACCTTATCTCTTCTGGACATTGTAACAAAGCTGACAACTACTATCAATGTATAACCTTATCTCTTCTGGACATTGCAACAAAGCTGACAAACTTCTATCAATGTATAACCTTATCTCTTCTGGACATTGTAACAAAGCTGACAACTCCTATCAATGTATAACCTTATCTCTTCTGGACATTGTAACAAAGCTGACAACTCCTATCAATGTATAACCTTATCTCTTCTGGACATTGTAACAAAGCTGACAAACTCCTATCAATGTATAACCTTATCTCTTCTGGACATTGTAACAAAGCTGACAAACTCCTATCAATGTTTAACCTTATCTCTTCTGGACATTGTAACAAAGCTGACAAACTCCTATCAATGTATAACCTTATCTCTTCTGGACATTGTAACAAAGCTGACAAACTCCCTTCAATGTATCACCTCATCTCTGATTGACATTGTAACAAAGCTGACATACTCCTATCAGTGTATAACCTTATCTCTGATGGACATTGTAACAAAGCTGACATACTGTAGTCAATGTATAACCTTATCTCTTCTGGACATTGTAACAAAGCTGACAAACTTCTATCATTGTATAATCTTATCTCTTCTGGACATTGTAACAAAGCTGACGAACTCCTATCAATGTATAACCTTATCTCTTCTGGACATTGTAACAAAGCTGACAAACTCCTATCAATGTATAACCTTATCTCTTCTGGACATAGTAACAAAGCTGAATAAACCCCTATAAATGTACAACCTCAACTCTGATGGACATTGTAACAAAGCTGATAAAATCCTATCAATATAGAACCTTATCTCTTCTGGACATTGTAACAAAGCTGACAAACTCCTGTCAATGTATAACCTTATCTCTGATGGACATTGTAACAAAGCTGACAAACTCCTATCAAAATAGAACCTTATCTCTGATGGACATTGAAACAAAGCTGACAAACTCCTATCAATATAGAACCTTATCTCTGATGGACATTGTGACAAAGCTGACAAACTCCTATCAATGTATAACCTTATCTCTTCTGGACATTGTAACAAAGCTGACAAATCATAGTCAATGTATAACCTTATCTCTTCTGGACATTGAAACAAAGCTGACAAACTCCTATCAATGTATGACCTTATCTCTTCTGGACATTGTAACAGAGCTGACAAACTTCTATCAATGTATAACCTTATCTCTTCTGGACATTGTAACAAAGCTGACAAACTCCTATCAATGTATAACCTTATCTCTTCTGGACATTGTAACAAAGCTGACATACTATAGTCAATGTATAACCTTATCTCTTCTGGACATTGTAACAAAGCTGACAAACTCCTATCAATGTATAATCTTATCTCTTCTGGACATTGTAACAGAGCTGACGAACTCCTATCAATGTATAATCTTATCTCTTCTGGACATTGTAACAAAGCTGACGAACTCCTATCAATGTATAACCTTAACTCTTCTGGACATTGTAACAAAGCTGACAAACTCCTATCAATGTATAACCTTATCTCTGACGGACATTGTAACAAAGCTGAGTCAAAAGGCTAAATAAGGAGTAAGCTTATGCCTATGTACATATACATAACTGAGGGTCAGCCTAATGAAAGCACAGATGGATAATCATGGTCTGTGATTATATAAGTGACCTTCTGGACCAATCACCTGTCAGGATCAGGACTCACTATGTATTATTTTGAATGATGGCCATTTTGTAACGTAAATTATTGTTTTTTCAGACACAAGTCAAAGAACCAGAAACAGACCCATACAGGCCTGACGTCACCAGCAGAGAGAATGAAAATGTGTAAGTTACACTTAGAATAAATTTAAAATAAATTATGTGCTTCACTTCAGTTTCATAAATTGTAGTCAGCAGATGATTTGCTTCTTGCACACACAACCTAGTCCATTTGTAATCCAGCAAAATGTTGATCATATTTTTAGCTCAGCTGACTATCAGTCATCTGAGCTATAATCATGGTCCTTTGTCTGTGGTCCGGCAATCTGGCCGTCCTTTTGTCAGTCCATTAACAGGGCACGGTTTGAAACCATTACCCTACAAATCCAAAATTTGACATGGAGTTAGATGACCCTATGTTCTCCTACCAAACCTGAAACTTGGTCACTGTAATTTTGTTCCATCAAGAAATTAAGGGAAACCCTCCATTTTCCAGTAAAAACAATTGTTACACTTAAAAATTGCCCTCAATGAAAACTGCTGTTATTAATCTATTCATATTTTTTTTTGCAAACAAAGAAAATATACATGCACTGAAACAAATAAATACAAATTATGATGGGCAATATAGACATACATATAACACAAAAACAAATAAAAAATAGACATTATATATCATAGCTATTATTTAGAGATATATCTAACATTTTTATATATTTCGGCACATAGCTGATCTTTAGATCTTCACAAACTTAACCCATCTCTCTTACTTTTTATTGTGGGTGTCTCTTTTACCTTTCATTTTTGCTGCTGTTTTTTTCTATACATATAATTTTAGTAACTAAAAATTCTTTAAACAGCTTAAATACTGGTTTCTTTCCCTCACTTCTACATATATATATATATATATATATATATATATATATATATATATATATATATATATATATATAAATCTTTCCATCAGAAGTATTACTGCATTTAAAGTAATATCATGGCAAGTACCAAGCATCACCTGCACTTATTCAAGATTATTAACTTTTAAAATTTTACATTTCTTTAATAATACTGGAGCTTGAGGCCATATATTTTGCACAAGAATGCATTCTCAAAAGAGATGTTCCATGGTTTCTTCCTTTTCTCTATAAAAGGAACAATTCTTATCTTCTTTAATTTAAAATTTTACTAAAATTGGGTTAACTGTTAAACATCTGTGCAGTATACAAAGTTGAAAATATCTTAACTTTGTTGAGATTGTATTTCTGTAAATATTTTCATAACCCTTCCTAACCAAGTCAACCTCTTTATCTTATTTAGCAAGGTGTGTTTCATCATTTCATGAAGACTAGTGCCACCTGGATTTTATCTCATTTTTACACATTTTTTTCTCGAGATCTTTAAGATGCGGTCATCTGTCAACAGGGCACAAATTGTAACCACTGGACCTGGAATCTTCTAACTTTACATCCAGGGAGGCCCATTGAAAGTAACCTCGGACACATGAAATTAGGTCTCTGTTACCCATATCCTCTGAGCTATGGGGCTTAGAAGTTAACCCAAAGAATAATTAAAAATTTTATACAAAAGCTCCAGTATCTGAACAACTAATGCATTGATCACCATGATTCACTGCATACATATTGATCAAGGAGTGCTTCATCAGTTCCTGCAGATTGATGGCACCACCTGTTTTTTTTTTTAATTTTATGCATTTTTTCTCTATTTTGAGACCTTGAAAAAAGTGGTCATCTTTTAAAAGGGGAGAAATCATAACCATTAGTTAGGGAGGTCCATCAATAATCCATCTTGTATCACACTATTGCCAATTCAAACTGGTCATTCAGCTGAGCATCATTGACCATGGGTCACTTGTTGTCAACACTCATAATAAATTGACACATTGACCATAACAAAAGTTCATTTTGGAGCAAGGGAATCACATGTGCACCCTCACAAAGAAATTATATGCATGATGACATAACACCAACATAGGAGGGCTCCTGGTGTGGGTAAGCATTTAATGAAGAGGGACACAGGTCATCTAGTGCAGGGGTCAATCCGAAAGGCCAGGCGATCACAATGGTCTTTTATTAACTGGTCTTGGCTGTTCAATTTATAAATTTCAGAATTGTTTAAAGACAAAATTATTTTATATCACAAAAAATGGTTATTAAGCCAGTGAAAAGGAAGATGTCAAAATTTTAGACCTCGCAAAAGTGTTGAACCTATCAAAAGTGGAGAAGACTTCAGAGCACAACAGTGTGTCATGCCTCTCTGCCACACAAGGAGACCTCCCTCTTAGGCACTTAATGTTTTTTTCCTTATTGCATTATTAAATGATTTCAGGCCACAAATTTCATGTATTACACAGTACAATATATATTTATTAGATTAAGTTTATGCTCATTTGAAAATGGATTTAAAAAAAATGTTTTCAGCATTTTAATTTCACTTAATAAATTAAATGTGTATGATTTTAATTGAGCTAATCTCCACATTTTTCCTTATTCTATCATTGACAGGTGTTCATACATTCCCATGGTTATTTTATGCACATATTACTGTCACATAGCTGAAATAATGATACTTCTAGAAACATTTGATCATGAGAGACTCCAGTATCTTTGATATAATCCATAAAAGTGCACAGTAATTGTTCAGCAAATATAAATTTAATATGTGATTATCACCAGTAAGCAGGGCCATTTCTTCTTAGCTTTTCAAATACTAATATATATAAAAAAATAAGTATATATTTTGCATTTGCTAAAATTTTCAAAAATTCAGCTGAGCGACATATCTATGGGTCCCTTGTTTTTACCCAACCCCATGTTTGTCTGCTTTATAAATAAACTGATTAATTGATATCTGTCTATATCTGTCTACAGACCATGATCAGTAGTAATCTGTACACAGACCATGATCAGCAAATATCTGTCTACAGACCATGATCAGCAGATATTTGTCTACAGACCATGATCAGTAGATATCTGTCTACAGACCATGATCAGTAGATATCTGTCTACAGACCATGATCAGCAGATATCTGTCTACAGACCATGATCAGCAGATATCTGTCTACAGACCATGATCAATAGATATCTGTACACTGACCATGATCAGCAGATATATGTACACAGACCATGATCAGTAGATATATGTACACAGACCATGATCAGTAGATATCTGTATATAGACCATGATCAGCAGATATCTGTCTACAGACCATGATCAGTAGATATATGTACACAGACCATGATCAGTAGATATTAGTGGTTGGCCGATCATCGAGTTTTATCGAAAGTCAGTCGGTTTGCTGCCAATTTCAAGCGCTCGATTACCAAAGGCAACTATCGATTACATCATAATAATGACTGTTTTCTTTCCAGAATGCCTTTATGCTATAAATTATTCTTCCATTTTTACCACATTCGGCGCCTCATATAATGAGTCTGTGTTCCCAAATATCTTCAGTATGTAACTTAGTATGACATGGTAGATGCGAGAACGGAGGACTTATTAAACTTATTATCTGTGAAATCGCAAGGAGCTGCAGACTTTGCGGAGAGTTTTCTAACGAAATGTACATTGCAAAATATGGGCGGGAAGGTGTTAAAATACGCCATAAATTCTCCAAGTCTATGTCAATTTTGTGAGATTCTTTTAGAAATAATCTATTCAACCGATGCCAGGTGCCGCTGTTTAGGCTGTCCTTAAAAATTTCATTTCTTCGGGTCTAACCCGGCCGGTCGAGTATTTGGATTTCAGCTGGAATTTTTTTTTGACTAGTCTGCAATTTTTTTTTGGTATGATCTGCCCCAATTTCACCTGGGCCCGTAAAATATGCCTTCATGTGCTAGAAAAACAGCCCCTTTATAGGCCTAACATTCTTATATGTTCTTAAATTCCATTATGAAAGATATTACTTGACGTTGCCGATCTTTAAATTTGATCCTTAAAATTAGTCTTTATACGTGGAAGGGTCGTTACACTCGTGCGCGAGAGGAGAATACCTGCTGGGGAAACCTAGGTACAGTTTCACAGAAAATTGCATATTTCTTTGATAATTGCATATATTTGTCTGAACCAATTAATAATCGATCATCAGTCGGTTTGCTCAAACCGATGATCGATTATGAAAAAGAAACCGACTCCCACCACTAGAAGATATATGTACACAGACCATGATCAGTAGATATATGTACACACACCATGATCAGTAGATATATGTACACACACCATGATCAGTAGATATATATGTACACAGACCATGTTCAGTAGATACATGTACACAGACCATGACCAGTAGATATCTGTATATAGACAAAGATCAGTATACTGATACTATAGATATCTGTCTACAGACCGTTGACAGCAGATATCTATCTACAGACCATGATCAGTAGTAATCATGATCAGAAGATATCTATACACAGACCTTGATCAATAGAAATTGGTATGCAGACCATGATCAGTAGATACCTGTCTACAGACAAAGATCAGTAGATATCTGTCTACAGACCATGATCAGTAGTTACATGTACACAGACCATGACCAGTAGATATATGTATATAGACAAAGATCAGTATACTGATACTATAGATATCTGTCTACAGACCATGATCAATAGATATATATACACAGACCATGATCAGTAGATATCTGTCTACAGACCATGATCAATAGATATATGTACACATACCATAATCAGTAGATATCTGTATACAGACAAAGATCAGTAGATATCTGTACACAGAACATGATCAGTAGATATATGTACACAGACCATGATCAGTACACAATGATCAGTAGATATCTGTATACAGACAAGGATCAGTAGATATCTGTATACAGAACATGATCAGTAGTTATATGTACACAGACCATGACCAGTAGATATCTGTACACAGACATAATCAGTAGATATTTGTATACAGACAAGGATCAGTAGATATCTGTACGCAGAACATATCAATAGTTATATGTACACAGACCATGACCAGTAGATATCAGAACACAGACCATGATAAGGGAATATCCATACACAAAAAGTGATCAGTAGTACTGGTACACAGACCATGATCAGTTGCATCTGTACACAGACCATGATCAGTTGTATCTGTACACAGACCATGATCAGAATGTTTCTTTTTGTGAATAGGGCTGGTATTCTGATATACAATGTTTCAGATCTTGCTGGTATACCATTACTTATTAATGGTGTTAATTACTTTTTTCATGCCTTATATATTTAAATGTTTAGAAAGGTTTCATTCTTTTCAGCTACTTCAAACATTGCAAATTCCTCAGAGTCATTTTCTACCAGTCAGTTACCAGAACCAGTTGTTTCTGTAAGTATTAAAATACTCTGCAGTTAGGTATGAGAGATACAGATATATAGTTCTCACATGTTCGGAAAAATATTTGAAAAACAGAGCTTTTAAAATTCTGTGATTTCTTATGTATGACTCAGAAGCCCATAAAATCTCTGGCATAGAGCCTTAAGTTAAGGTCCTGAATGAAATATCTTTCCAGAGCAGCACATTATGTACAAGTGAACAGAATGAAAATTATAATTAATCTCAACCTTCAAGAAGACTGGTATTGCATCACAAAAATGATGCAAATTTAGACCTTTGTTATGCAACTGTTTATTTATGTTGCATTTAGTTGTTATTCTTTGTTGTGGTGCCACCTAATGTTTGATATGGACAGTAACACTGGATAAGGTCTCACGCTGACCATTTAGAAAAGATAACCTCAGTGGAGCTCATGGCAGAATAGTCTTAGGGAAGGAAAATCTTCTTTTCCCCACTCTGCAAATGTTAAGATGATGTAGGCAGTAAGGAAATCTCCATGCTGTCATGTAGGAGCATCAGATTGACCTAACCTACAAGCTTTAAATGATGTTTGCTGATAAAAATTTTTCTCCAAATGACAGAATTCTCATCAATCTGATGACTGGAAACTGCGTTCAGTCTGCTTGGTCTGTTCTGGGGACAGCAGCTGAGTCTGAATAGCAAAGAAATCACTTACTGATGACTGGAAACTGCGTTCAGTCTGCTTGGTCTGTTCTGGGGACAGCAGCTGAGTCTGAATAGCAAAGAAATCACTTACTGATGACTAGAAACTGCGTTCAGTCTGATTGGTCTGTTCTGGGGACAGCAGCTGAGTCTGAATGGTAAAGAAATCACTTACTGATGACTGGAAACTGCGTTCAGTCTGCTTGGTCTGTTCTGGGGACAGCAGCTGAGTCTGAATAGCAAAGAAATCACTTACTGATGACTGGAAACAGCGTTCAGTCTGCTTGGTCTGTTCTGGGGACAGCAGCTGAGTCTGAATGGCAAAGAAATCACTTAAGTGACCTGGTCAGAAGTATTTACACAGCCACTAATATTAACAGAGTGAATGAAAACATAATACATGTTATATTCTTGATGAGAAACCAGAACAGATGAATGAAGATGCACCATAAATCAGTAACAGCAGAGCAGTGGTCCGTGGAAGAATACATACACACACACATAGTTTACCTCATAATAACACAGGCTCTACAATATTTTTTTCTTTAAGTTTACTGTTATAATATTTGTTTTTGATTCCATCATCTTACCCTGAAATTATGATAAATTCACTTAATGAAATCAGTTAAAATTGCTTAACATAATTTCTTCTTATATTTATGTCATAACAGCAGTAAAATTTCTAAGTTTCTGACACTGGTGGATGATGCATATGAGAGAGGGATTCCTGATTCTGCTTCTGATAGATCCAGTCATTGTGATAGAGAGGTGTCTGTAGAGGGAGGTCTCCCTGTGATTGATGTTCACACATTATATTATGGAGCATTTTTCTATTGTATTTCATGTGGTTCTCGTTTCTTTAGGGATCAGGTAGTGGTCTTTATTTTCCTGTGTTATCCATGTAAAAGAACTAATGGTTTTTCTTGTATTTTTTTAGAACTTGTCAGATACAGAAGATGAAGGTACATCTGCTGGAGACACTGGAGAACAACTTACCACAGGAGGAGATGGTGATGACATGGTGACCCTAGAAAATGCTGTTGTTCATGTGGCCATTAAATCAGAAAACCAAACTGCAAATGAGACCAGCAGCGATGATCAGCATTTGTGTGGTCACTGTGGCAAAGGATTCTCTCAGGCACAGTATTTGAAACGTCATGTCAAAATTCACACTGAAGGAAAACCTTACCACTGTATGACATGTGGAAAAAGTTTCCGCCGGCCCACACATTTAAAGGAACACCAGATGGTCCACACTGGGGAGAAGCCATTTTCCTGTACATTGTGTTATAAAGGCTTTACCCGGAAACAGTGGTTAACAGATCATTTAAAGATGCACCGGGGGGAGAAGCCTTATGTATGTGATGTATGTGGTAAAAGTTTTCTGAGACCTGCCGGATTTCGGGCACATCAGAAAATCCACTCTGGGGAGTTACCGTACTCGTGTGATGACTGTGGCAAGCGGTTCCTGAGGGAGCTCAGTCTCACAGAGCACAGGATGTCTCACACTGGGCAGAAACCCTACATTTGTGATGAATGTGGTAAAGGCTTCAAGCGGCAGCAGCACTTGACGGATCATCAGCTCACTCACAAAGAGCACAAGGAGTTCTCCTGTGAGATGTGTGGTCGAGGCTTTCACAGGGAGAAGGCTTTGGCTGAGCATGCACGGATTCACACGGGAGAAACACCACACAAGTGTGATGTATGTGACAAAAGCTTTGCTCAGCTCAAGTCTTTATTGAGCCACAAGAAAATCCATGCCGAGGTTAAACCATTTCAATGTGAAGAATGCGACCAGCAGTTTGTCAGAGCCAAAAGTCTGCAAGAACATATGTACAAGCATACTGGAAAGAGGCCTTTTAAGTGTGACGTCTGTCAGAAGACATTTGTAAGGTTAAATAATTTAGTGGAACATAAATACATACACAGTGATGACCTTCCGTATAAATGTGATGAGTGTGGCAAAGGTTATTACCGTCCACAGGCTCTGGAGGAGCACCGTCGCTCACACACCGGGGAGCTGCCCTACCACTGTGAGGAGTGCGGCAAGTCATTCACCAGGGCACAGTCACTGGAGTTCCACAAACTCAGACACAAAAACATTAAACGTTTTACTTGTGAACTGTGTAAAAAGGGATTTCTCTTACTACAGAGTTATAAAGAGCACATGAGGAACCATAAGGGGATCAAACCATATGCTTGTGAAATATGTGGCAAATGTTTCCAGCGCTCAGGGGGTCTGAAGGAACATATGTGGACACATGCCGAGGAAAGACCATATCCATGCAGCAAATGTGGTAAGTCATATCACCGCATTCAGAGCCTACAGGAGCACATGCTAATACATGAGGGGGAGAAACAGTTCAAGTGCGATGAGTGTGACAAGAGTTTTGTTAGGTCGTCATCATTGTCTGCCCACAAAAAGAGTCACAGTCAGCCCAAAAAGTTTTATAAATGTAAACACTGCAAGAAAAAGTTTACTCAGTTGAGAGACAGGGATGCTCACCAAAAGGTGCACACAGGGGAAAGCCCATTTAACTGTGATGTGTGTGGGAAAAGTTTCTACCGATCTGGTCACCTGAAGGAACATATGAGGACACATACTGGAGAAAAACCCTTCATGTGTAGTGAATGTGGTGAGAGCTTCAGATGGCCCAACGACTTGAAAACCCACAAGGACAAGCATCAGCATGAGTAACAAACAGCACATATGTGGAGTGTTATTAATATATTATAACAGTATAGTTGGGTCAATTTACAGTTACACCCCCCAAAAATGCTGCAGATATTTTTAAGGGTTTCTGGTACTAGAAACACCAGGATTAACATAATAAAAATCTAAGAAAATCCGACTTCTGGTAGGTTGCAACTTTCAAGATGGTGTTCAAGATTGTTGCCATGACCCTAAAATGGCCAAAAATCTTTAATTTGTCATCGTAATTTTGAAATCTACTACTGTTCTTTGGGTTTCATGAAATCCATCCGAGCAATCTAAAGTATGGCTGTGTAGTTATGTGACTGGCATATCCAATATGGCGTTCAAAATGGCCAACAAGACCCTAAAAATGGCAAAACATTACACGTTTTTTCATCCTTTACTGGTTATAATTTTAAATACTTATTTACTTTTAGGATTTTGGTGTCCATAAATCCAATCGGATCAATAAAGCATCGCTGGGTAACCATGTGACTGGTAAATCCAAGAAGACCAAGTCACCCTCTGTCCTATACTAGAAAAACATACTGCTGACATGTATGTGTAATTGTCTGGTTGGAAAATAATTCAAAAAGAAATTTATTGAACTGCCCCTTCAAGATCTTTACCCTTGGCTTTGTCCTGATACTCCTTGTGCCCAGTATTTGTTTGTTATCTGAACTCAGGTTCCACATCATTGACATCTTAGTAGTCTATTGACACTTTGTCTCTATGACTGTGGTTCATGTCTTTTGAGATAAGTCCTGATCTGTTAAGAAATGGGTACCACTGCTACTGCCTATTTTCTTCATGATGAACTGTCGACTTATATCGATGGTTCCCGTTTGAAAGCTTTCAGTTCCCTTTTTTGTGAGAGCAAATTTTCCCTGCCCTAGCAGCTGTATAAGCGATTTCATTAGGGATGTTGTTGGCCTTTAAACAGTCATCAAAGCGTTTCTGAGACCCTTCTTGTTTACTTTTCCCTGAGCTATGTTCACACATTTCCTATTCTACCTGGATTAAGCACCCCAGTCTTCTCAGCAGGAGACATAAGGGATGTGCCTCGGAGTGATCTTTTGGTTTGCTTTCTGTTGTTTTTGTACTCTGAGAAAAATGGGTTTTCATTGAATTCATGTCTTGACTTTACTCGTATATACTACATGGAATGTTATTTTAAATTTCCTCGGCTGCCTGCCCTTATGTTTTTAAGGTTTCAGCGAAAATCATATACTATCCAGGGACTTTTCTTGAGCTTCTTTGGTGAGTAGCTTTTTCAACTTATTCTATCATGGGACAGGGGTCAAGGCTAATGACTGTTGGGCTCTGCTGGATATGGGTCCAGAGTGCATGCACTAGCTGTGGAAAGTCTGTTTATGAGAGTGCTGAAATGTTTCCTTCACCTCTCTTGATGGCTCGATTTCTCATTTAACCGTGTGCATTCTTGTCTCCATCACTGCTGGATAGAATAGAAGAGTAGACACAGACGACTGTTCCGTGGCAGATATATTGCAAGAAACCTTGGTTCATCAAACAGTAATTGATAAGTGCACGAAGGATAAATAGCTGTAAGAGTAGCGTTGTTTTGATAGCTGAACATATCCCATGAATCCTTTCCTCATCCTTGGCTTTCCAGAAGAAAAAAAAAAAAAAAAGACATCCTTCACTAGATTTCAGCAGTCTGAGAACTGTCTATGAGATCATTGTGTGGACTAAACAAGGTCACATGGTGCCAGGGACAGCTAAAAAGTGAAGGATAATTAGTTTATTTTATGCTAGGAATTCGTGCTGTTCTGGTAATCTTCTACAGACAGTCCATGGCAAATGTTTTACTGCCTAGGCTGTTGTACCTGTAGTGGTGACGGACTTGTGTCAAAGCATTTGTTGACCGTGTGAACTGACAGTCCATGAAGCATGCACGTCGAGGAAGAACAAGAGTTAAAAAGTAAGAGTAATGTAAGTGGTCGAATATTAAAGACCCTATCGGAGAAAAATGTGCTCTGTAGCCTTTTGAATTGTATTGGTCCATCTTTGATGTCTTGTTTAATATTTAAGAATATCTTAATACAGACGGAAAAAAGTGAAGTCGGTGGCCGAGCCGATCACGTTGGTCCTATGGAGGGCCCGCACCGGCTCCCTCACCAACGTCCTAGTAAGACAGAGGTGAAGGTATATGTTAGATCCAGGCTTATGGGCGAAGTAAGAAGTATAGATAGAATGAAGTAGTTCCGTGTGGTTCACATTAGCTGATATTCACTTGCTGATGCCGTGTGTCGTCGCTGTATCGTTCTACACTCTATCTCGTAATTTTGCATTCATGTTATTATGTTATGAATCATGATCCGCTAATGCTCTTCTGTTCCTTGGTTTCTTGGTTGTTTCGTTCTCGGAAGTTGAGTAGATCTGGTGTCGTCCGAATAGGTCGATAAAAACTTGGTAAACTAAATATCAGTCCAAGGTCTGCTGAAATTATTCATATTTCTTCTGAAATCTGTAGTTGATGTCCTATGCTGTAAGTCCATGACTTTAAGTAGATCGTCATAAATTCAGTCCTTAAGGTCCTCTGGCGATGTTGGTGTGTCTGTTCTGGGTTTTATTTCCACTTTACTATTTGGTGTCACATTGAATGGCGTGGTATTGACAGTGGTCTTGATTGTTTTATCAAGGGTGATCTGGGTCAGTGTCCATGGACCGCTGATGTGGAGTACTAGTTATTGACTTTTCGGTACTAGGTTCGGTGTTTGAGTACTGATGGAAATCATAAATGTCTCGGGCTGAATTGAGATTGTCTCCAGCTTGGGTTCTGAGTGGCAGTAGCAGTTTTGACTGAAATTCCGTTTTGGCTTGACTTGGTGGCTTTAGGTATTAAGACCGTCTGTGTATTCTTGGGTTCAGTTTAGTTGTCGCATGTTTCTCGATATTCTTGGCTGCAGTTTTTGCTTTTTCCCTGAGCCTGGTATTCACTAGAGCAGACAACTGTTAAAATCCTTATGTATCATTTTTTGGGGGCTGGGCTGTTTTTTTATCGTAAATTGACCAGTCTAGTAATCTGTCAGAATGCAAATCGAACGTGCCTTTTTTTTGGCCATCAATTTAATAAAAAGAATTTACTAATAAAAGGTGTGTTGGTATTTTTTTATGCATTTTGTACCCATCTGCAATCAGATCACTGTGACCAGGTTTATAGCTCAGATGAATATGTCATCTTAGCTACAGCGATCACGCTTTGTCGGTCGTTAGTCTCTCCGGCAAGCCATCAATTAACAGGGCACAAATCATGAAATATATATTCTGGGAGCGATTTTCCAAAAACATGATTTTGAGCACTTAGAAAGACAGTACAGAAATCTTTAACTGTTAGACCTGCAAACATTTTATTCAAAGTTCATTATAAAATTTTATCGGAAACCTGAAATTAGGTCACTTTGACCTAAATTCTAAAAGCTGTGGAAAAAATATTTTAACACGCTGAAAGTCATGTGGGCAAAAATTGTAACCAATAGATCTAGAAACCTCTAATGTAATATCCAGGTTGCTTCTTTTGAAATCTTATTTGAAACCAGAAATTAAGTCACTGTGGATTATATTATACAAACTATGGTCAATAGCAGTACATTTATTGTTAAATAGCCAGATATGGTACATATTTTAACCGCTGGATCTTGAAACAACTTGCATAAATAACTTGTACACACATAATAGTTTGACCTAAAACCTTCTGACGTAAAATCCAGGGAGGTCTTGGTTAAATCTCATTGTAAACCTTTATTCTGTGAGCTATTAGAAAAATAAAATGAGACAAAGGGCACAAAGGGCAGAGATCATAAATGTTGGATCTAGAAACATCTTGCCTCTTATCCAGGGAGGTTTGGTCAAATCTCCATTGGAACCTGAAATCAGGTAAGGGTGCTTTACCATGTTCGCGTTTTCCAAGCGTTTGCCGTGCGGCGAAAATCCAACCAGTAAATAAGTCATGTACGTTCTATTTCAATGTATACGATTGCCGCACGGCAGACGCACCCGTCAGTTTTGGCCCAGGCGTTTGAATCGCTATTTGTGTTGATCTTGGTTTAAATAGTGTTCAATTTACCTTAACAACAATCCCCTACCTTTTAATGAGCTTTATACCATGTTATATCGTTGGCCGGTACTTGTTTATATAATAGAGTGTATCTATTATATAAACAAGTACGGGCAAACGGGTCTCTGTTGGTACTTCGTCTTGCACTATGTACAAACTTTAAAACAATAGTAAAAAACATCATCTCTGCATGACAGACTGAAAGTCAGGACGACCGATATATCCCACCTGGCTCCTGAAGATATATATTTTAATATACTGCCTAAATGTTTCGATAGAACATTTTGTCAAAACGTTTTTAAAACATTTCTGCGCATATGGTTTCACGTATCATTTTTAAAATATAAATCTTTTTTAAAATGTTTATAAAATGTGTATAAAACATGTTATGATGAATTATTAATTAATTATGTTACAAGAAAACAGTTTGGAATGGTTTTTTTATATATTGAGAAGATACATGACATAAGATATATATATATATATATATATATATATATATATATATGATATAAATCTCATTAGACAATTTTTGTTGTTGCGTCGACTGTCTGTCGTGTATATATTCCTTACATGGCCAGATCTACAAAAGAACTGCATGTTTTCAATTATAATAAATATAATAATAATAATACTAATAAATATTCAGTAATAACAATTATACTTGATATATGCTTGGTTATGCAGTGAAAATATATTGGTCTATAAAGGATATAATAGAAAGTTATATTTTTTATCATATCATAATAAAGTTAATACAGGAGTCCGTGGAAGCCGTGCTGGAGACACTGGAGAACAACTTACCACAGGAGGAGATGGTGATGACATGGTGACCCTAGAAAATGCTGTTGTTCATGTGGCCATTAAATCAGAAAACCAAACTGCAAATGAGACCAGCAGCGAGGATCAGCATTTGTGTGGTCACTGTAGCAAAGGATTCTCTCAGGCACAGTATTTGAAACGTCATGTCAAAATTCACACTGAAGGAAAACCTTACCACTGTATGACATGTGGAAAATGTTTCCGCCGGCCCACACATTTAAAGGAACACCAGATGATCCACACTGGGGAGAAGCCATTTTCCTGTACATTGTGTGATAAAGGCTTTACCCGGAAACAGTGGTTAACAGATCATTTAAAGATGCACCGGGGGGAGAAGCCTTATGTATGTGATGTATGTGGTAAAAGTTTTCTGAGACCTGCCGGATTTCGGGCACATCAGAAAATCCACTCTGGGGAGTTACCGTACTCGTGTGATGACTGTGGCAAGCGGTTCCTGAGGGAGCTCAGTCTCACAGAGCACAGGATGTCTCACACTGGGCAGAAACCCTACATTTGTGATGAATGTGGTAAAGGCTTCAAGCGGCAGCAGCACTTGACGGATCATCAGCTCACTCACAAAGAGCACAAGGAGTTCTCCTGTGAGATGTGTGGTCGAGGCTTTCACAGGGAGAAGGCTTTGGCTGAGCATGCACGGATTCACACGGGAGAAACACCACACAAGTGTGATGTATGTGACAAAAGCTTTGCTCAGCTCAAGTCTTTATTGAGCCACAAGAAAATCCATGCCGAGGTTAAACCATTTCAATGTGAAGAATGCGACCAGCAGTTTGTCAGAGCCGAAAGTCTGCAAGAACATATGTACAAGCATACTGGAAAGAGGCCTTTTAAGTGTGACGTCTGTCAGAAGACATTTGTAAGGTTAAATAATTTAGTGGAACATAAATACATACACAGTGATGACCTTCCGTATAAATGTGATGAGTGTGGCAAAGGTTATTACCGTCCACAGGCTCTGGAGGAGCACCGTCGCTCACACACCGGGGAGCTGCCCTACCACTGTGAGGAGTGCGGCAAGTCATTCACCAGGGCACAGTCACTGGAGTTCCACAAACTCAGACACAAAAACATTAATTGTTTTACTTGTGAACTGTGTAAAAAGGGATTTCTCTTACTACAGAGTTATAAAGAGCACATGAGGAACCATAAGGGGATCAAACCATATGCTTGTGAAATATGTGGCAAATGTTTCCAGCGCTCAGGGGGTCTGAAGGAACATATGTGGACACATGCTGAGGAAAGACCATATCCATGCAGCAAATGTGGTAAGTCATATCACCGCATTCAGAGCCTACAGGAGCACATGCTAATACATGAGGGGGAGAAACAGTTCAAGTGCGATGAGTGTGACAAGAGTTTTGTTAGGTCGTCATCATTGTCTGCCCACAAAAAGAGTCACAGTCAGCCCAAAAAGTTTTATAAATGTAAACACTGCAAGAAAAAGTTTACTCAGTTGAGAGACAGGGATGCTCAACAAAAGGTGCACACAGGGGAAAGCCCATTTAACTGTGATGTGTGTGGGAAAAGTTTCTACCGATCTGGTCACCTGAAGGAACATATGAGGATACATACTGGAGAAAAACCCTTCATGTGTAGTGAATGTGGTGAGAGCTTCAGATGGCCCAACGACTTGAAAACCCACAAGGACAAGCATCAGCATGAGTAACAAACAGCACATATGTGGAGTGTTATTAATATATTATAACAGTATAGTTGGGTCAATTTACAGTTACACCCCCCAAAAATGCTGCAGATATTTTTAAGGGTTTCTGGTACTAGAAACACCAGGATTAACATAATAAAAATCTAAGAAAATCCGACTTCTGGTAGGTTGCAACTTTCAAGATGGTGTTCAAGATTGTTGCCATGACCCTAAAATGGCCAAAAATCTTTAATTAATCATTGTAATTTTGAAATCTACTACACTTCTTTGGGTTTCATGAAATCCATCCGAGCAATCTAAAGTATGGCTGTGTAGTTATGTGACTGGCATATCCAATATGGCGTTCAAAATGGCCAACAAGACCCTAAAAATGGCAAAACATTACACGTTTTTTCATCCTTTACTGGTTATAATTTTAAATACTTATTTACTTTTAGGATTTCGGTGTCCATAAATCCAATCGGATCAATAAAGCATCGCTGGGTAACCATGTGACTGGTAAATCCAAGAAGACCAAGTCACCCTCTGTCCTATACTAGAAAAACATACTGCTGACATGTATGTTTAATTGTCTGGTTGGAAAATAATTCAAAAAGAAATTTATTGAACTGCCCCTTCAAGATCTTTACCCTTGGCTTTGTCCTGATACTCCTTGTGCCCAGTATTTGTTTGTTATCTGAACTCAGGTTCCACATCATTGACATCTTAGTAGTCTATTGACACTTTGTCTCTATGACTGTGGTTCATGTCTTTTGAGATAAGTCCTGATCTGTTAAGAAATGGGTACCACTGCTACTGCCTTTTTTCTTCATGATGAACTGTCGACTTATATCGATGGTTCCCGTTTGAAAGTTTCAGTTCCCTTTTTTGTGAGAGCAAATTTTCCCTGCCCTAGCAGCTGTATAAGCGATTTCATTAGGGATGTTGTTGGCCTTTAAACAGTCATCAAAGCGTTTCTGAGACCCTTCTTGTTTACTTTTCCCTGAGCTATGTTCACACATTTCCTATTCTACCTGGATTAAGCACCCCAGTCTTCTCAGCAGGAGACATAAGGGATGTGCCTCGGAGTGATCTTTTGGTTTGCTTTCTGTTGTTTTTGTACTCTGAGAAAATTGGGTTTTCATTGAATTCATGTCTTGACTTTACTCGTATATACTACATGGAATGTTATTTTAAATTTCCTCGGCTGCCTGCCCTTATGTTTTTAAGGTTTCAGCGAAAATCATATACTATCCAGGGACTTTTCTTGAGCTTCTTTGGTGAGTAGCTTTTTCAACTTATTCTATCATGGGACAGGGGTCAAGGCTAATGACTGTTGGGCTCTGCTGGATATGGGTCCAGAGTGCATGCACTAGCTGTGGAAAGTCTGTTTATGAGAGTGCTGAAATGTTTCCTTCACCTCTCTTGATGGCTCGATTTCTCATTTAACCGTGTGCATTCTTGTCTCCATCACTGCTGGATAGAATAGAAGAGTAGACACAGACGACTGTTCCGTGGCAGATATATTGCAAGAAACCTTGGTTCATCAAACAGTAATTGATAAGTGCACGAAGGATAAATAGCTGTAAGAGTAGCGTTGTTTTGATAGCTGAACATATCCCATGAATCCTTTCCTCATCCTTGGCTTTCCAGAAGAAAAAAAAAAAAAGACATCCTTCACTAGATTTCAGCAGTCTGAGAACTGTCTATGAGATCATTGTGTGGACTAAACAAGGTGACATGGTGTCAGGGACAGCTAAAAAGTGAAGGATAATTAGTTTATTTTATGCTAGGAATTCGTGCTGTTCTGGTAATCTTCTATAGACAGTCCATGGCAAATGTTTTACTGCCTAGGCTGTTGTACCTGTAGTGGTGACGGACTTGTGTCAAAGCATTTGTTGACCGTGTGAACTGACAGTCCATGAAGCATGCACGTCGAGGAAGAACAAGAGTTAAAAAGTAAGAGTAATGTAAGTGGTCGAATATTAAAGACCCTATCGGAGAAAAATGTGCTCTGTAGCCTTTTGAATTGTTCTGGTCCATCTTTGATGTCTTGTTTAATATTTAAGAATATCTTAATACAGACGGAAACAAGTGAAGTCGGTGGCCGAGCCGCTCACGTTGGTCCTATGGAGGGCCCGCACCGGCTCCCTCACCAACGTCCTAGTAAGACAGAGGTGAAGGTATATGTTAGATCCAGGCTTATGGGCGAAGTAAGAAGTATAGATAGAATGAAGTAGTTCCGTGTGGTTCACATTAGCTGATATTCACTTGCTGATGCCGTGTGTCGTCGCTGTATCGTTCTACACTCTTTCTCGTAATTTTGCATTCATGTTATTATGTTGTGAATCATGATCCGCTAATGCTCTTCTGTTCCTTGGTTTCTTGGTTGTTTCGTTCTCGGAAGTTGAGTAGATCTTGTGTCGTCCGAATAGGTCGATAAAACTTGGTAAACTAGATATCAGTCCAAGGTCTGCTGAAATTATTCATATTTCTTCTGAAATCTGTAGTTGATGTCCTATGCTGTAAGTCCATGACTTTAAGTAGATCGTCATAAATTCAGTCCTTAAGGTCCTCTGGCGATGTTGGTGTGTCTGTTCTGGGTTTTATTTCCACTTTACTATTTGGTGTCATATTGAATGGCGTGGTATTGACAGTGGTCTTGATTGTTTTATCAAGGGTGATCTGGGTCAGTGTCCATGGACCGCTGATGTGGAGTACTAGTTATTGACTTTTCGGTACTAGGTTCGGTGTTTGAGTACTGATGGAAATCATAAATGTCTCGGGCTGAATTGAGATTGTCTCCAGCTTGGGTTCTGAGTGGCAGTAGCAGTTTTGACTGAAATTCCGTTTTGGCTTGACTTGGTGGCTTTAGGTATTAAGACCGTCTGTGTATTCTTGGGTTCAGTTTAGTTGTCGCATGTTTCTCGATATTCTTGGCTGCAGTTTTTGCTTTTTCCCTGAGCCTGGTATTCACTAGAGCAGACAACTGTTAAAATCCTTATGTATCATTTTTTGGGGGCTGGGCTGTTTTTTTATCGTAAATTGACCAGTCTAGTAATCTGTCAGAATGCAAATCGAACGTGCCTTTTTTTTTGGCCATCAATTTTATAAAAAGAATTTACTAATAAAAGGTGTGTTGGTATTTTTTTATGCATTTTGTACCCATCTGCAATCAGATCACTGTGACCAGGTTTATAGCTCAGATGAATATGTCATCTTAGCTACAGCGATCACGCTTTGTCGGTCGTTTGTCTCTCCGGCAAGCCATCAATTAACAGGGCACAAATCATGAAATATATATTCTGGGAGCGATTTTCCAAAAACACGATTTTGAGCACTTAGAAAGACAGTACAGAAATCTTTAACTGTTAGACCTGCAAACATTTTATTCAAAGTTCATTATAAAATTTTATCGGAAACCTGAAATTAGGTCACTTTGACCTAAATTCTAAAAGCTGTGGAAAAAAATATTTTAACACGCTGAAAGTCATGTGGGCAAAAATTGTAACCAATAGATCTAGAAACCTCTAATGTAATATCCAGGTTGCTTCTTTTGAAATCTTATTTGAAACCAGAAATTAAGTCACTGTGGATTATATTATACAAACTATGGTCAATAACAGTATATTTATTGTCAAATAGCCAGATATGGTACATATTTTAACCGCTGGATCTTGAAACAACATGCATAAATAACTTGTACACACATAATAGTTTGACCTAAAACCTTCTGACGTAAAATCCAGGGAGGTCTTGGTTAAATCTCATTGTAAACCTTTATTCTGTGAGCTATTAGAAAAATAAAATGAGACAAAGGGCACAAAGGGCAGAGATCATAAATGTTGGATCTAGAAACATCTTGCCTCTTATATAATAGAGTGTATCTATTATATAAACAAGTACCGGCAAACGATATAACATGGTTTAAAGCTCATTAAACGGTAGGGGATTGTTGTTAAGGTAAATTGAACACTATTTAAACCAATATCAACACAAATAGCGATTCAAGCGCCTGTGGTTTTGGAATCCTGCAAACGCATGGGAATTCCGCCTAAATGACGTCACATGTGGGGTTTCCCCGTACTCGTATATTTAATAAAGGCCGAGTTCTTGAACCATCCGGTTCAGTTTAGAGTCATGTGACTGTGACTGACAGCCAGAGGCAAGCTTATCATACACAGACATCAGCCTGAGCACGTGGCTTACTGCTGACATGTATACATGAAGTGTATCCTTCTGTGCTGGTTAGCCGTGTATGGGTGTGAATCAGTAAATATCTTCATGTCACCCTGGGTCCCCATAAATGTATTATCATTTCAGTAATGACATGGGACATTACATAAAAATGAACCCTGTTTTATCATATATATGCTTTTGAGTAACCTGAGGAAGACGATAGTAATGAACAGATACCAACAGATACCCTCTTACTGAGGTTGCCCGTACACAGCCTATGTATATGTGACATTACACATTGCAGAAATCCCCCTGTGCCTGTCACCTTGCTAGCTCAGAACTCCAAGGGTAAATCAAGATTAATGGCTTGATTGAAAGACGTATACAAGCTTGAATCTGGAAAGCATGTTTCAGAGGCATCACGAGAAAATTATGTGGTTAAATGTATTTTTCATGCATATTTAATTTTCCAATTCATTTTGCCTGCTATTAATTTTAGTTTTCTTTTATTAACAACAACTCCGAATAAGGTTTTTCTCACCTTCATACAGGCTTTAAAATACTTCAGCTTCATATCAAGTTGACTCACTAAAATCTATTCTACAAATGTTGCTGTCTGTTTCCCTAAGTAAATGAGAAATTCCTAACATTATTGAAGTAACCCAATGTGGTTCATGTTTCCTGTCCATGGCCTAGCAATAAACTGACCCAGAATTTTTATTCAGCCAAGCCACAGCTTCACTCAGAAACTTGTTGTACAGGTTCATGTTACTGTGTAGTGTGTACCCTCATCCTGTTCATCAAGGTGTAATTTCTAACAAAGCTTGATTTAAACTGGGCTTAAAAAGTTAACATTTAAAAGCCAATATGGATTTGTATAGTGAATGGAGTTTCAGCAGAGCTTGTTTTGGTGAGTACCAGTATTTGGAACTAAGACAGTCACTGACTATATATATGACATGGCATGCCGGCTTGTGCACAAAGCCACGTGCTGTTGTTTATACACATCATGGCTGCTAACTGATTGGCCCCTGCTGTGGCTGTGCTCCTCCCCCGCTAAATTTGAACTGGGACTAGCATGGGCACATATAATTCATTTTCCTGCAGAAACCACATAAATTGACCAAGAAATGATAATTTATTTCAGTTACTTGCAACACTAGGAACATGTTTGCCAAAATCAAGCTCTAGTAACATCTTCCTTCCCAGCTAATATTCAGATTACAGTCAGAGCCTAAGTGGACAGTTGCAGATATTATGTTAAACTCCATGATGCCCAGTAACGCCCCCTGGTATTTATAGTGGCACTCGGCTGTGTCAGGAAGGCATGCGATCACCGCGCGGCAACCGCATACAAAACGCTTCCATGGAAAAGGACTGGCCGCGTGGCAAACGCATGCGTTTGACGCGCGGCTGTTTCTGCCGCGCACATGGAAAATCACCCCTGATGGTGACCTGTATTCTGCGAACTGTGGGATCAAAACATGATTCATCGGTTTTTGAGCCGGGGGGGGGGGGGCACTTTTTAGCCCAAGGGTGGAGGTCAACGTGACCTTTCAACATGACGTAAATTCCATCAATTTGTCTTTAAATTCCATTGTATTTCTTCTCAGTTTACATGCCTCACGTAAACTGGGACTACATTCCTTAGTAATGTAGGTCAGTATTACGCAATTTTTAGAGGTAAGTGAATTAAATATAATCCAATTCATCTTAATCAGAATGGTTGGAATTATACTTGTATGCTTAATATTTAAACTGATGACATTAAATAGAGGTCTGGTTTGGAATATAACATTTTTTTATATTGCTTAATGTGTAATTATATATATATATATATATATATATATATATATATATATATATATATATGACTGAAATCAGGTCAGTTTTCTGTAAAATAATTGTTCATGGTTATATTTTGTTTGATAATTACAATTTAAACTTTATATAAATTTGAAAATATATCCTTTGCCTCTCAGTATAGGCCTATAATTATTTGTGCTTCATTCCATGCACGCCTATGGTTTTGAGTAAAATTTAAACCCAGTAACGAATCTTAAATTTTATTAAGATTTGAAGTAGACTCTATTAGGGTATAATTAATTTGACACACATGATTCTGTAAATTCAATATTAAACATTTGGTAATTTTTGTGTGGTGCAGCATGCATGTGATATATAAAGTAGGAAAAATTGGTCAAAATACTGCATAGAAAATGCATATTTTATGTTTTATTTTTTCGAAATATTCCAGTACGTGTGAGGGGATACCACTCCAACATCCAACGCCTTTCGCCCTCAAACTCACTACACTTGCAGAATGCGCCCCCTACTTTTGATATATATATATATATATATATATATATATATATATATATATATATATATATATATATAATTATTTGTGTACGCCCCCCCCCCCCAAGAATGCGGCCCCCCATACACATAGACGCACACACTTTTAAAAACGCCCAAAAGACTATGTGATTTTGAGTACCCGGAATGTCGGACGGGGCACATAGAACCCTAAAGCCGCTTACTTAATATCAAATTTATGAATTACTATATTTTTGATGACACAGCTGTGATTATTAGGCAATGTGTAAAGTCTGGACGTCGGGTGTCGGACATCGATTATTTTCCATTTATTATATATTTTGCAAGGCACTTAATTGTCTACGGGATAAAGTGCTATACCCGTTTACGTAATCGTATCTGCAAAAGTATACACCATTTAACCGATCAGTCACGTATGTAACACGGCCCGGTTATTAGGAGTTGGCCCCTCGCCCAGGATTTCGTGGGATGGCAACATCAATGTGCATGTGCGATTAATTAAGAATTATTAATTCAAGGACGAGTATAAACATGAGGTAGACATTCAACCTCAATCCAGGCCAATGATTTTCACCGTAGGCTAAATATTTTCATTGTGTCAACTTTTAAACTTTGCTTCCTGTTAAATATAATGACAGAAGAACGTGCAAGTATAAGTCAAATATCACACTCACATATACTAGTATATAGCTGCCTGTTCACAAAATGCTCTCTCTCTCTCTCTCTCTCTCTCTCTCTCTCTCTCCTGAGACAAATAACAGTTAATATTATCCATTTAAGTTCATATAGTGACCGCACTGAGAGTCTGGTAAGAGGTCTGCTGTGGCATGTCATTGTTGAATGAAGAGATCAATACCTCGGACAACTACGTATTATTTCCTCAGAAGTCCTAACGCAGCAATATTTAATTAGAACAATTTAATAATGAAAAGAAAATCAGTAACCCATATTTATATAACCCATGCATATATAAAACGTACTAGAAAATAAACTTGTCCAAGTTTGTCATAAAAATTAAACGTTTCGTTTTTATCATTTATATATTCAATGACAATTCTTGATAATTCGCCGGGTCTCTGTTGGTACTTCGTCTTGCACTATGTACAAACTTTGAAACAACAGTAAAAAACATCATCTCTGCATGACAGACTGAAAGTCAGGACGACCGATATATCCCACCTGGCTCCTGAAGATATATATTTTAATATGCTGCCTAAATGTTTCGATAGAACATTTTGTCAAAACGTTTTAAAACATTTCTGCGCATATGGTTTCACGTATCATTTTTAAAATATAAATCCTTTTTAAAATGTTTATAAAATGTGTATAAAACATGTTATGATGAATTATTAATTAATTATGTTACAAGAAAATAGTTTGGAATGTTTTTTTTTATATATTGAGAAGATACATGATATAAGATATATATATATATATATATATATATATATATATATATATATATATATTATATGATATAAATCTCATTAGACAATTTTTGTTGTTGCGTCGACTGTCTGTCGTGTATATATTCCTTACATGGACAGATCTACAAAAGAACTGCATGTTTTCAATTATAATAAATATAATAATAATAATACTAATAAATATTCAGTAATAACAATTATACTTGATATATGCATGGTTATGCAGTGAAAATATATTGGTCTATAAAGGATATAATAGAAAGTTATATTTTTTATCATATCATAATAAAGTTAATACAGGAGTCCGTGGGAGCCCTGGTTATTGGTTGCTCGGTGGTTAAGTGCTGCAGGGCTCCCAATATAGGACGGTATTTTTTTATAAATGTCATGTTCGTCAGACAAGTCTTCAGATATCATATGACCTATAGGTAAGTGATTTGATTTGACAAAATATAATTTCTGTTGACCTTACTTAATACTTTGAATTCTCCTCACCATTTTGATACTTGGGACACCCCTCCCTATCTGGGTTTGAATGAATATGCTTGGACTTGCTATTTCAGATTTATTAATCTAAGGCTTCATTATATTACGCAATGTGCCATATTCATAACCGACATATCTATAGACCAAGAACTGTAACCCCTTTACAAAGGGAGAAAACAGGACATCATCCGCGTACATTAGACGATTATATTTTACATTATTTAAACAACACCTACTGGCTTTATTATTGAGATCGACACTTCTTTCATTCATATAAATTTATATTGAATATAGGAAAGGCGAAATTATCCAGCCTTGTCCCACTCCGTTTGTCACCTTGAACCTTTCACAATCTGTCAAGTTCCATCTGACACGCATAACTTTATTATTATATTATACCAGTAAAATATAGCAATATAACTAGTAGTATAAATTGGAATGTTTCAAGAAGAGTTTTAAACAGACTGATGTATGACAACCTGTCACAGACAGCCGTAGCGCCTTGACTCAGCATCCACGAACATATCAGATTAGTAAAATCACTAAAACATTCGATCCTTGTGTAAATACATAGTTCATTGCCAAGTGGTCCTTCAAAGTCGTACTGATTATCAGAGGTATACAGATAATCAACCATTCTCAAATGCAGAAACATTTTACGTGCCAGTGATTTGGAAATGATTGGTTACAATGCAGTATGTGTGTGGTATCCCCTGGCATTCACTATCTCTTCACATCAGTCTCTTCTTGTGTTGTAACATTTTGTAAAATATTAACGGCTGTAGTAAATAACCATGCACCATAATACGCGAAAACAACAGAAAGTTCCCATGAAGATGTACCCGGCAGCGTCCCTGTAGCCTGTTTTTGTCCAGGCCCGAACCCGCAGCAACAGAGATCTGCAGCTATTATAGATGCCAAATTATCGAATCGACTTCCGACCCCGAACGTCTGGGTTTTATACACAGCAATTGAACCAGGCAGACAAGGCAGAGTGCCCGGTCCCAGAAACAGGAGAGATGATAAGGAGATGCAGAGTCAACGTGACCATACAGAGGTCAGAACATATCACGTACATCATGTAATTATAACATTACAGTCTGAGAGGCAGACGGCCACGTAATACCATTTCTACATGTTTAAATCAGTGCGACTTCAGATACAGGTAAGATTCACCAGGTGTCGCATAAATTGTTGCCTTTAGGCAACTAAAACAAAAAGAGAAAGGCTCTACGTTCTCTTTTCATGGAAATTCCGAAATGAAGTTTGTTCTTCAGTGGGGTGGCTTTACAATACTTAATACAAATGGGGTTATCCATACTGAAGCCGGGCTATAGGAACGATACACTCCTTCATGCATTAGTCTCATTCCGTTTCCAAGATATACTGGGTATTGCGAATGACCTCCGTCATATCTGTGGGGTCAAAATTTTGCTATCTTTACAGTTTTATCATGGATTAATTTTTTTTATCTTGCCATTTGAAAACCCTTCTAAAAATTAACATTATATGAATTAATTATATAAAATAATGTATGCTAAATATTATTTTAAAGATCTGATAGCATTTATAATTTGGAATCTTTGAACATATACACATAGAGCTTATTATAATCCTGTCTTTTTCCTTTCAACTTGTCTTCCATGATCGGCCTCTTATTCAGGAAGGTTTATTTTCATGATGATTTCTCTTTCATGAATATCGCAAATTTGAAACCCTTGCAAACAAAAAGGATACAGTAGTTCATTTCATACTTCCACTGCCCAAGCCACAAAAAACATGACTGGCCAGCCTTTATTAACAGACTGGGCCTGTGAGTCATGGTCTGATGATTAATGTCTCAACTTGAACAGTTGTTCCTAGGTTCATATCAAAAAAGTATCAAAATATTGGCTGGGCACAGGTATAGTTAAAAAAATTAACAAATTTTTGTTTTAACTTGTATGTATTATACGATTGAATATAATAGTCTGATGGTGAAAACTACCTCTTTTTTTTGCAGCAACAGCTTTTGTGAGAAATTTGTTATTTTCAGCTGCCACCATGGGTATTTTGGTAATGAAAATGGCCTTTGTTATCAGTTATCTTGGCATGAAAATATGTTAGTTTACTTGAGATTGGATCATTTTAGTTATTGATCATGGCCAGATGTATTTTTTTTTAAATGTGACAATAACAATTAATTTGACAGGCAGAGAAAACATGAAAGAGTATGGTGAGAAATGGCTAGTACATCCACTTAACTTAGAATTGATCTGAACCATATAGCTTGTATTGCCACCCCAAAATCTCTGACATTATATTATTGATGTTTGGGGGTGAATTGCCGCTATCATTGCTCTGAAGATTGCTTTTTTGCATGGTTCCAATATACACAGTTCCCAGCCAACTTCAGGGGGGGGGGGGGACAATGGGTAGGATGAAATGGATCACCAGAAATTCAAATAGAATGCAACTGCTGCATGAAGAGCGTATGGGAAAGATAACCCAAACTCTACATAAATATAAATTAGCAACGTAAGGTAACTGGCTTCCCTGTTATATATATATATATATATATATATATATATATATATATATATATATATATATATATATATATATATATTTTTGTTTTCAATATGGAGTTTCCACTCCATTGACCTATTTTGACATTGAGCAGGGCTGGCTAGTCCAGAATAAGTCACCTAGTGCAGAGGATCCAAGATCCAGTGTGGTTACATTTTGTTTAAACACTGTCAGCAGCAAACTGCCCCATGCATATGCCATCAGAGAAACTGAGAGAAACCATCCACAAGGGGACCATTTCTCATTTTCAATATATTTTCTTTAAATTTTATTTAAATGTGGGCAATACAATTTGAGGAGGAAGTGGCACATTTAAACTGGAAGCAAGCATTTTTTTCAATAGCTGTGGCAATGACAGAATTTTTAAAGTCAGATAGAATACATCAGATTGTTTACAGTGTATAAACTTTGTATCAGTATATTACTGATTTATCCATCATTATCACTGACACAAGCTTTTTTGTTTCAGTGTCAAGATCACAGCATCCCACAGACACAGCCAGGAATATAGTGATATATGAGCAAAAACAACAATAAATTTGGAAAACTGAGCATACCCTACTGTGGCTGATGATAAATCTTGCTCAGGTCATTTCTTTGATTTCTCTTTCTTTGAGATGTCATTTCAGCAGTGGTGAAGAAACGTTTAGAGTACAAGATTTATAAAGTGGTATTGTTCATGATCCCTGGGACAGCCTTGTGATGGCATGCGCAGACCATGTGGGCGATGAAAAGCTGGCCACATCTAGTCAGGATGAGGACACTGATGATGAGGTGAGAACGGAGGATGGAGAGGATGAGGATCATACCACGCAGTTTATATCGTGGCTGCTGGACCATGAAGGGATACAACCAGGAACAAGCAAACAAGAAATGGTCCTGGGCATAAAAAGAGAACCGCCAGAGGAATTTCCTGAAAGTCATGATGAAACCAAGAAAAAACAGCCACGCAAAAGAAAAATTGAGGACTCTATACAGAGGCTAAAACAGAATTTGGCAATTAAGTCAAAAAATTTAACCAAATATGCTAACAGTTCAGATTCGATAGGCCATCTTAGTTCAAGAAAATCAACAAACTTCAGCACACATAGTAAGGGTCTTAAATCCGTTAATGTGAAGCAGGACAATGAAATGTCTCCATCAGACACTTATGATGAGTTTGATGACGGGATGCAGGACAAGGCAGATCAGATCAACAAGCCTCACGCATGTCATGCCTGTGGTCTGTCATTTGCTTGTCCAGATAATCTGACACGGCACATGGTGGTTCACACAGGTGGCAAGCCCTTCAAATGCACAAAATGTCCAGCGGAGTTTGTACATCCCAAATATTTGAGTGCACATGACAGGGAAGAACACAGAACTGGTGATTTTAAGTGTAGATTTTGTGATAAAACCTACGAGAATCAAGAATTGTTGGACACCCACCTTAAGAAGCATCGTAGTGTTTACAAATGTCCTGCGTGTAGTGATCACTTCAGGACTGCTGAGGATCTGAAGCAGCATGTGAACAGTCACGAGGGAGAGAAGCCCCTGACGTGTAAGTACTGTGACAAAACCTTCACTTGTGAACAAAACCTCCAGATGCATTTGAATGTACACACAGGAGAAAAACCATACACCTGCTACTTCTGCAACAGAAAGTTTGCTTACCCGTCAAGTCGCAGAACCCACATGATAACGGACCACAACTGTCGAGTGGATAAGAGAGGTCAGGTGATCAAAATAGATCAAGAGGAGCGTGAATCTGCATGTAAATGTGAGGCATGTGGGAAGACGTTCAGGAGTAAACAGAACCTGCGTGTACATCTGAGGATACACACAGGAGAGAAGCCGTTTACATGTTCACAGTGTGGCATGAGCTTCACATACCCATCCACGTACAAGGCACATCTTGAACGTCACAAGACTGAACCAGACCCTAATGACAAGTCTGACCTAAGAAACCTTACATGTATGTACTGTGACAAGAAAATGAGTACAAAACAAAACCTCAGAGTTCACTTGCGTCTTCATACTGGAGAAAAACCATTTTCTTGTGACCTTTGTGGCAAAAGGTTTACCTACTGGCGAGGGTACAAGCTTCACAAGGAGAAGCCATGTCAGTCACAGAAGTTGTGTTGATGGACATTCACATTCCACGCTCATATACCACTGCTTTGACAATACATGCCAGCCTGTGGTAATGTATGTCACACACTACAGTGCTTAGACATGCCAGTCTGTGGTAAGGTCTGTCACTGACACTGTAACATGCTTCACTGCTCCCCAGTCCGTGGTATTAAATGTTTGTCATACAGCTGCTTAGACATGCCAGTCAGTGGTAATGTCTGTCACACACTACAGTGCTTAGACATGCCAGATTAGCAGTCTGTGGTAATGTATGTCACACACTACAGTGCTTAGACATGCCAGTCTGTGGTAAGGTCTGTCACTGACACTGTAACATGCTTCACTGCTCCCCAGTCCGTGGTATTAAATGTTTGTCATACAGCTGCTTAGACATGCCAGTCAGTGGTAATGTCTGTCACACACTACAGTGCTTAGACATGCCAGATTAGCAGTCTGTGGTAATGTATGTCACACACTACAGTGCTTAGACATGCCAGTCTGTGGTAAGGTCTGTCACAGTGTCACATGCTTCACTACTTAGACATGCCATTGAAGAAAGGTTTTGGGATCATTAGGAATCGTGAAACATTACGTAGTGCTTTCCAGGATCTCATGAAGGAAATCTCTTAAGACAAACTGTTAGTGTTAAAAGGACATTATGTAATACACTATCAATATGTTATTTATTATTAGAGACAATGGCTTTTTTATGATTAAATAATATGCATCTGATTTCATTTGATGTATTATTACCCTAGTGAGACCTTACATTTCAGGATAAGTCAGTGGAAGACAGTATGGGTTTAACACTGCTGCTCTGGCTGGTGTCATCTCAACATGAAAACTGATACAATGTGCAACTTGTACTTACACAGGACCCAAAAAGTGACATTTATACTATTTCAGGTTTTGTCATTTATATAGAATCAGCAGACACTACAGGTAGGTACATCTGCTGTATCATTGTATCCAAACCCTGAAAGTTGGAGATACCATTGTTTCAGCTCTGTACCACCACCACCACAGCTTTTTGTGAGTGAGATAACTGGTATTACTCAGCTTGACTGTGATTTGTGCATAGATATTGGTAAAAGGACAAAGCTTATTAAAATCAGGTCATGACCTCCACTAGGAGAGTGACTTTGACCCTGAATTGACCTATCCATGAACTCTATGCCACCTTAATCGCATATTCATTCAATGAATAAACATAAGCATTGGACTAAGGAGCAACCAATCAGGTGACCTTAAACATTGTTAAGCGTCAATCATCTGACAAAATCAAAACTTTGCATAATTTGACATAGCTCTGTCAAACAGAACATGTGTAGTCTGTAAATACTATCAGTACCCATGTCGGCATGTTTTCCGGGATATTTTAATGAACGAAGGAGACGGTATAAAAAGTTTCTAGGCTATAGGTTGCGGGAGCTATTCCTACGACTACCGAGTGAATAATAGTGTCTTACCTGGCACATAATTCGTATGGGACAAATAATCCAATATATACTGCAACACAGTTCATATATGACTGCGATATAGTAAACAATGGACAGGTGATATCAGTTGATGACGTCAGCAAATACGACGTCATGCGCCATCGCCCTTTGTGACGTCATGATTATGTTATAATCAACTCTCGTTACCATGGGCATGGAAGTCAATATGTGTAGGAGCGTTTTGGGGGCTCATTATAATAATAAGTTAAAAGAGCGGAGCGTTTGGGCTGTGGTGAATAGGTCCAAGGTGGGGCCGCTTTTCTTGAGGACAAGAAACCTGTCCAAGGTTTATGTACATGCAAAACTTCAGACCTAGACGCCGATACATCAAACCACTCCGGATATTCATCTGTATGGTTGTAAGTTACCCAAAAATACATTTTGATGGCCAACCTGTGAATGAGAAAGCTATCCAAGGTGTAATTTCAGGACACCACATCAAAACACTCATGAGATATGTGCATGGATGTACACTCAGCCAGGGTTCAATTCTAATCAAAACAGACTGCTTCAAGTTAGGAATTGTGGGTGGCCAGAAGATCATGTCTCAATAGTTAAACTTGAAAAACCAAATTCACCACAATAAAAAAAACTTCTTTCTAAATGAAACATATGCATGCTTACCAGACATGTCTTATTAAAAGGGGCCTTTGCCAATGTCACACATCTATCAACTGATGAAATTCCCTAGAACCTTTGATCACAATAGTCCAAAACTCGCTGATTCCACCGCAAACAGTCTGTTAAATATGTTTATACCCGCGTGTGTATAAGATGTGGGGGCTTGCAAAAAATCATCGAAACACATTTAACATGGACATCTGGCTGCAAGTCCAACAAACCAGAGTTTTGCAAATGGATTTTGTGTCATTTCAACCTCTGCACTGTGCAACCTACTATACCTTATGTTTCATGGTTTTTAGTTCAGCTAACTGAAAGTCATCTGAGCTATAGCTAATGGGTCATTGTCCGTCTTCCAGCCATCCGGTTGTCCGGCTTTCCATTAGCAGGGCACAAATTGTAACCGCTGGACCCAGAATCTTTAAACTAAATATCTGTAGAGGTCTATGAAAAAACTTCTTGAAAACCTGAAATTAGGTCTCTGTTATCCATATCCTCTGAGCTGTGGAGCTCAGGAGTACCCCCTAGAATAATGAATAATTTGATATAAAAGTTCCTATATCTGTATAACTAAAGCATTGATTGCCTTGATTCTTTCCATGCTTATTGAATAGTGTTCCATAATTTCCTGAAAACAGATGGTGCCACTTGTATTTTTTCTAATTTTTACTCTTTTTTTTTCTCTCTATTTTTGACACCTTCAAAGATGTGGTCTTCCCTTAACAATGCATAAATGGACCTGGAATCTTCTCACTTGACATCGAGGGAGGTCCATGAAAAATCTTCTTGGAAACCTGAAATTAGGCCTCTGTTACCCATATCCTCTGAGCTATTGGGCTCAGAAATACGTACCAGAATCATTAAAATTGGACGCAAAAGATCCAGTATCTGAACAACTAATGCATTGATCATCATGATTCTTGCATGCATGTTTATCATGGACTGTTTCATAAGTTACTGCAGGCTTGTGAAGCCAGATAGATATTTTTCGAATTTTTACGCAATTTTTTCTTTATTTTGAGACCTTCAAAGATGCAGTCGTCAGTTAACAAGGGTACAAATGGAAAACATTCAACTAAGAATCTTCTTATTTAACATGCTGAGAATTCCATGAAAAATCTACTTGGAAGCCTGAAATTAGGTCTCTGTTACCCATATCCTTTGAGCTGTAGGGTTTGTATGTATCCCTCAGTATAATTAAAAATTTGATACAAAACTTCTAAGTTTCTGAACAACAGATGCAGTCATCTCCATGACTGTTTGCATGAATTTTCATCATGGAGTGTTTCATCAGTTCCTGCAGACTTGTGGCGTCACCTGGATTTTTAGCGAACCTGTGAGCTTCTGCGATGGCGCAGCGTTGTCCGTCCGCCGTCCAGGGCTGGCTTTCCGCAGTCCAGGGCTGTAAGTCGGAAACCCTCGGAGCTAGCAGCTCCAAATTACATGTAAGAATTAGTCACATGTCTGTGTTTCCACTTGGGGTTTTTGTTTTTTAGCCACTGTGGCTAAAGGGTGTCTGATTTTTTTAGCCACACCAAATTAACTTTAGCCACACATTTGGCGACAATTTTGTCTGACTGAATGACACTCGTGTGGTAAACATGCTTGGTTTTCAACAAATGCCATTGAATTAAACCATCTTTCATACAATGTTCAGCATTCTGCACAAGATAAAGAAATTTGTTTCTGCATTTTAGCAAAGTAAATGTTCAAAGAAAATAAAACAATGAATAGATTGTATTACTGTTTTAGCAAAATGCAGATGAAAAATAAAAGCACAAACACCTGGTGAAAATGGTTTAAAGAAATAAGAATTAAAATTGAAAATTACTTTCTCTTAAACATATATTTTAGGCGTTGTAAACACTGTATAAATTAACTGTAAACCTTTCTCTGTTCCCTTTTCATTTGTCATAAAAAAATTACTTTGTTGAAAAAAACTTTATACCAACATATGACCTCCTGTTGAAAATTCCTTGGTTGCACACGAGTAGATGTAAATGATGTTCTTATTTTATTTTTTATTTTTATTGTATGATATATGTATTTATGGAACTAGGGGACTGAGGCCTTATATTTCTTAATAAATATTTCATTCATGTAAAATTCAGGGTTTGCTTGGAGAAATGTGCGAAGTAACATCCATCCCGGTACACTTGTATCAAGAACCATAATCCGTATGCCCGCGAAAATCACATGCATGGGTGGACGGTCATTTATGCATGATGGATTCGTCAGCTGAGAAAGCGGTTTTGCGCAACAGCTTTTATTACGCGGGGTTTATACTCCATAGAAAGCGCATAAATATTTAAAATGTTTCAGTGGAGAAATAAGCAGCTCCCAGGCTAAGAACATGGCCTCTGCCGCGAATGTCTGACAGCCGTAACGCTTCTATGAACTGAAATGAGATCTATAGTTCGACATGTACGTCGCCCGAAAATTTGCATTTCCCGTTTGGCAACATTAATGGCCCGCTTGTATGCACGGTAGCTCGTCGGCAATATTCGGAAAGAGTGCCGTCTCAGCCTATGCAAATGAGTTTAAATGAACCAATGACAGGACGTGTTATCAATTCGGGTACATGTGTACCCGTATTCGTTCTGACACTTGAACTGACGCTCGGGCGTTTGCAGGAGTAAAAACGAACGATTAAATGAGTTTGACTGCCATTTAACAAAAAGTTTAACGCAAATTTGGCGGTAACATATGGTAATCATAGTTTTAATGGGGGGAGGGTACTTATTTATAACGGCGGTAAAAAATGAGAGCATAGGCTACAACGACGATGTCAAATTCTATGAGGGCGGCGCGCCGATGTACTTCTCGTGTAAAAAAAAACGATGTATGAATTATTATACTTTTCCAACAATGTTTAAGCCCTGTTTTGCTGCATAGATGGTCACCCACAGGAAGTGATTCCGGCAGCGAAGAAACTTTAGGGCATGTCCAAACTTTCCCCGCGTACCAAATGGCCACAGCTGGCGACCTAGTTGCATATAATTATAGATCGCCTGGCCATTGGATTTTCATTTCCAGACATCGTTATGTATAGTTATTTTACTGTTTGTTAACGTCAACAGAGGGCAGTTATAATCATGAATTAACGTTTCCTTAGTTACTGTGTATGAAAAAGTATATGTCTTTCATGAGTCTTGAGTGTAATAAAGTTCTGTGTTCTGAGTTGAAAAGTCAGGATGACCTCAGACCCCTAGAAAGCTGGCCTGGTTTTGTCAGAAACATCGCCTCCGTGTATCTGTTTCATGGCTCGCTAAAGACAGGAACCGAGAAGCCATATTCCATCTTCACTTGTAGAGAAAATTCTTTAAATTAAATCGGCTGCATAGAAATACATCGTTATTGTTTTGCCTGTTAAAATCTTTACGTTCTCACAACAAAATTGGTTCTAGCTTGTGTATCGCACATGATCGCAGTCCAAAAAAAACGCGATATTCCTTTTGATTCAACATTGACGAGTTTACCAAGAAAACAACACGCGCACGCTTAGTTATTTTCAAACACTTTATTTAAAGTGACTAAATATATAGCAGAATCAACCATGAAATAAAACATTTACAAGTGTGACATTATTTTACGTTCAGCCTTTCATTGAGCAGTCATGATATCAGATACGATGGTAGCAGGAAAATTCACTTTCGCCATCGTGGCTAATGCTGGTGAGCAAATTTTCGCCACACAATTTTTATTAGCAATTGGCGATGTGGCGAATGGCTAGCGGAAACACAGCATGTGAAACTTGGTGCCCTGCAGCTTATTATTGGGTATCTGTATGAATTTAGATTTTATAGAGAAAAGCATAAAAACCTTTAAAAATCTTCTTCTCTGAAACTGTCCAGCCAAATTGTCCAATATATCACAGAAATGATCCCTGGAACAATCTCTCAAGTTTCTTCGAATGGTTCCAGTTCGGAGATTTTGGCCGAGTTACAGGAGATTGAACTTAGTCATCTGTCCAAAAAAGCACACTAAAATTAAAATCTCAGAAACAGCTAGAGCTATAATCCCCAAATTTTATACCAATGTTTGTCACATATGTCATATCTGATTTTGAGGTATTGGTGGCGCCACCTACATTGATGTGTTTTTTTACAATTGAAAATGTAATTTTAAACTCTTCTAGCTTATACACTGATTTATGATGAAACTGTTAAGCTGATTGGTTTAAACTTTACAAGAATTATTCTATGGTAGGGTTCTGCCAGTTTTATAAGAATAGATTGGGTAAATACAGTTTTAAAAAAGCATTGTAGCCAATTGAAAAAGGCATTCTGTATTTGAAAACAGATTTGACAATATGCTGAGTTTCAGCAACCAAATCAAGAGGTCCCTCAGTACAAACAGGTGGGGTCCAGACATCACCATGGCAACTGACCTGGCTCTGAGGGGGTGTCTAGACAGCGTCTAGACGTCTGGACACAATGTTTAGATGCAAATTCCCAGATTATTGGAACTATATCTTTCAACTGTTTGAAAAAACTTGGTTTGCATTTTAAGCGAATCTGGTTTATCATCAGGTCACATGTGAACTGCTGCACCCTCATTGTTTGTTGACCTCTGACCTTTCTTTGCTGCCAAGCGTCCATTCGTGTGTCTGTTTCCACACATTAACCCGCATATCTCGGGAACCGTTTGACCGATCAGGCTAAAATTTTTGCACAAATGTAGCCCTTTGATAGCTTTATAACATACACTAAAAATGTAGGCGCCACCTGCAACCATTTTTGCACAGCGTCCATCTGTTCATCTGCCTTGGGATAAAATCACTCATATCTAAGCAGTGGTTTGACTTATCCACCAAAACATTTTGCAGGTTTATACATCCTTCACAGGTTTCTCGATTTTATGACAGGTGGCGCCACCTACATTCATGTTTACTCTACAGACAACCAAACTCATATCTCGGGAACGATTGGGCCAAAATTTTGCATGTGTATAGATCTCACATAGCTCTTCATCATAGGCAAAACTGGTGGCGCCACCTGCAACCATTTATGCACAGCATCCATCGGTTCATCTGCCTTGGCGTAAAATTACTCATATCTCAGCAGTGGTTTAACATATCTACCTGAAATTTTGCAGGTTAATCATCCTGGACAGCTTTGTCGATTTATGACAGGTGGCGCCACCTACATTCACGTTTACTCTGCAGACATCCAAGATCATATCTCGGGAACTGTTTGACCGATTGGGCCAAAATTTTGCATGTGTATAGATCTCATATAGCTTTTCATTATAGGCAAAACCGGTGGCGCCACCTGCAACCATTTATGCACAGCATCCATCTGTTCATCTACCTTGGGATAATATTACTCATATATCTCAGCAGTGGTTTGACTTATCCACCTGAAATTTTGCAGGTTTATACATCCTGGACAGCTTTCTTGATTTTATGACAGGTGGCGCCACCTACATTCACGTTTACTCTGCAGACATCCAAGCTCATATCTTGGGAACCGTTTGACCAGTTGGGCCAAAATTTCAAAATTTTGCATGTGTATAGATCTCACATAGCTCTTTATTATATGCAAACTGGTGGCGCCACCTGCAACCATTTATGCACAGCATCCATCGGTTCATCTGCCTTGGCGTAAAATCACTCATATCTCAGCAGTGGTTTAACATATCTACCTGAAATTTTGCAGGTTTATACATCCTGGAAAGCTTTCTCGATTTTATGACAGGTGGCGCCTCCTTCATTCAGGTTTACTCTGCAGACATCCACGTTCATATCTAGGGAACCGTTTGACCGATTGGGCCAAAATTTTGCACGTGTATAGATCTCACATAGCTCTTCATCATAGGCAAAACTGGTGACGCCACCTGCCACCACTTATGCGCAGCGTCCATCTGTTCATCTGCCTTGGGATAAAATCACTCATATGACAGCAGTGGTTTGACTTATCCACCTGAAATTTTGCAGGTTTATACATCCTGGACAATTTTCTTGATTTTATGACAGGTGGCACAACCTACATTCACGTTTAAGCTGCAGACATCCATGCTAATATACAACACACCTCACTCTATTCTCCTTGCCACTTAATCCATGCCTCACTTCACCCGTCCCACTCTGATTTCTGCGGATACACATGGTCGCTTGTCGACTACCCATATTCTAGTTTTAAAATGTCCTAGTCTGAAACTAGCAGGTCCGAAATGTCCATTTTGCTGAAATCATAATGACTAAGGTAGATATGCAGGACTTAAAAGGATCAATATTAAGTTTTAAGAATAAACCTCCATTCACACTCCCAAACTTTGCATAGGTTCGCATTAGGCCTGTAAGCCTTGTTTTTCAAATTTTTGCGGTTTTTTCCCTCTATTTTAGAACCCTTCAAAGATGCGTTTGTCCATTAACAGGGCACGAATTGTAACCATTGTGCCTAGAATCTTTTAACTTGACATCCAGGGAGGACCATGAAAAATCTCCGTGGAAACCTGAAATTAGGTCTCTGTTCCCCATATCCTCTGAGATATGCTTCAGTTGAAGTGGTATACCACTTAAAACAAGGCCTACAGGCCTAATGCGAACCTGTGCATTGGGAAATTCACCAGGTATAATGCTTCAATGCTAGACCATGACTTCTCATGTATATGAACAATGCAGGTACTAAACATTTTGAATAAGAAACAATTACACAAACATCACTGCTGAAATTCTGGCATGGGTGCACACAACACAACTAGAGACCCATGGGTCTCAACGCTCAGTTGAATTTGTCTATAAGGATATTTTTAAAGAAATTTTTCAGAATGACAGTTCTGTGACCTTAACCAATGACCATGTAACCAAAAAATCATAGAACTTAATATCCTTGAACTTGCAGCATTAGGATTATTGTAACAATCTATTAAAAAGTGACCTTGACCTCTGACCAGATAACCTCAAATTCTACAGGTTTCCTCACTTTGTGCAAGTAAGCCATGCGTGAACGTTAGAAAGTTCAGGATGAAAAGTTTGAATTACAGTGCATCCACAATCTTTTTAAAGATGTGGCTTCTGTGACCTTCAACTTAGATTGCTGGACCCTGAAAATCAAAATGAATTTACATATGTGGTTGGTCATTATTAAATCAAGTTTGAAGCCAGTCTGTCTATCCAAAGCAGAATTATCATCCATAAACTAAATTGTGAATGGATGGGCCCTGTGACCTTGACCCTTGACCTATGACCCAAAAATCAAACAGAATCTTCCCTTAGTGGCAGGTTAGCAATATCTTGAAGATGGAAGGTTTGCGATGAAAAAGTTTGGCTTTAAATGCATACACATTCCTTAGTGGTGGGCCAGTTATAAGTTAAGTTTGAAACCAATATATCAAACTTAACTTGAGTTATCATCTGGAAACTAATTTGTGTGGATGGACGGATTGACAGACAGACAGACATACAAACAGACAGACTGACAGACAGGGTGATTAGTATAAGGCATCCACTTGTGATCAATAAACACACCAGGTTTTGGGACACTAGATGTAATAACAGCTGAGAAACTGATATGATTGTTGTCATTTAATGGTAAATAAATAGAAAAACATTTGTTAAAATAGGAAAGCCACCATGTTTCAGGAACTGACAAAACTAGTCATGGTCAATATTCAAGGCAAAATTCATGACAAATCATGCATTAATTATCAAGATATTGGAGGTTTTGTATCAAATTTTTTACTATTCTGGGGGGTACTTTCAAGCCCCAAAGCTCGAAGGAAAAAAGGTTGCAGTGACCTAATTTCAGGTTTCCAAGGAAATGTTTAATTGACCTCCCGGGATGTTCACTTAGAAGTTTCTAGGACCAGCTGTTATGATTTGTGCCCTGCTAATGGACGGCTGGACGTCCAGACGGACGACAGACAAAGCGCCATTCCTATACCTCAGTTTACTTACAGTTAGCTGAGCTAAAAATGATTGTAGCTGGCACCACCAGTCTTGTATACAAAAAGGTTTCAGAGATATATACATATGCCCAAGTTCAGACTGATATATCAAACCCCTCCTGAGAAATATACAGGGACACACACTGTGCAAAAAATGATTGTAGGTGGCACCACCAGTCTTGTATACGACAAGTATACAATAATTAAAATACGATAGGTATAAATATGCCCAATTTCATGATGATATATCAAATTCCTCTATAGAAATAAGCAGTCACACACTGTGCAAATGTCATTGTAGGTGGTGACACCTGTCTTGTGAACGAGAAACCAATCAAAGACACATAGACAGGTCAAAATATTAGGCCAATACATCAAACTTACCTTAAGTCTGATGCATGGGGCTGACCACGCTTAGGAGAGAAAGGCAGTTGCCCTGAGTGAACTGTGACAAATTTGCTAGCTCAGGCTACTGCACTGAGTGAACTCATGACCTGCACCTGGCTAGACTGGGTGAACTTTTGACCTGTACCTGGCTGTACTGAGTGAACTCTTGACCTATTGCCTAATCTGATACAGTTGACAGTCTGCCAAAGCTATAAATAGATTGGCTCCACATGCAGCCCTGAGGGGCATGACACCCATGAGGTGATCACGTGGTGCCCATGAGGTGTTCACATGTCACCCATTAGGGGATCACATGCCTTGTGCTTGGCTGCACTGACTGAACTCTTGACCTATATCTGGCTGCACTGAATGAACTCTTGATCTATTGCCAAATCTGAAACAGCTGGCAGTTTCTTAACCTATGTAAATATACAGACACAATCTTGGCCTGTTGGCAAAACTGTTTACACATACTGGAAGACTTTGGCTAAAATGCTTTTTTCAAGCTGAAATATTCATAAACTTTTTATCAAAATATCTAGAAAAATAAAAGATTCAGTTCTTTCATTGTTAAAGGTCCAATAATTCTGCCAAAAATCATTCAAGTAAACTTGAAGAAAGGTCACCTAAGAATAACCCATTTTAGCTCAGTGGCTACAAAGATCTTCTTCTCAAAAACCACTGGGCCAAATTCTTAAATCTCACACATTAATTATCCCTAGATGTTGATAATTCAAGTTTGTTCAAATGGTTTTGGTTCAGTGACTTTTGGCTGAGTTATGGGAAGCTTAACTTAGCCATTTTGCTATATTTTTCAATATGAGTTATAAACCTGCAAAACGTTTTTTGACTGACGCCACTGAGGCCAATTTGTTTAATATTTTACAAGAATAATCCCCTGAATAATTCTTATAATAATTGTCTTTTATGGTTCCAAAGAATGAATTTTGGCTGAATAATAAAGATTGAATTGAGTCATTTTACCATATATGTTAGCTGTGTGAAGCAGAAACATCTAGCCTGGAACCAGTTTATCAGCATCTGTTACATCATGCCTCCAGACATTTAGATTTCAGGTTATCTATGGTTAATATTGACAAGAATGTGTTTTAAAAAACTTTTAAAAAATGTAGATTTATGATTTTAGATATTCCTCATGCCAGGCAATGTTTACAATCACAGGTATACGTTGACCCATACTATTTCGAAAACGACTGGAGCTTGCATCATGAAATTTAATGCACTGATTTTACAGATTTTATAGAGAAAAAACTAAAAAAAAATTAAAAACCTCCCCCCCCAAAACTGTCAATCCAATTTGTTCAATATTTCACAGAAATAATCTTTTATACCATCTCTCTCAAGTTTGTTCAAATGGTTCAAGTTCGGTGAATTTTAGCTGAATTACAGGAAGTTGAACCTAGTCATCTGTCCAAAAAAGCATACTAAAATGACAGTCTCAGATACAGCCAGAGCTATCGTCACCAAATTTTATGCCAGTGTTGGTCACATGAGTCATATATGAAATTCAGGTATTGGTGGCGCCACCTGCTTTGACCTTTTTTTGTACTGGGGTCATTGGTCATCTGTATATCAACCCATAATTTCTCAGGAATAGCAGGAGCTACCATCCCCAGATTTTATGCAATAATCTGTCACCTATCAAATGTTGTGGGATTCAGCTAATTATTTGCTATCTGCTTCTTGTAAATGGACCAGCCTAATTGTTCAGTATTTTACAGAATTTATCCCAGAGGCAAGCCCTCTCAAGTTGGATCAAATGGTTTGCTTTTGATGAATATTAGTGAAGTTAAACGAATTTGAACAGTCATCTTGCCAAGTAAGCATACTGACATAGTTATCTCAGAAATGACAGAAGCTAGCATTACCGAGTTTTGTGCAATTGTTGGTCACATGACTCATATTTGAAGTTGCAGATTTTGTGGTGCCACCTACATTGACCTGTTTTTTATGGGCAAAAACCTCATAATTTTAGCCTTTTTCAGCTTAAAATGTTTATGATGAAAATGTCAAGTTGATTCGTTCATTTTTTCAAAAGAATTATCCTAAGACATGTTTTTTTCAATCATATCAGAAAAGCTTAAGTTGGTCTTATGGCCATTATTATGTCTAACTAAAACTGAGGACTGCAAAACTGTTCTTTTACAAAATTATTGTTTCAATTATAACTTCTGTAACATGGCAAAAAAATTATTCTTAGGTGGCCTTTGTTCAAGTTTACTTGAATGATTTTTGGCAGAATTATTGGACCTTTAACAATGAAAGAACTTTATTTTTAATTAATCTAGATATTTTGATAAAAAGTTAATGAATTTTTCAGCTTGAAAAAAAAGCATTTTAGCCAAAGTCTTTCAGTATGTATAAACAGATTTGCCAACAGGCCAAGATTGTGTCTGTATATTTAAATAGGTAAAGAAACTGCCAACTGTTTCAGATTTGGCAATAGATCAAGAGTTCATTCAGTGCAGCCAGATATAGGTCAAGAGTTCAATCAGTGCAGCCAAGCACAAGGCATGTGATCCTCTCATGGGCGACATGTGAACACCTCATGGGCACCTCATGGGTGTCATGCCCCTCAGGGCTGCATGTGGAGCCAATCTATTTATAGCTTTGGCAGACTGCCATCTGTATCAGACTAGGCAACAGGTCAAGATTTCACTCAGTGCAGCCAGGTACAGGTCAAAAGTTCACCCAGTCTAGCCAGGTGCAGGTCATGAGTTCACTCAGTGCAGTAGCCTGAGCAGGCAAATTTGTCACAGTTCCCTGGGGGCAACTGCCTTTCTTTCCTAAGCCGATTCAGCCCCATGCATCAGACTCAAGGTAAGTTTGATGTATTGGCCTGATATTATGACCTGTCTATGTGTCTTTGATGGCTTTCTCGTTCACAAGACAGGTGTCGCCACCTACAATGACTTTTGCACAGTGTGTGTGCCTTCTTATTTCTAAAGAGGAATTTGATATATCATCTTGAAATTGGGCATATTTATACCTATCGAATAGCTTTGTCGTATACAAGACTGGTGGTGCCAGATACAATCATTTTTAGCTCAGCTGACTGCAAGTCAACTGAGGTATAGGAATGGCGCCTATCCTTCCAACTGGCAGTCCCTTAGCAGGGCACAAATCATAACAGCTGGTCGTAGAAACATCTAAGTGAAGATCCAGGAAGGTCAATAAAAAATCTAAGCGGAAACCTGACATTAGGTCACTGCGACCTATATCCTTCGAGCTATGGGGTTTGAAAGTACCCCCCAGAATAGTAAAAAATTTGATACAAAACCTCCAATATCTTGATAATTAATGCATGGTTTGTCATGAATCTTGCCTTGAATATTGACCATGACTAGTTTTGTCAGTTCCTGAAACATGATGGCGCCACCTGTATTTTTTCCTAATTTAACGAATATTTTTCTATTTATTTACTATAAAATGACAACAATCATGTCAGTTTCTCAGCTGTGATTACGTCTGGTGTCCCAAAACCTGGTGTGTTTATTGATCACAAGTGGATGCCCTATCACCCTGTCTGTCTGTATGTCTGTCTGTCTGTCAATCCGTCCATCCACACAAATTTGTTTCCAGACGATAACTCCAGGTTGGATTGGCACATGGATTTCAAACTTGACTTACACATGGCCCACCACTAAAGCAAGAACCTATATGATTTTTGGGTCATGAGGTCAATGGTCAAGATCACAGGACTTACTTAATTAAAAAGATTATGACTGCATTTTAAGCCAAGCTTTTCATCCCAAACTTTCCATCTTGCGCATTTAGCTGACTTGCCAGTATGGGGAAAGCATAAATTAATTTGGGGTCACAAGGTCAAAGGTCAAGGTCACAGGGGCCATCTGTTCACAAATTAGTTTCCAGATGATAACTCCAGTTTTGTTTGACATATTGGTTTCAAACTTAACTTATAAATGGCCCACCACTAAAGTAAGAACCATGTTGATTTTGGGGTCCAACGGTCAAAGGTCAAGGTCACAGGACCCATTTCTTTAAAAGGAATGTGTATGCATTTGAAGCCAAACTTTTCATCGGAAACCTTCCATCTTCAAGATATTGCTAACCTGTCACTAGGGGAAGATTCTGTTTGATTTTTGGGTCATGAGTCAAGGTCACAGGGCCCATCCATTCACAAATGAGTTTATGGATGATAAATCTGCTTTGGACAGACAGACTGGCTTCAAACTTGATTTAATAATGACCAACCACATAAGTAAATTCATTTTGATTTTCAGGGTCCAGCGAACTAAGTTAAAGGTCACAGAAAAAAAAGATTGTGGATACGCTGTAATCAAACTTTTCATCCTGAACTTTACAACGTTCACACATGGCTTACTTGCCCAAAGTGAGGAAACCTGTATAATTTGAGGTTATCTGGTCAGAGGTCAAGGTCACTTTTTAAAAGATTGTTACAATAATCCTAATGCTGCAAGTTCAAGGATATTAAGTTCTAAAATTTATGGTCACAAGGTTATTGGTTAAGGTCACAGGACTGTCATTTTGAAAAATTTCTTTAAAAATATCCTTACAGACAAATTCAGCTGAGCGTCGGGACCCATGGGTCCCTAGTTGTGTGGTGTGCACCCATGCCAGAATTTCAGCAGTGATGTTTGTGTAATTGCTTCTTATTCAAAATGTTTAGTACCTGCATTGTTCATATACATGAGAAGTAATGGTCCAGCATTGAAGCATTATACCTGGTGTATTTCCCAATGCACAGGTTCGCATTAGGCCTGTAGGCCTTGTATTGAGTATAGGAGCACTGAACATGGAAACACACGGATGGCTCATCCTGAATAATTTTGTTGAGCTAAAGAAGCCTAATCTAATTTTATTTTTAAGGTATATAAGACACTCTCTGGAATGTGTATAAATATTGTTTTAGTTTTGTCTTATTATTATTACCCAAACTGCTGCCCTCAGTCCATTTCGTACATTCTGAAAAATAAAGATTTCAGTGTATGAATACTTAAGATTTTCCCTGTCTGGATGATTTTATAAAGGTTGTTATATTTATATTAAATATTTCTCACTCAATAAATATACAAAACATTTCATGTTTAGCTCAGCTGACTGAAAGTCAACTCAGCTGTATAGCGATCACTCATTGTCCGTATGTCTGCCCGTCCGTCCGTTAACAGGGCACAAATCGTAACCATTGGACCTAGAATTTTCTCACTTGACATCCAGGGAGGTCCATGAAAAATCTACTTGAAAACCTGAAATTTGATCTCTGTTACCTATATCCTCCGAGCTATCGGGCTCGGAAGTACCTCGGAGAATAAATAAAAAATTGATACAAAAGCTTCAGTACCTATAACAACTAATGCGTTGATCACAATGAGTCTTTGCTAGCATATATTGATCATGGAGTGTTTCATCAGTTCCTGCAGACTGGTGGCGCCACCTTGATTTTTCTATCGAATTTTTACGCTTTTTTAGCTCAGCTGACTATAAGTCATCTGAGCTATAGTCGTGGTCCATTGTCCGTCGTCCGTCCGTCTGTCCGTCCGTCCGTCCGTCCGTAGATGTGGCACGTTTTGAAACCGTAAGACCTAGGAATCCAAAATCCAGCATAATGTTAGATGTCCCAAAGATCTCCTACCAAGCCGAAAATTGGGGCTTTGCGACTTTGTTCCTTTGAGATATTAAGGAAAAACCTCAATTTTTTATTAAAATCCTATTTTCACACTTCAGGACTGCCTAATATCAAAACCACTCATCTGTTTTACCTCATATTTACCATAAATATTCCTCTATATAGTTCCTATGTACATGCCAGAAATTAAGTCTGTAAAACATAAATTCTTTAAGTTATGGGCCCAAACATAATGCATTTTGTAAAAAATCAGGAAAAATAAAAACTCACTTAACATGAAAAATTTGAAACTAGAGTCTATTTTCTCAAGTATATAACTATGTTTAATTAAGATTCAATAGTTTACCCAAAATTAGATCTGAATTGTGTAAATTTTTTAAGTTATTAGCATAAGAAAAAATTAGTTCCTTAAATTTTGCCCAACTTTGACCATGGCACGTTTTTTTCCTGTAAGCACCATTGATTTAATTTTCACAGCATGTAAACATAAATATTTAGTTTGTCTAAATCTGAAATTTGAAAATAAAAGCTTGAAAATTAAGCTAGTTATTGATTTTTTTTCTGTAGTCACTTGCTTTGATTACAGATGGAGGGTCCCACTCCTGGTCACTGGAAGTCAGCTATGCCAGGGTTTCTGATTTGTTACAGTCACTGGGGGAGATCCCCTGCTGTGACAGGTGTACAGTTATTCTCATATCACCACCCCAATAACCCCCCCCCCCCGACCCCCCCCCCCCCCGCAAATCCAACCCACCAAGTGTTATGCAGTAATTGTTATTGTTTTCACTGTATCTCCTTAATTGTAATGCTGTTTCCACTCCGATATGCAAACACTTTCCTTTAAAAAAAAAATTCAAGGTGTAATCCAGAAGATGCAATGTTGTGTAATGTAGCATTTTTAAAGAAATCAATTTTTCTTTTAAATGATTTTAACAAATATAATTGAACCCATCAGTATGCTTAAATTATCATAAAATATGAAGCACATTATGGATAAATAAAAACACAATTAAAAAGTGTGAAATCTAAGTCAAGAATTATTTTTAGATATTTATTGTTTTGCAGCTTTAAAAGATATATTTTTGTGGTAAAAAATAAATAAACATTTGTATGCATGATGTGGTGTTATCTGACAAGATTGAGATTTATGATGATGCAATTGAGAATTATGAATCAACTTTTATATTCAGATATATATGTTAAATTGGAAATGTATAGAAATATAAACTTAAATTAGAAAATAATTGATGTGATAAAAAAAATGAGGATTTAATACAAACATTTGTTCATTATTTTCCTGCCTCAGCAGAATTTGAGATCAGGCTTTTTTTGCCCTGTTTTATGTTGTTAATTAGCTATATTTCAACTGTATACATTTCATAAAAAAAATACATATATATTCAATAATTTATATTATACAAAAAAATAGATTCAATTGAAAAAATGTGTAAACTACTGAAATGTCAACAGTTAATCGAAAAACCAACTAATGATCATGGTAATAGTACAGATCATTTGTTCACAAACTGCTCACATGCTTTAGTTTCAACATTAGTAAATGCATGGTCAGGTCACAAAATATTTTTTGCAACAATTTCTTGCTCATCAATACAAACCAATCATATAAACCAACCATGGCCTTTATTACCTCTTCCTCTTACACTTTATCTCCATTTGATATTATTTTTGATTTTTACCTTCAAGGTTAACGTCAGCTGAGCACAGTGACCCATAGGTCCCTTGTTTTTCTCTTATCTTTGAGACCTTCAAAGATGTGGTCGTCAGTTAACAAGGCATAAATCGTAACAATTGGACCTAGAATCTTCTAACTCGAAATCCAAAATTATTGATCAAATAGTGTTTCATCATTTCTAATATTTGCACACTTTTTCTCTATATTTGACACCTTCAAAGAAGTGGTCTTCGAGTGCATAAATGGAAACCATGGGACCTGGAATCCTCTCACTTGACATCCAGGGAGGTCCATGACAAATCTCCTTGGATACTTGAAATTAGGACTCTGTTACCCATATAGTAAGCTATTGGGCTCAGAAGTACCTCCCAGAATAATTGAAGTTTGATACAAAAGTTCCAGTATCCAAATAACAAATGCATTGATTGCCATGAATCTTTGCATGCATGTTGATCATGCAGTGTTCCATCAGTTCCTGTAAAAACGAGGCGCCACCTATATTTTTTAAATTTTTACGCATTTTTTCTCTATTTGTGAGACCTTCAAATAAGCGGTCGTCTTTTAACAGGGCAAAAATCGTAACAATAAAATTCTAGAATCATGAAACCTGCGCATCCTGAGAGGTCCACAAAAGTTTTCCTTGAAACCTGAAATTAAGTTACTTCTATCTATATTCTTACAGTTACGTTTACCCCCCCCCCCCCCCCCCCCCCCGAGAATAATTAAAAAATACGCACTCATTGCCAGATTCTCAGGAACGGCTTGATGGATAGTCATCAAATTTAGAATGCTTATTGATCTTAATCAACCTTAGCTACTTGGCATGAACGTTGGAGCCACCTGCAGTATCTTAAATTTTACGAATTTTGACTATATTTATGATAACACTAGGTCTGTTAACAAGGCACAAATCGCACCCGTAAAGGCTGGAATCATGAACCTCGATCTGCGTCCTGAGAATTTCTCAAAAGTTCTAATCAGAAACCTGAAATACAGTATATTCTCTGATTTACAAGGTATGTTTGAGCACCCTAGAAATAATGTAACAAGTATATACAAATTACCAGATTTCTCAGGAAAGGCTGGATGGCTTGTTATTAAATTTGTTGTGCTTGGTCTTGTTAACACTGCTTCAATTTGTGGCCTATATTGAAAAGAAAACTGCTTTGATAAAAACTGAACATATACTTTATATCTTGTAAAGTGAATGATGATCAAATAAAAAAATATAAATTATAAAATATGAACACCCATGTTAAATTACTACTCTGGGTTTATTTAATTAATTAAAAATGCCGAGAGTTCTATATATGCTAGAACGTATTATACACACTCTGACTCCTGAGACAGTCCTGAGACCCTTAAGCCGTGGTCCCAACGTGCTGTACTTGCAAGTGCGTGCTGTCAAAAAATGTGGGCAAAACTTGGGGATCCGTACGTGGTGAATATAGCCTCAGTACGGATTTGTGAGCACGCAGACACGCCGTAGCAGTTTTAGTGCAGGAGGAGCTTTCGCTGCGTTCGGGGCAGGGGCGTCAATATAAGGGGGGGGGGGGGGATGGGGGTATATATACCCCCCACTTTTTGGTAAGGCGGATGGTCAATGTAATCATCCCCCTCACTTTTCAGAGAATAATATTATAATATTGCAAATGAAAAAAATTGAAATTAAATTGAATTAAAGACTTTGGATCTATTTACAAAAAAATGTTATTTCTCAACCTTGCTACGCATTCACAAAATAACTTATTTTTCTAAAATATTTGAATTATGATTAAGTATATATTTGTATATAATAATTATATATATAATTATATAAATATATATATATAATTATATATATATATATATATATATATAGTTGAATATGCCACTCAGAGACACTGTAAAAGGTATATATAAATATGTGTATATATGCGTAAATATATATATATATATATATATATAGTTGAATATGCCACTCAGAGACACTGTAAAAGGTATAAATAAATATGTGAAAATATATGCGTAAATATATATATATATATGTATATATATATATACACACATACACACAAAGTCATCCCCCCACCCTGGAAGAACAATTGACGCCACTGATTCGGGCAACGTATTCACCACAGACATCGGGCGGAAAAACGCGCGTTCATCGCACTTGCACGCACTTAACAACATGCGAGTGAGTAAAAAAAGGCACAGTGCGTGAGCAGCACGTGGCAATCACAAGGAGATCGTACGTTACAAGCACGTTGCAGGCACGTACAACTCACCACGTGCGCATCGTATGATGCACGCAAACGCTCACGGGCCACGTACTTACACCTGGCGCAACCGTTCGTTGACGCACTCACTCCCTACTCTTGCCACTCTCTCCCCACGTTTTCAGAAAAACGTGGCGGCCGTAGCCTCCCCACAAAACGTACGGACTAAAAACACGCACGGTGGTTTGTGACCGGGGCTTTACTTAAGTCCTTTGTTGACGCAGTTGGTTTTGTTCTTTGAGTTGGATTTTCATTTTCACCTAATTTTGCCCACATATATTCATTTCTTGGTAAAAGTAGGATGCATGATAATTTTCTCCATTAATGATGATTATATCAGGGACTTTGATTTATTTTCAGTTCCTAGCATTCATTAGAGTATTAGCAGCGTGTTTACAGGTATTGTACATAACACTAGAGAAGTAATCGTATATTCATCATGTATGCTCAATAATGTCTTCATATATATATGATCACAGAGACCAATCATTTATAGTACCTCTGTGATCATGCAAGAGTTTTAGTTTTACTGGAAATTTATGTCTGATACACACATCTCAAATTGGCAGATTGTTCAATAATTAATAGTAAAGAAAATGTTATATTACTCTTGTGAGTAGAATTCTGCGTAGTACGAGTGATGCACACACTCCGTTTGAATGATAGCAGGATCTACCAGAGATTACATGAATTCCATCTCTTTGCATGTTGTCATAAATGTTTTTGATGTGTAAGATGCTATACATTATCAAACAGCTTAATAAGGTAAACTAATATTTCCCCCCCCCCTTCACTTGGGAAAATTTAACACTAGTTATTTATTTATTGTTTGTTATATGTTCAAACGGGACTGGTAGTGTGTGTATAGGTTGTTAGCCGTCTGCCAACCCTAACTCCCACATGGTGGTGATAAATGTATCCAATGCTCGGTATCCCTAGGAGCGGAATACCAACAGGGGATAGGGAATTCTTTCACCCCACACAATACTACCTTGGAATATGGACTTTGCGGTCTGTTTGTTCTTTTTGAAAGTTCAGGGCAGGTTTTATACATTCAAATAATACATAAGTGGCATCATATGACATTCAACATGCACAAGGTACAGTAAAAATATATAAATATATATGAGTGAAGGTTTAAGTGCAATAGTGACCTTGGGGTTCTATACAGAGTGTTTAGTTTCCTGTGCAGTCGAGTTGGCCTACTGTTCATCATTAACACTTAATCATTTTATAAGATGCACCTAGTGGTGTAACAGCATGTATTACTTAAAACAAAATAGTCCGTTTGACTATGCAACAGAAAGCGAGTGACCCATATAGCCGAGTTTAATCCCTTGCTGTGTCAGCATGGCTTGGAGTCTTGAATGGCAGGAGGCTGTATGTCGATACTAGAATGAAAAATCTGATATAAAAACAGCCGCAGTATCTGTTGTTACAATACAAATGTTCTTCCTTCGCCTGCAACCTAAACATGAAAACCCTATTCAAGAAAAATAAAGGTCTACCCATTATCAGACATAAAGGATACCGACAAGGAGCCCCTTGGTAAATGATGAAACGGGTTAAAAAATGATCCAAGTTTTCATCAAATGATAAAATTAAGTTGACAAACGATAAACAAAGGGACCCTCTTATATGATTTTTTAGGGCATAATCTGGGCTCTTTTTCCTGTTTCATACGAAGTAATTTAGACTAGGCGTAACTATGGTCCCCAATATTTTGTATACCATGAAACATCAGTTGACCAAAACCAACCATCATGTCATATTTGTCACGGAAGAACCTCCCACGTGTTGGACACTTGTGATCGGCGATTGCTGTTGAGGTAGTTGCCATCCTCGCCCTGTGAACCTCGCGTTTTATCCTGGACTCCGCCGATCGTGCTATCTCAGTATCTTCTGTGCCTCTGTGTACAGCTTCACGCCACGCCGTTCGATCCTGCGTTATACGTTCCCACGTCTCTGTGTTGATGGATAGTTTTTAGGTCAGCTATGTCATCTGAGCTATAGTAATGGTCCGTTTACAGGTACGTTTTGAAGTCGTAAGCCCTACGAATCCACTATTAGACATGGAGTTAAATGTCCGTAAATTCACCTACCACACAAAAAAAGGTCACTGCGACTTCGTTCCTTCGAGAAATAAGGAAAAAAACTCTATTTTTCTTTTAAAAAAAATATTTTTACACTTCAAGACTGCCATCTGCTTATGTTGTTGCGTTCAATATTGGCATATGTGTTCTTCTGTATTTTTCCTATGCACTTGGCAGAAATTAGGTCAATATTGAGTACGTTTTAGAAGTTACTGACCCGAACATAATGTACTTTGGCAAAACAACAGGAAATATATTTACCTGCTTTATATGTTAACGGTTGAAGCTATCGAGTTTTTTTAAAGGATATAACTATATTTATTTTAGATTTAATTGTATAATAGAAATTAGATAAGAATTTTGTTATTTGTTTTAAAATTATTAGCATAAATTTAAAATCAGTTCATTAATTTTTTTTCCAAATTTAACCATGGCACATTTTTTCCCTATGAGCACTGTTACTTTAATTTACACAGCTTGTACACTGTTAAATTCGACAGCAACTGGTCAAAAACTGTAGCTTTTATTCAAGTTTTCAACCACAATGACTGTAGAGTTCGTGACAAGAAGACAAATGTCAACAACACTCCAAACTTATTTATTACACGCTGAACATACAATGTCGCACGAACACCGCTCAACAAGATGGCGATTCCTTTTCAGGATGTCTACCCATGATGCAATGCGGTTACCGTAAAGTGCCGTTAAACATTACCGTAAAGACTTAGTTAAGTGGCGACATCTCGACCATACCACATCTCCCCTCTGAAGAAGTATTCTATTGAATGGATTTAAAATATCATCAGACAACAGTCTCTTATGACATCTTAAAAATTAGAATAACCTGTAGCCATAATGAGACCTTGTAACAGAAAGGCTAGTCACTCATTAGTTGAAGATTCAATGATGACTATTCTTTACACATGTAAATAAATAACGTGAGAGCTTGGTATGCAGAAATAACACCTTCCAGGCGAAATTATATAATACTGATTACACCGAAATATTAACGTCGTAACATGAACGTGAAGTGCGACTTATTCTGGAAGGAGGGGTGGACTACCCTGCCTCCCAACTGGTGGCCCAGGTATTATTCTGCCCTATAAGCTATTCACCAGTTCCTATCTAAACTTTAATCACTTATATATCACATAGTCCTTCAAATATACTGGTGGTTTACGATTTCTCGGAGCGCAGATATCCGAACAGTCTGGTGTAGTAACATTGGTCTCAGGTAATTCCACACTCTGATCGATATCTGGCACTGTGACGGTTTCATCTTCCTGAACCATCCTCGTCAATTGGCGATGATTGCAACGCAGATCCCCATTCTCACTGCTAACAATATACGAACGTGGAGTATCTGCACTCTGTCGCACAACACCTTCCCGGAACCTTGGATCCAAACAGTGTCACCAGATTCAAGTTCAGGGAGTAATTTCGCACTGTGGCGTCGATTATAATTGGTCTCCTGCTTTTTGCGATAGTCGGTTTCCTTTTATCGGAGAACCTCTGGGTTAACACATTCGACTGCGAGCTGTGATGGTAACACCGGTACGGTTGTTCGGATTTGTCTACTGAATAAGAGCTGAGTAGACATATAGCCATTAGCAAGGGGTGTTGCCCGATACGCCTGGATTCCGATCCAAGGATCGTTTGACTTTTTGAGGACTGACTTTGCTGTTTTACCGCGCGTACGACTTCCCCATTGCTCTGCGGATAACGCGGGCTACTTGTAACATGTGTGAATTTCCACTGTTGTGCAAAGTTCGCAAACTCAACACAAGAGTATTGTGGTCCATTATCGGAGAACAAGATCTCAGGGCTACCATGTGCTGGGAAGAACTGCTTCAGCTTCTCAATCACGAATTTCGCTGTAGTCTATGACAATTTGGCAATTTCGAAGTATATCGAATAGTAGTCAACGGCAATGATGTATTGTTGTCCTTGAAGTTCAAATAAATCTGTAGCGACCTTTTGCCACGGCCTTTCTGGGAATTCGCTTGAGATCAATGGTTCTGGTCGGTTGACGCGTTCTCTAGAACATCTGCAACATGTGAAGACCATATCGTGCAACTGTTTGCATAGTCCAGGCCACCATACACTCTGCAGGGCTCTTTCCCGACATTTCGTAATGCCCAGGTGACCTTCGTGAAGATTGTCTAATATCTCCAACCTCATGGCAGAGGGAATTACAATTCGAGTCCCTTTCAACAGGAGTCCATCCACTATGGAGGATTCACTTTGATATTGCCAATAACTGTTCAGTGCACCTGGCAATTTGTGTTTGAGTGGCCATCTTTCATCCCAGTAGGCTTTGAGCTGTATGCATATTTCATCGGCATTTTGCGCTGCTTTGATTTCTTGTAATCTCTGGTCTGTTGCAGGTATGTTGTCTACAATGTGACATACATGCCTGATTTCTTGCTAGCTCATCATCCATGTGGTCGTGCTCGACAGGATTCCGTGACAAGGCATCTGCTGTGTTGAGGTCTTTTCCGGGCACATGAGCTATAGTGAACCTGTAACGCATCAATCTGAGCTTGAACCGTTGTATGCGTGGTGACATATCATCCAAGTCTTTGGTGCTAAACAATTGTACCAACGGCTTAAGGTCAGTTTCAATATGGAAGTCCATGCCAAACAGGTAGTCATTGAATCTTTCGCATGCCCATGTGATCGCAAGAGCCTCTTTCTCAATCTTGGCGTATCGACATTCTGTACTCGTTAAAGCGCGAGATGCAAACGCGACTGCTTTGAAACGTCCGTCTGGCTGTTTCTGACGCAGCTCTGCTCCAATCCCATATGATGATGCATCGGTAGCCACTGTGGTCTCTCTCTTGGGGTCATAAAAGGCAAGAACTGATGGCGATGTGAGAAGTTTCTTGATTTCTAGAAAAACACGTTCCTGTTCATTGGCCCAGATCCAACTTGTTTTTGGAACTAAGGAGGTTTCTTAGAGGTTTGTTATAGTGGCAAGATCTGGTAGGAACTTACCCTGGTGATTGACCATTCCCAGGAATTTTCTAAGTTTTGCGACATTCTGTGGCGCTGCCATGTCCATAGTAGCTTGGATTTTCTGCGGATCTGGATGAATGCCCTCGGAATCAATAATCTGGCCAAGAAATCTAATGCGTTCCTGAGAGAACTTGCATTTCTGAATATTCAACGTCACATGGCACTCTTGCTGTCTTGCAAGTACGGCTTCAAGACGACGGTCATGTTGAGCTTGAGTTGTTCCGTGGACAACTATATCATCAACAAGACAAACTACCCCTTCCAGTCTATCAAGAGTTTCAGTGACTCTCCTTGTAAAGTGCTCAGGAGCTGATGAAATTCCGTAAGGCAAACGTAGATAGCGGAAACGCCCAAATGGCGTGATGAATGTTGTCAAGTATGAGGATTTATGATCTAATTTAAGTTGCCATAATCCTGAGTTAGCGTCCAGTTTGGTAAATATCTTAGCCCCAGCAAGCTTGGCTAGTGATTGTTCCACAATAGGCAACATGTATCTTTCGCGTATGACACTAGCATTGAGTTTTGTCAGATCTGCACAAATTCTTAAATCACCATTCGGCTTCGGAGCGATGACCATTGGTGAACACTAATCTGTAGCCTCAGTAACAGGAGCTATGACATTTAATTGTTCTATTCTCTCTAGCTGTGCTTTGACTTTGTCAAACTGAGGAACTGAGTACATAATGTTTTGCATCAGGAATGAGTTTAATCTTGTACTCTCCTTTCACTTCCCCTAGACCTGTAAAAAGTTCTGGGAACTTTTGCTGGTACTGTTTGTTAGAAGTTGTACTTCCAATTCTGGCAAGAATAGCCAAGTCCTGAATAGCTGGCCTACCAAGCAAAGCACTTCCTGATCCTTTGAGTAAATACACACCTTGTACTGTACTAGCTCTCTCAACTTTGAGCTGTAATGAAACCTTTCCTTTAACAGGCAATGTTATGTCCCCTGGCCCATATAACACTCTGTCAGGTGGTGAGAGCTGGCCAAATGTATCTGTACAGTACTTTTACTCTGGTATCACTGTGACGTCAGCACCTGTATCAATTTTAAAGTCAACTGGTGTTTCTGTGGAACCCACTGATACTGTGACAGTCCACTCTGATTGTTTCTGATTACCAGTTATTAGACCAAGAAATGAATCTTTCTGTATCTGTGGTATTTCGTGTGATTCAATCTCATGTACTCTCTTGGTCCTACAAACACGTGCATAGTGACCACGACCTGAACATCTCTTGCATACCGCGTCCTTTGCTGGGCACTGCACCCGGGGATGTGATGGCTTAAAACCACACCTACCACATTCGTTCGGTTTACTGACCTGTGATGGCTGGCTTGAAGTGTCTTTTCTATGACTAAACACTTGTGATTTGGGCTTATACTGATGCCTGGGAACAAACTGAGATTTCTTCTGCTTAAAATGCACTGCATCAACATCTAGAGAGTTTGAACTGAGTGGCTGTCTAACAGTGGCCTGTTGCTTTCTAACTACTTCACTCTGTCTAGCCTGAGTGACAGCTTTTTCAAGTGTCAAATCTGGGTCAAGTTGCAGCCTCTCTGACAATTTAGCATCTCTGAGTCCGACCACAAGACGATCTCTAATCATTTGATCTTTTAGGGACCCATACCCACAATGCTCTGACAAGCGATATAAAGCAGTGATAAAATTGTCCACGCCCTCATCTGGTAACTGACTGCGCTGGTTAAACTTCGCTCGCTCGAACATAATATTACGGCGGTCCACAAAGTACTGGTCAAATTCATCAAACACTTTCTTGTACCTTTTCCTATCTGCAGTGGACAGTGAAGTAGTATTAAGGATATCGTCGGCCTTATCCCCCATGGTGTACAATAAAACATTTACCTGTTCTTCCTCAGGTTTTTCTGTTAGTCTGCTCGCCATGCGAAATCGTTCAAAGCGACGGCTCCATGTGGGCCAATCCTCGGGCTGACTGAAGTCAAATGGCGGGGGTGGCGGTATCTGGAAACTTGCCATGTTCCAGCTTCTGACACCATGTAGAGTTCGTGACAAGAAGACAAATGTCAACAACACTCCAAACTTATTTATTACACACTGAACATACAATGTCGTGCGAACACCGATCAACAAGATGGCGATTATTTTTCAGGATGTCTTCCCATGATGCAATGCGGTTACCGTAAAGTACTGTTAAACATTAACGTAAAGACTTAGTTAAGTGGCGACATCTCGACCATACCACAATGACAAGTTTTGTTTAAATCAGGCCAACCCAGGACCCTGGTATGCAGAGACAGAGAGCAACAGACCTGGTCTCCCCAGCCTCTACATATCCAACTTCACTCCTGGCTCCTTTTGTCCAGCTGAGTCTCAGTTCCCCTCAGTTGCACATTTGCTTTAAGCACTGTTGATGAATATTATATGAAGCACATATATGTATTTAAGTTTTTAAGGTCTTAAATTTTATAAAAAAAATTTTGCTTTTATCCATTTTTTAGAAGATCATATCAAAACAATAGCTGCTGTTTACATCAGGCATAGCCTACATGCCACCTGAGGCTGTTTATGTAACAACTGACAGGTCAAATGAACAAGATGAATCTTATAATTTCAATGTTAAATTCAATTTGTTCAGACTGTAGTAAAAAAATTGATTTTTTTTTTAAACAAAAAAAACTTCTCAGGATTTGAATCCGAATCTCAACATATTGCAAATTTGTTATTATTCTTTTTTAAATATTCAAATGTGATTATATATTAGGATCTAATATAAGTGCTAATGGACATTTTTGAATAAATAATAAGGTGTAAATACTTTGTAGTATTTCATTTAATCTCTTAAAGTTGGCTAGACCATGGTATGAATAACACTGATACACTCAATCACGAATATTGGGCAAACTTTCTCGAGATTTAAAATTTAGCTCACATGGCCCACTGTTGAGAAATATTACATATACACATTTATCTGTTTCTGTCTTAAATGTATCCTTTCATAAAACACTTAGGTCCATTACTGTTCTTTTCTTTATTGCATCATTAAATGGTTTTATACCACCAGTTTCATATACTACACATAACAATGTAATGTATACCTAATTGGCTTGTTTTAACTAGCATATCAATTTGTGTTACGCTCATTTGTTCACAGCATTTAATTCAGTTAATAAAATAACTGTTTATTATTATGCTTCAGCTCATGTCCATTATTCTATCATTTACAGGGTTTCGTAAGTTCCTAGTGGGTATTTTTACATGTATATAACAGTCACTTAGTTGAAAACTTGAAATACTGAAACTTTTACAAATACATGAATGTGATCATGAGAGGCTCCTCCATCTGTCATGCAGTCCATGGAAGTGCACAGTCAACATTACCACTAGGAATTTATACAAATGATCTCAGAATCATTTCAGCTGAGCGCCGTGACCCAAAAGTCCCTTGTTTCACTGATCCTGTGAGACTGTCCTTGTAGCGCCTCCGCTGCATCAATGGATCTTTTACCAGACACTTGTTCTCCATACAAAAGTTGTTTTGGAAGTTTGTATCTGGCATGCGGCAAACGTGACCTGCCCATCGAACTAGGGATCGATGCAAGATTGTGTAGATTGATGAGAGTTTGGCACGTGTTAGGACCTGTGTCTGGACCTTTGTCTTGCCATCTAATGTTCATTAGTGGTCCAGTTGTTTGGCATGTCTTGCATAGACTGTCCATGTCTCGCAGCCATACAGAAGGGTAATGATGACTGCTGCTTTGTAGACCTGCATCTTGGTTTTAAGGTGGATGCCTCTACGCTCCCAGACGTTTAGGCGGAGTCTACCAAAAGCAATGCTGGCTTTTGTTACTCTGCTGTTGACCTCGTCACCTATGTTCGCTGTCTTTGACAATGTGCCCCAGATAAGTGAATGTGTCCACCACCTTCAGATTTGATCATCCATGCACCATGATGGTGGGTACACCATATTGCTTTCCTGGTGCTGGTTGGTGCATCAGTCTTCTTCATGCTGATGGTAAGCCCGCAGTTGTCACGTGCACAGGAAAACTAGTCCATGCTGTTCTGAATGTCTGATTCTGAAGATGCATTAAGGCTGCAGTCGTCAGTAAACAGCAGGTCATGGATGATGGTTGTCCTGACTTCCGTAACAGCATGCAGTCTTCTGCGATTGATATGTAACACCGACTCCAGGATCATCCTTGTTAAATGCATCCATTAGCATGGCAGGAAACATCATGCTGAACAGTGCTGGAGCCAGAACGCATCCTTGATCCTTGTTTTACACCGTTGCTTACTGGGGAGTCGGAAGATGACTCGCCGTCTTCGAGGACGCGCGCAATCATGCCATCGTGAAATTTGCGGATGATGGTAATGTACCGGTCAGGACATCCAAACTTGGCCATGATCTTCCTAAGTCCGTCACGGCTGACAGCGTCAAATGCCTTTGTTAGGACGACAAATGTGGTGAACAGGTTCTGGTATTGTTCTTGGTGTCACACGGTACTCCGCGTGGTTCCAGGTTGTTAAAAGACAATAGGGCAATGTAAATTTAAACTGTAAATTTAGGCAAGGAAACCCCAGAAAGAAACCCTGGTTCATGCACACTCACGTCTAAGAAGCGAAACAACGCTTTTTAACAGAAACAATATAATTAATAGAATATATACACCAAACGTAATACTCACATTATTAGAGCCACATATATACCATCACTGCTCTAATGTAGTTCCACATCACAAAAACAAAACAGGACACTTTTAGCAGTCACATTACACACATAACCACAAAGTTCTCCCTTAAGGAATCCGCTCACGCTGAATTAAATCACCGCCACAACACACGAACTTGGAAAGTCCCTTTTGTACGGCACCCGTGAATACCTCTCTATACACCGCGAGTCGTGGATTTTGTCGGGCCTACAGCACATGCACAGGCGTAAGGCTCCAAACTACGAAACGTTCAGTAGTCAGGCATCCGCCACGCGTTGTCGGTCCCGTAAAACAGATCTCTCACTTTCAGGGCTTTGAGGTCCTGATGTTCATAAAATGCAGTTCTTTACAGTCCTTAGTTTTCAGGTCCTGACAGCGTGAGTTTTTCCAACGTCAAATCTCACTGACCTGTTGCCGGTCCGGTACTTATGGTCCGGCCCTCTCCTGAGATATCTGAACACGTGGAAAATAGTCTCATATTTTCCCGACTAATTAATAGCGGTTATCCGGCAATTTACCCACAACGAAAGTCTTAACCCAAGCTTTCTGTCGGCCGACTCTTTTCGACAGCCATGCTTTCCCAGTCCACAACACTGAAGCGACTTCGTCCCGCTATCGTTTTCGTCAAGACACGTACCGCCAGTACCTCTCTTGTACGCAAGTAGTTTTTTTTTACAGATCTCCCTCTATCCCGCCCCTTTTGGGGTGTTATATAGTGGCGTCCCTTGCCCAGCCAATCAACGCACAGCTTCCTAGACCAGGCGCACATACGCGCCACAACCAACAAAAACCACAACCTGAATAAAACTTGTTCCCGTTAAACTAGCATGTCACTGTTCTCTGGTGACATCATTCCCCATTAAGAAGAAAGTACAAAGCATTGTCACCTCTCTCTGGTGACACTTGGCATTCCCTTGGAGTTGACGAGCGGCAAAAATCATGTCAACTGTAAGACGACCAGCACGAAAACCGCATGGAATCTTTGGTACATGGTAGAAGACCGTCTTCCAGGTGTAGAATGAGGCGATTAAGAAGCAGACGAGCAAGGATCTTCCCGGCAATGCTGAGCAAAGAAATCCCTCTGTGGTTGCCACAGATCTGTCCGTTTTCTTTGTGCTTGTGTAAGTGGACAATGGAAACGTCTTTGAATTCTTTGGACAGAGTACTTTCCTCTCAAAAGGAGAGGAACAGCGAGACTTAATTGTACACTGTACCATCAGCTTATCAGCGTTAATTAATATATGCATTACCCTCGGGAAAGCTTTTTCATATACAGTATTTTTCTGTGCCCTGTCGAGCATCGTAATTTGCACGGTATTTATTCTAGACTCCGCCTGGCCGAAACAGGCCCTCTCACTTGGCTAAAATACGTACGACAACTGATCAACTCATGATCAAGTAACACAGCGAGGCAAACCTCGCTCAATGTTAGATCAGGTTTGATAATACAGCACATGCACAGGCGTAAGGCTCCAAACTACGAAACGTTCAGTAGTCAGGCATCCGCCACGCGTTGTCGGTCCCGTAAAACAGATCTCTCACTTTCAGGGCTTTGAGGTCCTGATGTTCATAAAATGCAGTTCTTTACAGTCCTTAGTTTTCAGGTCCTGACAGCGTGAGTTTTTCCAACGTCAAATCTCACTGACCTGTTGCCGGTCCGGTACTTATGGTCCGGCCCTCTCCTGAGATATCTGAACACGTGGAAAATAGTCTCATATTTTCCCGACTAATTAATAGCGGTTATCCGGCAATTTACCCACAACGAAAGTCTTAACCCAAGCTTTCTGTCGGCCGACTCTTTTCGACAGCCATGCTTTCCCAGTCCACAACACTGAAGCGACTTCGTCCCGCTATCGTTTTCGTCAAGACACGTACCGCCAGTACCTCTCTTGTACGCAAGTAGTTTTTTTTTACAGATCTCCCTCTATCCCGCCCCTTTTGGGGTGTTATATAGTGGCGTCCCTTGCCCAGCCAATCAACGCACAGCTTCCTAGACCAGGCGCACATACGCGCCACAACCAACAAAAACCACAACCTGAATAAAACTTGTTCCCGTTAAACTAGCATGTCACTGTTCTCTGGTGACATCATTCCCCATTAAGAAGAAAGTACAAAGCATTGTCACCTCTCTCTGGTGACACTTGGCATTCCCTTGGAGTTGACGAGCGGCAAAAATCATGTCAACTGTAAGACGACCAGCACGAAAACCGCATGGAATCTTTGGTACATGGTAGAAGACCGTCTTCCAGGTGTAGAATGAGGCGATTAAGAAGCAGACGAGCAAGGATCTTCCCGGCAATGCTGAGCAAAGAAATCCCTCTGTGGTTGCCACAGATCTGTCCGTTTTCTTTGTGCTTGTGTAAGTGGACAATGGAAACGTCTTTGAATTCTTTGGACAGAGTACTTTCCTCTCAAAAGGAGAGGAACAGCGAGACTTAATTGTACACTGTACCATCAGCTTATCAGCGTTAATTAATATATGCATTACCCTCGGGAAAGCTTTTTCATATACAGTATTTTTCTGTGCCCTGTCGAGCATCGTAATTTGCACGGTATTTATTCTAGACTCCGCCTGGCCGAAACAGGCCCTCTCACTTGGCTAAAATACGTACGACAACTGATCAACTCATGATCAAGTAACACAGCGAGGCAAACCTCGCTCAATGTTAGATCAGGTTTGATAATTACAGGTGAAATTCCTCATATTAATATTACCAGATTAGTCAACGGCAACACAGTGGTTTTAACATTTTAGGGAACATCTACATTTAATACAACACTCCCATGCCCTATTGAGCTAAAATGTTAAGTAGTGCTGCCCAAATATTTGTTATATCAAAGATGTTTATAACACAACAGGTATATATGAAAATGATATTTTAATTAAATACCAGGGTTTATTACACATTCCATAGTTAATTGAGATGATACTAAGATCCTTTCTGCAGCCTCCTGAAACAAAATTTAACTGTTCAAATTATTACAAAGATTATTATTTTTATTATTAATTAAACTTTATCAAACTCTAAACTGCAATACAGCTTGTATACATGAACTCTTAGTTAACTTTATTTATTCATTTATTTATTCATTTAATTATTTTTTTCCATATTTTTGGTGGTGCACTTGTTGCTCTTATATTAATATTATCTGTAGGGTTTTACTGACACCTAATTTAAACAAATGTTAAACTTCTAAATGAGCAATGCAAGCTTTAACACCGATCTACTTTGTTTAATTTTCTCCCAATAATGGAGAGAGGCTAATTTCTGTTGCTTGACTCATATAAGGATAGATGCATATATCATGCCAGATAAAATCTCAGGCAGGTGGCGCCACCATACCAGGTACAACATTGTCTAGGTAAAGGGTAGTACCTGCCAAAACCGAGAACTCGCCAGGCATAAAGGTATTAACGTGTAATATGCAAAACCTAAAGGCAAATATTCTGACATGCCACACACAAATCTCGCCAGGCAAAAGTTGCTACCATGCCAGAGAACACGGCTCTTTGACAAGCGAGCTACCATGCTAGGTACAACCTCAAAAGCAACTGGATATTTTACGCCCTAATATTCCAAACTTGCATAAACCCAACGAAGATACCCTCACCATGCCGGGATGAAACCCATAAGGCGATTGGTACTGAACTTTCCAAGTTGAGGCAAAATGGTATACTTTGCAACATATTAAACACTAGGAAAATGGAAATACCAATCCACAGGCCCTTGAAATCACTTTTAAAACTTGTCTTAATAGCCCCTGTATAGCCTTATGCTACAAATAGTAATATTAAGACACAAGGTATGAAACGACTGATGAAGGACCTCAAGTGACCTGCTGTATAAATTTTCCATTTCTAACATTCCGACAGCATGGCACGAACTTATCTCTTGCATGCACATAAAATTGAACCAAATGGTTCCATCTGACACAAAGCTAACTCGCATTACGGTTCCTGACGTATAATTAACTGTTTAATCAGGCTGAGCGGACAGTGTTTTGCGGTCTTCCTCTCCATGCAAGTTATCGAGGCCCGAGCGGCATCCGAGCACCATCGTGGGATTGTTTATCATATCCGACAAATGAGAGCGCCGCCAATGTGTCGACAATTCCACGATGGTGCTCGGAAGACACTACACAAACAATCCTTACCAAGGTGCATGAGAGCAATCATTGTCATGATAAAGCCCAGCTATAGTTAAGCCGTTGTATGTTAAATTTGATTTTTTTTATTATTTGACTCTTACATGTGATTATGTAATACAGATTACTGAATACAGATTACTGAATATAAACAAGCACTAAACACTTAGCTTGTATCAGTTGGACAAATAAGAGAGACCGACAGAAAAGTAGGACCAATTATAAATTAATATTTTATATGCTTACTATTGTTATTATTATTGTAATTACTTATTTGTTTTCCTGACTTCAGACCAAGACTGTGAATGTACTGTTAACTTGTGAAATCAATTTCAGTATGAGGCAGCTTCAGATTTACACATAAGTAAGGCTTTACCAACAATGTATGTAATATTATTGGTGGTTTTTTTTTTTGTTTTTGCTTTTTTTTTGTAGCCGAGGTCAAAAGGGCATGTGATCATATGCGTTTACCCCTAGGTGGGATCAATCGAGATGCTATTGATTTTTAGCATCCCATAGTTTCAAGCGGATTACACGTGGGCTGTCATATAGACCTAATGAATATACCCGGTCTGATAACAGAGAGTTTAACCAGCGGCAGATGTGACTGTTATATTTTGGATTTGCCGGGCAGGCTGTTGGCCTTTTGGGTGATGTATAGTAAGATTAATTATGTAAGCCTTTTTTTGGGCTCACAGGGAGAAGCCTAACGTTGAGGAATATGTTTACAAGGGCATTGTGCCTTTGTGGATAAGCAATTAATTTCAGATAGGGATAGGAAGTCTAAATTCCAAGTCTAATTCCTCAGGTTATTTATCTTAACTGGAAGATTAATGATATATACATATACACATCTGGCCGACTTTGACACCCCAACTTTCATGTTTGCCTTGGCCACGGCCTGCTTGACGGCCTTTCATTTTGAATGACAGAGCAGTATTCAATATGTTAAATGCAAAATATATTTTACATGTAGAGGTCTCGGACACCACTAGGTAAGGTAAGGGAATAAAAGCCTTAATTGCTTTAAAACAGCATGTAGGCTCATTTCCTCAACACATGAAATCCATTTGAGTTAAAAATAAAGAGCACTTATTTCAGGGTTATACAATATTTTAACGTTGAAAGAGCAGGCTTATGAAATCTTTTGAACTGACCATTCAGTTTAAAATAAAAAATAACTTTCTGTTGGTATTCATTTAATTTTTTACATGCAGGGCAGAACAGTTCAAATATTTACATAATAGAAATTATGTTATTTTTATTCAAGCAACAGCTACACCTTATAAAAAAGTTGAGATGTTACACTTATTTCAAGATTATTCAGCTAATTTAGATCAAGCCCTGTAGGTGTTTTATATACAAATAATCTGATTAACCAATTCTTTGCATGGATATTGATCATGGAATGTTTCATCAGTTTCTGTAGAAAGATGGCGCCACCTGTATTTTTTTTCAATTTTTAATGACTTTTTTCTTTATTTTTGAGACCTTTAAAATGTGGTCATCAGTTAACAGGGCACAAATCGTAACCGCTGGACCCAGAATCTTCTTACTTATCATCCAGATCCAGAGAGGTCCATGAAAAATCTCCTTGGAAACCTAAAATAAGGTCTCTGTTATCCATATTCTTTCAGCCATGGGGCTCTGAAGTAAGCCCAGAAAAATGGAAAATTTCATACAAAAGCGAAAGTATCTGAAGAGCTAATGCATTGGTCACCATTAGTTTTGCATGGATAGAGATCATGATGTCATCTGTTAACAGGGTACAAATCGTAACTGCTGGACTCAGAATCTTCTTACTTGACATCCAGAGAGGTCCATGAAAAATCTCCTTGGAAACCTAAAATTAGGTCTCTGTTATCCATATTCTTTCAGCCATGGGGCTCTGAAGTACGCCCAGAATAATAGAAAATTTCATACAAAAGCGCAAGTATCTGAAGAGCTAATGCATTGGTCACCATGAGTTTTGCATGGATAGAGATTATGATATCATCTGTTAACAGGGCACAAATCGTAACCGCTGGACTCAGAATCTTCTTACTTGACATCCAGAGAGGTCCATGAAAAATCTCCTTGGAAACCTAAAATGATTAATCTTCAAAGATGCTGTCATCTATTAACAGGGCACAAATCATATTGACTGGACCTAGAATCTTTCAACTTGACATCCTGGAAGGTCCATGAAAAGTCTCCAATGAAATTAGGTCTCTCTTACCCATACCACTTGAGCTATGGTGCTCAACAGTGCCCACAAAACAATTAAAAGTTTAAAACAAAAGCAGGACACAAATCATAACCATTGGACCAAGATTCTTTTAATTAGTCATCCAGGGAGGTCAATTAAAAGTCTTCTTGCAAACTTGAATTTATAGGTGTCTATAGCTCATATTTTCCAAATTATGCGGCATGTTTCAGCACCCCAATAATGCAAGATACACACAAATTGCGAGATTCCTCAGGAATGGGTGAATGGATTGTACTAAAATTTGGTGTGCTTATGCATCTTAATGAACTTAAGCTAACTTGCATGAATAATGGTGCCACCTCCATTATCTTAATTAATTCCCTATACAAGGACATATTGTCAACATGTCAGTCGGCTGAGCGTCATGATCCATGGGTCATTTGTTACACACATCACATTATGGAAATAATTACATATAGCACAAATGTTTTGACTCTTGCATTTAAATCTTGGCCACATATTTTTATATACTTATTTCTTATACACTTTTTTATATATTTTATTTCTCTATAAAGTAAGAACACATTGTTCAAATTAAACACTTATTAGGGATCTAATTTCAGATAAAAACTGGAGCAACTGAAATATTACGGTATAAAGGCTTTCAAGAATGTAAAAATAATATTACTGGTTTATCGACAATGAAAATTTCCTAATTAAAGTCCGATTTACTGTAAATTGTACAGATAAAGTTTTTATAGAGTAAGATTACTGTACACCTAACAATGATTCCAAATTTAGAAGAATAATATTTAAGCATCCACTGTTGTATAATGTACACAATACTTCTCTCAAAGAAGAGAAACTTACTGGAACAGCTTGTTAAAATGAATCTAAACTTTGTGACCTTTCCTGTGAGATCAGGCCTGAAAAATAGAGTCATATATATTCTACCAGTACTAGCTGTTTATAGTTTATAGCAAGTAATTTAACCTACATTGTTCTCTAAATATAGAGGGCCTACATTTTTAAAGCCCCCATTGTGGTGCACAAAAGGAATGCACTAAGATGATAAACTTTCAAAAATAAATGCAACCCAAGCATTGCCAGATAAGTTATGCAGTTACTCACTTAATTTGAAAGCAGGTCGCTTTAAATTATCAGAATAGAACTTAGCAATATATAAACCCCTTAGGTATATATTGAATGCTGAATTAGCTGAAATAAGCATTTTTTAACCAGGGTTCTTCTACCTGAGCTAATTCTAGCACCTAAGGCACAACCTCGTCAATTGTAGTTTGCTTTTTCATTGGGGGGGGGGGGGGATTTGACAGTGTACGCTTGCATAATTTAAAGAAATAAAACAACCCTGTTTAACTGAAACAGAATTTAAAACTCTGGACATTCAAATTACCACACTGCACTATTTCTGCCAAACATAACCATGGAGTTAGAGAATTCTACATACCTAGGTAGACAGCATGACTGCTGTTTGAAGTCACGTGATGGTAGGCACGGCCAAACAAAAACTGGCTGCTGGGGGTCAGGACTTTTGAGCTGACCCTCGCATGTGTTCATTTGAACTTCCTCGCTGGGAAGAGAGCGAGCTCACTTCCATCCAGAGATTTTTACCCAAAGCAGGGTACAGTGGGCGGAGTTACTAGCTGTCTGTGATTAGCTGATAGCCAGTGGTCAGTTGATTAGCACCTGGGCCTGGGGGATGTTACAAAATGACCACTGGTCTATCAGTAGGCCGCTATACGCTCCGCCAACTGGAAACTGTTTCAGAAAAAAAACTGGCTTGTCAGCCAGAATTGGGCAGTTGAGCTTGAAGGATCGTGTAGTTGAGCTTGATACAAGGGTCGGCTTAGGCCGTGCCTACTGCCTGCTGTGGCCGCCTACTTTAAAAAGCAGTCATGCTATCTACCAGGATATGTACATCTAAATTTCATGTTAAACTATCCGATATATTGTTGAATATTTGAATCTTTGGAGTTTAAATTATATTTCATTTTCAATGACATAGTGTTGTTTTATTTCTGTTAATTGTGAAAGCACACATTGTCCAGTCCCAAGTTCCCATAGAATTAAAAGGCAAACTACAATAGGCAGAACTCGAAACTGGCAGAAATTGAATTTTGGGTCCAAAGGTCAAGGCCATAGAGGCCATCTGTCCACAAATGTCTTTCCTGATGATAACACAAGTTTGGAATAATATATTAGTTTCATACTTGACCTATAAAGGCCCACCACAAAAGTAAGATCCCTGTTGATTGTAGGGTCATGTCAGGGTCAAAGGAGCCATTAATTTAAAATGATTGTGGATGCATTTTTTTGCCAAAATCTAAACCATCTTTCACATATGGCTAATCTGCCAATGGGGGAGATTTTCGAATTTTTGGGCAACAGGGCCCGTCCATTCACAAATTAGTTTATTGACAATAACTAAAGTTTGGGTAGACAGACTGGCTTAAAACTGCATTTATTAAATTTTAATTTATTAATGATTAAGCTGTCGATTTTGAGGTGCTATGGTCAAAGGTCAAGCCCACATCTCTACATAGATTGTGGCCATGTTTTAAGCCAAAATTTTTATCCCATTCCTCCATCTTTCACACATTGTTTCTATTAACATGAGACGAATAATTTTAACCACTTCTAGAAAAAGCATGTGTTCATCCCAAACCTTTAATCCTTGACTTATGAGGCTGACCTACCCATAAAGGGGAAGAACCATTGATATGAGTTCACACGCCTACAGGCCTAATGCAAACCTGTGCAAGGGGATATACATTGTAATTAATGCTTCCATGATAACATGCTCAACCATTATTTGAAAAGTACTTTATCACTTTTCAAGTACATGTGTAACATGTACAACGCAAGTACTTAATATTTTAAACCACAGTACAAGCACCAATTACACAAACATCACTAAAATACTGGTATGGACGGACACAACACCAACGTGATCATCACAGATGGTGCCATCAGCCTTGTGTATGAGAAAGCCATCCAAGATGTATAGGCATGCAAAATGTCAGGGAGATACTTAAAACCACTCTTGAGCTATGTACACAGATGTATGAGGCCCAAAAACAATTGTAGGTGGCGTCGCCACTCTTGTATAGACGAAACCCTCCGGGATTGTATAGACATGCACAATTTCAGGATGATTTATCAAATCCCTCCTGAAATATAAGCAGTGACATACACTGTGCAAAGTCATTGTAGGTGGCGACACCAGTCTTGTGTATGAGAAAGCCATCAAATATGCATGGGCAGGCAAACATTTCACGCTGATACAGCAAACTTCTCAGTCAGGTGCACGAAGCTATCCGTTATGTCAGGCTATTATATCAAATCCCTCTTGAGAAATAAGCAGGTACATACACTGTGCAGAAGTCATAGTAGAATACTAGAAATCCATCAAAGATGCATGGACAGGTCAAAATATCAGGCCAATTTATCAAACTACTCTTGAGTCAGGTGCACTGGGCTGACTAGGCTAAGGTGAGAAAGGCAGCTGTCCCAAGTGAAGCGGAACAAATTGATAGCTTAAGCTAATGCACTGGGTGAACTCTTACCCTGCAACTAGCTGTACTGAGTGAACTCTTTACTTGTTGCATAATCTGACACAGTTGGCAGTCTACCAAAGCTATAAATAGATCCAGACTAACCTTTTGTCTGTTGCCAAATCTGAAATAGCTGGCAGTCTGCCAAGCTATTTACAGATACACCCATAATCTTGGCCTGTTGGAAAATTTGTTAACACACAATGAAAGACTGGCTACAATGCTTTTTTTCATGCTGACATATCCATAAGATTTTTTTTATCAAAATGTTTAGAATAATAAAAGATGAAGTCCTTTCATTTTTATAGATCCTATAATTCAGCCAAAAATCTTTTTAAGTACACTTAAACAAAGGCCTTCTTTGAATCATTTTTGTCCAATGTTACAGAAGTTGAAACATCAGTTTTGCAGAAGACTATTGCAGCCCTCAGTTTGGAATAGGCTTACTAATGGAGACCAACTAAAGCTATCTGTGACTCATCTGTGACTCTGTGAATCACGAACCCAATCTATTCTAACAATTGAAAGAACCCTACCCTAGGACAATTCTTGTGAAAAATAAACGATTCAGCTTTACGGTTTCATCAAAAAATATTTTTAAGCTGAAAGAGGCTAAAATTATGAGGTTTTGCCCATAAAAAACAGGGTGATGTATGTGGCGCCACAAAATGTACAATTTCAAATATGAAGACTAATATTTACACAAATTCCTGACACTCAGCCAAAATTCATCAAACCCAAACCATTTGAGAAAACTTAAAGAGAGCTGGTCTCTGGGATCATTTCTGTGAAATATTTAGAAATTCCTGAGAAATTATGGGTTAATGTACAGCTGACGGATGACCCCTGTACAAAAAAGGTTGATGCAGGTGGCGCCACTCTTACCCAAATTTTAAAATATGATTCATGTGCCCAATATTTGCATATAATTTGGTGATTATAGCTCCTGCTGTTTCTGAGATTGTAATTTAAGTTTGCTTATCTGGCCAAATCACTAAGCTCAGCTTCATGTAACTCAGCCAAAAATCACTAACTAAAACCAGTTGAACAAACTTGAGAACTGAATTGCTTCTGGTTTTTTTTTCTTGAAATTTTTAATAATTTGCCTTGACAGTTTCAGAGAAGATTTTTAATTTTTTAAAGCTTTTTCCCTGTAAAAAGTCCATGCAGATAGCCAAAACTAGATGTGTCAGAACGAAACGAATGCCCCCGCCTTGGGCAAATTAGAAACATTTGTAAAATTTGGAAAAGTTCAGGAGGTGTCGTATGGTCAAAAGTAGATCAACAAGGGCAAAATGCAACCTCGATCTGTAACGGGTCATTATCAAGCAACACACCAAATATCATCCCAGTATATGCAGGCACTGTGAAAAAAAGTCCATACATGTGCATTTTCAATAAAAATTTCTGTCTTTCATAAAATTTTCTATGTTTAGGAGCCGTAAAACAATCAAAAGTAGGTCAACCAGGATGAAACGCAAACTCGATCTGTAACTGTCATTATCTGCCCACACGAAAAAAAATCAGGGTAGTATCTGCAGGCATTGAGGAAAAAAAGTCAGTACATATGCATTTGTTATGAAAATTTATATTTTTCATGAAACTTTCTATGTTCAGGAGCAGTCAAATGGTCAAAAGTAGGTCAACTGAGACAAAACAAGAACTCGATCTGTAACTGGTCATTATCTGCCTACACACCAAAAATCAGGCCTGTATCTGCAGGCACTGCGAAAAAAGTCCATACATGTGCACCTTTTTATGAAATTTTCTATGTTAGAGCACCGTCAAACGGTCAAAAATAGGTCAACTGGGACAAAACATGAACTTGATCTGTAACTGGTCATTATCTGCCCACACACCAAAAATCAGGCCAATATCTGCGGATATTGTGAAGAAAAGTCTGTACAAGTGTATTTGTCATGAAAATATATATTTTACATGAAATTTTCTATGTTCAGGAGCCGTAAAACAGTCAAAAGTAGGTCAAGCGGGAAGAAATGCGAACTCCATCTGTAACTGGTCAATATCTGCCAACAAACCAAAAATCAGGCCAATATCTGCAGGCATTGCGAAAAAAAGTCCGTACATGTGTATTTGTCATGAAATTTGATATTTTTCATGAAATTTTCTATGTTCAGGAGCCGTAAAACGGTCAAAATAGGTCAACCTGGACGAAACGCGAACTCGATCTGTAACTGGACTATATCTGCCCACACACCAAAAATTAGGCCAATATCTGCAGGCATTGTGAAAAAAAGTCTGTACATGTGAATATGTCATGAATATTTCTATTTTTAATGAAATTTCCTAAGTTTAGGAGCCGTAAAACGGTAAAAAATAGGTCAACCGGGACGAAACGTGAACGCGATCTGTAACTGGACTATATCTGCCCACACACCAAAAATTAGGCCAATATCTGCAGGCATTGTGAAAAAAAGTCAGTACATATGCATTTGTTATGAAAATTTATATTTTTCATGAAACTTTCTATGTTCAGGAGCAGTCAAATGGTCAAAAGAAGTTCAACTGAGACAAAACAAGAACTCGATCTGTAACTGGTCATTATCTGCCTACACACCAAAAATCAGGCCTGTATCTGCAGGCACTGCGAAAAAAAGTCCATACATGTGCACCTTTTTATGAAATGTTCTATGTTAGAGCACCGTCAACCTGTCAAAAATAGGTCAACTGGGACAAAACATGAACTTGATCTGTAACTGGTCATTATCTGCCCACACACCAAAAATCAGGCCAATATCTGCAGGTATTGTGAAGAAAAGTCTGTACAAGTGTATTTGTCATGAAAATATATATTTTACATGAAATTTTTTATGTTAAGGAGCCGTAAAACAGTCAAAAGTAGGTCAAGCAGGACGAAATGCGAACTCCATCTGTAACTGGTCAATATCTGCCAACACACCAAAAATCAGGCCAATATCTGCAGGCATTGCGAAAAAAAGTCCGTACATGTGTATTTGTCATGAAATTTCATATTTTTCATGAAATTTTCTATGTTCAGGAGCCGTAAAACGGTCAAAATAGGTCAACCAGGACGAAACGCAAACTCGATCTGTAACTGGACTATATCTGCCCACACACCAAATATTAGGCCAATATCTGCAGGCATTGTGAAAAAAAGTCTGTACATGTGTATCTGTCATGAATATTTCTATTTTTCATGAAATTTTCTAAATATAGGAGCCGTAAAACGGTAAAAAAATAGGTCAACGGGGACGAAACGTGAACTCGATCTGTAACTGGTCTATATCTGCCCACACACCAAAAATCAGGCCAATATCTGCAGGCATTGCGAAAAAAATGTCCGTACATGTGTATCTGTCACGAATATTTCTATTTTTCATGAAAATTTCTAAGTTTAGGAGCCGTAAAACGGTCAAAAGTAGGTCAACCGGGACGAAACACGAACTCGATCTGTAACTGGTCTATATCTGCTAACACACCAAAAATCAGGCCAATATCTGCAGGCATATCGAAAAAAAAATCCGTACATGTGTATGTGTCATGAATATTTCTATTTTTCATGAAATTTTCTAAGTTTAGGAGCCGTAAAACAGTCAAAAGTAGGTCAACCGGGACGAAACGCGAACTCAATCTGTAACTGGTCTATATCTGCCAACACACTAAAAATCAGGCCAATATCTGCAGGCATTGCGAAAAAAAAACCCTACATGTGTATCTGTCATGAATATTCTTATTTTTCATGAAAATTTCTAAGTTTAGGAGCCGTAAAACGGTCAAAAGTAGGTCAACCGGGACGAAACGCGAACTCGATCTGTAACTGGTCTATATCTGTCCACACACCAAAAATCAGGCCAATATCTGCAGGCACTGCGAAAAAAGTCCGTACATGTGTATTTGTCATGAAATTTCATATTTTTCATGAAATTTTCTATGTTCAGGAGCCGTAAAAACGGTCAAAAGTAGGTCAACCGGGACGAAACATTAATTCGATCTGTAACTGGTCTATATCTGCCCACACACCAAAAATCAGGCCAATATCTGCAAGCATTGCGAAAAAAGTCCGTACATGTGTATCTGTCATGGATATTTCTATTTTTCATGAAAATTTCTAAGTTTAGGAGCCGTAAAACGGTCAAAATAGGTCAACCGGGACGAAACGCAAACTCAATTTGTAACTGGTCTATATCTGTCCACACACCAAAAATCAGGCCAATATCTGCAGGCACTGCGAAAAAAAGTCCATACATGTGTATTTGTCATGAAATTTCATATTTTTCATGAAATTTTCTATGTTCAGGAGCTGTAAAACGGTCAAAAAGTAGGTCAACCAGGACGAAACGCGAACTCGATCTGTAACTGGTCTATATCTGCTAACACACCAAAAATCAGGCCAATATCTGCAGGCTCTGCGAAAAAAAGTCTGTACATGTGTATTTGTCATGAAATTTCATATTTTTCATGAAATTTTCTATGTTCAGGAGCCGTAAAACGGTCAAAAGTAGGTCAACCGGGACGAAACATTAATTCGATCTGTAACTGGTCTATATCTGCCCACACACCAAAAATCAGGCCAATATCTGCAGGCATTGCGAAAAAAGTCCGTACATGTGTATCTGTCATGGATATTTCTATTTTTCATGAAAATTTCTAAGTTTAGGAGCCGTAAAACGGTCAAAATAGGTCAACCGGGACGAAACGCAAACTCAATTTGTAACTGGTCTATATCTGTCCACACACCAAAAATCAGGCCAATATCTGCAGGCACTGCGAAAAAAGTCCATACATGTGTATTTGTCATGAAATTTCATATTTTTCATGAAATTTTCTATGTTCAGGAGCTGTAAAACGGTCAAAAAGTAGGTCAACCAGGACGAAACGCGAACTCGATCTGTAACTGGTCTATATCTGCTAACACACCAAAAATCAGGCCAATATCTGCAGGCTCTGCGAAAAAAAGTCTGTACATGTGTATTTGTCATGAAATTTCATATTTTTCATGAAATTTTCTATGTTCAGGAGCCGTAAAACGGTCAAAATAGGTCAACCAGGACGAAACGCAAACTCGATCTGTAACTGGACTATATCTGCCCACACACCAAATATTAGGCCAATATCTGCAGGCATTGTGAAAAAAAGTCTGTACATGTGTATCTGTCATGAATATTTCTATTTTTCATGAAATTTTCTAAATATAGGAGCCGTAAAACGGTAAAAAAATAGGTCAACGGGGACGAAACGTGAACTCGATCTGTAACTGGTCTATATCTGCCCACACACCAAAAATCAGGCCAATATCTGCAGGCATTGCGAAAAAAATGTCCGTACATGTGTATCTGTCACGAATATTTCTATTTTTCATGAAAATTTCTAAGTTTAGGAGCCGTAAAACGGTCAAAAGTAGGTCAACCGGGACGAAACACGAACTCGATCTGTAACTGGTCTATATCTGCTCACACACCAAAAATCAGGCCAATATCTGCAGGCATATCGAAAAAAAATCCGTACATGTGTATGTGTCATGAATATTTCTATTTTTCATGAAATTTTCTAAGTTTAGGAGCCGTAAAACAGTCAAAAGTAGGTCAACCGGGACGAAACGCGAACTCAATCTGTAACTGGTCTATATCTGCCAACACACTAAAAATCAGGCCAATATCTGCAGGCATTGCGAAAAAAAACCCTACATGTGTATCTGTCATGAATATTCTTATTTTTCATGAAAATTTCTAAGTTTAGGAGCCGTAAAACGGTCAAAAGTAGGTCAACCGGGACGAAACGCGAACTCGATCTGTAACTGGTCTATATCTGTCCACACACCAAAAATCAGGCCAATATCTGCAGGCACTGCGAAAAAAGTCCGTACATGTGTATTTGTCATGAAATTTCATATTTTTCATGAAATTTTCTATGTTCAGGAGCCGTAAAAACGGTCAAAAGTAGGTCAACCGGGAAGAAACATTAATTCGATCTGTAACTGGTCTATATCTGCCCACACACCAAAAATCAGGCCAATATCTGCAGGCATTGCGAAAAAAGTCCGTACATGTGTATCTGTCATGGATATTTCTATTTTTCATGAAAATTTCTAAGTTTAGGAGCCGTAAAACGGTCAAAATAGGTCAACCGGGACGAAACGCAAACTCAATTTGTAACTGGTCTATATCTGTCCACACACCAAAAATCAGGCCAATATCTGCAGGCACTGCGAAAAAAAGTCCATACATGTGTATTTGTCATGAAATTTCATATTTTTCATGAAATTTTCTATGTTCAGGAGCTGTAAAACGGTCAAAAAGTAGGTCAACCAGGACGAAACGCGAACTCGATCTGTAACTGGTCTATATCTGCTAACACACCAAAAATCAGGCCAATATCTGCAGGCTCTGCGAAAAAAAGTCTGTACATGTGTATTTGTCATGAAATTTCATATTTTTCATGAAATTTTCTATGTTCAGGAGCCGTAAAACGGTCAAAAGTAGGTCAACCGGGACGAAACGTAAACTCGATCTGTAACTGGTCTATATCTGCCCACACACCAAAAATCAGGCCAATATCTGCAGGCATTGCGAAAAAAGTCCGTACATGTGTATCTGTCATGGATATTTCTATTTTTCATGAAAATTTCTAAGTTTAGGAGCCGTAAAACGGTCAAAATAGGTCAACCGGGACGAAACGCAAACTCAATTTGTAACTGGTCTATATCTGTCCACACACCAAAAATCAGGCCAATATCTGCAGGCACTGCGAAAAAAGTCCATACATGTGTATTTGTCATGAAATTTCATATTTTTCATGAAATTTTCTATGTTCAGGAGCTGTAAAACGGTCAAAAAGTAGGTCAACCAGGACGAAACGCGAACTCGATCTGTAACTGGTCTATATCTGCTAACACACCAAAAATCAGGCCAATATCTGCAGGCTCTGCGAAAAAAGGTCTGTACATGTGTATTTGTCATGAAATTTCATATTTTTCATGAAATTTTCTATGTTCAGGAGCCGTAAAACGGTCAAAAGTAGGTCAACCGGGACGAAACGTAAACTCGATCTGTAACTGGTCATTATCTGCCCACACACCAAAAATCAGGCCAATATCTGCAGGCACTGCGAAAAAAAGTCCGTACATGTGTATTTGTCATGATATTTCATATTTTTCATGAAATTTTCTATGTTCAGGAGCCGTAAAACGGTCAAAAGTAGGTCAACCGGGACGAAACATGAATTCGATCTGTAACTGGTCTATATCTGCCCACACACCAAAAATCAGGCCAATATCTGCAGGCATTGCGAAAAAAGTCCGTACATGTGTATCTGTCATGAATATTTCTATTTTTCATGAAAATTTCTAAGTTTAGGAGCCGTAAAACGGTCAAAAGAAGGTCAACCAGGACGAAACGGGAACTCGATCTGTAACTGGTCTATATCTGCTAACACACCAAAAATCAGGCCAATATCTGCAGGCATTGCGAAAAAAAGTCCGTACATGTGTATCTGTTATGAATATTTCTATTTTTCATGAAATTTTCTAAGTTTAGGAGCCGTAAAACGGTCAAAAGTAGGTCAACCGGGACGAAACGCGAACTCGATCTGAAACTGGTCTATATCTGCCCACACACCAAAAATCAGGCCAATATCTGCAGGCATTGCGAAAAAAAGTCCGTACAACTGTTTGATTTCGGAATGACGGAAGGACGGAATGACGGACATGGGTAAAACTTTATGCCCCGGCCACTTTGTGGCGGGGGCATAAAAATAGGGTCAACCTGATAGTTTTTAATATGACTGATATTTTGGATAATATTGAGTGATACTAGCTCCTGCCGTTATTAAGATAGTATGGCTTAACATACAGACGAGAACAACAAACTCTACCAAACATTAGTATAAGCTTAAAGGTTTGCTAAAAACTGTCAATGCAGGTTGCACCACCTAAACATAAATAAACAAGGGACCCATGGGTCACTGTGCTCAGCTGAAGTTGACCTTGAAGGTCAAAATCTAAAATAATATCAAATGGAGATAAAGTGTAAGAGGAAGAGGTAATATAGGCCATGGTGGGTAAATATGATTGGTTTTTATTGATAAGCAATAAATTGTTGCAAATAATATATTGTGACCTGACCATGTGATTCCTAATGTTGAAACTGAAGCATGTGAGCAGTTTGTGAACAAATGATCTGTACTATTACCATGATCATAAGTTGGCTTTTTGATTAACTGTTGACATTTCAGTAGTTTACACATTTGTTCAATTGAATCTATTTTTTTGTATAATATATATTATATATATATATATTATAAAGTGAAGAGGATTGATTTATTTTATTAACAAATGGAGCGCTTTTGTCACACAGATTTTGACTTGGCCATATAACTCATAAGCAGCACTTATAATAAAAGAGTTTAACTATTTATTAAAATTTAATTTCAAATATTGTGCCAATAGAATTTTTATTTAAAAAAATAATAAGAAAATCATATGATTTTTTAAAAATAAAATATAATGGAAATGATTATTAAAATAACATCATAGAATATATTCATGAATGCATTCATGAATACATTTTGAAAGTATCTGCACTGGTATTCAAATACTTTCATTTTTACCTGAATTCCCATTCTTATGCAATAAAATGTTTTAATGCAATACATATTCATATTCATATTCAAATACATTTGCAAAGCATTCGCACCATGTCTAGTATTTATTCAGTTTTAGCCAAACAATGATGTTGAGAATCCAGAATATACAAAATTCACAAATTTAAATAATGATCATAAGTACCTGGTTTTATGGCTTTTATTTATATTAATAAAAAATAAATGTAATATATTCACTTTCGACTACTTTCACATCAATCTACACACTAGACACAGTAGGAATCTAGATTAATATTATCAACTGCATCTTTGTCTATCATTTATTTCCTTCATATGATCCCTAATGATTAGTAATGAATAATATGATTTATTTTTTTATCATTAAAACTGAACTGAAAATACCATAGGTGACTGCATGGTGTTATTTGGAATAACACTGACATTAACATTCTATCCATCCATACAAGATTCTTACATCATCAGTAGCTGCAAGTTAATTTTCTGTTACTCATCAACTAACATTTTCCTTTCTATTAATTTTTCTTTAATTTGTTATTAAAAACCAATATAAATTTATTAATTTATTATTTATTGTTATGTTGTTTTTCAAAACAACTATTAGATGAGTTAGGTTGGACACCTTGATCAACTGTGGCTGGGCATTAGCTGCCTGGCTGCCCCAGTGAATGCCTCGCCTCAGGCATGCATAATTTGATGAAAGATCAACAAGGTCAACATACAGGTGACTCAAGAGGGGCTACCTAGCCTGGGTCTGACATAGTCTCATTAAAACCATAATAAAAAGCTCCAATATTTTGCCAATTTCTTTCAGCTTTCTAAACTACAAAGATGAAATCCTTATGTGTGCATGAGATGAAAATTATATCAACAGTGCTCTCAGGACACAAACGTGCCATGGTCAAAGTTGGGCAAAATTTAAGGTACTAATTTTATATTTATACTAATAACTTATAAAATTTGAAAAATTCAGAACTAATTTTGGGTATTCAATTGAATCTTGATTAAATAATGTTACATCTCTGACAAAAATCTCTAGCTTCAGCAATCCTCTTGTTAAGGGAGTAAATATATTTCTTGATTTTTTACAAAGTGCATTATGTTTGGGCCCATAACTTAAAACAATTACACAATACTGACATCATTTCTGGCATGTGCATAGTGAATGTACAGAAAGATATGTATATTATATATGATCAAAGTCAGATCAGTGGTTTTGATATTAGGCAGTCTTAAAGTGTAACAATGGGTTTTTAATGGAAAAATGAAGTTTTTCATTAATATCTCGAAGGAATTAAGTCCTAGTGACCAAATTCTTGGCATGGTAGGGGGTTTTGGAGACATCTAACTGTATGCCAAATTTAAGGAACTTAGAGCTGAAGCTGGGGAGATGAGCTCTAGCAAACTGCATAACACTAGCTTGATGTAAACAATATATATGTGACATGGTGCTTGAAAACTTGAATTAAATCTACAGTTTTTGATCAACTGGTTTCAAATTTTTGGTGTTAACAGTTGAAATGCAAATAAAAACATGCTTTGAAAATTAAATCCACAGCATGCAGTTACAGGAAAAAAACGTGCCATGGTCAAACTTGGGCAAAATTTAAGGTACCAATTTTATATTTTTGCCGATATTTAAAAAAGTTTAACAGATTTTGATCTAATTTTGGTATACAATTAAATTTTGATTAATTTAAGTTGTATTACTGAGAAAAAGTCCATACCTTTTACACTTTTGGTCTTAAGTGACCAAATATCTTTCCTGATTTTTTTACAAAGTTCATTATGTTTGGGCCTATAACTTTTTTAAATGAAATAATACTGACTTAATTTCTGGCATGTACATAGGAACTATATAGAGGAATATTAATGGTAAATATGAAGAAAACCAGATGAGTGGTTTTGATATTAGGCAGTCCTGAAGTGTGAAAATAGATTTCTAATAAAAAATTGAGGTTTTTCCTTAACATCTCGAAGGAATGAAGTCCTATTGACCAAATTTTCGGCATGGTAGGAGATTTTGGGGACATATAACTGTATGCCAAATTTCAGATTCGTAGGACCAATGGTGTCGAAACGTGCCAGTCTTACGGACGGACAGACAGATAGACAGACGTACGGACGACAGACAATGGACCACGACTATACTCAGATGACTTATAGTCAGCTGAGCTAAAAATCAATAACTAGCCTAATTTTCAGGCTTTTATTTTCAAATTTCAGTTTTTAACAAATTAAATACTTATGTTTACATGGTGTGAAAATTAAATCAATGGTACTTACAGGAAAAAAATGTGCCATGGTCAAAGTTGGGCAAAATTTAAGGTACTGTTTTTTTTTATGGTAATAACTTAAAAAATTTACAAAATTCAGATCTAATTGAATCAAAAACAATTGAATCTTAATTAAACATAGTTATATACTTGGGAAAATACTCTAGTTTCAAAATTTTTCATGTTAAGTGAGTAAATATTTTTCCTGATTTTTTACAAGTCCATTATGTTCAGGCCCATAACTTAAAGAAATTATTCTTAACAGACTTAAATTCTGGCATGTACATAGGAACTATAAAGAGGAATATTTATGGTAAATATGAGGAAAAACAGATGAGTGGTTTTGATATTAGGCAGTCCTGAAGTGAAAAATAGGTTTTTAATAAAAAATTGAGGTTTTTCCTTAAATCCTCAAAGGAACGAAGTCACAAAGATCCAGTTTTCGACTTGGTAGGAGATCTTGGGGACATGTAACATTATGCTGATTTTTGGATTCCTAGGTCCTACGGATTCAAAAGATGCCACATCTACGGATGGACGGAAGGACGAAGGACACTGGACCACGCCTATAGCTCAGATGACTTAAGAGTCAGCTGAGCTAAAAAAATGTGTCATGTGGCCAACATTTACATAAAATTTAGTGATGGTAGCTCCTGTCATTTCTGAGATAGGCAGGCATGAGGGTCATATAATCACAAGGACAACTCTTTGTATTTGCATTAGCTGACAGGTTCATTAACAATACAGGTGGGACCTGATGAACTGTCTGTGAACAGTCTGAAAAGCAAGATTTATAGCAATACATCCATTTTTTGTTCCAAATATTATTGAAATACATATTTTTTACAAAGATATTTTTCAGGGACCTCCCTTGTTAATAGGTTCTAAGTTTTGGTCCACTGGTTACAATTTGTGCCCTGTTGAAGTAATGACAACAGACACAACCAAAGGCTGGATGACTCCCAATTAACTGAAATGACAAAAACTGTGACAAGTCAGACTTTCTTTTTCTTTTGCTTTATTTTATACATCTGCAAATATTTAATGCTTCAATATATAAGAAACAGAGACACTTGTACACTGTCAGTACAGAGCAATTCATTCACTGACATCACAGGTAATATTGCACATACATGAAGGACAGGCTTCTATATATACAGCTAACAGTAGCAGCTAGTTCATGTGTGACCAATAAAATCATCTTGAATATTTTCTATTATTATTATTAAGTACGATAGCTTTTTATAACAAATAACAGTTTATGAATAAACATATTTACTAACTGTACCCTTTATCTAGTGTTTATCTATCACTTATGTCATGTAACAATATACCATTGTAACTTGCTCTAGATGGGAATCTTGTGTGGACTAATGACTCATGTTTGATTCTGCTAACTGTAAACCAGACCGTGTGAACTGCTTGATGATGCTGGATTCTGCTACCTGTAGACCTGACTGTGTGAACTAGAGGATGATGCTGGATTCTGCTACCTGTAGTCCTGACTGTGTGAGCTAGAGGATGATGCTGGATTCTGATAACTGTAGACCTGTGTGAACTAGAGGATGATGCTGGATTCTGATAACTGTAGACCTGACTGTGTGAGCTAGAGGATGATGCTGGATTCTGATAACTGTAGACCTGACTGTGTTAACTAGAGGATGATGCTGGATTCTGCTAACTGTAGACCTGATTGTGTGAGCTAGAGGATGATGCTGGATTCTGCTAACTGAAGACCTGACTGTGTGAACTAGAGGATGATGCTGGATTCTGATAACTGTAGACCTGACTGTGTGAACTAGAGGATGATGCTGGATTCTGATAACTGTAGACCTGACCGTGTGAGCTAGAGGATGATGCTGGATTCTGATAACTGTAGACCTGACTGTGTGAGTTAGAGGATGATGCTGGATTCTGATAACTGTAGACCTGACTGTGTGAGCTAGAGGATGATGCTGGATTCTGCTAACTGTAGACCTGACTGTGTTAACTAGAGGATGATGCTGGATTCTGATAACTGTAGACCTGACTGTGTGAGCTAGAGGATGATGCTGGATTCTGATAACTGTAGACCTGACTGTGTTAACTAGAGGATGATGCTGGATTCTGATAACAGTAGACCTGACTCTGTGAGTTAGAGGATGATGCTGGATTCTGATAACTGTAGACCTGACTGTGTGAGCTAGAGGATGATGCTGGATTCTGCTAACTGTAGACCTGACTGTGTTAACTAGAGGATGATGCTGGATTCTGTGAACTGTCATGGCAATGTAATCCTGAGTTGTGAAATTCCAAGGACAGAAAATAAGAATAAAGAAATGATTGTAAAGCAGAATATATAACATAAATGAATATAACAAGAAGCTGTCATTTATCTGTGATCACTAACTCAAGTAACTTATTTTAACACTATAAAAGTCATGGATCTATTGAACTGTGTTAAACTGCTCATCATTACATAAATGGGAATATCATAAAATGATTGCTAAAAATATTTATAAGCAATATCCATAACTCAAGCCACTGAAATATACAGGTTATCAATGAAATATTATACACATCAACAATAAACTATATTTGCAGATTATCAGATTGAGGTAATGCTGATTTAAAGAGGTCAGGTTCACCATGTACATGTCAAGATATACCAAGTTTCAAGATGAACAGGACAGAGTTACACATTGCCATGTGTGCAGGGCTGGTATGACTTGAATCATTATAAAAAAATAAAACAAGTGATCCAGGGATCATGACGCACTGCCAACTAGGAAGACATTCACAAATGGAATTTTATCATCTGAATGCCAAATTTTGTAGATGGTATCCTAATTCAACTGAAGCATAGCTGAGAAGATATGGGTAACAGAGACCTAATTTCAGGTTTCCAAGGAGGTTTTTCATGGACGTCCCTGGATGTCAATTTAAGATTCTAGATCCAGTGGTTACGTTTTTGTGCATGGTTAATGGACGGACAGACGGATGGAAGACAGGCAAAGAGTGATCACAGATGACTTTCAGTCAGCTGAGCTAAAAAATCATCAATTTTTTTTCAATTGACTTAATATACACCTGAGACATAGGCATTTAAGGGAAGTTTTGGTTTGAATTAGCTCTAATAATGCTTTTCTATTCAGCAGGTAAAAATTTAAGATACCTACATGAAGCCCCATTTTGTGACTGTTGATTTCAGTCTTGCCTGGACTAGCTCTTACTGAGTAGGTTATTATTACTGGGTTTGATCTTTGCTGTAGATCATATCAAAGACTTTCTTTAAAGCTTTGATACTGATATCGAGCCTGGCTGTCACCAGGCTGAGGGATATGGTGCGTGTCATTCAGTGATTGGCTGAAACAAAGATGTGGGAGGGACTTGAAGATTAATGCATGACGGGTTTGGTTAAAAGCAGCTCCAGTGATAACATCGGTGATAAACAGAGGGCAGGAGCCACATCTAATGTTATGTGTGAAAACAACTGGTGATCAGATACACCAATTAAATCTTCAGCTGTGCGGGGCAGTAGTTGCTACCAACTCAGCCTTCGCTCTTGTGGACAGTGAAGAATTTTGCAAATACTCCATGCTACTACCAGAAGTAAAGTTGGCAGAAAGACACCAGGTTGCAGGCCCATAACTTGATGAAGTGTATCAGCAGGAACTGAAAAAAGTAAAAGGAACTGTACTGGGATCTACTGGATGGTCTAACATCACATATGATCCATTTATTGGTTTTTCAATAACAGTGGCAGGAAGTCCCTTTTTACTTCAAGTTGAGACCACTGATACAACTGTGAAGCCCCACACTGCAGACTACCTGGCAAGTGTCACACTGCAGACTACCTGGCAAGTGTCACAGCTGCAGCTATTGAGAAGGTCCAAGCTTTGTTTCAAGTTAAAGTAGTAAGGGCTGTGACCGATGGAGCTGCAAACACGACATCAATGAAAAGGAAGCTTTCATCTGATATGCATGATGAGGTCCTTACTTGCAGCTGTCAAGCACATCTCCTGAACCTACTGGCTAAAGATATTGACAAAGAACAGTCATCAACAATCAACCAAATCATTGCAGTACTGAAATATCTAAGTAATGTGCATGCAGCTTCAGCCAAGCTCAAAGAAAAAGGACTTAACAAACCCCACTACCAGCAAAGACTCGCTGGAACATAGTTTGTGACTCCTTGGACTAAAACAGCAAATACTGGGTATCTCTTGTTGGTGCTGACCTGCTTTCATCAAGTGCTCCAGAAAGTATCTGGAAAACATGCACATTCATCAGGAGCTTGTGATCTGTTGTCAGTTTTTGACACAGTTGGAGTAGCTCTCAATAACTACAGTCTGACTCAGCCACTATTGCTGAGGCTGCTGAAGTGTGGCTTGATCTGCTGGATAACATCAAAACTTCTGACAATCCTAAGATTTTGAAAATGGCCCAAAAATGCAGTGTCCATGCCTAAGAAGGACCAGCATTTCTGACTGCCAATATACTGGATCATCGTTACAGAGGCAAGCGTCTGTCACCTAACCAAGTTCACCAGGGCACAGAGATGATCAAGAACATGGATCATGAGACAAGCTGACATCACCCTTTCTCTGGTTGGTACAGGGCAATATGAAAGCAGCTGCCTGAGCACTATTGTTCCCCCCTGTGTGGTGGGCTGCTGGGAAGAGGCTTGCCTTTAGCAGTAACTTGTGTGCAGTGGCTAACAAGCTTGTATCAGCTTTTGCCACCGGTATAGGACTTGAATGCAGTTTTAGCACTCTGAAGTTCAAATATGGTTCCTTAAGAACTAGCCTTGGACTAGAAAAAGCAGGGAAACTTGCTTTCTGCTACAGGTCAATGAATAACAAAATGTTAACAAACGATACACAAAATTTTAGTTTACACAGAGAATAAGAGATGCCAGTACGAACATTAGCTTTAGAAATGATTTTGATATGGTTCTGTGTGAAGAGATGCCAGTGTAAACATTAAATTTTTATTTAAATATGTGGTTCTGCATGTAGTTAGCTGATTTTTTACACTGCCATTGGATGTTTTCCATTTAGTTTTCTTTCAAAATTTATTTCTTAAAATAAACTTTTAATAAACTTTCTTGAGGTTTTATTTGTGTTCACTTTGTTATATAACTTTATAACTCCTTATGTTTATGTCTGGAGGGACAATTTCATACATTCAAAGTTGGTTAAAATAAAAAAAGTCACTTTAAATAAATAAAATATGAAACATGAGTTTTGTTTAAAGTCGATTTTTTTTTACAAGGCCTGTATTTCTCTGCAATGCATGGACTTCATCATTTTTCAAATTTTCACATGTATTAAATTAAGAAAGCATGGATATTGTTACAAGAAAGCACTGATACTGTTACACTGAAATTATGCAAATGAGAACATGTAGAAATGAGGTTTAACAAAAAGTCAAGATTAGTCTGTCATCTAAAGTTAGAATCCTCTCACATTTCAGGGATGATGAAATAGTTTGCACTGGATCAGATTCTTAAATTAAATCACAAACTTCATTCAAACAAATATCACGGTCCCCAGACATTAGAAGGAGATCTCAGTTAGGCATCCTGCATATCTTCTCCACATAACAAAAAAGCTCCACTTCATTCAGAATGTACAAGTCTAACAGTTTGGAATACTATTAATGGATTGAGAAAATAGAAAAGGAATCAATGTGAGATGAGAAACTTTACAACTTAAAGTACCAGTATATCAGAAGTATAATACAATAGTAACATTCTATACATATTTAAATAGATAAAGAATATGTTATACCTCCTGACATATTTATACATATTTGATGCGTTGAAAGATGTAGAAGAGAGTTATAGTACACCTTGCTGCATCCAGTATGCTTATTTTGTCATCATGGATCAGTGAATATTATATTATTTGTGTGAATTTGTGGTTGGTAACAGATTGCTTTACACCACAGGAAATGCTGATCCGTTTTTTAAAGATATTTTTAAACAGATCTGGAAGACTAAGGTTGACTCCATTTACACAATAACAGACCATGTCATACATTTCAAACCAAATCGATAAGAAAACTCTGATTTCCTAAAATGAAGGTTTAGCCCAGTGACATGAAGGATTTACAGGGTCACTTTGATCTGTGCATGACCCAAGGTCACGCACTTGGTTCAGCCAGATGTCTGCATCCTGAAACATAGGGGGAGTCCCTGTGTGATCTCAGCATAATTCTAGTAGAGTATGAGGAAACAGGTATTTATGAAGTCATATTGGTTTGTCTGATGACAGTTAGTATTATTATGAAATACTGAGGTTAAGACCTTGTCCTAGACCACCTAGACATATGATAATTCAGATTGTGAGTAGCCATGCCGTGTCTCTTTTTCTTGTCAGATCTGCGTTTGACTGCTGTGGTATTAACCTGTGTCTGTGGACAGGCTTTACCAGCATCCCTCAGTAACTTTCTGGACAAGCTGTACCTTGTCATCTGCTGCTTCATTCTGCTCGTAATATTTTGACGGGATTTTTTTGTGTATGGCAGGCTGTTTCTACAACACCTAAGGTCAAGTTGATTCTCAGTATCAGAGAAAGGTTGGACTTTTTTATTAAACTGCCTGCATGATTGTCTTCTTGTGACAGAGTGGAACAGCATATGTTTTTTGAGTGTCTTCTTCAAACTAAATGTTTTATTACAGACCTCACAAGCCCACATACAAGCATTCTCCATCTTATGCTCCAGCAAATCTTCATAGCTCGGGAAGCAGTCCGTACACTGGTTACACACATATGGCTCTGTCCTCGGTGGTGCCTTTATCTTCTCAACAAGTATAGACTCCACTATATTTTCCCCTGAGTATTTAGTTAACACAGCGTGACACTCGCAGTCTGAATGTTTACCCCTGCTGACTGTCTCAGCATCTCCATCATCTGTTTGTTCAGCAAGTAAATTATCTGCTGGGCTAATGTTCAATTTCTCCTCTGGAGGACGGTTAGAGGATGCAGCATTACTTGACTGGCAGCACACTGTATGACTCTCTGCAGCACACTGAGACCTGCTGTTAGAGTCCTGACACTGTGTTAGGGGCGGTCTGGACCTGTTATCCTCACATGTAACTTGCCTGGTTCTGGGAACTCTGACAGCTGTCAGACAAAAGTTAACATTAGTATGACCACCGAGGAGAGTGATCTTCCTCCTTGCCACAGACAGGATGGATTCAAGGAGCTGAACTGGTAATGTGGGGGACGTCTGATTGGTGGGGATTGCCATGGTCTCCACACCACATCACTAGTGTACCTGTAATATAAATAAAATAACTGTGTAATTTGATCAGTCCAATAAGGACCAAAGATGCCCCATGGCAGGAAACAACTTATTCCTTACAAGATATTCCAAATGAAACTGGAAGGAATGAAGTTTCTTCCAATCTCTCTGGAAGTAATGGAAGAATGGCAAATTTTGAAATTGAGAATGATACACTGATACATAAAAATCATAACAGATATTTTATATATTTCTATTTTTTTTTAATAAAATAAAACAAAATGAATTCATTTCATAGAGTTCACTAATAACATGATTGAATTAAACATGGGACCCATGGGTCATGTCGCTCAGCTAAATTTTGGAAAATATACATTTGACAATAAAAATATGTGTTAATGTTATCACTTGGAGGTCAGCCGAGCTAAAAAAATATTATACTTGTCATTTTATTCTTAAAATTACAAATCTTTTCCAGTAAATATTATTGTTCTGCCTCTGAATGTTTTTTTTGTACTTGCTAGTGTCTTTTCTGAACATAAGGAACATGTATTTATTTGGATCCATGAATGATCAGATAAATAATGTATAAAAGACCTCAAATCACCCAGGATGACCTGATAATAATTTGAATTTGTCGTAGAAATCATAAAACATTTGACCCTGTTGTGCCTAATATAATTTTAAATGAAAATAAAAAAAGTATCATCTTTAAAAGGAGAGGAGCTGAATTGATAAAGATTTTTATTTGTTGTTGACTTCTAAAGCCAGACCTCCTTGTTATTTTCTACCCATAATGATTCAAACTGGTTTATATCTTGAATGAATATCACAATGCCCACACTACATGCAGAGGAGACCTCCTCCCACACAGAACCATACACACCTCAACAGTCATGTGGCCCTTAAAACAAGGGACCCATGGGTCACGGGCTCAGCTGTTAAATATGATAAAAAAACATGATTTAAAAATGAGGCATATGCTTGCTAAGTGTGGAAATAAATATAAGCTGTATTATGAGTTGTGGGTGTTTAGCTTATGTATGATTTTGATAGCATCTTTGGAGACAGGGAAGAGGATTGATTTCATTTATTTTATTAACAAATGGAGTGCTATTGTCACACAGATTTTGACTTGGCCATATAACTTATAAGCAGAACATATAATATAAGAGTTTAACTATTTATTAAAAATAATTACAAAATGTCCCAAATATAATTTTTAATAAAAATAATAAGAGAATCATATGATTTTTTAAAATAAAATACAACTGAAATGATTATTAAAATTATATCAAAGAATATATTTATGAATGCATTCATGAATACATTTTGAAAGTATTTGCACTGTTATTCATATACTTTCATTTTTACCTGAATTCCCATTCTTATGCAATAAAATTTTATGTTGGAGTACATATTCATATTCGTATTCAAATACATTTGCAAAGTATTTGCACCATGTCTGGTATTTATTCAGTTTTCACCAAACAATGATGTTTAGAATCCAGAATATACAAAATTCACACATCTAAATAATGATCATAAGTACCTGGTTTTATGGCTTTTATTCATATAAAAAAAAATGTAATATATTCATTTTGGACTAATTTCACATCAATGTTCACACTAGACACAATAGGAATCTAGATTAATATTATCAACTGCATCTTTGTCTATCATTAATTTCCTTCATAAGATCCCCAATGATTAGTAATGAATAATATGATTTATTTTTTTATCATTAAAATTGAACTGAAAAATACCATAGGTGACTGCATGGTGTTATTTGGAATACGTGACATTCTATCCATTGATACAAGATTCTTATATCATCAGTAACTACAAGTTAATCTCCGGTTATTATCAACTAACAAATTCCTTTTCTAATTTACTTTAATTTGTTATTAAAAACCAATAAACATTTATTAATTTATTGTTTATTGTTATGTAGTTGGTTAAAACTACTAGATGAGTTGGGTTGGACACCTGGATCAACTGTGGCTGGCCATAAGCTGCCTGGATGCCCCTATATGCCTCGCCTCAAGCATGCATAATTTGCTGAAAGTTCAACAAGGTCAACATACAGGTGACTCAAGAGGGGCTGGAGAGAGCCAAAGTCTGACAGGGTCTCATAAAAACATTTATGGAAGCTACAATTTTTGGCCAATTTCTTTCAGCTTTCTAAACTTAAAAGCTGAAATCCTTATGTGCGCATGATATGAAAATTATATCAACAGTGCTCACAGGAAACAAACGTGCCATGGTCAAAGTTGGGCAAAATTTAAGTTATTAATTTTACATTTATACTAATAACTTATAAAATTTGAAAAATTCATAACTAATTTTGGTTTTCAATTCAATCTTGATTAAATAATGTTACATCCCTGACAAAAAATCTCTAGCTTCAGCAATCCCCTTGTTAAGGGAGTAAATATATTTCTTGATTTTTTACAAAGTGCATTATGTTTCGGCCCCTAACTTAAAACAATTACGCAATACTGACATCATTTCTGGCATGTGCATAGAGAATGAAAAATATGTATATTTTTTTATGATTAAAGTCAGATCAGTGGTTTTGATATAAGGCAGTCTTGAAGTGTAACAATGGGTTTTTAATGGAAAAATGATGTTTTTCATTAATATCTCGAAGGTATTAAGTCCTAGTGACCAAATTCTTGGCATGGTAGGGGATTTTAGAGACATCTAGCTGTATGCCGAATTTAAGGAACTAAGAGCTGAAGCTGGGGAGCTGAGCTCTTGCAAACTGCATAACACTAGCTTGATGTAAACAATATGTTACATGGTGCTTGAAAACTTGAATAAAATCTAGTTTTTGATCAACTGGTTTCAAATATTTGGTGTTAACAGTTGAAAAGGTAACAAAAACATGCTGTGAAAGTTAAATATACAGTACTCACAGGAAAAAAACGTGCCATGGTCAAAGTTGGGCAAAATTTAAGGTACCAATTTTTTATTTTTATTAATATTTTAAAAAATTTAAAAGATTTTCATCTAATTTTGGGTATACAATTTAATTTTGATTAATTAAAGTTATATTACTGGAAAAAAGGTCCATAGCTTTACCATGTTTTGTGTTAAGTGATCAAATATCTTTCCTGATTTTTTACAAAATGCATTATGTTTGGGTCCATAACTTTTTTAAATTATATAATACAGACGTAATTTCTTGAATGTACATAGGAACTATATAGAGGAATATTTATGGTAAATATGAGGAAAAACAGATGAGTGGTTTTGATATTAGGCAGTCCTGAAGTGTGAAAATAGGTTTTTAATAAAAAGTTGAGGTTTTTCCTTAATTTCTCAAAGGAACGAAGTCGAAAAGACCCAGTTTTCGGCTTGTTAGGAGATCTTGGGGACATCTAACATTATGCTGAATTTTGGATTCCTAGGTCTTACGGTTTCAAAACGTGCCACATCTACGGACGGACGGACGGACGACGGACAATGGACCACGACTATAGCTCAGATGACTTATAGTCAGCTGAGCTAAAAATGTGATCACATGGTACACTGTGGGGGTTTACTTCACCAGGATTCATGATAATGTGATCAGTGAATTAACTTTGTACAAACACCAAATCGAATGCTTGGTTTAACTAGCTGAAAAATGAACAAGGATAGTAAAAGGTTAAGATGAATTATTGTTTACTTGGGTAATTAGAATGAATATGAGTAAATATTGGGGGGAGACCCCCCCCCCCCCCCGAGGATATGAAAATCAACATGAGTAAATATATAAACATGAAGAGTAATTAGAATGAATATGGGTAAATATTGGGGAGGGGGGGAGACCCCCCAAACCCCCCCCCCCCCCCCCCCATGATATGACAATCAACATGAGTAATGATTGGGAGGGAGACCCCCCAAACCCCCCCTGTGAGTCCTAGAATTATCTAAAACACTGTATCGAGATGTGATAAATCGGACTTAAGAGTTATGCAAGATTGTGAAGGTGTGAGTTATGCCAAAAGGTGGGGTTTCCTGATGATGTATTAAAAAAATAAAGGGAATTATATTGTATGCCACACCGTACAGTTGATCATGGTGGATGTAAAAGGATGTTGATACGACTACATGGAGATCGTAGATAAAAGATGTATTATGACATAACCTGTGTTGAGTATATGTAAGAAAGTGATATTTGAGTAGTATTATAGACAGTTATATGTTAAAAAAGCGTCCCTTGTTGTGTGACATAGCATAGTCGGCGCTGTATAGGTGCATGAGTGCCAAAACACTTAAATGCATTTAACTTTATGTTTAAGGCATCTTAACTTTTACCCTTTTCATTCACAATCCCAGCAGCAGAGACCCACCCATGCCATTCAAGAGCCGAACTCGATCATTGTCCCAAAACACTGTCATTCACAATGATCGAGTTCGGCTCTCGAATGGCATTGCTGGGTCTCCACTGTTGGGATCACAGGAGGGAATGTGGGTTGCTTCTGCCTTTGCGGCTGTGGATGCTGTAGCCTTCCTAAAAGGTCACCGGCTAGGGATTTATGGTGGCGGCCTCTCGCGGCGGGTACAGGTTAATTCGGCCCATTTCTAACCCGGCCCGTACTTACCAACTAGGCCCATACCTGGACCTTGCCTATTCAATAACTTGAATCAATATATATATTATAATATGAAAAATCGCAATATGTCTAAAACATTAAAATGTGTGTAAACTAATGGAGATTTAGAGGAAGATTTTAGCCTAGCACTCTCTCTCTCTCTCTCTGTTTCTACACATACACACACACATAAATAATATACACAATATTTATCGAATCCATAACTTTTCATTTACCTATCTTAATAATAATAAATAACGATAATAAATAAACTACTACAAAAATATTATATACTATTCAACATATGCATAACTTGTTAATATTTACATAAGTTTCCTGTCATTTACGCATGCAGTCTAAATATGTATATTATGAATAAGTCTTTCCGTTGAAACACACTTGTTGCGCAAATACATGTAACTAATGTATTACATTTCACCACAACTATTTAATATTTCCCTCGGGCAACATCAAAGGTTTACATGATTATAAAGTTTATCGTAAAATTTAATGTCATGTTTGTCAATTTTTAAAAATATAAATTATTCTTCACGGATATAGTGAAATTTAATGTCATGTTTGTCAATTTTTAAAAATAAAAATTATTCTTCATGGATATAATTTGATACCATACATGATGGCTATTTAATGACACTTTCATTTAAAAGTACAGTTTATATTGAACAAATTTCTCTACATTATATATATATATATATATATATATATATATATATATATATATATATATATATATATATATATATATATATATATATCAGCTATTGACACCAAACTGCAGCACCTAAGATGATAAAATTATCAACAATTATTTATGTTATCTCATTTATAATAACACAGGTGAAACAAATATTAATAAGTAAAATTAGTTCTCGTTCCTGTTCTATCTCTCTCTCTTTCTCTGTCTTTTTCTCACTCTCTCTCATAAAAAAAGTAAAATATGAATAAAAAAAAGGATTTAGGATTAGACATATTGTGATTTTTCATATTATAATATATATTTACATGTATATATATATATATATATATATATATATATATATATATATATATATATATATATATATATATATATATATATATATTATCATTACTGTATAGGCAAGGTCCAGGTACGGGCCGTGTTGGTTATTTGAATGGGCTGGGTTGGTAAGTACGGGCCGGGTTAGAAATGGGCAGAATTCACCTGTACCCCTCCAGGCTCTCTACTTGGCTTGGTGTGACATTGCGTCTGTTGGCTCAGAGAACGTGCTGAAGGAGTGCACAGGGCTAAGGTCTTGACCACAGCAACCTGTAGCTGCTCGACGAGTGTAAACTTCTCCTGCTGCTACCTTTTCAGGTTAGAGGGACCTATTTCCGGGTCCGGTCAGGGTCTGCCCAATTTGTGGCGTCAAGAGGGAGCGGGCATTAAATATTGCAGGGCAGCAGAAAATTTCAGGGAAAAAATATTTCAGGATGCATACAATATGTATGGCAGGTTGGTGATAGGAGAAATTAAATAAATAAAAAAATAGCAGGGTCGGCCTTTTTTTGTTTATGCTGGAGGGGATTGAAAGTTGTATATGTGATTCCTGGAAATGTCTTGAGAGGTGGCGACATCTAATGGCCAGTTTTAGAAGCTGTAGCTTTCTGTCATATACCGTGAAAATGAGATACTGAACCCAGTTTTCCTGGAATAAAATAAAAATGCAGGAGGTGAGCATGATTTTGATGTATCACATGATGCCAAACACTCGATAGAAAAAACTTTCCCAGAGCCCCCAGTATGTGCATCTTATATGATAATATATAGGGCCTGGAAATAGGTCCCTCTAACCTTTAGGTGCATCAGGAAAAACAGCAGTCTCTTTACAATTGGGGAGAAAAATCACAGCAGACAGTAAGTTAAACCAAATCTTTTTGAACAAACTTATTTTTTTATGTCAGGATGAAACATACAGAATATGTTTGTTTTTTTTCCAAAAAGTTTTTCAAAATCCAATAATTTAAATCATGCGTACCCCTATTATCGCCAAAAATAAACACCTGGCTCAACATGGCCCCCTCCCCCACACACTTATAAACACACAGAGCCCCCCCCCCCCAATTTTTTACCCTCCCCCCTTAAAAAAGTAACCCCCCCCCTTCAAATAAAACCATATCTTATTTGAATAAATAAAACAAATGCCAGTAGGATGGGTGAATCTTTTATATAATGAAATTGTAGATGACTTGGTTGTATTCACTCCTGTGCAGCAGAAATGGTCATTTTCACCGGGTGTGTTCTGATACATTTCGCCCTCCACAGGGGACCTAAAATCTGCTGTATTGGCCGCGAACTTTTTTTTGTACTCGAACAAGTAAGAACTTTCTAAATATATTAAAAAAAAATAATTTGGGTCGGGTTGGGGTAAGTGTAGGTTAGAGGGACCTATTTCCGGGTCCGGTCAGGGTCGGCCCAATTTGTGGCGTCAAGAGCGAGCGGGCATTAAATATTGCAGGGCAGCAGAAAATTTCAGGGAAAAAATATTTCAGGATGCATACAATATGTATGGCAGGTGGGTGATAGGAGAAATTAAATAAAAAAAAAATAGCAGGGTTGGCCTTTATTTGTTTATGCTGGAGGGGATTGAAAGTTGTATATGTGATTCCTGGAAATGTCTTGAGAGGTGGCGACATCTAATGGCCAGTTTTAGAAGCTGTAGCTTTCTGTCATATACCGCGAAAATGAGATGCTGAACCCCCTGTTTTCCTGGAACAAAATAAAAATGCAGGAGGTGAGCATGATTTTGATGTATCACATGATGCCAAACACTCGATAGAAAAAAACTTTCCAAGAGCCCCCAACATGTGTATCTTATAATTATATGATAATATATAGGGCCGTGAAATAGGTCCCTCTAACCGGCAATAAATAAAACTCGGAAGTCGGAAGCCTTCGGAAGTTGGAAGCCGTTTTATTTTTTAGTATAATTTTAAAAATAACAAACAAATCGACAAGTTTTTGTGTTAAAACGGAAGATATAGACACCTTTTTTCATACCTGAAAGTTTCAAGGATATATATTAACATATATGAAAATTAAAGAATAATTAATGTGTCGGAAGCCTCTCGGAAGTCATCCTGAAGTGACAGATGATGCTCAAAATGCATAAAACTCGGAAGTCAAGCCACAGTATACCAACCGACAACGACACAAAAAGGGTCTTGCATCAACCCAAATATTAATTTAGGTAATATTTATATATGTATTTGAATAAAATCAAAATGTATATAAATAACAAAATAATATATAAATTGATATTGAAATGTAAAACATGAATATAAAATACTATAATAACAAATAAAAAAATAAAAAAAGTATAATACAAAACAGATTTGTTTTGGTATTCTCTATTTTTTTCATTGAACAAATACATACATGATGCAAAATATAATTACATAATAACAAGTATATTAAAATGTATACACAATGTGTTAAATAACATATATAGATGACGATATAATTATATATTCATTCAACAGCGATATAATTTGATATTAAATTATATTATATGATAAAATATCATATATTATAAAAGTACAATATAATCAATATTCCTAAATTAAGTAAGAATTATTAAATTGTATATAATATGAGTATTTATATATCCATTCATTTATGTGATAATTTATCCCCTCCACCTAGCGAGTTATTCTAACAAATAAAATGGATAACAGATGGCAGAAAAGATTTTAGGTGGCGATTCCTCCTATTAATTTGTAACTGATTACAATCTATGTAATATTTCATTACGTTACCTTAAAGGCACACGCGTTTCCTTGTTCTTATTGCCTGATCTTTAGTTAGCATAAACATTTTATGAAGCTGTTCTTAAAATGTTTCCAAAACAGAATGTAGCTTTAAAGTGTAAAATTAAAAAAAGTGTTCTATGAATTCATATAATAATGTAATGTCCTTCCTACATAAATTATTTTAATTAAGCTAAAATTAAAATATAAAGATACTGTTATAATTTATATCAATGTTTTTGCAGCACCACATGCCTTTTTTTTTTAATCTTTCACAGTTATATGTAGTTTTACATATTTTTAAATTTTCGAAATATTTTGGAAGTGTTTTTATGCAAATTGTCTGTGCAATGTTCTAAAAATGTTTCCTGATACGTTGGGTGATCAGTATTCAGCAAGCCTTGGAGAGTTATATGCGTTCCATAGCATCCTAACGCATGGATAAAATTTAGTTTCATTTATATTGTATATAGCACCCTAATGGATAAAATAAATTAGTTTTATTATTACAAAACTGAATGGACTTTTCTAACGGTTTTACCAGTTTCTGCAAGGATGCGACAGTTTGATACTTTTTTACATTAATATAAAAATTTATGTATTTTATCAAATATTTGAATAGTATTATATATGTAAAATTATTATAATACAAATAAATGTTGTTTAAGTTATACTTATTTTTTTATATGATATAATATTCTATTCTAAAAGAATAATTACACCATTTTGATAAAATTACGAAATTTAAAATGCTTTTATATTTTATATATAAAAAATAACATTACATATTAAAATATTACGTCACGATTTGATATATAATGTATTACATTTGAATGTATATTTCAACATTTATTTTTTTATATATTTTATATATCATTATGTTTAATTAGTAATATTCATTATGATTTTATTCAAATACATATATATCACTTTAATCAAAATCTGGAATTATGCAAGACTTTTTCTGTGTCATTGTCGGTTGGTGCTATGGTCTCGACTTCCGAGTTTTATGCATTTTGAGCATCATCTGACACCTCAGGATGACTTCCGAATGCTTTAATTTTCATATATTGGAATATACGTTTGTGCAACTTCCTGGTTTTGTAAATGGGTCTATGTCTTACATTTTAACACGAAAAAGTGTTGGTATGATCGTTATTTTTAACATTATACTAAAAATTAAAACGGCTTCCGACTTCCGAAGGCTTCCGAGTTTTATTTATTGCCCCTCTAACCTTCATTCACGTAGTCAGGTTGTACCGCTCAGTGAGCGATATTACAGTGTTTTACATCGTAATCTCTCAGTCTCGCTGTGGAGGTCAGTTTTCATATGCAATTGTTTCATTTTATTCTAGTTGGCTCTTTAACAAAAAAATATTATAAGACACAAACCGTTTCGTATATAGACCAAATTACTGATGCCCGCACGACTTTGTAGAGCTAGTTCGCGGCATCCGGCTCGCACCCCCTCACACCCGTTCCGCCTGATACCAAGTGGTGGCGCTCCAGTGCATTCCATAAATCTCTAACGAACGGAGGAAGAAAACGATATCGTTATGACCGCTGAACTAAATATAGACCTCGTTGGGCCCGCCGGATTAAGACTAGCTAGCTAACACAATTTAAGAAAAATGAAATTTCCTGATATTGATCATGCATTTTCTTGTACTTTTGGAAACTTCATGGCCCAAGTCCCCTTAGTCAATTCTTTACACTCATGTTTAAATCTACACAAGTTATAACAAAGACAAGACAAAGTTCGGATTTACAAGGATTTGTTTGTGCCCTAAGAAACTCGAACAATATAGTCGTCAGGGACCCGCTGAGCCCTCCCCCCATGAAAAGCTACACATATATAATTTAACAAAAAAGCCAAAAGAGACGTCCTCATTTTAAAGAAATTTCTTGTTCCATAAAGGAAGCACTTAGCCGACCCATGCAGGCCCCCTTAGGCTTTTTCGTGTAACTCCTAATTAAAAACTATATTTTTGATAGTACAAATATTAAATGAGACTACCTTAATTTTCCAGGCGTTTAACTAATTTATGAAACACCATTACTTCCCCGCGGACCCCGGTGAAAAAAAGCACGAATGAAAAACGAAACTTTCGCATTTATAAGTGCCCTACAGGAAACTAGCTGAGTGTTGGCCGGCCCGGGACCTCTCTGGCTGTCTTGAAAAAAATATTTAAAATTAGAAATAAGACATAAATTTTTAAACATTTTGGGCCCTTTATCATATTCTTGGCTGGCTCGACGTACCGACTGAGCGCCCCCCCCCCCCTGTCATTAGGGCCTGCATCTACATATTTTAAAGCCATCATTCTAGCCGAGTGTTAATTTCAACATATTTCAGGAAAAAGTTGTCTTTTAGGTCCCTTTTCACATATTTTGGGGATTTCAAGTGTAGATTTTGTCTGCGTCTGAATATTATTTTTAAGAGTTAAAGGGCATATTCATTGATACAGTGATAGGTATTTCAGTGAAAGCTGCAGACAGTCCCACTTGTGTTGACTTAGTTTATTTGAGTCAAAACTTGTTTTTCAACGTCCTCCCTCATGGCATTGTTTGATTTCTGTGTCCATTGCCAATTATTAATCATGTGACTTTTGGCGCTGCTTAATTTGGCCTATTTTTGTGACCTAAAAGGTCACAGTTCCCACATTTTTAAAACAATTGTGGATGCATTTTCAGCAAAACCTTTCATAACAGAGGTTCTATCTTATACATACAGCTCACCTGCCAATAGTCAAATATATATCGCCCACCAAAAAAGCAAGAACTCTATTGATTTTGGGATCGTGAGGTCAGAGGTCAAGGTCTCAGGACTCATATTTAAAAAATGTGTGAATGCCTTTTAAGCCAACTTTTCTTGCCAATCTTACCATCTTGCTTTAGTGTTTAAATATACTGTTTTGGGTCAGTTTCCTCTGTCTCTGCACGTAATCAGATCTTTTATTATATATTTCCAAGCATCACTCAGCCCGCACTAGAAGTCTATGGCTTTTATTAATGTTATGCACATTTAAGAGATAAGTAGCACATATTATATACTGCAGTACAGCATACTACAAAATGTTGCAGTATCACTCTATTTTTCAGTGTTACCCATTAGTATGCACAGAGTGAATGCGAGACCCCTGCGGCTCTTGTTCAGAATGACAGACTACAGCTATCAGTCTCATACTTACCAGGGCACAAACGGTAACCATGAGAATTAAGACGCTAAAATAAATAATCTGCAAAGATTGTTCTGTAAACTCTTCTTGCAAATCCAAAAAGGTCGCTTTTGATTTACGTTTATGTGCCTATAATGGTGTGTCCAGTTCAGTTGAACATCATGGCCCTTGAGCAACATGTAATGGTCATGTAATCAGAACTTTTGTTATAAAAAAATTATAGGTTTGAGAAATCTGGCCTTTTGTATATATGTGTTTTTACCGACAAGAGTCGTTAACTTTTTTCTCCTCAAACTTTTTTATCCCATTACTCGGAGAAATACAAATTCAGTTATTTCTAAACTATGCATGCTGCAAGTCTTGCAGGTGTAAATGGAGCACATTATTTCAATTTTATTAACTAATATACAATATTTGTACCACACTCATGCATAATCAGAAGATCAGAAAATCGCTATATATAGGTCATTCGAGTGCCCAAGAAGATTTGCCATGACCCCTCTTAATATTAAGTTAAATATGTTTACACGTTCAACTCAGTTACGATCTGAGCTCTCTTGGTAGGTAAGTAGTGATATATAAAGACAGGGCCGAGCTGCGCTGGTTGCTGGCACACCGAGCCCGATCCAGCTCCTCCGCCAACGTCTAAAGTAACTTAAATGAAAGGGTCCAGTTTTGTCTCCAAATATTGCTACAGGAGAAATAGAAGAATCAGTTTTGAAAATTATGAATGGATGAATAATCCCACGAAACTACCACCATGTTTGCCAAAATTATGTTTTAAGCATTCTTTCTCAGGGAATTTCTTTGTTTATGTAACTTCTGTGAGGTACGTTAAATCTTTACCTATTTTAGCTCTATTTCTAGAATTTGTCCCGTGGAGGTTGTTCCTGCATGTGTAAAGACTGTCGTGGAGTGGAACTTTATTTGTGTCACCTTTTTTTCAGTTCTGTCAACTATTTACGTTTGTCGTGAACAGATTTGTTCCTGTATCTTCTCCAGATCCTATCTTGTTTCAATGGATATTAACTGAGCCGTTTCCATGAAAAGCAAATGACGAAAACGATTGATCAGTTGTCTAAACTGATCTTCTGTCTATCTGTGCCTTCTCAACGGACGCCAAGAAGTAGTTAATATGGCTCAGAAGTAAGGCTTGGTGGCCATATTGGATTTATTCAGTTCTGCTACGCTGATCATTGACCTTTATATGTACCTAGACGTATTTCTGGCTAAATTAATTTTGTTGCAATTTTTGGTTATTCATTCCAAAAAATGACTGAAATAAATACCTTCAATCCCCACCAGAGGTCCCCACCGCTATGCTTCTTGTGGCATTCGAAACGCCTCGGCCGGTGTCACCCTCAAACTAATAGAAGGCCCATTTATATGTGGTTTCATTTATTTGATAATATAGGATTTTAACTTTGTAATGATACAAAGATAATTTTTTTATCTGCAGAGAAAAAAAATTGACATCAGATGCTGTGAGAGGTGCCTTTTCCTCAGTTTGCTCCAGGAGGTGCTGCCATCTTCAGGCTAAGATAGAACTAGGCCCATAGTTCTCAAACGAATCACATAAGGCGCCACTTTCTCCATATTTGTAAACTGAGTTCAGTTTGGTCTCCCAGACCAATGTGCCAGAACTGTCAAAATGTGGTCAGGTATGCATGCAATACAGCTTTATTTACAATGATAATATAAAATTAAAATAATGCGTTAGTCTGACTTGAACACACAAATGTGGGAATTTTTCTATGGGACCTCCTGTCATTTCCATAGTGACAGAAGGACATGAAACAAATACCTACATGGAAAGAAACATCTATACTAGTAAGAAAGTTTGTTCACGGAGCAATGGGCCATCCTATATAGTTCTGACCATGGAAACAGGTTCAAACTAAATAAAAACAATAGAAAAAGGGAATATAATTGTAACAATGATTCAGGTTACATTTTTTATCCACATATATAAACACCCACACCGTCATTCATCCAAACACTTAAATGCACATATCTCACTTGCTGTTGCACTTGCTATCTCATTTTTTATCTCACTCTCTAAATTGATATATCTCATCCCAGTCTGATTCACTATTTCTCCCCATTTCTCTTAACCCCCCGCTCTCTCTCTCTCTCTCTCTCTCTCTGTCACACACACACATACACACAGACAAACAGGCTCACTCCTGACTCCTAACCCACTAGCACTTCCTTTGTCTCACTGTTTTATCTTACTTTTTATCTCACCTTTATCTCACTTTTGATCTCACTTTTGGGGTCTTACTTCCGATCTCATAGTTTTAAAAAAAATCTCATTTTAACTGGTGCATACACCTTCTCTTGCATTTACATTTTATGCTATCTCACATTCCATCTCAATCAGCCAGTGCAACTGATGTTTCTTGGTTCTTAGAAATCATGATGGTTTTTATGTGAGTTTTTTTTAAATTTTTTTACCGAACAATCCACATAGTTTCAGCACAACAGCTGGCGGTACAGTGTCCTGGTACGGCTTGTATTTCTCACCTGGGTAGCATCACTTTAAACACTTCAGGACCATCTCGCCATCCCAGGCCATTCCACTTCTCACTGTCCTTGTCAAACAGCAACATGCCATCTCATGAGGAATTACACTGCCTGGTTACAACTCTGATCATCTCAAGCAACTTGCCCAGGTAACTAATTTAGCCTGTGTCCAGCTGGTTCACACCCTTCATTGCTGCAGCCTGTTCAAATGCCTAGTTTATACATGCCAGTGGTTGTGGCCGTCTCACATAGTACTGGAGACGTCCATTCTCATCCAACATTTAGACATTGGCATCTGCAGTATTATCAATAGAGCATTGCTAAAGCCTTTGGTAGGTGTGACGAAGTTTTTTTAATTCAGTTAAGCCATAAATTCTTTCTCTGATGCCAGGCATACCATTTTTTAAACCAAATTTTGTTGTTTTCTTTTTCTTTTTTTCTAGAACCAACTTTTCTCCTTTGAATTTTGTTGATACAAAAATGGAGTGAACTGTGCTTTTGTGGACCATTAATCAACTGAACTAATCAATTCAAACTGTTTTATATTCCACAGGAAGCTAGATTTCCACTGACCACAGCCTGAGGCCTGATGCAGTGCCCACATCATTCCTCCACAGGTTGCCAGCCAAACCCAGCAAGGCCAACGTTCAAAGTCATGAACGGGCGATGCAATGACCTGATAGTTAAGGGTAAGACGTCAGGTTATAATCTGCCTGGGGATTTACTGGAAGAGAAGAGGAAATATATATTGAAGCTTTAGACATGGGAACTGGGAAACATGTATTGCAATTTGTTTATTGAAGAAGCCCAATGTTTAGTGCAATATATATATGTAGAAATATTTTACAGTTTTTCCTTGTTTAAAATAAAAGTTTGTGTATCTTTTTAAAACAAGTAAAAAAACTCTGTGAGATGATGAATTACCTAAACAAAGCTGTCATTGTCATTGTCTCAACAAAATTATTAACTGGATTAAAATATGATTTAATATCATCAGAATCCTCATCATTTACATTCCCTATCATGAAAGGCAGATACGTCGTAGCATTTTCACAATTTTTCAACGCCTGTCCACACAGTAACAAATGTCTGTGCCACGAGCTGAGAGCTGTTGAAATAGAATTTTTCGAACAAACATATTTTTGTACGAGATGGATTACAGTCGGTGCATCGAGCTCCAGGAAAGTCCATTGTCCTTGGAGCAAAACTGTAGTGTACGTCTAGAAATTAGTGGTGGGAGTCGGTTCCTTTTTCATAATCGTTCGTCGGTTTGAGCAAACCGATCGATGATCGATTAATAATCGGTTCAGGCAAATATAAAGAAACCTGCAGTTATCTGTGAAACTGTACTTTCTTAACCAAACGCAAGAAAAGAAGTTATTGCCTTTTTTATGTTATCCTTTTATTGGTCAAATATGCTTATAAAAGTTTCATTTTAATTATTTATAATAATCAAGAATTAAACCACAATCCAGGACATCTACTGGCTGCATAAAATTTATGGAGCATTTTAACGCCATACCGCCCATATTGTGCAATGTACATCTCTTTACAAAACTCCCCGCTTATTCTGCAGCTCCCTGCCAGTTCACAGAGGTTTATTACGTCCTCCGTTCTCACATCTACCAAGTTAAACTCAGTTACATACGGAAGTCATTTTGGAACAAAGACTCATTATCATGATTATGATGTAATCAATAGTTGCCTTTCGTAATCGAGCGCTTGAAAGTGGCAGTAAACCGACTGACTTTCGATAAAACTCGATGATCGGCCCACCACTACTAGAAATGTGTCTCAGACACTTTTTTGCTAACCTGTGAGCTTAAGCGATGTTGTGGTGTCGTCCGTCGTCCGTACGTTAACCCATACAATCTAATAAAAAAGCCAGGAGCTGGCATCACTAAATTTAATGCAAAAATATTACTCATTAAAACACTTTATCGGATTTTGCTATTTTTTTTGCAATCTTCAATTTTAAAAGGCTAAAAAAACTTTGACCATTTTTTCCCCCGAAACTGTCCAGCCAAATTGTTCAATATTGCACAGAAATAATCTGTGAAACAATATCTCTTAAGTTTGTTCGAATGGTGTTTTGGCATTTAACCAAAAAAAAAACGATACTAAAATGACAATATCAGAAATGGCTGGAGCCATCATCACCAAATTTTACGCAACCATTGGTCATATGACTCGTATTTAAAATGAAGTATTGGTGGCGCCACCTACATCAATCCTTTTTTGTACGGGGGTGATCGGTCTTTGGTTTGGTTTTGATGAATTTTGGTCGAGTTACAGGAATTTGAACTTAGTCATTTGGCCAAGTAGACACACTAACATAAAAATCTCAGCAACAACAGGAGCTGGCATCACCAAGTTTTTTTGCAAAATGTTGGCCACATGACTCATATTTGAAATTGTTGTTTTTGTGGCGCCACCTACATCTACCTGTTTTTACAGGCAAAAATTATAATTTTAGCCTCTTTCAGGTTAAAAAATGTTTTATGATGAAATTGTTAACTAAATCGTTTAATTTTTTACAAAAATTATCCTAGGGTAGGGTTCTTTCAGTTAAATAAGAATATCTTGGGTTTTTTTTTTTTTTTTGTAGAGTCATAGAAAGCTGAAATTGGTCTTGTGGCCATTAGTAAGCCTATTTCAAACTGAGGGCTGCAATAGTCTTCTTCAGCAAAACTGTTGTATCAACTTCTGTAACATATATAAGATTCTTAGGAGGCGTTTGTTCAAGTTTACTTAAATTTTTGGGCTGAATTATTGGACCTTCAACAATGAAATGACTACATCTTTAATTATGCTTAACATTTTTATAAAAAAAAATCTTATGAATATGTCAGCTTGAAAAAAAATCATTGCAGCCAAAGTCTTTCAGTATGTGTAAACAGATTTGGTAACAGGCATCTATTTACAGACTGTCAACTGTATCAGATTAGGCAACAGGTCAAGAGTTCACTCAGTGCAGTCAGGGAAAGGTCAAGAGTTCACTCAGTGCAGTAGCTGCAGCTAGCAATCTGTCCCGGTTCACTCGGGGGCAACTGCCTGCATTATTTGCGCTTGGTCAGCCCAGTGCACCTGACTCAAGAAAAGTTTTATGTATTGGCCTCATATTTTGAATTATCCATGCATCTTTGATGGCTTTTTCGTACACAAGACACCTACCATGATTTTTGCATGCTGTATTTCCCTGCTTAATTCAAGGAGGGATTTAATGTATCATCCTTAAATTGTGCATATCTTCTTCATAAACTAGGCTGGTGGTGCCACCTCCCAAAATGTTTGCAGTGTATATCCCTGCCTATTTCTTATAAGAGATTTTAAATATCAGCTAGAAATGTTTCACATTTATACATCTCGGATAGCTTTGTCGTATACAAGCGTTGTGGCGCCGCCTTTAATTGTTTTTGGTTTCATACATCTTTGCATGTAGCTCAAAGAAGGTTTGAAGTATCCGCCTGAAATTTGACATGTCTTTACATTTTCGATGACTTTCTCATACACAAGACTAGTGGCGGCACCTCTAATCATTTTCTATTGTGTACATCCATGCTAGTATTTCAGGACTGACATTTGTGTAATTGGTGATTTAAAATGTTTAGTACTTGCATTGTACATGTGCATGTCACACATGTAATTAAGAATTAATCAAGTACTTTTCAAATATAGGTCATGCATGTTCTCATAGAAGCATTATACCTGATGTATATCCCATTGCACAGGTTCGCATTAGGCCTGAAGGGCCTTGCTATTAATTAAATTAGTGTAATTTTTTCATAAAATATAGAATCTAACTGCGATTAGTAAACAATACAAGTTTTTAACAAAAATGTGTTCCAATGTCGCAAATTTCCTGTCGAAGTCCACCCGTCCCACACACACATATCGCGAATCGAAATTTGTCTCGAACTGCTACTCGGTATAAGCAAGTATTGTGAATTTTAAAACAATGCATCCAATAGATATTAATCAATTAATTTAAAGTACAAAGAAATGAGCGCTTTTATCTGAGCTCTTCCATATAATTGACCGATTACAGTGAAATTATCAAATGTGTCCGAGAAATTTTCAAACATCTTGTTTGGTTAATTTTGTTCAAAATTTTCATGTTAACAAGGACTATATTGTATCAATATGGTACAATATTTTGATTTTGTAATTTTCACTTTAATTATGGTCAAAAGCATGTTTTTGCTCGCATTATTTAGGTCATATCGGTCGTATCGGGTTGCCAAGGATTACGATTTGTAACAAGCTAATGAACTGAAGGTGGGATGGGCAGGTAGAGGGGAGACAGGAAAAATACCCATCTCTGCAAATCTCAGCATGATGGTCAGTTGAGCTATATAAACAAGAGCCGATCCCATTGCATACAATTGAATTCAACGTAGAGTAAAATCTAAGTAAATTATCCAATTAAACCTAAAACTAGTTCAGTTTCTTCGACATATCAACGGAAATACCTTCGCTTTTACTGAAGACCTGCTGTAGCTCTACATGACTCCTTCTTGTCATGTAAAACCCTGCTTTTCTCGAGTAGGTTCTCCAATGTATTGGCTTGGACATTGTGAAAGTTATTTCAGTTTTCCAGGAAATCATGCAATTACATGTATATATGCAGAATTCACATAGTGCACACGTGATATAGCTGGCAGTTTGGTTTGCATGATTAGGGGTACACAGGAGGAGATCATTTGCATTGCCTGTCCCTTTTCTGCTGGGGCTCAACCAGCAACTGACAATAACAACAAAAAATAATAGTACAAAATAGTTAATGAGTCAAAAGAGATTTTGAATTCTACTTTATTAGATTTTATTGATGTTTGGTTCTAGATGGCACGATATAAGGTGTTTTTATTTCAATTTAATACTGAATAATACAGGGAAAATAAAAGGTTCATATAATAAATATTTTTATTGAACCAAATTCATGATTGGAGCATGGTGCAATTGTTCATTCAAAGTTTACTATGCCTCTGATTCTAGAGTGTTATTATATAGTATTAATGAATAATCAATTTAAATACCGACAGAATTCCAGGTCCTTTGCATTCATATAATCTAAAGTAAAAAAGTCAAAGATAATAAAAGCCATGACCTTGACCTATTTTGTATACCAGTATACAGAGAAAATATGGCAATATAGGTTGTTATAGATTGATAATGTTAGTAGCTTTAAAATGGTGTTTTTGTACCATTTATTTCTTGAAATTCCCGCTGAGAAAATCACGGTACCTGGAAAATAACCTTACAGCTTTTCTAGGTTCCCTGGGGACGTATATAAGTGATACGACCCAATTTAAGCACCCATTGTGGGGGTTTATAAGGTTATTCCTTCTAATTTTGCTGCCGCCAATGACAGCTTCCCACTCAGTCCTGGCTCGAGGGAGCGCACCTTGTGACAGACTTTAGGTTCTAAAATTTCTATGGGTCACAGAGTGAAAAATCATTTATGCCCATTTATGAGGAAATAACCGAATTTCATCGATTATTTATATCGATCGAGACTTTACATCATATGATGACTTTTAGTTAGATTTCTGTAATAATAATACATATTGTCATAATTTCAATCATAATTTATAAATTATATAAACAAGCAATATCGGCCGATACAAACTCGAAAGCAACGGTCAATGGTTAAACCATAAAGGCCTCTGTCTCTGCTGACCCTGACATGATCGCTTGCTTTGTCTTCAAGTACTTTATAAGTGGGCCCTATATAGGCCTCATTTTATGCTGACGGGAAACGCATCAATTAAAAATCTGTACAGTTCTAGAATATCCTTTAAATATACCAAGACTATGGTTGGGACTCTCAGGGGACTTTTTATGACACTTCCGGTCACAAGTCCACAACTATTACCAACACCTTGCTCCACAAATAATAATGACTCGTGGCTCTCAAAGCCTTTATCAGATAATATATTTTCTTGTATCTAGGGACGTGTTCAGAAGGGAGGGGGGCTAAAATCTGTTCAACAAATTATTGGTTTAAACATATTTATTTCTTTTGGATTGTACAAGTAGCGCTTATAAGCGCTAATATAAGTACTCCCCAAACTTACAAACAGGAGATACAATATACAAATGTCTAACAATTAAAGAGAATTGTGCATATAACAAATCCGTTATAACAATATATCAATGAATGTCTAAATAATATGCAAATATATATGATATGTATTCAATAACAATATGTTGAGATATCAAAACCGAGGAAATCTGTTATCGATCATGCATAATACGATGTATCCATCATACTTATAGAAGATAAGATATGAACAATCAGCAAAGTCTGACAATTTACATATGAAATACAAGAACAAAGTTCAGTGATTAAAGGTATTGACCCTGGTAGATGTTTAAAAAATATAGATAATATATCACAGTTACAATTACATTTCATGACATTTTCAGCATAAAAAACGTCTTGATGATTTAAGATATGTGTAGACGTGATCAAGTATACACTGATTGACTATTATACTGAAATCTGATGACCCATGTAACAAGATAGACATTAATTTATCGGTTTGTTGTCTGCCTGGATTTGAAATGAAAGAAGTTATTATATCAGGGATTATATTTTGTAATTGCTCTAGTAGCAGTTGTCGTGCGATTCCGTAGTATGGACACATTAAGAAGAAGTGAACAGATGATTCAACCATTCCGCAGTGTGGACATTGATTAATTTCGGACAGGCCATGTCTATATAGATGATCTTTGAGGCAGCTATGGCCGAGCCTAAGTCTTGAAATTAAAATATTCTGCTTTCTTTTTCCATAACTATAATATAATGGGGGGTCTGACTCTAAGCCAAGGTATCTGTTTAGAGAAGATTTAAAACAATTTAATGACGCTGCATTTTTTAATGACGCATCTAATGAATTCCATAGGACTGTGCAAGATGGAATGAACGACGATTTGTATTTTTCAGTTCTTGCACGTGGCGGGCGCAAGTCACTAGCGTTTCTTAGGTTCCGAGGTGTAACGTCTGAGACTGACGCACACATTAATCGTGACATGAACACTGGACACAGACCATGATATAACTTATAGAATAAACATAGCTTAGATTTTGTTCGTCTGCTTTCTAATGTATGCCAGCCAAGTTCAGATAAAAGTTTATCATAACTGGTCGTTGGAAGTGCTCCTGTGACCAGCTTAGCAGCCTCGTGTTGGATATTTTCGAGTTTTTTACAGTTTGATACGCTCATATTATCGAATAATACATTTCCATACTCGAGGACTGAACGAACATGTGACTTGTATAAGTGGTCCAGTGTATGTCGCCTCATGTTATATTTCAAACGTCTGAGTAGTCCTATTTTTTTATTGGCTTTAATGCAAATATGCGAAATATGTTCGGACCATGACAGATCTGATGATAAAGTTATTCCCAAGTGTTTGTGGCTTTGAGTCTCAGATAAAGGTTCGCCATTCAGGTACAAGGTTTGATGATGTGTTTTACCTACACGAGAAGAGAAAGTCATTGCGACAGTTTTGGTAGGATTAAATTTTACATGCCACCTCCGGGCCCAGCATTCAAGAGTATTCAGATCACGCTGGATTATACGAGCAGTGGAGAGTGGATTAGTAGCAACATTAAGGAGACATGTATCATCGGCGAAGAGATGCAAATTAGGGGACACCCAATTTCGTCAATTGTAAGGGCGTGCCTAATCATTTTGCAAAATAAGCTCACAAAGTTGTATTTGTAAGGCCAAGGCCCTAGTTAAAACTGTTTCAATTAAGTAACAATATAGGATATGACACCCTCTATAGTAGCTATGGTGGACCAAAAAAAAATCCTCATTGGAAGCTGCTACTAATGCATAGGGCATGTCAGTGTGTGGTTTTCAATCCCCCCCCCCCCCTCCGCACGGTTTATCTACCTTGAGCTGCGTCTCGTTAAACGCGAGAGCGAGCGCGTTAAAGTCGCTTCTATGGTAATATCACTATATCACTAGAGCGTTTCCATGTGCGCGACAGCTAGAGCGAACGCGAGCGCGATTTTCTGAATCGCGCTGGGTAGCGATTCAGAGGTCTGCCACGCGGCAATCGCGTGGGAACTCCTTATAAATTACGTCAGGAAGCCAGGATGGGCACCCTTGTTTTTACAGCACGTGCCTGAAGCAAAGCTAGCATGCTGAAGACAGATAATGTTCATTAATGGTGATGTGGAGAGATTGGTAGTTTATTAGTAAAGGCGCTGGATACTGTTCATACGATGCCGCCTCTCTCTATCACAATGACTTTTAAATGGTTGCGAGACGTCGAGGGAAAGTAACTTTAATTATGCCAAAATAAAAAAAAAGTATGGTTCTCAGGCACTTTTTTTCAGAAATCAATGCGGGCGGGCGCTTTTTTTATTTTAATTTTTTTGGTATGTTTCGATAAAAATGTCAAATGATAAGGGAAAAGCATGAAAAATTTAATTTTGCTAAATAAGTAAAAGCACTACAAAACAAAGGAAATTGTATGGTTTATCTTCTTGAAAGAAAGGTCGAAGCGGCAGCAGCTTAAAATTGGAAAGTTTTTATTGAAAATCAAAATAAAAAGTTTTGATCGGGGGGTTTAAAATTGATGCGGGCGGTGCCTGAGAACCATACCTTTAATTTATTTTGCCCTTACGTCGAGCGACATATTCATTATTTTCAGATAAATACAGATTCGAAAATCTTTATTTCCTTCCCCTTTCGAACTTGTTGGATTTCAATCAAATAAGGTTTGCAGCCCCCCCCCCCCCCGGACTTTTCTTTAGGTTTTTTAGCTCAGCTGACTGTAAGTCATCTGAGCTATAGCGATCACTCTTTGTCCGTCGTCCGTCTGTCCGTCCGTCCGTCCGTCTCTCCGTCCGTCTGTCTGTCCGTTAACCTGGCACAAATCGTAACCGCTGGACCTAGAATCTTGTAACTTTACATTCTAAAAGGTCCATAAAAAATCTCCTTGGAAACCAGAAATTAGGTCTCTGTTACCCATATCCTTTGAGCTATGGGGCCCCAAAGTACCCCCCAGAATATTCAAGAATTTCATACAAAAACTTCAATATCTCATTAGCTACATAACTGATGGTCATGATTTTTTGCATACATATTGATCATGAGAAGTATCATCAGTTCCTGCAGACTGGTGGCGCCACCTGTATTTTTCGATTTTTTTCGAATTTTTTTCTCTATTTTTGAGACCTTTAAAAATGTGAACATCTGTTAACAGGGCACAAATCGTAAAGACTGGACCTAGAATCTTAATTCTTGACACACTGAGAGACCTATGATAAGTCTCCATGGAAACCAGAAATTAGGTCTCTGTTACCCATATCCTTAGAGCTATTGGGCCCCAAAGTACCCCCCCCCCCGAGCAGTAAAAAATTTCATACAAAAACTTCAATATCTCATTAACTACATCACTGATGGTCATTATTTTTTGCATAATTATTGATCATGAGATGTTTCATCAGTGTCTGCAGACGGGTGGCGCCACCTATATTTTTCGATTTTTCACGAATTGTTTTCTCTATTTTTGTGACCTTTAAAACTGTGAACATCTGTCAACAGGGCACAAATTGTAAAGACTGGACCTAGAATCTTCATTCCTCACACAGTGAGAGACCGATGAAAAGTCTCCATTTAAGCCTGAAATAAGGTCTCTGTTACCCATATCCTTTTAGCTGTGGGGCTCCCAATTACCCCCCAGAATAATGGAAAATTTGATAAAAACAAATTGCAACATCTCAATAACTACAACACTGATGGTCATGATTTTTGGCATACATATTGATCAAGAGGTGTTCCATCAGTTCCTGTAGACTGGTGGTGCCACCTGTATTTTTTCAAATTTTTACAATTATTTTTCTCTATTTTTGAGACTTTTAAGGATGTAGTTATCTGTCAACAGGGTACAAATCGTAATGACGGGACCTAGAATCTTCATTCTTGAGACACAGGGAGCACCATGAAAAGTCTCCATGGAAACCTGAAATTAGGTCTCTGTTACCCATATCCTTTGAGCTATGGCACTCTAAAGTAGAGCTCAGAATAATGGAAAAATTGTTACAAAAGCTGAAGTATCTGAACAACTAATGCAGAGATCACCATAATTGTTTGTATGGATATTGATCATGGATTGTTTCATCAGTTTCTGCAGACTGGTGGCACCGCCTGTATTTGTTCGGGGTTTTTTTACGATTTTTTTCTCTATTTTTGAGACCTTTAAAGATATGAACATTTGTTAATTGGGCACAAATCATAACAACTGGACCTAGAATCTTCATTCTTAACACACTGGGAGACCCATGAAAAGTCTCCATGGAACCTGAAATTAGGTCTCTGTTACCCATATCCTTCAAGCTATAGGACTCCGAAGGATCCCTCAGAATAATGGACAATTTGATACAAAAGCTGAAGTATCTGAACAACTAATGCAGAGATCACCATGATTCTTTGCATGGATATTGATTATGGAGTGTTTCATCAGTTTCTGCAGACCGGTGGGACCACCTGTATTTGTTCGGGTTTTTTTTGCGATTTTTTTCTCTATTTTTGAGACCTTTAAGGATGCTGTCATCTGTTAACGTGGCACAAATTGTAACATCAGGACCTAGAATCTTCATTCTTGTCATGCAAGGAGGCCCATGAAAAGTGTCTATGGAAACCTGAAATTATGTCTCTGTTACCCATATCCTTCAAGCTATAGGACTCTAAAATATCCCTCAGAATAATGGAAAATTTGATACAAAAGCTGAAGTATCTGAACAACTAATCCAGAGATCACCATGACTCTTTGCATGGATATTGACCATTAAGTGTTTTTATTAGTTTCTGTAGACCGGTGGAAATTTTTTTTAAGTTTATGCATTTTTTCTCTATTTTTGAGATATATAAATACAGTCACAATCTTGGCCTGTTGGTTAATCTGTTTGATGCTTCAGTTGAATGGGTATATACTACCATTCAGATGATAAAACTTCCTTTGGCGAATCTCTTTCCAGTCAGCTGAGCGTCATGACCCATGGGTCACTTGTTAATTATTCTTCCTGGGTTAGAACCTCTCCCTTTGCAAACCCTGGATTCGACGCTGTGTACCTAAATGTCACTTATACAACTTCTACTACTAAAACATTTACAATTAATTAGAAGCTACTATGGTTACTGCTATTGGGTTACTATACTGTTTATGTCACTACTTCTTTCACCACATGGCTCGCAATACATGTACAACTTTAGATACTAAATAAATAAACATTGCCACGACCGATAAAGTTAGTAGTCCTACTACAGAGCCAGCTAGAGCTGTTAACATTGCCGCTCATACACTGTCTGCCCAATCGACTACTCCCGCTACACCTACAACTGTACCATAACAATAATCACCACCAAATGCGTGTGTATCTGTGTTTTGGAATTGTCACGTTTATGTTTATGAAGCAGACAGTCTGACAGATAGATCCACGTATTGTCATCAGATGATCACCTAATGAAGCGTGCAGGCTTGAAACGTCACCAGGGGCCGTCACCATAACAAATAAACCAGATCAATGTTTTTATTATGGACCACCTCGTCGCGCAACATACATTCACCACTTCTCAGCTCAACAATGAAAGCGCATTTATCGTCATAAGTATTACCGAGGGATATGAGTATATAGTTCGATTCAGTGTCTAACAAATCCAAATCGTGCAGTATACTTGAGGGACGTTTCATAAGCCACAACCCGCAATACACATTAACAGTGGTGTCAGCGTAGTGAATGCTCTGTTTATCGGCTTTCATAAAGTCGAGGTAACGTGGTCTGACAGACCTCGTCTCTCAGTGCTGACTGATCGATGATGACAGATGCTGTTGATAACACTACCTTGGATACGGTCTGACTCATCTTCTTCCCGCTGTCATTTTCTATGATACCCTCAGATCTTGCTGGTCGTCACACCTTACAATATTCAAGTTTATTATAACTAGTTCAGGTGCGAGTTAATAACAACTAGTTCAGGGACGCGGTGTGTTAACTTGGTTTATTCTTGTTGCCATAACAACGAGTCGTTACAGAGCCAGGGAATTATATACATCACTGAGGCCGTCATGCTGGTCTGACAGGTAGGTAACACACACACACACATACACATCTGTCACAAACACCGTCACGGTCACTGTCGTGCTATATAGTCTGATATTCATATTCACATCCAACACATTCTAGCTACTCCGACAGACAGGGATCGAACATCACACACATCACGGAGACCAGACTCACTTTTATCTGAAATGAAAACAAAAACACACATCACAGACAGTCAGGTTTGGATGACAGGTAGACAAAGGCACACACATCATGGAGACCGCCAGGTTTGTCTAACAGGTAGACAAACACACTAGTGTCTCGGTCAAGTTTGTCTGACAGGTAACTTAATTATATCACCACAGGCTTACATGTGCGATCACGAAATGGCGGACACCGTTTTAATACAATTGTTCGAAAGTTTTTTTTTCATGTGTCCAGTGAACGATGATAGCAGAATTAAAGGTGCCCATTAACCAAAAATTGAAAAGGAATTTATGTGATTTTTGGCTTCTTCTGTGAATATATATTAATGATCTAAGCATTATTTTGGGTGAAAAAAATTCTTAAAGGCCTGCGTGACGGATGTATGAAATTATTTATCAACAACATGTTTGTAAACAGCAATGTTGAAACAGGAAAAACATGTAACCTCAGGTGGTAGGTTGCATATAAGTATGCGGAGATAGGAAGGTCACTTGTTGAAAAAAGCCAATTGCAAAGCTTTGATTTACTGCCAGATGCCCTTGTTGAATTTGTTTTGATTATTTTTTGGGGCCCCCACATATTATATACACGTTAATATAAACGAAACTAGCAGCCTGTGTGCGGTGATATCCACATTTCCTGGCCTATTTTTATAAAAGCACCAAGGGATTACTTTTTGTTTATAAAGGTCAAATAGGTGACATGGCCCCTTTAAAAGAACAAATGTGACTGTATACTGGAATTATTTATTTATTTAGATCTCTGCCAGTGTGAATGTGGACATAAGTATGTACATTGATATACACATTGATCCTTTATGCAGACGCCGGAAGTAAATATATATCCTTGAAGTTGGAGAGTCTACCAGCTTAAGGCGATTAGAGGTTATTGCAGATAACATTAATTATGTTGACAACTTGCGACTGAGTCCGTCACTCCGCTGTGTAACACGCTACTGTAGTCTGTCCAGGGTCCCCCTCACATTGTAAACACCTCATGTGGAGCATTGATCTGTACACTCGTGCAGTTGTAAACACCCGTGTCGGTGAAGGATTAATAAACAGTATCACGCTGTTTTATACAACCGTAACAACACAGACCTCTACTCCTTTTATTTGCTGCCTTTAAAAACAAAATGTCTATATAAAAAAGGCCCCCACTGATGAACGTTGACCCCATTCCCAGATGATAACAAGCTGGCTCAGCGTGGTGGGTTGTTGTCATGGGTTGTATGCTGTCAGAAGCTTTGATGAAATTTATGAAATCAGTGACGGTACGTCAGGTGTGTGCCTACAGATACAAGTACTCACCGAGAACAAGGGACGGAGAGAGAGACACACTGTTTGTATAAGGTAACGTGTCTCACTGTAACAGAAAACCTCAGTGACCTTTCATATACAACACCGACCTGCCAGCCAGGCACCTTACCACCACACCTGGCCACGCTGATATCACTCTCCACAATTACATGTTTACTATCTCATCAACAGCTTAACAATGAACAGTTTTACAAACAAAAACAATCAGCAGTCTGCTTAATATTATAGACGTCTCGGGATTAGCGCCGCATTATCCGTGTAAAATGGCATTAGAAGCAGGAAGATTAACAGTAGCCCGGCAATTGATCCGGCCTTCACCGGACTTGTAACAGGTAGACTCTCGTGCGCTGCCTGGCTATGTTACAGTCCATGAGGCAGATCAAACATGGCGGTGTTTAATTATTACTTTTCACAGTCAGTTGGTGTTCAAGATGTCCAGACCTATGGCAGAAGAAATCAATAAATAAAATACAGCCATAGTCACTTGCATGCCGGTCTACTCCTGATATCAAGGTAAAACTTCACCGACAAACCAGAGGTAGACGTCCAGGTGACACGTGACGGTCTACGTCACAGACAGATTGGTCCTCGACACATGGTTCGTGCTGCTTTTTATTTCTTTACACGCAGGTAGTCGAGATGTTCAGAACTGAACTGCTGCGAAATTGTCATACACTAAATATGAGCGTTAGTTCAGTTTAGTAAAATGACTTTTTCCTCATTTTTCTGATTAACTAGTATTACTCATACACAATATGGTTACAGTTTATCATGCAATTTTAGTATACTGAAAGCGGGTGCATGTGGCTTTACCAGCGAGACAGCAAAGTGATGGCTGGTTATCGTTCCAGGATTTTTTAAGCTGCTGTCGAGTGAAAATGACCGATACCAGAAACAAATACCGTGGGCTACGTGAAGGTCATTGTGTTAAATGGCCAGGGTCGGTATTCTTCCAGATAGAGAAATATTACAGGATCACTGTTTACACCTGACTTCATTTAGATATCTACACGGGACCTTTCGAAACCTGTTTATTAATAATGCATATGTTAACATGACAAAGATGAAATTGCCTTTAGCAAGAATACAAATCAATTTATGGTGATATAAAAAGCTCTAATCTGTATTATTTTACATCTTTAATTCATCTGTTTTAGTGTCATTTCTTCCCTACCTCTTTGCCATACATCATGTGAGCAGTGTCACCCCCCCCCCCCCCTCCATATGACCGGTTATTGAAACACGGGACCGTGGTACAGTCAGTGACCATGGCCGCCAACATCTGTGTGGTCGCGTTCCTAAGTACACGGACCATTGAGGCCTAGCTGTGTTACTTAATAAATTATAATTGTTCCTGGTGGAGGTGTTTTGGCATACCAGAACAAAGAGTGGTGTACTCTGAATACCTGTACCCTCCCTATCCGACTCGACTCCATATCTTTACAACATATACTGGTGTTTACGCAATACATATGTACACTCCTAAGATTACATGTTAGGTATACGGCAGTGCTTACATAATGTTTTGACCACGGCCTCCAACTGTATACAAACCCAAATCTGTGATCGACGACCAGTAATAGCTCGTCTTAAAAAAAAAAGCTTTAATATTTGTACTCCAAGTCGCGGGGAACAGCGACCTCGGCCATTCGTTGTTTACAATAACATTAATGGTTTGAAATCCGGAACAAGCATGACGAGCCAAGTCTAGAGGTACCACTAGGACTCTGGTGAGATGATTCTTGTCTGATCTTCTTGTATTCATCAGCTGACTCTCAATATCTGTACCGGTTCCATGTCGTTTGTCTGCACATCTATAGATATCTAAATAAAAGAACATATATACAGATATAAATCTCTCCCATTCGACTTAACATTACTAATTTATTATCAGGGAAATTTAAATTGTATTGCACAGTAATCTTATTTTCGTTGCATATTTTACATTTTTAATTATTTCATTGATATAATTTTATTGCTTGGTCCAGTTATTTGTAAGACTTTTCAGTTCGTAACAGTTTACAACGATTTCACGATTCCGGAAAACAAACGAAGACATATTGTGTTAAAAAGCTTTGTATAGTATGTATACTCGTATATATATATATATATATATATATATATATATATATATATATATATATATATATATATATATATCCGCCGTGTGTTCATTGCAATGCTCGTGGTTTCGTTCGACTGATGAATAAAATAAACAAGTAATAGGAATGCAATAAGTATGAGTATAGTGAACATATATATACTTATAGTGTGCATGATGTATATCGATATATATAATTCCATCAAGTCGTGTTTTTTTTAACAGCAAAATATTGAATTTTGGATTGAAAACTAAAGAGTTTTTTTATTGTGATACTTAGTTTCTGTAAAGCATGTTTCTCATTACACTGTAACCTGATAGAACCTCCGTTCAATACCTGACTTTTTTATTTTGTGATGCTGTAATGCAATTTTTCGTCTTTTAAAATCTCATACATGGATACGGCATCTTGACAGATCACTTACCGTATTTAAAACAAAACAGCTTACTCGGCAAAAGCATGGCCCAGTGTACATTGTATGAACAGCATACTGCATTCTGCAAGTCATAGCAAAACATTTCAAGTCTACAGCAATAACCTTCACTCAGCTGGGTGACATGATGTGGACGGTGTGGGCATTGTGCCCTCGGAAGGATAACATGGTTCTTGAGGCTATATATAGTATATCGATTTAAAAGATCTCTTGTTCGGAATGCTGAGCGTAACCCACGAGCCGTTCATAATTCTCATGTGTTTGTCCATGTTCTTTATGAGAGGCTTACACTATGGTCTGAGCTGGGATAATCAGGCCTGGAGCTTAGCGAAAGCCGACTGTAGTAAACCTCTTCTATAACAATGCAGCACAGTCCTGGACAGGACGTCTAAATACACGTCAGTTCCCGTGTATGTGTGTGAATAAAGTGATTCTTTGAACTTCCATGATTCATACTATGATAGGCTTGCTGAAAACTTAACTACACGGTTATTACAACTCCATATACATGTATTAAAAATTTGATGTTTTGAAAACTTTTTGATTGAAAATACTAAGCATTGATTGGAAGAGAAAATATATAGAATCAACGTTTTAAATCTCTCTTACCCTTAAACATCAAATAGTTTTGTAAAATCACGATATATTTTATCTCGGAGATTACAGAGAACAATTAAAGTTTGTAGATTATGCACTTGTCAACTTGTCCCTTAAAACAGGAATATTTAATTCTAAGGAAAAACTGAAAATTGTTGACACACATTCCTGGGAAATACCTGAGTGGCGGATGTTGTGAGACAAGGCGATGTTATGACAACAACCGAGCTCAAAAATCAATCTCTCATTAACGGAATTATCGCTGCTTTAACGTCTAGTACATTCGGGGTGACCCGGGGGTCACACTGGTCCGGTGATCGATTCCATACACCCTGCATGGTGAAAGGCAGATTAAGGATGGTTAAAACCATGGATTATGTTTAATCTCTCATTCATAATAAATGTTGATTCTTTTTATATTCGTGTTGATGATTTAAAACAGGTGTATTTAAGTAATGATACATTTGTATCAGAAGAGTCGATATAGGACTGTTGTATGAGATAACGTATCACATCTTTTCAGAACTGTTGTTTAGCTCGAGAAATTTTACACAATTTAGACAAATTGTTACCTCATGCTTGACCTTTTCTTGCCAAATTCCCACCTCTGTCTTAATTATAAGGACTATACACATGTCATTTAACATCTTCGTCATTGCCTACGAAAAAAGAGTACGCGTGCATTCCGGTTCGTGTGTTTGTGTGTGTGTATGTTCTCAACATAACTCACACAATCAGTCATGAACGAAATTTTCAGGACATTTCGGGAAAGGGCCAATGAAGAATCGATTAGATTTTGGTGTGGATCCGGCACAGGATCCGAATCCAGGAATGTCATCCATTAATATTTACAAATGTAGAGTCACCTATATGCACGAATGAACATCCATGGCAATATGACCCGAATAAGTGAATGCAAACACGGTTTTAGAAGCATCCAACATTAGGACCCCAACATGACAGAGGCTTGCATTCCTTGGAATGCAAATTTCTAGTTAAAATATACAAAAAGACAAAACATACGCGCACACCTTACAGTTTGTCAAAATGGGCAGTGTTTCCCCGCTAAATGGATGTTGATTAATTATGTATGAAATAGACCCATACATGAGCAGGCGATGATTATAATTAGGCCTAATCCATATTCCGTTAATCAGAAAGGATGTCATCTTAAATACATGCATGTGCAGTTGCCCCAGTTTTATGCATTCAGTGTATGACATGGTTTAAGTGGACTTGCAGTAGAATGATGGACAAGTCAAAATAATGGGGGACGAGGATAAATTTTATTAGACAGACATAATATTTCCTAAACAACCGAACAGCGTGTCATCGATTGCAAGAACCCATTAGCTTGATATTACAGTACATCAGACGTATACCCAATGTAGCGCCATGTTTCAGAAAAAAAACTTGCACCATATACCAGCATGCAGTTATTGTTCACTCGTCAAACCCTCGATAAAACATGTCACAACAGATGTCTCAGGCCTGGTTCCAGGTTTACTATTAATTAGCCACCGGTCTGATGGACACCTGTACCTCGGCTGTAGACACGAGCTCTGACGTAAACATGCTTACCTGTACATGATGACTTGATGAACAGACGTGCCTGTCGCAAGGGATAGCGGGAAGCGACTAATTAACATATATGATTATATACCATATGTAGTAATGCCGAATATAGTACCACTCCATTCTGAAGACGTACAAAGCACACGTGCTGCTGGAATGTAAAAAATACGGGTGTGTCTGGCAGTGTCGGACTGCTCAGGAAACAGACTGCTGTGTCAATTGTACGTCATCTCTAGGACACCTACAGATTTTAAATAGTTCGCCCTATACCTACAAATAGGCCTAAATATGACAGTCACGTAATGTTTAACCCGCGCCATACTGAGCAGATTCCTGTTTAATTGTCAGTGTCTGAACTATATACATGTTATGATATTTGCTAATTTTATCTTTGGTCTAATTTCAGATTGCTCTAATTCGGTGACGCAATGCCTCTGACGTCACTTTCCAAGCTTCACAAGACGTTTCCTCAGAGCTTCGCTGATGACGTCAAACAACACGTGAGGCGGAGAGTTGAGGAATACAAGGCGGGAACAGACACGTGGCATGGTATGTTACAAGGAGCCAAAACAGGCTATACAGTTACTTTTAAATAAATTTACCAAATTCTTCGAACAAAAAATACATGTGTAACACTAAAGGTATAGATTACAAAATTTAGACCATGGACACGCCGTAATTGATATAGAAAACCATGCAGGGGTACTGAAGAACATGGAATGTAATGAAGGACGTTAGGATTATAGACATGACCACGGACAGGACACGTAAAGTACAAGAAATTAGGGTTATACCTTGTAGGTCACGGACGTAACACATAATGTAAATACAACAGGCCAGAGTTATAGAGCACGGACTGTGACTGCAGAAATATATATATATATATATATATATATATATATATATATATATAATTTGTTCCTCCACATTTTACACACATTTAAAATATTTCAGCAATGTGACAAAACTCTTTCACAGGCTACATTACACGAATAGTTCGGGTTAACAGGCATGCAAAACCATTAATTTTGCACACACACACATATGTAATAGTCAATGTGTAAAATCAGTCAATTTGTAAATTTTCACGCATTTTACATATTGACTGAAATATCTGTTAGTTTTTTTTTACACATTGACTGAAGTGTAAAAGGAATGGAATACTATTGTTAATTGACATTTTATATATTTTGTATACTTTAGTCTTAGAATATATAATAATATATTGTACTTCATAATATTACATCTTTTAATGTTCCATATATTCAAAAGCGTCAATTTTGCTCAATTCTGGTTCCTGAGAAATAATTATGTAATCATATAGGATCCATATATTATACTGTCTCAGGGGGGCTATTTTCCCTTGCACTTTGGTAGTTGGTGTGGGAGTGTGGTTCCCCTCCTTCACTGCGGAATTGGTGTCACCATTTACTTTCAAATTTTCAGAAGATAAGAAACGATTTTTTTATTAAATAACAAGGAATATTCTCGCTTCAGAAACAAACAACATATTAAAGTGTTGGGAAAACAATAGGAAGCAAACATCCCCTGAGAACCCCTTTGATCCGCCGCTGGTTATTTCACAATAAAACATAGTTTTGCTTCGAATTATCGAAATATGCATGAATTATTTGACTTGTGCTTTAATAACTGCGTTTCACAATCTCATGGAAACGAGTTTATCATGCCATATTATAAGTCATCGTTTTAAAGTTATTTCTAAAAGATTTCACTTCATTACACATATTACAGATTGGAATTAGAGTCATGACAAACTGACATTTTTTTATGTGACAATATTGTGTGTGGTAGAGGTTATTTGGTATGTTTATGCCATTTGTTCAGTAAAGTTGACTGCTCAACATTCCAAGCCATCATAGTTTGGTTCCACTCAAAGAATGTTAGTGGCAAACTCATTAAAAGTAACAAGTAACATAGTTTGTAATTATGATTAAACCCCACCCTTTGTAAGTCACTGAAGCACATCTTTATCATGTATTTGATATTATCAATATGTAACTGTTGTTATATCCTTTACCGTTATTCATAATAAATTCACATATTATGTTTCATTTAATAAAAAAGCTTACATTTGACTTAATTCTGTTTCTTACATAAGCAAAAATGTAGTCATATGAGTTGTAAAAAATCATGCATATACATGTATTTGCTAAATATGTGTAAATGATTATAACTTGTGTATATTTTTTACAGGTACCACGTCATCTTCAGATCAAAGTGTCGTCTTCCCTAAATGTATCGATAAGTCACGGACGCAGAATCGGGCACCACTGTCGCCATTAATTGAAACATCAGAAAGTGACGTAAGTCCAAGAACCAAAGAACAGAGTCCTCGCCCGAAGCCTTCAGGTCCACCAAAGCCAATAACGACAGCCCGTGGACGCAGGAGAAAACTCCAAAGTCAAACCCAAACATGTGCCAAAAACAAGTTGTCTTTGTCTATGACCGTGCCATCAACCCCGCGCGTTACCCGGCTCCCTGTTCATCCGACCAGCGTGTCTCTTGATGACGTGGACTTGTGGGAGAGTGACGGGGAGCATGACGACAGTGAATCATCAAGAGGTTCTGACGCCACAGACGATACTGACACGTCATTGACACTCGGTAAAAAAACTTTGTCTTACTCTGCATCTCGTTGTCCGACGTTCACACTGCGAGAATCTCGCGAGAATAGCAAAAGGTTCCCAAGCAATCCTCAAACTAAGCCGAAACATTCAAACACACTGCCGATGCAGAAATTAGATTCCTGTAAAAGACTGCCCCTTTTCAGACCCAGAAAACAGAAAGATTTCAAATCGGTCGTCCCAGCGCCAGCAAAATCTGAACACAGACCAGTCAAACACACCCACACCAACTCTCGTGACAGCGAGATCAGACGAACTTACTGCATGACCACCTCCCCCGAACCCCCAGAAACACCGCGTGGTCAGGGGAAAGTTACTCAGTCCCTAGACGGCAGGAACTCCAAATCTCCTGTCACCATGGAAATGACTGATGAGAGCCCAAGAGAGGCAAGTAAAAGGACTATAAAGAAAATCTCAAAGTCACCTGTTCCCATGGAAACGGTTGATGGAAGCCCAAGAGATGCAAAGAGTCCGCGAGAGGGCTGTGTGAGAACATGGTGCTCAAGACGCGCTATGAAGTCCCCCGTCCCCATGGAAACGTATGACGAAAATAGCCAGGAGGCCAAAAAGATGGACCTGCGATCTTCCATAGAGAGGGGAAAAATAAAATCCCCGTCGCCAATGGAAGAGATAGAGAGCAACATCGACAGTTCAGACCTGTCAAATAACCCCCCCTCGCGGTTCACTTCGACCCCGTCTTTATCAGCGTTCCGAGCATTGCGGCGCAGGGGCATAAAAACACCCACACCCATGGACACAGAACTGCATTGTACGGCGGGGTCCCAACCCAAAACGCATGCGCACAGGAAAGTTAAATTTAATAATTTAGTACAGGTGCATGACGGTGATTCCGGGTCAGTTGGGTTGCTGAGGTCATCCTCGGTGAATACAGCGCAGATGTTCAAAAACAAATACCTAGCGAGAAATGATAGTTACCATGACGACGACGGTAACAACCAGGATAACCAAGATCGAAGTTCCCCCTGTCAGGTTCAGCTCGCCTATTAACGTCCATCCCTGTAACCATCACTCACAAAGACCATCACCCATAAAGACCGTCACCCACAAAGACCATCACTTGCAAAGACTGCCAAACACATCTGATCATTTTTTTTACGTCTCAGCTTGTAATACAACATATTTTGTTGTCCATGTGTATATATATATATATATATATATATATATATATATATATATATATATATATATATATATATATATATATATGTGTGCAGTGTTTATACGAGAAAGGTACTGTCTTGTAATGAAAATTCTCTTTGTTAACAGTATTAAGACAAACACTACCATATTTTCAGCTTTTAACCTGTTTGTGTTCACTGTAAATTGTAAAGTTGTTTATTCCATAAAGTACTGAGTTAGAAAGGGAAATTTAAAATTGAGTGAGAAGCACGTCATTTATTAATTGGTAATTAAAATCGCAAAAGGAAGAACATTAATTCGCAAACCATCATACTTACCTAGGTAACGTACAGCATGTATCACTAGGAGGAATGTCGGTGGACCACTACAGACATTGCATGTCTTTAATTATAATGGAATATTTACAGTGTCCCGAATTTCTTGAGTTTACTGATGTACCCATGGTTTCAATGATACTTGTTGAAGATGCAGACACGTTTTCACAGAAAGTACACGTAACAAGTAAACCTCGGACTTAAATAGACGTGTAACTTAATAGGTGCTGCCATCTGCAGGCGAGTTTCAGTACTTGGTACCTGATTCCTGACTGTTGGTGACTGTCAGAACGTGTATTGTTGTGTATAGACATATACTGTGGTATAAATTAACGTGTAAATGGTCCCTTGGAAACTGAATACGACGTCCCGACGAGGAATATTGTTCTAATTTGACAAGACAATAGAACCGTACTTATTGTCATAACCACTTCCTTCCGTCCAGTGTTTGTTGTATGTGTCGTGTACTACTATATGTCGTATGTGTCGTGTACTGCTATATGTCGTACGTGTCGTGTACTGCTATATGTCGTATGTGTCGTGTACTGCTATATGTCGTACGTGTCGTGTACTGCTATATGTCGTACGTGTCGTGTACTGCTATATGTCGTACGTGTCGTGTACTGCTATATGTCGTATGTGTCGTGTACTGCTATATGTCGTACGTGTCGTGTACTGCTATATGTCGTGTGTGTCGAGTACTGCTATATGTCGTACGTGTCGTGTACTGCTATATGTCGTACGTGTCGTGTACTGCTATATGTCGTACGTGTCGTGTACTGCTATATGTCGTATGTGTCGTGTACTGCTATATGTCGTACGTGTCGTGTACTGCTATATGTCGTACGTGTCGTGTACTGCTATATGCCGTACGTGTCGTGTACTGCTATATGTCGTGTACTGCTGTATGTATATTTGCCGCCCGCATTTTAAATAAAATAGAAACTGAAACTACTACATGATCAGTGTGTTGTACTTTGTCGTGCAAACAAACGTATTATTTAGATTCCATTATATTGAAATATAAATTATTTTCCTATAAAAATCTTTATAATGAATTTGTTTAATCTGAGCCCATTTCCCAGAAGAAAAAAAGTTTTTTTTTTTCATAAAAAAACATGAGGCTGTGTGACGTTTAAAAAAAAAACTATCAGCAGTATAATACCCGTGATTCTACATCTCAAGGAAAGCCTACTATTTCTGACATTGGTAGCACAATTTTCAGGAAAGAATAAAAAGCATATATTGCTAAATTTAAGTAATTTCTAAATTTTGCCCGTGATTCACAGTTTGCATCATTCACTCACATTCAGGACTAGTCAGTCTCGGTTCTGAAACAACATCACAAACAAACCCACATGCTAATACGTTATAACTTACTAACCTATAGCATAGGCCTGTATACTGCACAATGGTAAACGGGTATTAATAAAAAGCAGAACATTTATTTCTTAATTTCGAGAAGGTGTACAAGTACCTATATTCTTTCTTTTGGGACCTACCTTGTACTGGTGGGCGGAGCTGACCTGTGGTGCATCTATGCAGTTGGTGGTGAGAGACACACACTGACACTATTCTCTTGAATTGGATCAATACATTTCCTGACCTTACGTACCAGTACACCGAAATCTGGTCAGGGTGTTGGTTATAATTCGGATGAGGTAACCAAGAATGTTGGCGGAGGATTATTAACGGTCTGAGATTTTCCAGTTTTCGAGATGGATCTTTCCAGACTTTCTTTTGGTCAAGGCTATGTTATGCCGACCACACTGCCACCTGGGGACTGCAATTTGAATGAGATACCGTGCACGTGTTGAGATAAAGCAATAATGGACATATATACTTACTGCCATCCAAGGTGTATTTACTTACTGCCGTCCAGCAAGTACATAAACTTATTGCTGTCCAACGTGCACATACACTTACTGACGTCCAACATATACATATACTAACTGATGCCCAACATGTACATACACTTACTGACGTCCAACATATACATATACTTACTGATGTCCCGCATGTACATATTTTTACTGGCGTCCAACGTGTGAATATACTTACTGATGTCCAACGTGTACATAAAGTTACTGACGTCCAACATGTACAAATACTTGGAAAAATGTGGGCCTCTGCCTTCTTGCCAGGATATGTTGAATATCAAGGAAACCATGAAAGAAAATAATTGTGAAAATTGTATTAGTTCTATCCAGATTTATTTTGTAACGTCCTCATATCCAATTTTAGCCACTAGCATTCCCCACGTCCCGGCGACCACATAATACCCTATGGTGTATCTGACCTTCAAAAAAGACATATCATTAGTTTCAACTCTGTTAATTTCAGCTCCGTGTGAATTGTGACAAAATGTTTAAAATTGCTTGGTAAATAAATCCGATATTGATACTATTAAATTTGTTATAGTTTTATAAGCGTATTGGGCTATATATGTTCAAATATCTACTAGTCACACCCCTTTAAACTTTCCATCAGGATGAATAATCACATTTCCACAGAACTTTGACCACAACAATATGAAGTAGGGACATAGTGGACAGTGTCTTTTACGGCCGGTGACTGGTAACGACATCAACTTGAAGAGCCCATGTAGCACATTTTGAATCGATTTTCACGGACAAGCAAGGACTGAGTTCAATACTCTCGTTACATCCCCGATTAGTCTCTCCCAGGCACCTCCCAAGGCGGGAAAGCTTTCATTGTATCCCCTTTTGTTGTAAGTTCATGGACGATAGATTCCACTGATCGATGGATTTCCGCAGTTCTCTTTGCTCCACTGTGAAGTTGGTGCCGTTGTCACGCCAAGTGGTAGCTGGTCCTCACTTTCTGGAAATGACTCGCTCCAGACCGTTATGAATGACGCAGTGTCCATCCTGTGCCGGACCTCAAGGTGCTCTGCCCCAGGAGTTAAACACGTCAATAGTCTAGTGGTGGGAATCAGGTGTAAAATCATATTCGATAATTGAAAATAAAAGAAAACCGACCGATGTTCGCTTATTGATAGATTATTGGAAGTTACCAAAACAGTCAGTATCAACGTGGGTGTGCGGTGGTTTCTGGTAATCTGCTCAGTTTATTCTGGAAGTTCACCCATGCGCTGATAAGCTGGCTTCGACATATGAATTATATGCCACTGACCTGACGATCAACAGCGTGTACGCAAGTGATTCAATATCTGTCGGATCTCTGCCATCACAAATTCGCGACCAGCTTGACCTGGTGATGATTTCTCGGTGATGCGTCGCCCTCCGACCACAACACAGAATCCCCTTCTCAAACAATCACAGCTTAAAGATCCCACTCTTCCCTTTCCAAAAAAGTTTCTATTTTCTTTTCATGCCTTTGGTTATGTACGTATTCCACAAGTTCAATTTTCGTTACCCGCGAGCCAAGCAGCATCAGCCTTCTGTTACTTTCGAGTCATGCAATGCGAGTGTTCAGGACCTTCGAGTCATGTAGTGTGAGCCTTCCGTTACCTGTGAGTCATGTAGTGTGAGCCTTCCTTTACCTGTGAGTCATGTAGTGTGAGCCTTCTGTTACCTGTGAGTCATGTTGTGTGAGCCTTCCGTTACCTGTGTGTTATGTAGTGTGAGCCTTCCGTTACCTGTGAGTCATGTAGTGTGAGCCTTCCGTAATCTTTTATTCATGTAGTGTGAGCCTTCCGTTACCTGTGAGTCATGTAGTGTGAGCCTTCCGTTACCTACCAGTCTTGTGTTGTGTGTCTTCCGTTACTTGCGAGTCATGCAGTGTGAGCCTTCTATTTCCTGTGAGTCATGTAGTGTGAGCCTTCCGTAACCTGTGAATCGTGTAGTGTAGCCTTCCGTTACCTACCAGTCCTGTAGTGTGAGCCTTCCGTTACCTGTGAGTCATGTTGTGTGAGCCTTCCGTTACCTGTGAGTCATGTAGTGTAGCCTTCCGTTACCTACCAGTCTTGTAGTGTGAGCCTTCCGTTACCTATGAGTCATGTATGGTAGCCTTCCGTTACCTACCAGTCATGTAGTGTAAGCCTTCCGTTACCTGTGAGTCATGTAGTGTAGCCTTCCGTTACCTACCAGTCTTATAGTGTGAGCCTCCGTTACCTATGAGTCATGTATGGTAGCCTTCCGTTACCTACCAGTCATGTAGTGTAAGCCTTTCGTTACCTGTGAGTCATGTAGTGTGAGCCTTCCGTTACCTACGAGGCATGTAGTGCGAGGCTTCCGTTACCTACGGCTATTGTGGTGTAAGTATTCCGGACCTCGTTGACGTCCGCTTTATAGGTCTGTACTTCACATGATCATGCGGGGAAACGCATTATCCATTCAACAGTATCAACATGAATGCTTCATTGATGCTTCTTGATGGTCAATAATCCGACCTCCGCTTTTGAACCTCCGAATCATTACTATTATGTCGGGGGGGGGGGGTTACGCCTCAGGGAGACCATTAAGGTCAGATGGTCTTATTTGTTTACATGACCTGGGGTCACCAAGCCCTGAACCTGAAGGAGAGTAGTGAATGGTCTGGTTTTCTCTGGTTGGCTCTAGCCATCATGTAGTGGAGCATCAAAAACACCCCATTGATTGATTTTTAAGTATTTTAAGCATAATCTCCAATAAAATTGACAGTATTGGCCAATTTTTAAGAAATCTGTAGCCAATCAAAGGCATGTTGTCCAATTGCTTGTTTTGGACTGCTTGGAGGGGTATTTTGGGCTTCACTGCATTCGGGCCAGGGTGATTAAAAAAGGAGATACACAAGCCCCTATTTTCATGGTGTAGTTTGACAGAAGAAACAACACATTCTCAGGTAAAAAAAAAGTTTAATATCAGAAATTGTTTTGAAAATTATTTAAAGAGGCCCAAACATCAGGTGTTTTATAGATGTTATATAAGGAATATAAATACAGCCATGTGTCCTTCAATTGTAACCGACTCTCACATTCACAGGAATTCCTTGGACTCTCACCGAGGTCGGTCATGCTTTCCCCTCTAGACTGGAGTAAGTTCCGACCGGACTGATCTGGTTTAGAACCATCGTTGATGATGATTAGACGACTTGAAACAGAAACGTGCAACCTTTATCACAGTTCGGGTTGTAGGATAAGACTGTGTACACTGTCCTGTCATACGGACAAGGATACACTGTCCTGTCATACGGACAAGGATACACTGTCCTGTCATACGGACAAGGATACACTGTCCTGTCATACGGACAAGGATACACTGTCCTGTCATACGGACAAGGATACACTGTCCTGTCATACGGACAAGGATACACTGTCCTGTCATACGGACAAGGATACACTGTCCTGTCATACGGACAAGGATACACTGTCCTGTCATACGGACAAGGATACACTGTCCTGTCATACGGACAAGGATACACTGTCCTGTCATACGGACAAGGATACACTGTCCTGTCATACGGACAAGGATACACTGTCCTGTCATACGGACAAGGATACACTGTCCTGTCATACGGACAAGGATAAAGAGGAAAAGATCACGCGTATCGTTTTATGTTATGCTCTTGTTTCCGTCCGCAGTGGTTTACAATACAGTTCCTGTTATAGCCTCTTTCACAAGCTCCTTCAAGAGAGTCTGTTACAAGGGGATGAGACCATGGCTTTGATTGGCCTGGCATACTGATTTATCTGATTGGTCAAAGCTTTGAGGGGATGCCAAAGGGACTTCAGTTTTTTCTCCAAGTCTCTTGAAAAAATGGAATCCAATAATAGATCCACTGCCATTCTCCACACAGTCTTACACAGAGGATTCATCGGTGAATGTCAAGGATAAATATTTGCTCCAAAAGATCTTCCCCTGCGTGGAAGTTAACCGACTAGGGGTTGCGGAGCGCAACTGTGTAAGAGACTACGTGTGTTGTTGTCTCCATGCATATACGGCCAGATTTCGAGTTATGGACAAGGTTTGATTGGATACTTTGCTGTATTGACGTCCACATACACCGTCAGGTGTCGCCATATGGACATGGTTTTTTGATACTTTGCTGTATTGATGTCTACATGTATGCACCTCCAGGTGTCCCCAGATGTACAATGTTTTCTTTGATACTTTGCTATATTGACGTCTACATGCACCGCCAGGTGTCCCCAGATGTACAATGTTTTCTTTGATACTTTGCTATATTGACGTCTACATGCACCGCCAGGTGTCGCCATATGGACATGGTTTTATCTGATACTTTGCCAAATTGACTTCTACATGCACCGCCAGATGTCGCCATAAGGACAAGGTTTTATATGATACTTCTCTGTTTTGACTTCAACATGCATGTGATAAGGACATCGAATGTTACCACATTATAATTTATTACATGTTCAATATAAGTTATCACAAGGCATGTTGATGTATGCTTGGTGTTGTGACAATAAGGTGTGCGAGAAGGAAATGTATTTAATTGAAATAAGTACAGATCATGGTCTATGGGGTGTGAGTCGTCCCTGTCTCCTCTCTTTGTCAGTTTGTATCTCATCTAACTTTTTTCGCTTCGTTCAATTTTCCTTTCTTTTGCTCACAATCTTTACTTATGTCCTACCTCCCCGAAGAAACACTCTATTTTTGACCGCAGTTGTATAGCTTACTGACGAGATTTGTTTTGTTAAGATGAGAACACCGCTTTTCACTACCATCCGGGGGCCGGGGGGGGGGAGTGTTAAATAAAAGTGCCCCCACCCTTGCCCGCATGCATGCACAGGCGGAGCCGACTGTGTACTGGAGAGGTGACCTTCGATGACATCAAGGACATAGTGAACCATGACACAAGTTTCTCTCGGTTGGATTAAGAGCCCGGAGCCGTGTAAGTCACACAAATGCGGCTGGCTTGGAAAAAAGAAGGCCGACTTTAGAAGTAAGCCGAGTTTCGTGGCTCGACTCGGTTTGCAAATGTGGGCTGGCTTAAACTAACCTGAAAGCCTATTCATTTGACGATGTTACAAAGTACCCATTTTATCTAAACAAGAACGTGAGATATATTGCATCCATTTTATATCTAACTAGTTTGTGATTAAATATCGAGTATAGTGTCTCCCTTCCCCTTTCACTTTCATGTTTAACGTATAGTCACACATTCCGGTTCTCGCTTGCCGGTTGCACTACGGTTGGACTTCGTAGTTAATCACAGCCAATCCTAGTTAGACCGTAATCAAACCTGGTGACCCGTAGTCAATCCTGAACAACCGTCTTCAATCGGCAACTGGTCACTGTGGAGCTTTGTGTACAATCGGGATGAAAATAGAATCATATCTGAACACTACTAGAGCACTAGTAGAACCCTAGGACCACCGCCATAGCCGAACGACCTCCTAGTTCCGTCTTGCGCGAGCCGGGGCAACTTCAAAAGAACCGTTCGGGTACGGTTCACGCACGGTTCACCAGAGCGGTACACCGAGGTTTCACGGTTTTTGTAAGGCTCTGTAGGTTCTAGCTACGGTAGCTACGGTATTGCTACGGTTTCACTCCGATCGACCAAGTTTAGACACGGTTATGCCTAGTGGTGGGAGTCGGTTCCTTTTTCATAACCGATCATTGGTTTGAGGAAACCGATCGATGATCGATTAATAATCGGTTCAGGCAAATATAAAGAAACCTGCAGTTATCTGTGAAACTGTACTTTCTTAACGCAAGAAAAGAAGTTATTGCCTTTTTTATGTTATCATATTATTGGTCAAATATGCTTTTAAAAGTTTCATTTTAATTATTTATAATAATCAAGAATTAAACCACAATCCAAGACATCTACTTGCTGCATAGCCCCGGAGAATTTATGGTGCATTTTAACGCAATAACGCCCATATTGTGCAATGTACATCTCGTTACAAAAGTCCCCGCTTATTCTACAGCTCCCTGCCAGTTCACAGAGGTTTATTACGTCCTCCGTTCTCACATCTACCAAGTTAAACTGAGTTACATACGGAAGTCATTTTGGAACAAAGACTCATTATCATGATTATGATGTAATCGATATTTGCCTTTCGTAATCGAGCGCTTGAAAGTGGCAGTAAACCGACTGACTTTCGATGAAACTCGATGATCGGCCCACCACTAGTTATGCCCCACTAGGGCATTCTAAGGCTACGCCCAGGCGAACTACGGTCTCTACGTTTTGCGTTGTTTACTAGGATTCAAGATGATTTGAGTAGGATCCCAGGTTGGTCTGCTATGGTTTAACCAAGTCTAAAGATGGAAAACATTGAAAAAAAAAAATTTAATAATTGCAGCCCCAACCTTCTTCTCTTCGATTTTTGATTAACCGGTATTATACATTGATCTTGCCGATGAGGTCACGAGGCTTGTCACAGAAAGGAAAACCCCCTCATGTCAATGTGTTATAATTGAATCGCTCAATCATATCAAGGCTATATGCACCATATAAAACAGGCTCTGGTGGAAGTTTGATAACACTGTTATACTTCTATATTAATTATATATACTTTGCTATATTTAAATTCAAAATTCATTCATAATATCCACATTTTAGATAAAAAGCAATATATGCAAACTCTAGATCAACTGGTAAGGGTTCAAGCTTAAAATATTTGAAGACCTCAGTGTCACCAGAGAGCTGTGATGGTTTTATTAATTTTTGTAGTATTGCACTTTAAAGTGAGTATAGTATAACCAGATGATTCTTTCTCCAGCTGATGTATAATAATACGCCATATCATGTATTGATGTTAGCGTGGGAACGTATCTACAGGGAACCCTGGTGTTATATTTGATGTCAGTTTCAGTTCAATCCCAATTCTGTGAGAATCGTTACTTATCAGAATCGTCAAAGTTAATCTAAACAGTTTTCTGTAATGGCATTGTTTAATGTAAATGTTTCTCATACCCTTGTCTCTGGAGGCGTGTCCATTTTAATATTCATACATTGAAAGACAGGTCTTCATAATATTTTAAGGCGATAGGCCAGACGCGATCAGGATGTGTGACATAGGCATGAGTAAATATACTAAGGGCACCAGGGAAAAAGCACAATATCCCAGGTCAGCACGCTAGATATTGGTAACAAGTAGTTTGACGGTTTCACGATCCAGAGTGAATTACATTAGCAGCTGCGTGGTTTACAGACATTGTCAGAGTGATACGACAGTGAAGGCTACGTGCCTATCAGTCACTGTTTTGGCGAGTAGATTTTCTAAGAGAGGGAGTGTGTAGGATTGGGTTTAATAAAGACTGTGCGTACCCAGCTCTTAATTTCAGCAAGTGTTGATTATATAGCCAGATTATGTAGCCATTATATCATCTATAGTACAGTTTCTTCTGGCTGTCACTGATACTCTGTGATCGTGTTTATCTATAGGACTCAATGGAGATTGTACCTTTTGTGTGGAACGTCTCCTCTAGAGAATTGTAAGTTTATTTTCTTTATTAAATTTAATTGTTTATGTTACACACAACTTTCTAATTTTTTAGTGTATGTGTGAGCTTCAGTTGTCTCGTTCCCTGTTAATAGAACCTTGAAGTTCATTCCTTCCTTGTGACACTCAGTCTCTGAATACCCTGGTCCCTTGGCCTTCTATGGTTAATAAGTGGGACCCGTAAGGCTATTTTATGCTGATGGGGAACGCTTGATCATACGTTTGTGCAGTTCGAACATCGCCTTAAAATATACGCTGTTTTCTCTTTTGTACTGGGGCACTGAGGATCTTCCTTCGCTTGCTCTGTGCTCTTGTCTACCTATGGATAGCGCTGGGACACCTCCCCATCAATCCGATTCTCTGCCTGGGACTGATTCCTGGGTTTTTTTGGACTTGCCCTACATTCATGGTTTTCCTCTACAGGACTGTGAAGATCTTATTAAGTATTATAAACTGTTCATTCGTCGAAACTGCATAGAAATGCCAAATGCGCGGGTTCTCATTGGCGCCGTGCTGACCTCGGCGTAAGCCATACCAGAGCCGGGAAGCACCGTAGTAGACCCTGTAAACCGTAGTTAAGCCTATTCCTGCCGCACTGGCGCCCTGCCACAGCCGGGATGACCTTACTGGCGACTTAGTAGCAATATTAGTAAAGTCGGCTTAAAACTGCTAAAATAACGTACTCTAACCCTACAAGAACCGTTAACAGCCCGTAGGAGGGCCCTACCAAAACCTTAGAACTACCTTCAGTACAGGATTCGTCCCAGTTTTCGAGTCAAAACCGTGATCGACCGTAGCCGAGGGATGGGGGCAAACCGGACGCAGGAACTGGGAATGTGTGACAGGCGCCTAAAAAATCACACCGTTTCCTTTCAGTGACAAGACACAAAAAAATAACAACACCTGAACAAGTATTCAAAAGTTGTTGTTCAGTTTTTAATTGTAAAATATTTATCTTTTTGTATCAATTATTTCTCCAGCTAAACTGAGCAGCACAAAATCGGCTCCATTCGGTTTAATTAAATATCGGCGGCGCCTTCTGATAAACTCGGCTCGGCTTGATCTTAACTGCATGGGCTGGCGGCGGCGCAAAATGGTGTAGGCGCCGGGCTTAAGTTGGATTAACAAATTTCCTGTACACACCACACAGCAGAGTGTAACAAGTTCCTGGTAAAATGTGACCTGGTGATCCGGAAGGTTGGTGTGGGCATATAGTCTCTCAGGTGTCCACCTTAGTTTTACTAAATGTTTCCTTGATTTTAACAACTTATGACAACATGGTCTAAAACACTACTGGTCTTGTTGGCAGTTCTGTAATTAGTACATGTATAGTACATATGTAATTAGTACAGTAGTGAGCCACTATTCATCAGTGCACAGCCACACCAGACAATTCAATCTCATTAGATAAATAGCTTAAAAACAGATTAAAAGTTTACCAGCTAGACCATGATATGTATATAGAGTAGAGTAAAATTTTACTGGGGGATGGTCAATATCATATACCATAGACAAGAAGATGTACCGTCATGATAGTAACCTTTAATGAGTCTATATTTGACGTTACAGTAACCTCTGCTTTGCTTATTAAATTCTCAATATGTACAGCCAGTCCATATTAGTACGTTTTTGTTATTATTAGATATTATTAGTCAATTATGACTAGAAAGATGGTGGCCTTGTATCACTGTTGTGTCTTGTCAAGCTGTTAGAGTAACTATTGAAAAGTTTATTTTTTATGTAACAGCAATCTTTGGTAAATAGACTGTCTTAGTGAGAGTCAATTGTGACAGACAGTTGTCACAGTACATGAAAAGAAAAGATTACTTTAGGGCTAGCTGTCAGAATTCACCTTTTGTACTTACACTTCATGTAAGTTTTGATACCGGTATAATTTTTTATTTTGTGAAATCGTTGCAAACTGGTACAGGTGTTCAAATAAATTAACGATATATATATATATATATATATATATATATATATATATATATATATATATATAGTTTACAAATAAAAAATCATAGACAATATTTAGACAAAATGTTAAAGCCATAAAAATTAATATTATGTTTATTTTGTTTTGTGAATTTATATTCTGTATCTTTTTCCTATAGACACATCCGATCGTGACGTCACAGAAACAAGGTCACTGACCACGTGGTGCTCTGTAAGACAAAACATGGGCTGCGGTAGGCACTGGACAAGCTATTTACACTACAATACCAGTCTGAGTTATCCTTCCTTTTTCTCACTGTTTCGTGTCATATTCTATATCCAACACCATAAACATGTCATTCTTGTGTCCCTACAATTAAATAGTCATTTTAACTCCAGGAGGCCTTCCCCAGAACATTTAAACTTGCAGCTGACAATCCCACCTGGTGTTCAGCATCCTTGCATTTAGTCATGGCTAATCAAGAGGTTTTAACATTTAGGTTTTCACACTTCATTCTATATATTTGTAACATGCAGTTCGATTCATGTGACGTACATGGATAATTTTATACACTTAATCAGCAGAAGAAATGTTAGACTTCCTTGTCCAGACCTGGACCTCCTCACTGTTGGCGGGAGTAAATGTTATAAATGCCAAAAAGCGAGTACAGCCTTCACTTTGGTGGATCATTTCCCATAACAAATCACAATTCAGAGTTGTTATTTTTTTTCTAAATATAAAATCAATACATATGAATGAATTTGTCTTTAGACCTGTCTATCAGCTGATCCAAGTTGAGAATGTCCATGGAAGCTTATCTGATGACAAAATTAATTACTCATTTTCCTAAGTTAATTTGAGACTCATAATCTGTAACAGATATACCCCTTCACTTAATATTCAACGAATGTTTTTATCATATAGTTTCTTATTCTTGTAATAATAATAACAAATAATAATAATAATAATAATAATAATAATAATAATAATAATAATAATATTAGTATTATTATATTATTATTATTATTATATACTTTATTATCATCAATAATAAATCATAATAATAACTTTAATAATAATATGAATATCATTAATATCAAAACTACTGGAAAGGACAACCCCTAGCAAATCCATATATTTCAATGTTTCTTACAGTTATAATCATTTTTACTTTATTTTAATTTATATTCTAATCAAACGCCACGAATTTTTAACCACAATTTAACATAAAAACTTACACAACACAATTGCTTTCTCTTTCAAACGAACAAATACCGTTGCATTTATCGATTACATCGCCTCAATAATTATTTAACTGATTACAATAATACTTCAAAGGAAACCATTCTTTACATTGTTTAACAGTTACTCTTTTGGCAATATTTATTATAATAACAGTAATAATTAGAATATATAAAAAAATCGCAAGGTTCCTTTTTCATTCATGGTTCATTTGAAGAACTGTATAGTGGTATTTATTTTTTCATATACTAGTGGAAACCAAAGCAAGGTATCTAAGTGTTAACTTAAAATACCACAAAGTCCCTCTTACAGGAATTGGAAGATGAACCTTGAAAAAATATAAATCAGTCAGAGACTATTTACACCCAGGCTAACATTCTATAGATACCATGCAGTATCCTGATCTTATTGTGTTTGTGACACATAAGCACAGGAATGTGTGTCATGGATCAAGAACTTGATGGTTGCATCAAAGGTCAGCTCATCCCTTTCGGAAACTGACAATTCAATTTTCCCCTAAAACCAGTGTATGGCGACGGTCTCATTTGTTATTTTCTTAAAAGTAAACCATCCTTTAAATAATGTTGATCCAGGTAAACTTAAAATGTTTTTGGAGGGTTCTCCCATAAAATCAATCAAAATCTGTTCATGACTTGCTACAGGTTGCTTATAATGCTGATAAATACAGTATACAGTATAATAAACTTTGAAAAAAAATCTCAATAAGAAGAAGGAAAAACTGAGGCTTCATAGCAAAAGAAAAAAAAATGATCTGGGCACTTTATTTGTAAACTCTTTTTAAATGAAATAAGTTTTTGATCTTATTTTAAAATATCAAATAAAGATGAACATGAGAAGTGAACAGAGATCCAAACATTATAATCATTGTATATATTATATCCTATATATTATATATTATATATATTATTTTCTTTATTTAGTGTGTACTTTTCTTTCATACAGGTTATCGATAAATGGCATGTGTTATATATGCTTATTCTCTTGTACATATTTATCTGACATTGGCACATATACTTGTAATCAATAATAAATGTTTAATAATATAATGCTGGTGGTATTATTTAATTATCTTAATTGTCAGCTGAAAAATAATTCTTGCCCATTTTAAATAGTATATATTTTCCCTGGCAGCGTGGACGAATAAGTTCAAAATAGGTTTCTTTTAAACAGCCTACAGGTTGTAAATAAAATTATGTAAATAATCTATCCCTAGAATTGTGACTGCTTATAGTTTTTATTTGTTTGTCTACTTAATATATCTAAATTAAAAGTTGTCAAACTTGTTATTGCTCATACTCAATTAAATATTTTTTTTCTCAAGCTATTGCAGGGAATATTAGCAACCTTTTGGTTCTATTAATCCATGCACTTACGTTTGGTGAGCTATATAATTCATGAAGTGATGATTACAAGAAACAATCAATAGAAAAAAACACTATATATAACTATCTAACTTAAGGAGATATTTATTCAGGAGAATTACTGGTATGGTAGTGCTATACACTGATACTCTTCTGTAGTGGCTGCATTTATAATTTATTATTGTACATATTGTTGTTTAAAGCCTATACATGCAGGTTGTGAATATGTAAGTTGTCTATCACTGAAATTGTGATTTTAGAAATATGAGTTTAAGTTATGATTTACTATGATATTTCATAAAATTAGAACAAAACATATGTTAAGCTGGTTATTTTTATTTAATATATATTAAATGGTTTCTTATGGATATATATATTTACTGCACTACTAGGGCTGAAAGGAGTACTCGAGTACTCGAGTCCGGGTAATACTTACCGAGTACTCGAGTCCGAGTACTCGAGTCCAAGATTTGGACTCGAGTCCTCTTGTATGTACACATATATATGTATATTATTGCAAATTTTAGGACAGTCTTTAGGATTATTTATCCAATGTCGTAGCCAGGCGTAGGGATCTTAACATATGCTAGTCAAATTAACCAAGGTCTTGTTATGATATATATCGATTCCTTCGTTGCGGTAAAGTTAAGCCGTCACTAAGTCAAATTTATGCATATTTTGCATCCGATTCGGTAAACAAATGTTCGTTTTATCTTCACAGCGTTGCCATGGTAGCGAGCACTCGAGTCCGAAATCTTGTACCCGTTTCAGCACTATGCACTACTGCCACTCCCACTCTGAACACCATTAAACTAACCACACACACTGATACAAGGTCGTGGGTATAGGTATTTGTCTTTATGTTATATTCACCATCACTACAGTAATTATTATACTTCATATATAGAGTGGCATTTTTGTTAATCAGTGAACTAAGCAGTGTTTTAGACTTATACCTGCCATTTTCATTTGTTTGTAAACGAAACGATGTTATGTACACGAAGAACCCAACGCATGTTTACAACAACTAATGATCAGCGTTTCCATTTTATGAAACCGAATAACATGTTATATACACGTGGATGTCATTTCTTTTTCTTATACAATGAACTCTCATGCATGGACACCAAAATAAAATGAAAGTTCATCTATGCACAAGTGTTTCATGGTTGTTGCAGGTGGGGAAACGTCCCGCGGCAACTACCGACGTTGTCATGCCAGGGAGGAACGCCATGTGTTCTTTTCATTGCTGGTGTCATTGAGGGGACGTCTTGGCCAGAATTCCTGATTGCGCACACACTGCCGTGTTCCCTGGGCCGCGTGTCGTGTACGTGCACATCATACAGTTTTCCCTGGGTCATACTGCCACTGTGAGGATCACAGATGTTTATATAGGGAATGTCATTAATAATCCACGTCATGTATGCCCCGCAGTAAAAGAAAACAAATAAACCAAAATTATACTTAACAGCGCTAGGAGGTATACATGTGATTACATCTAAATGGTGAGCGCCCGCGCCATGTGTATATTAAAGATTTAATTTAGTTTGATTTAATACCAAACATGTACTGTTAAAAATGTCTGTTTCATATTTGGAGTGTCAAGCGTATATAAATTTAATATATATATATATATATATATATATATATATATATATGTTTTACAATGTTATCAAAAGATTATATTTTCCCGTCTATCAAGTATTCCTTTATACATACAAAACCTTGACAAAACCATGTTAATAAATTCGGATTAAAATCAATACACAAAAAGTTTATATATAACGTGTTTAAATATACACCTAGCTAGAGAGAATGATATATGTTTTACAGCTTTTGGGTTCGACGAGTTCTAGTATTATGTCACAAAACATTATTCTCTATGTGTATTTTATCAAATAAACTTTTATATTTATTATTTTCCCTTCTTCTTAAATTTTAATTTTAAAATGTTTAACAACTTAACACATATCCTACTGTCTATATAAAGTAATGAAATTGTCAACGCGGTCTTCACGAGGTACTTTAATGTTCTTGCTGACGTGTATCCGTTTCCTGGATACGGGTGACACGTCATCTGAGCGACCCTTGTGCTGAATATAGGAGATATGTCACGTGAACGTGGTGCGTCTGCTCCAGAGTCAATTAAACGTAGGTCGTTAAGCTGTCCGTTTTATATCTTTATCTTGACGCTTTCTAGCGCTAAGTATACGGTCAAGTTACATGGCCGAGTCGTCATAAATATCTTTCCAGCAGGATGGAATAAACGGTTCTCTCCCGTACCCAGGTTACCATAGTTACGGATGAACGTTGTATGAATCTCTGGTCCTAAGAATAGATAACTAAAAGAAATTACCCTACAAAGGTTCCTTTTAAATCAGCGGTGATTACGCGTATAGGCCTATATGTAATGTGGACTCGTTGTAGTTTAAAAATGAAAATCATGAAACCATTACTCTGCAGATCACTGGCATGTTTATTAGCCATACATGGATGGGTCTACTGTTCCAGAGGAGTACGAATCGCAGATTGTTTGTGTTTCTATTCGGCTGTAACTTTAATATATTTTGTGTAATTTTGGAAAGCATCACTAGAATTTATTATTTTAAGATTATATCTGAGGCCGCGCTATCACTGCAGAGTGTTATCTTGAAACAAATTACAGGTGTGTCAAAAATTATACATATCTTACAGTTGTACAATATTGGGAGGTATCGTAAAGTTCTTGACGCTCAGCATATGTCTTCATGGTTCCGGGTCAGTTTGAGCCAACCTTGTTGTTACCAACTAATGCTCGTATAATTTGTGGAAATATATACAGTCATGGCAGGTGAGGCCTCGGACGGGACCCGCCATTAACCCCGGCGCGTGAGGTCTCATTACCCGGCTATTATACACTTCTGGCCGGTCGCCCGGTAACTCAGATAGTGAAACAGAGCGAGATACCGCACACCCCGGGGGATGGCCGGCCGAGGCACGGAGTCAACACACACACACACGGACGGACAACGTGAAAATAACGGTACAGAGCAGCACAAAACAAGGAAAGCATGATGGTTAATAACAGCATAAAGTTTTGTTGGACAGACAACATCTTCAAATATGATAAAATTCATAAATTTGTGACAAACAAATAAAAACAAAAGGCGTTCGGGAAACGAATCAAATATAATGATTAAATTTATACGTCACGAGTAGGCACACCATTATAAGGGAGATAAAATCTGAATATAGAAATGAACATAATATTTTAACTTGTATATTTGTAGCTTTTAACTCCATTTTACTTATTTGTTTTTAATGTGGGCCACATTCATGTAATATTTCATGTATTTAACGTTTATACACTTTGCGGTGAGTTTATTAATTTGTCGTTAACATTGTTAACATTTTCCTATCGTCATCGTGGTACTTTGTAACCTCTCGTGATGAGAGCGCCACTCGGCGTCATTGTATGTTTTATCAGACTTTCTTTGTAGTTTAGAGAGGACTGGATAACGTCACGCCCATACTCATAAAAAACAACGGGGCTGTACCGGTCTATCCTGTCCTCCGGTGGGAAAAAAAACCTGACAGCTGGTCACGTGTCTGGGTTACGAAGACATGATCTGTCCCAGGAAAACCGACGCCGGGTTGCTATTTAACTACTGAGGGCGGTGGTAAAATGAAAGTGATGTCTTGTTTCGGAATGCGAAGAGTCACCCTTTAGGTGTATTGTCATGACAGTTAATTAAGATTTGCATATCAGTCACTGCTATCCGTGCTCTCAGTACCCGTCTTCTAATCAAAGGTTTTCCACTCCACTCGGGGTCGACGCAGAAAATAACCGAACGTGGTGCGATAAAACGGCTGGGTTTTACCGCCAGGGACCAGTGAGTGTGAAAATTGCCTCCCGGATTGGTGCCCGGCTCATATTACAGTAGATCGGATCCAGTAAAGCTTCACTTACACTGCGGAATATTCATATCGTATAAACCTGTATAAAGTACACGCATCGTCATGGGATCTCGTGACTGCCAGGGAGTAATTCTGTGTTTAGGTGAGAATACATTTATGATGAACATTTATATAATAAGAGACTTGTTAAAATATGAAACAGTATCTCCTTATATTACTTATCAAGATTATTTGAGATTTTTTTGTCAGCTGTTAGCTATAATTATTATCCGTGATCGTTTATGCATCTAAAAAAAAGAATTGATAAATAATGCGTTTCAGAAGTGTCTGTAATGTCCATATGAATCAGTCAGCTTGACAACTGAAAAAAGGCCTATTTCATTTTCCTTTATAGTGTGTGATGAAAATAAAAATAAAAAAGCTTTGATTCATTCTTAGCACTTTAATCGTTAGTCTGTTTAGAAATATCATTCCTATTATTTTTTTTTAGTTATTACTGTCATAGTTGCAAGTCGCATTTCACAAGGTCCGTCCAACACGGCCTCCAGTCTCGGGCAGACCGTGACCCTGACTTGTGTGGAAGGAGACGGAGGAACCGACAATCAACGATGGACCAAAGACGGTGGCATAATATCTCAGAATGAGATGGTGATTATAGAAGACCCGGCGTACACCGTGCAGGCGTGGAACCTGAGGATGTCAGGCCTCAGGATGAACCACTCCGGGTATTACCAGTGTGTCTCTCTGGGATTACCGACAGATCAACAGAGAGGGGCGTGGCTTGTTGGCCTTGGTAAGTTTGTAAAGAACAAACCAAGCATTATAATTTAACTGAATATAATTCATGAAGGCATTCATGCATGGTGACCAGCAGCGTTACAACTTGCGTATATATGAAATACTACATATTTTCAATAATATTGTAAAATACAAGTCAAAAATCAAAGTACCTGAATAAATAACTATATAATACGTTACGCAAAGTAAGATCTGCAGATGTTCCCAATATTAAAAAATATATGAGATCTATATATAAAATTATGAATCATGACACTCTCGGAGTCTTAAGCCATACTTTATGGAAATTTGTCTTTCAGTTGTGAAGTAGAAGCTGTGCTAAACATGGCTTGGCATTTATGTTGGGTTTTCGAATTTAAGGTGACGGGGCGGCATTTGAGTTTCATATTTTTTTCAAATTTTCTTTGATAGATATACACATGTCAAGCTTCCATAATTTGTAAAACCAAAAACATATAATATTAGGAGTACAACACAGATATACGGACTTTGCTGGTTCCTTGGTGGTCGTATTTAGCGTTTCTCTGGCTCTCGGAATGTACCGGGAAAGCACTACCACCAACAAACGCCGCATTCTTTATATATCACCGTCCGCTAAACCTCCTCTTGCTATAGTAAAGCTTTTTTTTAAATTTACTTTTTTTCTTCACGCTTGAAACATATGATAGCCTATATCCCACTCTCATGGCTCTGAATACTTTTGGCTCTGAGCCAACTCCCTAGGGGTTATGATCGAAAAACAATGTCATAGTTAGCAGTGGTTAAGCTGGAAATGTTATATAGAAGGAATGCATGTTTTAACCACTGTGTAGTAATTTCATTTAAATCTACATTACGAGTAGGTAGATAAAAAAAAACCTTCTCTGTGTCGTTTTTTCACATCCCAACACCCCCCAATATATATATATATATATATATATATATATATATATATATATATATATATATTCATTTTTAAACCGTTTCTCTTTATTTCAAATAATACTTTGTAGAACAGCATTTCTGTTGATCTGTTGATATGTCATGTTGTATAGCAGTTCTGTAAATAAAATGTTGTGGATGACGTCCGTGTCACTGCAAATACCTATTGATAATGTTTTATTGAAAATGTTACATAAACATAACAAAAAAAAACCCAGACGCAATATCGGTCTCAGTGAACAGAGAAGGAGACCGGTGCATGCTTTCTGTTGGTGCTCTGAGTAATTACCAACGATCCCTCCGTTAATTAACATAAGATAACGTTATCTAGCTTACACACCTTTACACTTTGACACATATCTTATTTTCTTGCCCAAATAAATATGAAACATGTCATCCAAGTGCAAAGTCACGAAACGGAGAGAGCAAATTTCTATCCAGAAAGAACAAATTGCTTAGGGTCAAGGTCACAAAGGAGCAGTCAGTTTTCAAAGTCCTTCTGACTGTCTGTTAGGTTTCAGCATATTCATCATGGAATCCAAGCAGGAGATTTACTGCCTGGCCCATAAAATAGTGCCACCTAGTGCCTAAAACAGAAACCTCAGTCAAAATAATGGCTGCAAGCGGGCCTTTTGATGCATGCACAATTTCATGTTTTAAATTATTGGAACTGGTTTACACATCCAGCTAAAAAAAACACGTTTTTTTTTTTTTTATAAGGCAATTATATTTTATTTAAAAAGCCGTGTCCTCGCAAGCATACCATTATTTTATATAGAGTTACCGTAAGCCTCACTGGGGGGCTTACTATACGTAAAGCATAAAACGTCATATTGTGCTGTTTAATTTAATGATATGTAAAGTACGGCTCTGATATGTCATGTACGTCATCCTATGTAAATATGTTGTGTAACGACAGCAGAGTTTCATGAATTTTTCTCCGTGTGTAGGTGACACAGAGTGTGGCTTTAACTCAAACAACTTCAGCTGTCAGATTGAATACAACGGAGACTACCCACCGACACTGCAGGTTTACAAAAACGGTCAGGTGGTCCCTCACGATGGCTCTAGCAGCGTCCAGGGTCACGTGGTCCGGGCAGAAATCAATGCCACCCAGGACGACGGTCACGTGTATGGCTGCCGGATGTACTTCAGGCCACCTGCTGACGAGGGGCTCACTGTCCAGCCTCACGACGATTCTTTCCCGCCAAACACAAACGGACAGTGTGGACATTTTCATAGTGAGTTGACTTGTCAGGGCGGGTTTAAAAACTAAGGAAAAGAAATATCGTTTTAAAGTATTGTGCATCTTACGTTTACATGGATTACTACATTACTTCCGGTCTGGGCCTCTGTCTTAAAAAACTATGTTTATAACATCCAAGGCATCCAACTGGTCTATCTTTTTGGCCTACCATCCCCCCCCCCCCCCTACCCCCCACACACACTTTCTCAGTCTGCCCATGGCTATGTATGTCCGCCCATAGTTTGGGCCTCGGCATCTTTTCAGTTTGGCTATAAGTTGTTACCGGCGCAAGGAATTTTAATTCCTTGTAGTCCTAACCGGGTAAGATTTAGATGGTTCTTTATGATTAATGAAGACATGTATATCAGGACAACAACAGAATATGTCCCTTAAAATAATTTATCAGCTGAACAGGCTGGTCATGTTGTAGGTCCATCCACGGACGGAGGGCCGGCACAAGTAACCGAGTCCCAGGCGATCACCACGGTCGGCAGTCCTCCAATACCCGGCGGGTACGTGTCACCAAACTACGATTAATAAATTAAAAAAATATTTAAAGTTGTCACTTGTCTGGTGTTTGCCAACATGCAGATGAATGATGAATCTACAAACATCGTTAGTTCCTATTCCTGTCTTAAAAAATGGGGTATATTAAAAAAAACAAACAAAGGAATAAAAGTCTTCATAGTGGTTAAGGGTTAGTGGAAAAGTGAGAGGGTGTGATGACCCCCGGTAGAACTCCCAAAGGTCAAACGGTTAATATACTAGTATTAACCAAGCCTTTTTCTGAATGCTCCGTTTGACTCCTGTACACGAAACCGGAAATCAGTCTTTTAAGCAATGATGATCGTCATTATTATTTAAGGTGAGCGACAACTACAATCCAAGGCCCAAATCCTTAACTATTTTGAAGCTGTCATGTTTCTGTCCGTTAATTTGTGTTTCCAGTTATTCTGTTTGTGGGCGTCAATATAAATATTTTAGCAGACAGGTAAATCAGAGAGATGGTTCAATTAAGCCTCGGAAGATGGCAGCACCTGGAGCTATACGCTTGTGTAGAGATTTTGAGTGCACAGACAAGATATACTTTGGTTTTTAGCTGATCCGTCAGTAGGTAACTGCTGGTGTGAGATGTCAGATTATGCTAGTCTGGTTGCCCTGGGTGATACGGTCAACACGTGACCATGCAGAGACTTTTCTTTATGATCCAAATGAATGTTTGTTTGATCAGCTCCCTTTGTTATGTACCTGACTCACTAATCGGCTGGTTGTCATGCATTAACAACATTGACTTATTTTATTTATCATTTATTTCAGTAATGTCGCCGCTTTGACTGGATACAGGCTGGTTCCTATCGTCTGCTGTTTACTTCTGACAGTAGCGGGGCGTTCATGTGTGTAAGAGACCCCCCAACTGTGCCTTCTCAATTAACCTATCAATTACTTATTTATTGTTCCTTCTGAAATACATGAATGGTGAGCTTACAGGTTTAGCGTCAGCATTTTAGCCAGTTGTTACACTGTGACCAGCAAACTACATTGCAAACGACACGGTACCTTTGTAACGCGGACACGTGTGGCTTTTCGGCATATTTTAGTCAAACTGAAATGAAGATTTTTCCATGTTTATTTTTATCAAGCATACACATCTCAGGTAACTAATGTGATTTACCCATTCTCGTGATACCCCATACAGGTATTTATTATAGTTAACGTTTGTTTTTAACTGAAGACCCCTTACGTTGTGTAATTGTAATTGTAACACTGATTATCTGTATCGTACCACCTGTTATAAGACTAAGTTATGAACGGTCTTAGTTGAAGGTAAGAGATACATTAGGCAATTTCAATCATTAACAGCTTTTTATATACACGTTAGAAAAATAAAACTATCATAAGGATTTATTATAAATCATACAATTTATTGGAATTTACGTTTATCCAGTCTTGTATGGACCTCATAGCCTTACACGTTTGATTCAAAATGGGAAAAATAGCAGACTGGTTCCGGAGTGCTCAAAAGAAAAGTGTCCCCATTTCAATGAGTAAAATTTGCACGCACCGCACAAGTTGTCATTAAATTTCGGTTTTCTTAAAAAATACTTTTTTTTTATTGTACACCATTTTACTTAACTATTATCCATATTCACGCAAAATTAATTTGATAACACACACACGCATACATATCCCCAAGAATCGTTAGTTTATGTTTTGTGTGTCACCAACTCCATGACGATTATATAGATAAACACGTGACCGGACACCTTTCTGTTATGATGGAACCAGGTATTGTTTATTTTACCATTCTGTAAAACGACCGAGATAATGTCAAATACAGCGAGTTATGAAGTAACACACCCGTACCTGCACACACCTGCGTGGTATTGTGTATACACGTAACTCGATTTGCACATGGATAAATCAATATGAAGCACTGGAAAAGAGTTTTTCTTATACTGCTGTATGTGCCTGTATAAAGTTGTCCCATGAAGACATGGAAAACCAAGTTAAACTCACAAGAGCATTGATTAAGCCACGTAGAATTTGTACTTATCGCAATTAAAAAAAAATTATGCAAAAAGACTTGTTGGTGTTTTATGAGAATATTTTTATTTTCTTGGTTACCACGTTACACGGAGCGTCATGATCTGGTGACAGCCCGTCTCTGTCAGAATTGAACTGCGTTAACCTTGACCTCCTTGTCTCCCATGCACCGGCAGTCTCCCCGTCACCCGTATAGGCTCTGTGGCTTTATCTGCGACGCCGCCTGGTGGTAACGATTGTTTTCAAAGAAGCTCTTTGGTCAGAGTTTATGCATTGAAATCTGGTGACCTTCAGGTCATGACACTCGTCTTTAACTTTGTGCATATATTTCCTATGAATGATCTACATGCCTTGCACATTTCAAACTAGAAATATGCATTCCCTGAAATGCAGCCCTCCGCCACTTGGCGGTCCTTAATGTGAATCATTCCCTAAACATGTTAGCATTCTGCAGAAGTTATCCTTACCCTTGTCTGAATTCACCGGTTAGTCCCATATTCTCAGGTTTATACGTGCATGAGTGACGGTACATGTGGGAACATTCCTGAAGTCCTTCCTGGACCCTGATTATGAGGCTGATCCACGCCAAATTCTAATCCATTTTTCCATTCCGATATTGCCAGAAATTTCAAACAGCAAAATAATAAACAGCTTAATAAAACACTAAAAGCCTGCTTAATTAGAATAAGCCAACTGTGATGCGATGTCTGTGAATACAATAATTTGGCTGAAGTTTCCGCTATAATCTGTCATTCTAAAACAATACGAACAAGGGGCCATGCCGCTCAGCTTATTTTGACTGGGTGCTCATGTTTTTTTATTTATGTTATATATTGTCTGTGAGAAAAGCCTATGGTTAAAGTAAGAGTGTTGAAAAAATGGTAAGAAAATAAAAATTTCAGGATTCATAGGAGACCTGCCCAGGACCCCCCTTGATTTCACAATAGAGGGTTCCAAGGAAAATAGATACAATTTGTACCCTGTCTGTCTGGGTGCTCAAAAATCATGTTTCTGGTCCATAGCTAGCAGAATATAGGTCACCATGATCCAATTTCAGGTTTCCAATGACATTTGCCTAGGATCTCCCAAAATGTCAGGTTAGAGGTTTCTAGGCCTGATGGATACAATTTGTGCCCCGTCTGACTGCCTGGGTGCTCAAAATCATGTTTTCGGCTCGTAGGTCACAAAATATAGGTCACCATGACCTTATTTCGGGTTTCCAAGGAGATTTATCCAGGATCCCTGGATCTACAGTTGGAAGTTTCTAGGTCTAACGGTTACGATTTGTGCCCTGTTAACGGACGGACGGCCGGACAACTGGACGGACGCCGGGCAAATGGCGCCGCTATAGCTCAGATGACTTACAGTCAGCTAATAAAAAGCGTAAGCATGAAGAAACTATAGATGGCGCCACAGATCGGTGTATTTGTTTAAGCTCTTCCAGATCAAAATGTTATTCAATTTCATGACAGGGTCATTCCACAGTAAAATGGGAAATTACTTATATCTGGTCTCTCCTCATTCCCTTGTCTGCAACAAGTCAACTGTTTTACACAGATACATACATATGCCAACCTTGTCATATGTTCTCCATCTATCCTAAATAAGACATTAAAGAAAAGATTATTGCTTGAGCAGGTCTGTCCCAAATATATATATATATATGATATACGCACCGTCAGACAAATGTTCCCAGAGCCGGGAGTTACGATATCAGGCCATTTTTAAAACTCGGTATATATAAAAAGCCAAATATAAACTGTTTTATGGGCATACTTTATCCATATAACACTGTTTTATACAATACATGTATGGAGTATGAGCTGCTAGCCCTTTATATCTTCATTTTAGAGAGAAGAAATTAACATGTCAACTGTCACAGCTTATTCATCCTCAGAAATAGATAAATGGGTAAATCTTTTTATGTTAATAAAAAAATATTAAAAAAAACTTCAATTACGAGCTTATAACATGATTATTTAAAAAAAACCTAAATAAAAATCAAGCAATTGTCAGCTCTGTCACAGTTAACACATTTCACATGACGGAGTTGACATGTCTGCATTTTGAGAAAGGACTACTTTACAAGGCTTTCGCCATTATTAGAAGTACTAAGGTATTGCATATTTTATCATATGTCAAATACATTTATGTGTAAGATTATTTGTTACAATTTATTTAGTTTCTGGCAATGCTTATAATTTATGAACTGGCCAACAAATGAAATACAGTTACCCTGCAGAAAATCACTGCAATATGGTATTCTCACCAGATCCATCCACTGTTATTTATGAAACTGAATTCTCTCATATAATTAACGGTATGAACAATTGGCATCAATGTTATTTGTAAATAAAGTGAAGCTAGATGTGGTAAAGGACATTCGTTCAGGAAGCCCGTGTTCCATATAACCCATATTCTCATGACTCCTGGGTCATAAGTGATTTCATTCTCCTGAAAAGTTTAAGGCGTGTACCCTGAACCACAATAGCCAAAGTCATTTAGATTACATTTACTAGTTTTTGAAAGCAATTTAAACATTTTGCCCCAGCAGAAAGAAGGCTTTGCATGTTGTAGCAGGACTGGTTGTACTTATTGTGCTTTAATATATGTCTCCTTGTACATTAAAATGACTAAATCAATCCTATGGCCATGTTAATGGCACATGATGGTATAAGACTGGTTAAATTAAAAAAAAAATGGTGTCAGTTCCTCAATGTTATTTGTAAATAAAGTGAAGCTAGATGTGGTAAAGGACATTCGTTCAGGAAGCCCGTGTTCCATATAACCCATATTCTCATGACTCCTGGGTCATAAGTGATTTCATTCTCCTAAAAAGTTTAAGGCGTGTACCCTGAACCACAATAGCCAAAGTCATTTAGATTACATTTACTAGTTTTTGAAAGCAATTTAAACATTTTGCCCCAGCAGAAAGAAGGCTTTGCATGTTGTAGCAGGACTGGTTGTACTTATTGTGCTTTAATATATGTCTCCTTGTACATTAAAATGACTAAATCAATCCTATGGCCATGTTAATGGCACATGATGGTATAAGACTGGTTAAATTAAAAAAAAATGGTGTCAGTTCCTCTTTTCTGGCTAACATGCCGTTTTTACTCCAAACAGAAGGCTACAGCAACATATTAACCAAACTTGTTAGATATATTATCTAGTTAGGATTAAGAATGATTGCAAATTTTTGCATCACTGAATTCATTTGGCAGTTGATGAACTGATCCTTAACAGAAAGGTCCAGTTCACTAGTGTTCAACAAAGAGAAGGTAAAACTGAAGCTGTAACCCTCTAAAGAGCAGCTCTAGTCTCCTCTAAAGGTCTCTTCCCCTGTCTAGCTTCACGGAGATTCCAGTGGCATTTAAAAATGCTTCAACTTATCTGCAGACCCGTACATCTGACAGGGAACAGGAAATTTAAATCAACTGCAGGATGTCGCATCATTTAGAATATCTTATGCTGTATACTTAAAATGTTACAAACATGCAATTAAGTGTATAGAGAAAAAAATGACTCATGTCACAACAGATATTCTTCTGTCAGCCAGAAATGAAATATGAGAAAATTTATGTGACACTGTCAAGTGTTAATCAGTAAAAAAGCTAAGACTATTTATATAACTTATAAAGAAAATGTTGTTTATGTAAGGCATGCATGAGGATGATTGACGGACTGATCAAGTTATCTAATACTTGCTAGAGTATTCAGACCAAACGCCTATTCCGTCAACTCCGTCACAAATACTTATGTTCTTTGCCAGCTAAATATTATCAAGGGAATCATTTTTTTCTGCAGAGATTTTTATGTTTAAAATGTAAACTAAGGAAATCTTGATTTTTTAATGATGATTTAATTTATATTAATCAAAATAAATTGTCTTTACCTGAGAAATAAAATTACAGAAAATTTTTATTTTCGAAAAGTTTGCAATTTACTGAAGTATTTTTGTACATTCACTGGTCCAATTCAAAAAGTTGTCTGGTGTAATTTACTTGTTATAATCCCCTTGATTTTTTTTTATTTCAGATCAATTAACATGACTGTGACAGAGTTGACAAAGTATTTTACTGAGCTTTGAATAATTGATATTTTCAAAAAAGGTTTTGCTTTTTAAGCTTGGCTTTTTAGATTTTGTGACATTCGATATCTGGCCTAAATAAGCTACAGATTTAATCAAGATATGACAAAAATATTTTTTGACCACGCAATATCACCAATTTGACCAATTTACTGCGGAATTATTCTTTGACGCGGTGTCTATGTCCCAATAACAGATCACTCAGTAAGGACTGGATAATGAATTTATTTTTACATTTTTGTCATAAATACATTATTTGGCTGGCATTACCACTATAAAATGTCATTCCTAAAACAATACAAATAAAAAGCGTAGGAACTATAGATGGCGCCACTGGTCGGTGTATATGATTGGGGGGTCTTGACACTATATTGGCACCACCTACATCTGCAAAATAAAAATATCTGGTGGAATAATATTGTCATGGGGGTACACATTTTGCCGTTTGTGACTTTGTTGTCATGGAAACGTCATCGCTTCAGGGCATCAATTGAGAAAAGTAACTAGGATGAACAATAATTGTAGGAATGCTCAGCGTTAAAGCTTTAATTTATTATTTTTTTAAACAGTACCGAATTTTCACTTAGAATAGTTTCGCACAGAATTTTCAAACCAGAAAAGCCTAGAGTGCAGGAATATACCAATAGCTATCTTGTCAACTGTAAGTTTTGACAGTTGCAAGTAGATGAAAAAAAAGGAGCATAAATATCACCACATGATTGTAAGTGACATTGATGGTGTAATTCAAAAGAGACAATTAGTATATACCTATATTTTTTAGTGCTGATATTTATATTTCGTTTAAGGTATTTATATGGGAATTTTAAAAGCTGATTATAAAGCTGAAGACGCCAGAAGCCAATTATGTGTGGACTTGCTCTCTGTCTCAAAACCACCAGCGCCACCTTTAGAGGGTTTACTAAACTAATAATCTCCAAAATTTTCATATTTTGGCCAAATATTTTAAAATTTAACCCATTGACATAAACATTTTTGTCTTTAAATGAGATTGATGTTTAATTCTGCATATTTATTTAGAATATTATGAAAAATAAATCGGTCAGTTTTCTAAAATATGCAACTTTTGGTTCCCCCTTAGTTATAATATCATATAAAACCCCACCACAAGTGTCCATTTTCAACTTCATATGTACTGCAAATATAAGCTCATTGACCCCCACATTTTATTTATTAATTTTACAAAGTATACCTTGTAGATATCGTGTGCAAAATATCTAAGAAATTCCATTGGTCGTATAAAGTGTCAAGTTCTTCCTTAAGCTCCCCTATAGATAAAAATGATGTGTGTATTTAATGACACTATTGACATGCCATCGCTTTGTGAGAAAGCTTAATTTTCGTAGACCTAATACATGTTTTGACTATTTTCAGGTTATTCTAACTATAAATTGGAACCTAAATTTTAAAACCCTTGCGGTTGGTGACGTTTGGACCACATTACTACAGTAAAGGAGGTGCGTCATGTTAGTTACACCATCGGGTGACGTACCTTGCGCGAAGCGAGGGATATATTGTTTTCACTCGATTCTGTTTGTGTGTGTGTGTGTGTTTGTATGTTCGGACGATATCTTGAGACAGTATAACGGATGTTATGAAATCTATCATATTGGCCGGTGTTGTGAAAGATTTGACGAAGTTCAAGTTTGGTGTAAATCCAAGTTTAAATAACCCTAGAATGAGTGTTATATCAGTTTTTATAGCACATTTTACCACTTGCACTTCTTGCCTGTTACCATACGGCCATCTGTCGAGCGTGATCCGTTACATCACAGGCGACAATGACGTCATGCCACATGCCGTATCCCTTAAGGGGGAACTTGACACTTTACTGGCGCCCCCTACTGATGACACTGCAAACTAAAAATATCTGGTTTAATTATAATGTCATGAGGCTACATATTTTGCCGTTTGACACTTATGTTGTCATGAAAACGTCATCGCTTCAGGGCATCATTTGAGAAAAATAACTAGAATGAACAATAATTGTTGGAATGCTCAGTGTAACAGCTTTATTAAATTTGTTTTTTAATTAGTACCAAATTTAATTTTTACATAGAAATTTTTAAACAGAATATCATCAGAAGAGGCTCAAGTGCAGGTATATACCAACGGCTATCTTTTCAACTGTCAGTTTTGACACTTGCAAGTAGATGACAAAAAAGAGCATTAATATCACCATATGATTGTAAGTGACACTGGTGGTGTAATAATGAAGAGATAATTAGTATATACCCATAGTTATTAGTGCTAATATTTATATTTCTTTATATATGGGCATCTTAAAATCTGATCATATATTGTAGACGCCAGAAGCCATTTATGTGTGGACTTGCTCTCTGTCTCAAAAACACCAGCGCCACCTTTCGGGGATTTTTTAACTAATAATGTCCAAAATTTTCATATTTTGGCCTAATATTTAAAAATTTAACCCATTGGCATACACATTTTTGTATTTAAATAAGATTGATATTTAATTTTGCATGTTTATTTAGAATATTATGAAAAATACATTGGTCAGTTTTCTAAAATATGTAACTTTTGTATCCCCCTTAGTTATAATATCATATAAAAATCCACCACAAGTGTCCATTTTCAACCTCATGTACTGCAAAAATAAGCACATTGACCCCTAAATTTTATTTCATGATTTTACAAAATATGCTTTGCAGATAGCATGTGCAAAATATCTAAGAAATTTCATTGGTAGTTTAAAGTGTCATGTTCCCCCTTAATAAAGGTGTCCGTAAACCAACGTCCGTCATCGGAGATGACGTCACGCCACGTGCCGTTTCCCTGATAGGTGTCTGTAAACCAACGTACATCATATGGGAGTGTGTGTGTGTTTATTTTTGTTCGATAAATTTACAGTCAAGGACAGCAATACCACGATGTCCAAGGCGTTTTTCAAAATGTATTTAGTTAAAACTGCACTAATAGCATTCAAGCGCCTATGTGCTCACGCTTTGTTTTAAAAATCAGTGCGGGCGGGCGATATTTTATTTATTTATTTTTTTACCTTTTTTGATGTTTCGATATAAATGTCATATGAACAGGGTAAAGTATGAAAATAACAGAATTTTATTGCAAAACAGGTTAAAGCACTACAAAAAGGAAGTCTTAACAAAATCGTCCGATTCATCTTCTTGAAAAATATGAAAATCAAAATGAAACATTTTTATGCGGGGGTTAAAGCTGACGCGGGAGGTGCCTGAGAACCATACCTTTTATTTGTTATAATTTTATTATCATTTGCAAAAAGCCGAATATACGAGAGAGGACGGATTACTGCATGCGACTGTATCTTAGCTTCAGTTCATAACCACTCTACCAACGCAGCTTTCTACGTGAATGTTTGTCTATTTTGCCTTTCCAAACAGAAGTACAGTTTTACAAATGTAGAACTATTTGAAAAAGCCACATTGTTGTCAGAGAGGTAATGTTTGATCATCGTCCTTATACACATTGGACACCAGTTTATGCTGCCGGCTCTCCGAGAGTTGCATGTTAAGTAACAGTTATTGTACTGTTTTAGCCGGGCCTGTTTGCTTTTATCATTCACAGCGTTATGTGGTCAAACCCTGCCTCACATTCATCTTTACAGACCCCACGTGTCTGGCGGCTACCACAGCGGGCTTTGTGTAACAATAATCATGTATATATATATATATATACCTGATTGAACTAAAATCCCGGTGAAACTGACAAACCCTGCAGATACAGACGCTTGTTATTACATGTTTGTTGAGTTATACAAGGTTACATACCATATTACGCTTGTTATGTTTAGAATTTGTATTTGATAAGCGATCTTTTCGGAGCGGGCCATTCATTAAGCTGAGCGCATTTTACGAAAAGTACACATGTTGGAAACGTTCGCTAAGTATATAGCCGGTAAACACAGGTTTTTATGGTGACTTGAACAAACAACTATTAATTTCACACTCATTTGCGTTGTAACAAAATTAACGTTCGTTTAAAAAATTATAAGATATAAATTTCATAAACGAAATAATCACGTTGCTGATGTTGCTCCATTGTAACCGTACAACATCAGCTGGTAAAGACATGAAGGTATGTTATTCATAGGTTTAAACAACTCTTTGTATTGCCTTTTTTATTTATTTTTAGAAAATTGTGTATACCAGCAGGTTTCAGATGTATATATATAAGATTGCTATACAGTTATTAAAGTTCGAGGTCTCATACCACATATGACACCTGACGCCCTGAATTATGTGCACGTCGTTAACATTTAATCTGAAGTCACTGCATACTCCTGCACATACACGAATTTAATATATAAAATTAAATAAGGGCACGCGAATTATTATGAAATTGTTATGACCACTTGAGACTAGTACAGTTATCTCTTCTCCTGCTAAAAGCCGACTACATCAACTGTATGAGCTGACACCTCGAGTGCATATACGTGGATTATTGTTGATTTTTATTGCCGGTGCAATCAATTGGTTTTTCTCTATACAGTCTTTATTTAAGCCGTATAATAGTCGTCTTTTACTGAAGCACACGCTCACTTTGTTATCTGTACAGGAATGCCGAGGACTCAACCCCATCTCAATATTAATTTAATATTCTGACGTTCTTTTTAATCAATCAAAAGTGAAGTGATATACGCTCAACTTAAACGACCGGATATAACTTATAGTTGTCTCTGACATTTATTTCACGCTTGGACCTTTTCGATTACATGTGGACATTTCTACGGCTAAAAAGAAAAAAAGAAAGAAAAAAAAAAAACTGGAATGTTCTTTATAAGCTGAATGCAACAACAGATGTACCGTGGCTCACAAAACATGGATGTCTCTCTATAATGTACAATAGATGTACCGCGGTTCACAAAACAAGGATGTCTCTCTATTATGTAACAATAGATGTACAGCGGCTCACAAATAATGGATGTCTCTCTATTATGTAACAATAGATGTACCGCAGCTCACAAAACATGGACGTCTCTCTGTATGCTTCATATGGCCAGTACCTGTGTACACCATCCAGGAAATGAATTATTAAAGTTTTCCCAAATGACGGGCAATACCGATAATCTTGCTAAGTTTAATATTTTTGTTTCATGGGTGTTTCCCTGAAACTCCACAAAGTTTAATAAAAATCCGTATATAACTCTGAGGAAATTTGTTAACAGACGAACAGCAACAAACATGCAGTTGAATTTAAACTATGCTGAGTAAACAAAGATTTTTTTTCTCGCACATGTTAAGAGTTGTTAGAAAGTACACAGGCATATCTAACGATAGGTCTGGTTTATTTTAAGTGACACCGTAACTGCAGGCCATGAGGCGTTATCAAAAATGACGTAAAGTAGTCCTTACAAGATGTGAAGGCACTCTGACGCCTGACAGGGACCCTTCATTGTCTGAGGCCCGACATGACGCCGGAATCAACCCTAACCAAAGGGGAATTTTCACCTTGATTTTGAGTGCTCAGTAAACATTAAGGCTAACACTTGCTTTGTCATGTGTAAATAAAGTATGTAAACGTCTTAGCAATGTACATGGATCAAATTACCACGCGACAAGATTACTGTCGTATGTGGCACACGTGAAGCTGGGGGTCTGTAATATAGTATAAAACATTTCCCCCAAAATACAATAACAATAATAATATCTGTTGATTTTTTTTCACTACTAGAAATGTATATCAGGTACTCCATTTCTATATTAATTATACTAGGTAAGAATACTTTCTTCCTACTCATGATCAGATACTAACGTATACACAGAATTTAAATTTGTTATACACAGACTATCCCCTTTCTTAACATTGTCTGAGCACATTCTCCCATGTTTAATTCTGATGGCGTCATTCATTCCTAGGGTCATTACCATCTCAAGTCACGTTGTACTTGTTTGTATTTTACCCTAATTTATTTCAGTTTTATATAAATTTATATAAATCATTAATTTTTCCAACAGTTATCGGTGTTTTGAATATCAGGAAGTATTATAACATCATGAAAAGTAAAACTGACAAGAATTAAAATAAGTTAAGACAGAACATCAAGTTATCTACTCATAATGATTCCCCGGATAAATATATATAACTGAATGTTTCAAACATGTAATGCGTGCTTTTTTTTATTATAAAATGAACCAGAATCTGTACTGTAAGGACGTGTTAAAACTAAGTACTCTGGTATACTTCCGAGGGGATAACAAGGAACTCAGGTTAATTCTGATATCCTAAAATAAAAGAAAATTAACCTTAAATTGTTTTATTTGTTTACGATCTATGGACACAGCATTACATATCAGACTAATGTAACTTATTATATAAATGTATATATATATATATATATATATATATATATATATATATATATGTATATATATATATAACCGCGTAGTCCTGCTGACAGATACATAAATACACAAAGTACTACGGGTGGAAACATAACCTCCTTGGTAGAGGTAATGTGGCGTCTCCAGGGTTGACATAATTACAAATCAATAACTCCGATCAACTTATCTATAAATTATCAAATTCCCAAGGTTATCGTCTTGATAATATGGGTTCAGATTTTAATGGTAGGTTTGTTAAAGCCCAAGTCATGATGTCTTTAAGTCTGATTGTGTATCTGCATTTAAATAAATTTCATATATCCATGTTTGGGTATACGGTGACTCCACAGAAGAAGCAAAGTATACATGCAGTCAAATATATACTGCGACAGTTACGACGGTCCTCATCTTTCTATTGATGTCGCATGTATTGCAGAACTTTCAATAAGCTGAGACAATATACGTCCGCCGGACTTATTACTTTATCTTTGTTGGTATTTGAAATATTAGCAGTTGGGGTCTGTCAATCAGGTCTAGTGAAAGGTGTTGTCATAAATGTTATTGAATTAAAGCAAAGCCACTTTTTTCCTGAAAGACTTTAAATCAAAATGAGGCGTTACTCAACATTTTAAATGATTTTTCAATGATTTCTGCAGTGATTTGAGTTTTATCAAATGTGAAGCCTCCTGGATGGAAAGAAGAAGAAGCACAAGAGAACATTCAAACAATATCAAAAGGGTTGGCCTTCACTCCGATGCATATGTCATATGAGTTGTGTTTTGAAAAGGGTTACAATAATATTAAAGACCATAATTTGTGCAGATTGAGCTTAAACAACATTTGGGTGAAACACGAATACTAAAACTTTTAGAAAATCAAAACTATTGTTCCCCAAAATACAATCATTGCGACTTCTTCTCTATGCAAACATCATTTCTATTAGTAAAATTATGGATGTGTTGGGCAGTTGAGTATTACATTGGTGCTACAGCCTTTCAGAAGTTTCATAAAATATCCAAAGGAAAACGAAAAGGTAATAATCTTATGTATACACCGCTTAAAAAGCCACTTTTACGATCCCAAAAGGGTCTCCTAATTGGAACCCTACACGGCGTTCTCAGGAGGGTCAAAGTCAAGGAGTTGATGTAGAGCAGCTGCTAGAGGGAATAGGAATAAAGCGGTTTGGGACGAGACAAATATTTTACTGGTTATTTGGGGAATGCTGAGGATGAAGCGTTCATAGCTCCATCATACGACATTCCGCATGAATGTTTTTAACACACATACCATGCATGCGGAATGCTGAATAATACAAAGGAAACTGTATTTATGAAGATAAACACAATCATGTTTTACCGACAAGAAACTCCGATGTAATTAAAAACTGTTTATTATGGGATTTATCTACTTCGTGACACAGATGGATGGTGTGGGTGAACTGCAGAAAAAAACGAAGTTATTTCTTTACAATTAATCAGAAAGAAATTGGACTTAACCCTCTACCCTTATTGTGGTATTGATTTTCCGGTTTCAGAATATAAGTACAGTGAAACCTCGTTGTGTCGAAGTCGAAAAAACTTCGACACATCCGAGGTTCGACACAAGCGGGTTTCATTAGGTTATAATTTGACTAGAGTTGTCCGGAATATCAAGTCTGTAACTGCGACATAAGCGGGGTATTCGACTTAAGCGAGTTCGACACAACGAGGTTTTACTGTATATATATTATGTTGTACTGGCAGACACCGTGACGAGTCAGTCTGGGTCTCGCTGCCGAAGAGATTAATCCTTTAATAGGCACGATAACAGTTTGAATGTTGTTGTTAACATATGTTGGTCAAGGGTGTACCAATGTCATTTACCTCTATAAATAAATATTTAAATGTCATATATCTATTGCAATATATGCTGTCAGAAGAATATTTAACATCATGCTCGTCCCCGTAAAAGGAGCACGTAATACTGAGATTTTAACTATTATTGTATGGCCAGTATGGATGATAATGTTCCCACATTTACAGTAAACACTCTTTATACAAGAGGGTTAAGAGATTATAAAAAGAGGAGGAAGGTGTTCATCTTGTTTTATAAGAAACTAGACTGATATGATATAGGATGTGCATAGCGATTCATTGTCATTGTTCACACATTTTAGAATACATGTACACTCAAAATGAAAATTGCAAAGGTATATTATTTGCAGCAGGTTTTTAGGCAGCATTTGAATGTGTCGATCATATATTCGTAGAATCTGTAATGACGAAATTTTGAATTCCAGAGACATACATAGATTGTGTTAAACTTTTATATAGAGAAACTGAAAGTTGCGTGATTAACAATGGCTATACAACTAAATATTTTGAATTAAACAGGGGACGCCGACAAGGTGATCCATTGGGCAGTTACATGTTTATTCTTTTCATTGAAATTTTAGCCTGCTTGGTTAGAAATAATAATAATAATACAAACAGAAACACTGGGGGGAAATATTGAAGTAAAAAGAGCATTTTTGCTGATGATTGTACATCATTTCTAACAAATTAAAACTTTTACAAGAATTGATAAGAGTGATATGTGTATTTTCTAAATATGCTAGACTCAGTATAAATGTGTCAAAGTCAGAGATTGCATGGATTGGTTCAGCGATAAATAGAACTCAGAAAATGGGAAACTTTATATGGGTCAACTTAGAAGGAACAACAATTAAAATACGAGGCATACACGTTTCATACAATATGAATTTATAAAGAATCTTAATTTTGACAAAAAAGACGCTGCAATGGCCGCAGTAATAAACACATGGAGACAGCAAACTTTAACTCTCTGTGGGAGATGTCAGGTTATTTAAACACTGGCAGGTCCTTAAATGTTGTATGTAACAAATCTAATGCAACCGACAAGACAGTTTATTAAAAAAATAAAAAGCACATTATATGACTATATGGAAAGGAAAAAAGACAAAAAAAAACAAGTATAACACATTAATAAGAATTTTAAATAGAGGAGGCATTAGGTCACCCGATATTGGTTGTAAAATAAAAGCACAAAGATTAATTTGGATAAAAAATTAATAAACCAAAACGAATACAAAGCCATTTGGAAGGCATTTCCATCCCATTATTTAAAAAAGATAGGAGGAGAAGATAATATAATGAGTAACTTCGACAAAAACAGAATACCAAAACTTTTACTAATGTTTTATAAAGAGACACTTAACATCTGGTCTCAGTCCGTATCAAATGAACCTACAAAATTTAAAAATATTATTATTCAACCATTATAGAATAATTGTAAAATAATAATCAATAAAAATCTTTGTATTAGCAGAAAATTGATGCTAAAGGTTTACACTCTGTGGCGGATGTTATTCAGAGAAAAATTCTTTGAAGACTCGAGTTATCAACAGAATTTTTGTCATATATCTCGTTATACAATGCTATTTTTAATAAATGGTTACCAATGATTAGACAAGTAACAGACGAAATAAACGAATATGAGGGAGTAAGCTGCCGCTCCCATGTACTGACCACAGAAGGAGTTGGGCAGTAAACAGACAGGACAATGAAACAAGTTTATATCCCCCATGTGAAAAAATCTATGAAAAGTCAACTACAAGGCGAAGGTCTGAGGTAAAATATATGAACCTTGATTGGCACAGAGTATGTAGTTCAGTGTACTCGTGTTATATAGAAACATATTCGAGACATTCTCAACTAAATTTGATACATAATTATTTGCAGGTCAATAGGACTTTATTTAAGTGGAGATTGATTGAAACTCAGTTATGCTCATATTGTCAAAATAAAAGAGAAACTATACCACATCTGTTTTGTCAGTTTCATGTTATTAAAAGTTTGTATTTTAAGGTGTTAGACAAAATGGCCAAATATAATGTAGTCATGTCAGAATTAGAGGAAGAGTCAATTTTGTATGAATAAATTAACATTGAAGAAGAAAATTAATATTTTCAAACAGGTTGTTTATTATGGAAGATATAGATTACATGTGAAGATTTTGTAGCAAAAGTAATTAATATAAAAAAATATTGAATATCGCATTGCCAAGAATAACAACAAGGTCGAAGTACATTGGCTTAAATGGAGTAATTTGGCAGATTTTCATTAAGGGTGAATATGAAAGATATGAAACATAAGTATATATATAAATGTGTTATTCCAATAAAAAAATTAAAAATACTAACAATGAAAATAATAATAACAACAACAACAACAATAGGACCTTTTGAAAAGGCAAATATATTGGATCAGATTAGCTTTATATAAAACCAATCAATTATTAAAAAAACTTAGATAAGGCCTACAACATGAAATGAACAACATTTTAAAACATTACATGAAAACCATATATATGGAGTATACTTATTGGCATACCGGAGACCAATGGCATTGATATCTTTACATGAAAAAGACTTCCACGCAAATACACTTAACAGTGTAATGACAAGTGATATACTGTCAGAATGGTGTCCCAGGGACAGGCTGGGCTTTGAACTGTGTTACTTATTCTTTTACTATAAGATTATAATTCACATAGTTCCAGGTACATGTACTATAAATACAGCACATAAAGGGTTAATATTTTTCTCCCGATCTGTCAATACATCCTTATTTGACGAACCTCTGTGACGCACGATACATAATGTAACAACACAAACCATAGTGATCAAGGAAGGTCAATACTCACACTGTCAATATATATAAACAAATCATGTACTTTGCCACTTCGAGTTTACTAGGAGCTTTTCTCAAGAATTCCACAGTTTGATCACGTGTCTAGGCGGGAGAGCCGCATTGTTCTACACGGGGTTAGTAGTTTAGGACAATTTCCACATTTATACAAACAAACAACTTGTCGCTATTAACACATGCCCGGGCTGACCAAGAATTTCTTCACGTATTTCCCGTCCTTGATTTGTAGACGCTAAAGGGCAAGGAAGACATTGACGTCTAACGCCCAAGTTAACCATGGACATGTACTTATATCTGCTGACCGTACTGTTTTTCCTCAAAGGTGAGTCCCGGGCCACAATATTAACCACCAAAACAAAGTTTAGCTTTTTATAAACGTCCTATAAATAGCACAAATATCATAAACTTATATATTGATGAAAGAATACAAATTTTATCAAGTACTTTATATTCTCCACTTGAGTATATTCTTATTTTTTCCTTTTTTATATGTTGAAACTATCGATAAGTTAGGTGTCCCGTTCAGCCAAATAGAAGACAATTGGCTTAATAAAAAATATCACAGCTCATATAGGTGACACCGCTATTTTATCTCTCTCTCTCTCTCTCTCTCTCTCTCTCTATATATATATATATATAATATCTATATATATATATATATATATATATATATATATATATATATTGTATTCGCTCAATCTTAATATAGTACTGTTTATGATTTACATATTATGTTTATTTTGATAACTTACATGTACTTCGCTGATTTATATCTATGTGATTATATGATTAATTTGACGTCGTCTGGTTAATTGTTTTATAAGTAATTAAGTCATCTGCGTACCTATCTAAGGGTCGCCTTGCCAATTTTTTTAGTAAAGCTACGTAAGCACGAGAGCGAACGCGATAAAAAACGTTTCTGTAATAATATCAGTGGAACGTGCCAATATGCGCGTGTTTAAAGCGAGCTTGATTTCCAGAATCGCTCACGGTAACGATCCAGAAACCTGTCGTGCGGCATTCACATGCATGGGAATTCCTTGAAATTACCTCAGCACTGTATTTACGACATGTACCTAAAGCAAAGCCAGCATACTGAAGACGATGTTCAGTGGTGTGTAGAGATTGGTAGAATTTAGAAATGCAAAGCACAATATGTCATCTGTCATAACACGAAACAGAATGCCCACGCCAAACCATGCACATAACAAAACAGATACATGTAACACTAAAACAGATACGTGTAACAATATATATATATATATATATATATATATATATATATATATATATATATATATATATATATTGTATTCGCTCAATCTAAATACACTATTGTTTATGATTATCATGTTAATGTTTATTTTGATAACTTACACGTACTTCGCTGATTTATATCTATGTGATTATATGATTAATTTTACGCTATTGATAACTAATGACACCTGTGTTTTTTCAGATAAGATATTTCTGTATTCTCTTCACCGCTCGTGCGCTCAGTACGTTATCCTTGTCCCAAAATCACTTTTTTTTGTTTTAAATAAAATTTCTTTCTTTATTTAACTTTAATATCTTTACTTACGAAGTTTATATTTGTGTTCAACTTCTGGTAAAATATTAGAATGATTGGCTCGTAGATAATGTGAGATTTTGATTTAACTGTATTGTAGTCGGGACTGTGAATTGTCAGAATCTGATCACACAGGGACCGTCTAACGTGGCCGTGGACCTGGGACAAAGTGTCACTCTGGACTGCAGTCAACCGGCCACCTCAGTTTATTTTTATCGTTGGAATAAAGATGGCGTCGCTGTGACTGAGGACAAGGTAGTCCTACATGGGTCCGCGGGCTACTCTCTGCCACAGAGCACGTGGGACCTTCACATATCAGGAGCTGAGTACAACCACTCCGGCTACTACAGGTGTCAGACGGAAGCTACGGGAGGCAAATCCGGGAACAGAGGTGCATGGCTGGTCATATTAGGTATGTGGTCAACATCTGGCTGACATTTAACAGAGAGGCATGGCTGGTCATATTAAGTATGTGGTCAACATCTGGCTGACATTTAACAGAGGGGCATGGCTGGTCATATTAGGTATGTGGTCAACATCTGGCTGACATTTAACAGAGGGGCATGGATGGTCATATTAGGTATGTGGTCAACATCTGGCTGACATTTAACAGAGGAGCATGGCTGGTCATATTAGGTATGTGGTCAACATCTGGCTGACATTTAACAGAGGGGCATAGCTGGTCATATTAGGTATGTGGTCAACATCTGGCTGACATTTAACAGAGGGGCATGGCTGGTCATATTAGGTATGTGGTCAACATCTGGCTGACATTTAACAGAGGGGCATGGCTGGTCATATTAAGTATGTGGTCAACATCTGGCTGACATTTAACAGGGGGGCATGGCTGGTCATATTAGGTATGTGGTCAACAGCTGGCTGACATTTAACAGAGGGGCATGGCTGGTCATATTAGGTATGTGGTCAACATCTGGCTGACATTTAACAGAGGGGCATGGCTGGTCATATTAGGCATGTGGTCAACATCTGGCTGACATTTAACAGAGGGGCATGGCTGGTCATATTATGCATGTGGTCAACATCTGGCTGGCATTTAACAGAGGGGCATGGCTGGTTATATTAGGTATGTGGTCAACATTTGGCTGGCATTTAACAGAGGTGCATGGCTGGTCATATTAGGTATGTGGTCAACATCTGGCTGACATTTAACAGAGGGGCATGGCTGGTCTTATTGAGTATGTGGTCAACATCTGGCTGACATTTAACAGAGGGGCATGGCTGATCATTTAAGGTATGTGGTCAACATCTGGCTGACATTTAACAGAGGGGCATGGCTGGTCTTATTAAGTATGTGGTCAACATCTGGCTGACATTTAACAGAGGGGCATGGCTGGTCATATTAGGCCTGTGGTCAACATCTGGCTGGCATTTAACAGAGGGGTATGGCTGGTTATATTAGGTAATTTTCAACACCTGGCTGACATTTAACAGAGGGGCATGGCTGGTCATATTAGGTATGTGGTCAACATCTGGCTGACATTTAACAGAGGGGCATGGCTGGTCATATTAGGTATGTGGTCAACATCTGGCTGACATTTAACAGAGGGGCATGGCTGGTCATATTAAGTATTTGGTCAACATCTGGCTGACATTTAACAGGGGGGCATGGCTGGTCATATTAGGTATGTGGTCAACATCTGGCTGACATTTAACAGAGGGGCTTAGCTGGTCTTATTAAGTATGTGGTCAACATCTGGCTGAAGTTTAACAGAGGGGCATGGCTGGTCATATTAGGCCTGTGGTCAACATCTGGCTGACATTTAACAGAGGGGCATGGCTGGTCATATTAGGTATGTGGTCAACATCTGGCTGACATTTAACAGAGGAGCATGGCTGGTCATATTAGGTATGTGGTCAACATCTGGCTGACATTTAACAGAGGGGCATGGCTGGTCATATTAGGTATGTGGTCAACATCTGGCTGAGATTTAACAAAGGGGCATGGCTGGTCATATTAGGTATGTGGTCAACATCTGGCTGACATTTAACAGAGGGGCATGGCTGGTCATATTAGGCATATGGTCAACATCTGGCTGACATTTAACAGAGGGGCATGGCTGGTCATATTAGGTATGTGGTCAACATCTTGCTGACATTTAACAGAGGGGCATGGCTGGTCATATTAGGTATGTGGTCAACATCTGGCTGACATTTAACAGAGGGGCATGGCTGGTCATATTAGGTATGTGGTCAACATCTGGCTGACATTTAACAGAGGGGCATGGCTGGTCATATTAAGTATGTGGTCAACATCTGGCTGACATTTAACAGGGGGGCATGGCTGGTCATATTAGGTATGTGGTCAACATCTGGCTGACATTTAACAGAGGGGCATGGCTGGTCATATTAGGTATGTGGTCAACATCTGGCTGACATTTAACAGAGGGGCATGGCTGGTCATATTAGGCATGTGGTCAACATCTGGCTGACATTTAACAGAGGGGCATGGCTGGTCATATTATGCATGTGGTCAACATCTGGCTGGCATTTAACAGAGGGGCATGGCTGGTTATATTAGGTATGTGGTCAACATTTGGCTGGCATTTAACAGAGGTGCATGGCTGGTCATATTAAGTATGTGGTCAACATCTGGCTGACATTTAACAGAGGGGCATGGCTGGTCTTATTGAGTATGTGGTCAACATCTGGCTGACATTTAACAGAGGGGCATGGCTGATCATTTAAGGTATGTGGTCAACATCTGGCTGACATTTAACAGAGGGGCATGGCTGGTCTTATTAAGTATGTGGTCAACATCTGGCTGACATTTAACAGAGGGGCATGGCTGGTCATATTAGGCCTGTGGTCAACATCTGGCTGGCATTTAACAGAGGGGTATGGCTGGTTATATTAGGTAATTTTCAACACCTGGCTGACATTTAACAGAGGGGCATGGCTGGTCATATTAGGTATGTGGTCAACATCTGGCTGACATTTAACAGAGGGGCATAGCTGTTCTTATTAGGTATGTGGTCAACATCTGGGTGTCATTTAACAGAGGGGCATGGCTGGTCATATTAGGCCTGTGGTCAACATCTGGCTGACATTTAACAGAGGGGCATGGCTGGTCATATTAGGTATGTGGTCAACATCTGGCTGACATTTAACAGAGGGGCATGGCTGGTCATATTAGGTATGTGGTCAACATCTGGCTGACATTTAACAGAGGAGCATGGCTGGTCATATTAGGTATGTGGTCAACATCTGGCTGACATTTAACAGAGGGGCATGGCTGGTCATATTAGGTATGTGGTCAACATCTGGCTGAGATTTAACAAAGGGGCATGGCTGGTCATATTAGGTATGTGGTCAACATCTGGCTGACATTTAACAGAGGGGCATGGCTGGTCATATTAGGCATATGGTCAACATCTGGCTGACATTTAACAGAGGGGCATGGCTGGTCATATTAGGCATGTGGTCAACAACTGGCTGACATTTAACAGAGGGGCATGGCTGGTCATATTATGCATGTGGTCAACATCTGGCTGGCATTTAACAGAGGGGCATGGCTGGTTATATTAGGTATGTGGTCAACATTTGGCTGGCATTTAACAGAGGTGCATGGCTGGTCATATTAGGTATGTGGTCAACATCTGGCTGCCATTTAACAGAGGGGCATGGCTGGTCTTATTAAGTATGTGGTCAACATCTGGCTGACATTTAACAGAGGGGCATGGCTGGTCATATTAGGCCTGTGGTCAACATCTGGCTGACATTTAACAGAGGGGCATGGCTGGTCATATTAGGTATGTGGTCAACATCTGGCTGACATTTAACAGAGGGGCATAGCTGATCTTATTAAGTATGTGGTCAACATCTGGCTGACATTTAACAGAGGGGCATGGCCGGTCATATTAGGCCTGTGGTCAACATCTGGCTGACATTTAACAGAGGGGCATGGCTGGTCGTATTATTTATGTGGTCAACATCTGGCTGACATTTAACAGAGGGGCTTAGCTGGTCTTATTAAGTATGTGGTCAACATCTGGCTGACGTTTAACAGAGGGGCATGGCTGGTCATATTAGGCCTGTGGTCAACATCTGGCTGACATTTAACAGAGGGGCATGGCTGGTCATATTAGGCCTGTGGTCAACATCTGGCTGACATTTAACAGAGGGGCATGGCTGGTCATATTAGGCCTGTGGTCAACATCTGGCTGACATTTAACAGAGGGGCATGGCTGGTCATATTAGGCCTGTGGTCAACATCTGGCTGACATTTAACAGAGGGGCATGGCTGGTCATATTAGGTATGTGGTCAACATCTGTCTGACATTTAACAGAGGGGCATGGCTGGTCATATTAGGTAATTTTCAACATCTGGCTGGCATTCAACAGAGGGGCATGGCTGGTCCTATTAGGTAAGTGGGCAACATCTGGCTGACATTTAACAGAGGGGCATGGATGGTCATATTAGGCCTGTGGTCAACATCTGGCTGACATTTAACAGAGGGGCATGGCTGGTCATATTAGGTATGTGGTCAACATCTGGCTGGCATTTAACAGAGAGGTATGGCTGGTCATATTAAGTAAGTGGTCATCATTTGGCTGGCATTTAACGGAGGGGCATGACTGGTAATATTAGGCCTGTGGTCAACATCTGGCTGGCATTAAACAGAGGGGTATGGCTGGTCATATTAGGCCTGTGGTCAACATCTGGCTGACATTTAACAGAGGGGCATGGCTGGTCATGTTAGGTAAGTGGTCAACATCTGGCTGACATTTAACAGAGGGGCATGGCTGGTCATATTAGGCATGTGGTCAACATCTGGCTGGCATTTTACAGAGTGGCATGGCTGGTTATAATATTTAAGTGGTCAACATCTGGCTGACATTCAACAGAGGGGCATGGCTGGTCATATTAGGTATGTGATCAATATCTGACTGACATTTAACAGAGGGGCATGGCTGGTCATATTAGGCCCTTTGGTCAACATCTGGATGGCATTTAATAGAGGGGCATGGCTGGTCATATTAGGTACGTGGTCAACATTCGGTTGGCATTTAACAGAGGTGCATGGCTGGTCATATTAGGTAAGTGGTCAACATCTGGCTGGCATTTAACAGAGGGGCATGGCTGGTCATATTAGGCCTGTGGTCAACATCTGGCTGGCATTTAACAGAGGGGCATGGCTGGTTATATTAGGTATGTGGTCAACATTTGGCCGGCATTTAACAGAGGTGCATGGCTGGTCATATTAGGTATGTGGTCAACATCTGGCTGACATTTAACAGAGGGGCATGGCTGGTCTTATTAAGTATGTGGTCAACATCTGGCTGACATTTAACAGTGGGGCATGGCTGATCATTTAAGGTATGTGGTCAACATCTGGCTGACATTTAACAGAGGGGCATGGCTGGTCTTATTAAGTATGTGGTCAATATCTGGCTGACATTTAACAGAGGGGCATGGCTGGTCATATTAGGCCTGTGGTCAACATCTGGCTGGCATTTAACAGAGGGGTATGTCTGGTTATATTAGGTAATTTTCAACACCTGGCTGACATTTAACAGAGGGGCATGGCTGGTCATATTAGGTATGTGGTCAACATCTGGCTGACATTTAACAGAGGGGCATAGCTGTTCTTATTAGGTATGTGGTCAACATCTGGCTGACATTTAACAGAGGGGCATGGCTGGTCATATTATTTATGTGGTCAACATCTGGCTGACATTTAACAGAGGGGCATGGCTGGTCATATTATTTATGTGGTCAACATCTGGCTGACATTTAACAGAGGGGCTTAGCTGGTCTTATTAAGTATGTGGTCAACATCTGGCTGACGTTTAACAGAGGGGCATGGCTGGTCATATTAGGCCTGTGGTCAACATCTGGCTGACATTTAACAGAGGGGCATGGCTGGTCATATTAGGTATGTGGTCAACATCTGGCTGACATTTAACAGAGGAGCATGGCTGGTCATATTAGGTATGTGGTCAACATCTGGCTGACATTTAACATAGGGGCATGGCTGGTCATATTAGGTATGTGGTCAACATCTGGCTGACATTTAACAGAGGGGCATGGCTGGTCATATTATGCATGTGGTCAACATCTGGCTGGCATATAACAGAGGGGCATGGCTGGTTATATTAGGTATGTGGTCAACATTTGGCTGGCGTTTAACAGAGGTGCATGGCTGGTCATATTAGGTATGTGGTCAACATCTGGCTGACATTTAACAGGGGGGCATGGCTGGTCATATTAGGTATGTGGTCAACATCTGGCTGACATTTAACAGAGGGGCATGGCTGGTCATATTAGGTATGTGGTCAACATCTGGCTGACATTTAACAGAGGGGCATGGCTGGTCATATTAGGCATATGGTCAACATCTGGCTGACATTTAACAGAGGGGCATGGCTGGTCATATTAGGCATGTGGTCAATAAATGGCTGACATTTAACGGAGAGGCATGGCTGGTCATATTATGCATGTGGTCAACATTTGGCTGGCATTTAACAGAGGGGCATGGCTGGTTATATTAGGTATGTGGTCAACATTTGGCTGGCATTTAACAGAGGTGCATGGCTGGTCATATTAGGTATGTGGTCAACATCTGGCTGACATTTAACAGAGGGGCATGGCTGGTCTTATTAAGTATGTGGTCAACATCTGGCTGACATTTAACAGAGGGGCATGGCTGATCATTTAAGGTATGTGGTCAACATCTGGCTGACATTTAACAGAGGGGCATGGCTGGTCTTATTAAGTATGTGGTCAACATCTGGCTGACATTTAACAGAGGGGCATGGCTGGTCATATTAGGCCTGTGGTCAACATCTGGCTGGCATTTAACAGAGGGGTATGGCTGGTTATATTAGGTAATTTTCAACACCTGGCTGACATTTAACAGAGGGCCATGGCTGGTCATATTAGTTATGTGGTCAACATCTGGCTGACATTTAACAGAGGGGCATAGCTGTTCTTATTAAGTATGTGGTCAACATCTGGCTGACATTTAACAGAGGGGCATGGCTGGTCATATTAGGCCTGTGGTCAACATCTGGCTGACATTTAACAGAGGGGCATGGCTGGTCATATTATTTATATGGTCAACATCTGGCTGACATTCAACAGAGGGGCTTAGCTGGTCTTATTAAGTATGTGGTCAACATCTGGCTGACGTTTAACAGAGGGGCATGGCTGGTCATATTAGGCCTGTGGTCAACATCTGGCAGACATTTAACAGAGGGGCATGGCTGGTCATATTAGGCCTGTGGTCAAAATCTGGTTGACATTTAACAGAGGGGCATGGCTTGTCATATTAGGTATGTGGTCAACATCTGGCTGACATTTAACAGAGGGGCATGGCTGGTCATATTAGGCCTGTGGTCAACATCTGGCTGACATTTAACAGAGGGGCATGGCTGGTCATATTATGCATGTGGTCAACATCTGGCTGACATTTAACAGAGGGGCATGGCTGGTCCTATTAGGTAAGTGGTCAACATCTGGCTGACATTTAACAGAGGGGCATGGATGGTCATATTAGGCCTGTGGTCAACATCTGGCTGACATTTAACAGAGGGGCATGGCTGGTCATATTAGGTATTTGGTCAACATCTGGCTGGCATTTAACAGAGAGGCATGGCTGGTCATATTAGGTAAGTGGTCAACATTTGGCTGGCATTTAACGGAGGGGCATGGCTGGTAATATTAGGCCTGTGGTCAACATCTGGCTGGCATTAAACTGAGGGGCATGGCTGGTCATATTAGGCCTGTGGTCATCATCTGGCTGACATTTAACAGAGGGGCATGGCTGGTCATGTTAGGTAAGTGGTCAACATCTGGCTGACGTTTAACAGAGGGGCATGGCTGGTCATATTAGGCATGTGGTCAACATCTGGCTGGCATTTTACAGAGTGGCATGGCTGGTCATAATATTTAAGTGGTCAACATCTGGCTGACATTCAACAGAGGGGCATGGCTGGTCATATTAGGAATGTGGTCAATATCTGGCTGACATTTAACAGAGGGGCATGGCTGGTCATATTAGGCCCTTTGGTCAACATCTGGATGGCATTTAATAGAGGGGAATGGCTGGTCATATTAGGTACGTGGTCAACATTCGGTTGGCATTTAACAGAGGTGCATGGCTGGTCATATTAGGTAAGTGGTCAACATCTGGCTGGCATTTAACAGAGGGGCATGGCTGGTCATATTAGGCCTGTGGTCAACATCTGACTGGCATTTAACAGAGGGGCATGGCTGGTCTTATTAAGTATGTGGTCAACATCTGGCTGACATTTAACAGAGGGGCATGGCTGGTCATATTAGGCCTGTGGTCAACATCTGGCTGGCATTTAACAGAGGGGTATGGCTGGTTATATTAGGTAATTTTCAACACCTGGCTGACATTTAACAGAGGGGCATGGCTGGTCATATTAGGTATGTGGTCAACATCTGGCTGACATTTAACAGAGGGGCATGGCTGGTCATATTAGGTATGTGGTCAACATCTGGCTGACATTTAACAGAGGGGCATGGCTGGTCATATTAAGTATGTGGTCAACATCTGGCTGACATTTAACAGGGGGGCATGGCTGGTCATATTAAGTATGTGGTCAACATCTGGCTGAAGTTTAACAGAGGGGCATGGCTGGTCATATTAGGCCTGTGGTCAACATCTGGCTGACATTTAACAGAGGGGCATGGCTGGTCATATTAGGTATGTGGTCAACATCTGGCTGACATTTAACAGAGGAGCATGGATGGTCATATTAGGTATGTGGTCAACATCTGGCTGACATTTAACAGAGGGGCATGGCTGGTCATATTAGGTATGTGGTCAACATCTGGCTGAGATTTAACAAAGGGGCATGGCTGGTCATATTAGGTATGTGGTCAACATCTGGCTGACATTTAACAGAGGGGCATGGCTGGTCATATTAGGCATATGGTCAACATCTGGCTGACATTTAACAGAGGGGCATGGCTGGTCATATTAGGTATGTGGTCAACATCTTGCTGACATTTAACAGAGGGGCATGGCTGGTCATATTAGGTATGTGGTCAACATCTGGCTGACATTTAACAGAGGGGCATGGCTGGTCATATTAGGTATGTGGTCAACATCTGGCTGACATTTAACAGAGGGGCATGGCTGGTCATATTAAGTATGTGGTCAACATCTGGCTGACATTTAACAGGGGGGCATGGCTGGTCATATTAGGTATGTGGTCAACATCTGGCTGACATTTAACAGAGGGGCATGGCTGGTCATATTAGGTATGTGGTCAACATCTGGCTGACATTTAACAGAGGGGCATGGCTGGTCATATTAGGCATGTGGTCAACATCTGGCTGACATTTAACAGAGGGGCATGGCTGGTCATATTATGCATGTGGTCAACATCTGGCTGGCATTTAACAGAGGGGCATGGCTGGTTATATTAGGTATGTGGTCAACATTTGGCTGGCATTTAACAGAGGTGCATGGCTGGTCATATTAAGTATGTGGTCAACATCTGGCTGACATTTAACAGAGGGGCATGGCTGGTCTTATTGAGTATGTGGTCAACATCTGGCTGACATTTAACAGAGGGGCATGGCTGATCATTTAAGGTATGTGGTCAACATCTGGCTGACATTTAACAGAGTGGCATGGCTGGTCTTATTAAGTATGTGGTCAACATCTGGCTGACATTTAACAGAGGGGCATGGCTGGTCATATTAGGCCTGTGGTCAACATCTGGCTGGCATTTAACAGAGGGGTATGGCTGGTTATATTAGGTAATTTTCAACACCTGGCTGACATTTAACAGAGGGGCATGGCTGGTCATATTAGGTATGTGGTCAACATCTGGCTGACATTTAACAGAGGGGCATAGCTGTTCTTATTAGGTATGTGGTCAACATCTGGGTGTCATTTAACAGAGGGGCATGGCTGGTCATATTAGGCCTGTGGTCAACATCTGGCTGACATTTAACAGAGGGGCATGGCTGGTCATATTAGGTATGTGGTCAACATCTGGCTGACATTTAACAGAGGGGCATGGCTGGTCATATTAGGTATGTGGTCAACATCTGGCTGACATTTAACAGAGGAGCATGGCTGGTCATATTAGGTATGTGGTCAACATCTGGCTGACATTTAACAGAGGGGCATGGCTGGTCATATTAGGTATGTGGTCAACATCTGGCTGAGATTTAACAAAGGGGCATGGCTGGTCATATTAGGTATGTGGTCAACATCTGGCTGACATTTAACAGAGGGGCATGGCTGGTCATATTAGGCATATGGTCAACATCTGGCTGACATTTAACAGAGGGGCATGGCTGGTCATATTAGGCATGTGGTCAACAACTGGCTGACATTTAACAGAGGGGCATGGCTGGTCATATTATGCATGTGGTCAACATCTGGCTGGCATTTAACAGAGGGGCATGGCTGGTTATATTAGGTATGTGGTCAACATTTGGATGGCATTTAACAGAGGTGCATGGCTGGTCATATTAGGTATGTGGTCAACATCTGGCTGCCATTTAACAGAGGGGCATGGCTGGTCTTATTAAGTATGTGGTCAACATCTGGCTGACATTTAACAGAGGGGCATGGCTGGTCATATTAGGTATGTGGTCAACATCTGGCTGACATTTAACAGAGGGCCATGGCTGGTCTTATTAAGTATGTGGTCAACATCTGGCTGACATTTAACAGAGGGGCATGGCTGATCATTTAAGGTATGTGGTCAACATCTGGCTGACATTTAACAGAGGGGCATGGCTGGTCTTATTAAGTATTTGGTCAACATCTGGCTGACATTTAACAGAGGGGCATGGCTGGTCATATTAGGCCTGTGGTCAACATCTGGCTGGCATTTAACAGAGGGGTATGGCTGGTTATATTAGGTAATTTTCAACACCTGGCTGACATTTAACAGAGGGCCATGGCTGGTCATATTAGTTATGTGGTCAACATCTGGCTGACATTTAACAGAGGGGCATAGCTGTTCTTATTAAGTATGTGGTCAACATCTGGCTGACATTTAACAGAGGGGCATGGCTGGTCATATTAGGCCTGTGGTCAACATCTGGCTGACATTTAACAGAGGGGCATGGCTGGTCATATTATTTATATGGTCAACATCTGGCTGACATTCAACAGAGGGGCTTAGCTGGTCTTATTAAGTATGTGGTCAACATCTGGCTGACGTTTAACAGAGGGGCATGGCTGGTCATATTAGGCCTGTGGTCAACATCTGGCAGACATTTAACAGAGGGGCATGGCTGGTCATATTAGGCCTGTGGTCAAAATCTGGTTGACATTTAACAGAGGGGCATGGCTTGTCATATTAGGTATGTGGTCAACATCTGGCTGACATTTAACAGAGGGGCATGGCTGGTCATATTAGGCCTGTGGTCAACATCTGGCTGACATTTAACAGAGGGGCATGGCTGGTCATATTATGCATGTGGTCAACATCTGGCTGACATTTAACAGAGGGGCATGGCTGGTCCTATTAGGTAAGTGGTCAACATCTGGCTGACATTTAACAGAGGGGCATGGATGGTCATATTAGGCCTGTGGTCAACATCTGGCTGACATTTAACAGAGGGGCATGGCTGGTCATATTAGGTATTTGGTCAACATCTGGCTGGCATTTAACAGAGAGGCATGGCTGGTCATATTAGGTAAGTGGTCAACATTTGGCTGGCATTTAACGGAGGGGCATGGCTGGTAATATTAGGCCTGTGGTCAACATCTGGCTGGCATTAAACTGAGGGGCATGGCTGGTCATATTAGGCCTGTGGTCATCATCTGGCTGACATTTAACAGAGGGGCATGGCTGGTCATGTTAGGTAAGTGGTCAACATCTGGCTGACGTTTAACAGAGGGGCATGGCTGGTCATATTAGGCATGTGGTCAACATCTGGCTGGCATTTTACAGAGTGGCATGGCTGGTCATAATATTTAAGTGGTCAACATCTGGCTGACATTCAACAGAGGGGCATGGCTGGTCATATTAGGAATGTGGTCAATATCTGGCTGACATTTAACAGAGGGGCATGGCTGGTCATATTAGGCCCTTTGGTCAACATCTGGATGGCATTTAATAGAGGGGAATGGCTGGTCATATTAGGTACGTGGTCAACATTCGGTTGGCATTTAACAGAGGTGCATGGCTGGTCATATTAGGTAAGTGGTCAACATCTGGCTGGCATTTAACAGAGGGGCATGGCTGGTCATATTAGGCCTGTGGTCAACATCTGACTGGCATTTAACAGAGGGGCATGGCTGGTCTTATTAAGTATGTGGTCAACATCTGGCTGACATTTAACAGAGGGGCATGGCTGGTCATATTAGGCCTGTGGTCAACATCTGGCTGGCATTTAACAGAGGGGTATGGCTGGTTATATTAGGTAATTTTCAACACCTGGCTGACATTTAACAGAGGGGCATGGCTGGTCATATTAGGTATGTGGTCAACATCTGGCTGACATTTAACAGAGGGGCATGGCTGGTCATATTAGGTATGTGGTCAACATCTGGCTGACATTTAACAGAGGGGCATGGCTGGTCATATTAAGTATGTGGTCAACATCTGGCTGACATTTAACAGGGGGGCATGGCTGGTCATATTAAGTATGTGGTCAACATCTGGCTGAAGTTTAACAGAGGGGCATGGCTGGTCATATTAGGCCTGTGGTCAACATCTGGCTGACATTTAACAGAGGGGCATGGCTGGTCATATTAGGTATGTGGTCAACATCTGGCTGACATTTAACAGAGGAGCATGGATGGTCATATTAGGTATGTGGTCAACATCTGGCTGACATTTAACAGAGGGGCATGGCTGGTCATATTAGGTATGTGGTCAACATCTGGCTGAGATTTAACAAAGGGGCATGGCTGGTCATATTAGGTATGTGGTCAACATCTGGCTGACATTTAACAGAGGGGCATGGCTGGTCATATTAGGCATATGGTCAACATCTGGCTGACATTTAACAGAGGGGCATGGCTGGTCATATTAGGTATGTGGTCAACATCTTGCTGACATTTAACAGAGGGGCATGGCTGGTCATATTAGGTATGTGGTCAACATCTGGCTGACATTTAACAGAGGGGCATGGCTGGTCATATTAGGTATGTGGTCAACATCTGGCTGACATTTAACAGAGGGGCATGGCTGGTCATATTAAGTATGTGGTCAACATCTGGCTGACATTTAACAGGGGGGCATGGCTGGTCATATTAGGTATGTGGTCAACATCTGGCTGACATTTAACAGAGGGGCATGGCTGGTCATATTAGGTATGTGGTCAACATCTGGCTGACATTTAACAGAGGGGCATGGCTGGTCATATTAGGCATGTGGTCAACATCTGGCTGACATTTAACAGAGGGGCATGGCTGGTCATATTATGCATGTGGTCAACATCTGGCTGGCATTTAACAGAGGGGCATGGCTGGTTATATTAGGTATGTGGTCAACATTTGGCTGGCATTTAACAGAGGTGCATGGCTGGTCATATTAAGTATGTGGTCAACATCTGGCTGACATTTAACAGAGGGGCATGGCTGGTCTTATTGAGTATGTGGTCAACATCTGGCTGACATTTAACAGAGGGGCATGGCTGATCATTTAAGGTATGTGGTCAACATCTGGCTGACATTTAACAGAGTGGCATGGCTGGTCTTATTAAGTATGTGGTCAACATCTGGCTGACATTTAACAGAGGGGCATGGCTGGTCATATTAGGCCTGTGGTCAACATCTGGCTGGCATTTAACAGAGGGGTATGGCTGGTTATATTAGGTAATTTTCAACACCTGGCTGACATTTAACAGAGGGGCATGGCTGGTCATATTAGGTATGTGGTCAACATCTGGCTGACATTTAACAGAGGGGCATAGCTGTTCTTATTAGGTATGTGGTCAACATCTGGGTGTCATTTAACAGAGGGGCATGGCTGGTCATATTAGGCCTGTGGTCAACATCTGGCTGACATTTAACAGAGGGGCATGGCTGGTCATATTAGGTATGTGGTCAACATCTGGCTGACATTTAACAGAGGGGCATGGCTGGTCATATTAGGTATGTGGTCAACATCTGGCTGACATTTAACAGAGGAGCATGGCTGGTCATATTAGGTATGTGGTCAACATCTGGCTGACATTTAACAGAGGGGCATGGCTGGTCATATTAGGTATGTGGTCAACATCTGGCTGAGATTTAACAAAGGGGCATGGCTGGTCATATTAGGTATGTGGTCAACATCTGGCTGACATTTAACAGAGGGGCATGGCTGGTCATATTAGGCATATGGTCAACATCTGGCTGACATTTAACAGAGGGGCATGGCTGGTCATATTAGGCATGTGGTCAACAACTGGCTGACATTTAACAGAGGGGCATGGCTGGTCATATTATGCATGTGGTCAACATCTGGCTGGCATTTAACAGAGGGGCATGGCTGGTTATATTAGGTATGTGGTCAACATTTGGATGGCATTTAACAGAGGTGCATGGCTGGTCATATTAGGTATGTGGTCAACATCTGGCTGCCATTTAACAGAGGGGCATGGCTGGTCTTATTAAGTATGTGGTCAACATCTGGCTGACATTTAACAGAGGGGCATGGCTGGTCATATTAGGCCTGTGGTCAACATCTGGCTGACATTTAACAGAGGGGCATGGCTGGTCATATTAGGTATGTGGTCAACATCTGGCTGACATTTAACAGAGGGGCATAGCTGATCTTATTAAGTATGTGGTCAACATCTGGCTGACATTTAACAGAGGGGCATAGCCGGTCATATTAGGCCTGTGGTCAACATCTGGCTGACATTTAACAGAGGGGCATGGCTGGTCGTATTATTTATGTGGTCAACATCTGGCTGACATTTAACAGAGGGGCTTAGCTGGTCTTATTAAGTATGTGGTCAACATCTGGCTGACGTTTAACAGAGGGGCATGGCTGGTCATATTAGGCCTGTGGTCAACATCTGGCTGACATTTAACAGAGGGGCATGGCTGGTCATATTAGGCCTGTGGTCAACATCTGGCTGACATTTAACAGAGGGGCATGGCTGGTCATATTAGGCCTGTGGTCAACATCTGGCTGACATTTAACAGAGGGGCATGGCTGGTCATATTAGGCCTGTGGTCAACATCTGGCTGACATTTAACAGAGGGGCATGGCTGGTCATATTAGGTATGTGGTCAACATCTGTCTGACATTTAACAGAGGGGCATGGCTGGTCATATTAGGTAATTTTCAACATCTGGCTGGCATTCAACAGAGGGGCATGGCTGGTCCTATTAGGTAAGTGGGCAACATCTGGCTGACATTTAACAGAGGGGCATGGATGGTCATATTAGGCCTGTGGTCAACATCTGGCTGACATTTAACAGAGGGGCATGGCTGGTCATATTAGGTATGTGGTCAACATCTGGCTGGCATTTAACAGAGAGGTATGGCTGGTCATATTAAGTAAGTGGTCATCATTTGGCTGGCATTTAACGGAGGGGCATGACTGGTAATATTAGGCCTGTGGTCAACATCTGGCTGGCATTAAACAGAGGGGTATGGCTGGTCATATTAGGCCTGTGGTCAACATCTGGCTGACATTTAACAGAGGGGCATGGCTGGTCATGTTAGGTAAGTGGTCAACATCTGGCTGACATTTAACAGAGGGGCATGGCTGGTCATATTAGGCATGTGGTCAACATCTGGCTGGCATTTTACAGAGTGGCATGGCTGGTTATAATATTTAAGTGGTCAACATCTGGCTGACATTCAACAGAGGGGCATGGCTGGTCATATTAGGTATGTGATCAATATCTGACTGACATTTAACAGAGGGGCATGGCTGGTCATATTAGGCCCTTTGGTCAACATCTGGATGGCATTTAATAGAGGGGCATGGCTGGTCATATTAGGTACGTGGTCAACATTCGGTTGGCATTTAACAGAGGTGCATGGCTGGTCATATTAGGTAAGTGGTCAACATCTGGCTGGCATTTAACAGAGGGGCATGGCTGGTCATATTAGGCCTGTGGTCAACATCTGGCTGGCATTTAACAGAGGGGCATGGCTGGTTATATTAGGTATGTGGTCAACATTTGGCCGGCATTTAACAGAGGTGCATGGCTGGTCATATTAGGTATGTGGTCAACATCTGGCTGACATTTAACAGAGGGGCATGGCTGGTCTTATTAAGTATGTGGTCAACATCTGGCTGACATTTAACAGTGGGGCATGGCTGATCATTTAAGGTATGTGGTCAACATCTGGCTGACATTTAACAGAGGGGCATGGCTGGTCTTATTAAGTATGTGGTCAATATCTGGCTGACATTTAACAGAGGGGCATGGCTGGTCATATTAGGCCTGTGGTCAACATCTGGCTGGCATTTAACAGAGGGGTATGTCTGGTTATATTAGGTAATTTTCAACACCTGGCTGACATTTAACAGAGGGGCATGGCTGGTCATATTAGGTATGTGGTCAACATCTGGCTGACATTTAACAGAGGGGCATAGCTGTTCTTATTAGGTATGTGGTCAACATCTGGCTGACATTTAACAGAGGGGCATGGCTGGTCATATTATTTATGTGGTCAACATCTGGCTGACATTTAACAGAGGGGCATGGCTGGTCATATTATTTATGTGGTCAACATCTGGCTGACATTTAACAGAGGGGCTTAGCTGGTCTTATTAAGTATGTGGTCAACATCTGGCTGACGTTTAACAGAGGGGCATGGCTGGTCATATTAGGCCTGTGGTCAACATCTGGCTGACATTTAACAGAGGGGCATGGCTGGTCATATTAGGTATGTGGTCAACATCTGGCTGACATTTAACAGAGGAGCATGGCTGGTCATATTAGGTATGTGGTCAACATCTGGCTGACATTTAACATAGGGGCATGGCTGGTCATATTAGGTATGTGGTCAACATCTGGCTGACATTTAACAGAGGGGCATGGCTGGTCATATTATGCATGTGGTCAACATCTGGCTGGCATATAACAGAGGGGCATGGCTGGTTATATTAGGTATGTGGTCAACATTTGGCTGGCGTTTAACAGAGGTGCATGGCTGGTCATATTAGGTATGTGGTCAACATCTGGCTGACATTTAACAGGGGGCATGGCTGGTCATATTAGGTATGTGGTCAACATCTGGCTGACATTTAACAGAGGGGCATGGCTGGTCATATTAGGTATGTGGTCAACATCTGGCTGACATTTAACAGAGGGGCATGGCTGGTCATATTAGGCATATGGTCAACATCTGGCTGACATTTAACAGAGGGGCATGGCTGGTCATATTAGGCATGTGGTCAATAAATGGCTGACATTTAACGGAGAGGCATGGCTGGTCATATTATGCATGTGGTCAACATTTGGCTGGCATTTAACAGAGGGGCATGGCTGGTTATATTAGGTATGTGGTCAACATTTGGCTGGCATTTAACAGAGGTGCATGGCTGGTCATATTAGGTATGTGGTCAACATCTGGCTGACATTTAACAGAGGGGCATGGCTGGTCTTATTAAGTATGTGGTCAACATCTGGCTGACATTTAACAGAGGGGCATGGCTGATCATTTAAGGTATGTGGTCAACATCTGGCTGACATTTAACAGAGGGGCATGGCTGGTCTTATTAAGTATGTGGTCAACATCTGGCTGACATTTAACAGAGGGGCATGGCTGGTCATATTAGGCCTGTGGTCAACATCTGGCTGGCATTTAACAGAGGGGTATGGCTGGTTATATTAGGTAATTTTCAACACCTGGCTGACATTTAACAGAGGGCCATGGCTGGTCATATTAGTTATGTGGTCAACATCTGGCTGACATTTAACAGAGGGGCATAGCTGTTCTTATTAAGTATGTGGTCAACATCTGGCTGACATTTAACAGAGGGGCATGGCTGGTCATATTAGGCCTGTGGTCAACATCTGGCTGACATTTAACAGAGGGGCATGGCTGGTCATATTATTTATATGGTCAACATCTGGCTGACATTCAACAGAGGGGCTTAGCTGGTCTTATTAAGTATGTGGTCAACATCTGGCTGACGTTTAACAGAGGGGCATGGCTGGTCATATTAGGCCTGTGGTCAACATCTGGCAGACATTTAACAGAGGGGCATGGCTGGTCATATTAGGCCTGTGGTCAAAATCTGGTTGACATTTAACAGAGGGGCATGGCTTGTCATATTAGGTATGTGGTCAACATCTGGCTGACATTTAACAGAGGGGCATGGCTGGTCATATTAGGCCTGTGGTCAACATCTGGCTGACATTTAACAGAGGGGCATGGCTGGTCATATTATGCATGTGGTCAACATCTGGCTGACATTTAACAGAGGGGCATGGCTGGTCCTATTAGGTAAGTGGTCAACATCTGGCTGACATTTAACAGAGGGGCATGGATGGTCATATTAGGTATGTGGTCAACATCTGGCTGACATTTAACAGAGGGGCATGGCTGGTCATATTAGGCATATGGTCAACATCTGGCTGACATTTAACAGAGGGGCATGGCTGGTCATATTAGGCATGTGGTCAATAAATGGCTGACATTTAACGGAGAGGCATGGCTGGTCATATTATGCATGTGGTCAACATTTGGCTGGCATTTAACAGAGGGGCATGGCTGGTTATATTAGGTATGTGGTCAACATTTGGCTGGCATTTAACAGAGGTGCATGGCTGGTCATATTAGGTATGTGGTCAACATCTGGCTGACATTTAACAGAGGGGCATGGCTGGTCTTATTAAGTATGTGGTCAACATCTGGCTGACATTTAACAGAGGGGCATGGCTGATCATTTAAGGTATGTGGTCAACATCTGGCTGACATTTAACAGAGGGGCATGGCTGGTCTTATTAAGTATGTGGTCAACATCTGGCTGACATTTAACAGAGGGGCATGGCTGGTCATATTAGGCCTGTGGTCAACATCTGGCTGGCATTTAACAGAGGGGTATGGCTGGTTATATTAGGTAATTTTCAACACCTGGCTGACATTTAACAGAGGGCCATGGCTGGTCATATTAGTTATGTGGTCAACATCTGGCTGACATTTAACAGAGGGGCATAGCTGTTCTTATTAAGTATGTGGTCAACATCTGGCTGACATTTAACAGAGGGGCATGGCTGGTCATATTAGGCCTGTGGTCAACATCTGGCTGACATTTAACAGAGGGGCATGGCTGGTCATATTATTTATATGGTCAACATCTGGCTGACATTCAACAGAGGGGCTTAGCTGGTCTTATTAAGTATGTGGTCAACATCTGGCTGACGTTTAACAGAGGGGCATGGCTGGTCATATTAGGCCTGTGGTCAACATCTGGCAGACATTTAACAGAGGGGCATGGCTGGTCATATTAGGCCTGTGGTCAAAATCTGGTTGACATTTAACAGAGGGGCATGGCTTGTCATATTAGGTATGTGGTCAACATCTGGCTGACATTTAACAGAGGGGCATGGCTGGTCATATTAGGCCTGTGGTCAACATCTGGCTGACATTTAACAGAGGGGCATGGCTGGTCATATTATGCATGTGGTCAACATCTGGCTGACATTTAACAGAGGGGCATGGCTGGTCCTATTAGGTAAGTGGTCAACATCTGGCTGACATTTAACAGAGGGGCATGGATGGTCATATTAGGCCTGTGGTCAACATCTGGCTGACATTTAACAGAGGGGCATGGCTGGTCATATTAGGTATTTGGTCAACATCTGGCTGGCATTTAACAGAGAGGCATGGCTGGTCATATTAGGTAAGTGGTCAACATTTGGCTGGCATTTAACGGAGGGGCATGGCTGGTAATATTAGGCCTGTGGTCAACATCTGGCTGGCATTAAACTGAGGGGCATGGCTGGTCATATTAGGCCTGTGGTCATCATCTGGCTGACATTTAACAGAGGGGCATGGCTGGTCATGTTAGGTAAGTGGTCAACATCTGGCTGACGTTTAACAGAGGGGCATGGCTGGTCATATTAGGCATGTGGTCAACATCTGGCTGGCATTTTACAGAGTGGCATGGCTGGTCATAATATTTAAGTGGTCAACATCTGGCTGACATTCAACAGAGGGGCATGGCTGGTCATATTAGGAATGTGGTCAATATCTGGCTGACATTTAACAGAGGGGCATGGCTGGTCATATTAGGCCCTTTGGTCAACATCTGGATGGCATTTAATAGAGGGGAATGGCTGGTCATATTAGGTACGTGGTCAACATTCGGTTGGCATTTAACAGAGGTGCATGGCTGGTCATATTAGGTAAGTGGTCAACATCTGGCTGGCATTTAACAGAGGGGCATGGCTGGTCATATTAGGCCTGTGGTCAACATCTGACTGGCATTTAACAGAGGGGCATGGCTGGTCTTATTAAGTATGTGGTCAACATCTGGCTGACATTTAACAGAGGGGCATGGCTGGTCATATTAGGCCTGTGGTCAACATCTGGCTGGCATTTAACAGAGGGGTATGGCTGGTTATATTAGGTAATTTTCAACACCTGGCTGACATTTAACAGAGGGGCATGGCTGGTCATATTAGGTATGTGGTCAACATCTGGCTGACATTTAACAGAGGGGCATGGCTGGTCATATTAGGTATGTGGTCAACATCTGGCTGACATTTAACAGAGGGGCATGGCTGGTCATATTAAGTATGTGGTCAACATCTGGCTGACATTTAACAGGGGGGCATGGCTGGTCATATTAAGTATGTGGTCAACATCTGGCTGAAGTTTAACAGAGGGGCATGGCTGGTCATATTAGGCCTGTGGTCAACATCTGGCTGACATTTAACAGAGGGGCATGGCTGGTCATATTAGGTATGTGGTCAACATCTGGCTGACATTTAACAGAGGAGCATGGATGGTCATATTAGGTATGTGGTCAACATCTGGCTGACATTTAACAGAGGGGCATGGCTGGTCATATTAGGTATGTGGTCAACATCTGGCTGAGATTTAACAAAGGGGCATGGCTGGTCATATTAGGTATGTGGTCAACATCTGGCTGACATTTAACAGAGGGGCATGGCTGGTCATATTAGGCATATGGTCAACATCTGGCTGACATTTAACAGAGGGGCATGGCTGGTCATATTAGGTATGTGGTCAACATCTTGCTGACATTTAACAGAGGGGCATGGCTGGTCATATTAGGTATGTGGTCAACATCTGGCTGACATTTAACAGAGGGGCATGGCTGGTCATATTAGGTATGTGGTCAACATCTGGCTGACATTTAACAGAGGGGCATGGCTGGTCATATTAAGTATGTGGTCAACATCTGGCTGACATTTAACAGGGGGGCATGGCTGGTCATATTAGGTATGTGGTCAACATCTGGCTGACATTTAACAGAGGGGCATGGCTGGTCATATTAGGTATGTGGTCAACATCTGGCTGACATTTAACAGAGGGGCATGGCTGGTCATATTAGGCATGTGGTCAACATCTGGCTGACATTTAACAGAGGGGCATGGCTGGTCATATTATGCATGTGGTCAACATCTGGCTGGCATTTAACAGAGGGGCATGGCTGGTTATATTAGGTATGTGGTCAACATTTGGCTGGCATTTAACAGAGGTGCATGGCTGGTCATATTAAGTATGTGGTCAACATCTGGCTGACATTTAACAGAGGGGCATGGCTGGTCTTATTGAGTATGTGGTCAACATCTGGCTGACATTTAACAGAGGGGCATGGCTGATCATTTAAGGTATGTGGTCAACATCTGGCTGACATTTAACAGAGGGGCATGGCTGGTCTTATTAAGTATGTGGTCAACATCTGGCTGACATTTAACAGAGGGGCATGGCTGGTCATATTAGGCCTGTGGTCAACATCTGGCTGGCATTTAACAGAGGGGTATGGCTGGTTATATTAGGTAATTTTCAACACCTGGCTGACATTTAACAGAGGGGCATGGCTGGTCATATTAGGTATGTGGTCAACATCTGGCTGACATTTAACAGAGGGGCATAGCTGTTCTTATTAGGTATGTGGTCAACATCTGGGTGTCATTTAACAGAGGGGCATGGCTGGTCATATTAGGCCTGTGGTCAACATCTGGCTGACATTTAACAGAGGGGCATGGCTGGTCATATTAGGTATGTGGTCAACATCTGGCTGACATTTAACAGAGGGGCATGGCTGGTCATATTAGGTATGTGGTCAACATCTGGCTGACATTTAACAGAGGAGCATGGCTGGTCATATTAGGTATGTGGTCAACATCTGGCTGACATTTAACAGAGGGGCATGGCTGGTCATATTAGGTATGTGGTCAACATCTGGCTGAGATTTAACAAAGGGGCATGGCTGGTCATATTAGGTATGTGGTCAACATCTGGCTGACATTTAACAGAGGGGCATGGCTGGTCATATTAGGCATATGGTCAACATCTGGCTGACATTTAACAGAGGGGCATGGCTGGTCATATTAGGCATGTGGTCAACAACTGGCTGACATTTAACAGAGGGGCATGGCTGGTCATATTATGCATGTGGTCAACATCTGGCTGGCATTTAACAGAGGGGCATGGCTGGTTATATTAGGTATGTGGTCAACATTTGGATGGCATTTAACAGAGGTGCATGGCTGGTCATATTAGGTATGTGGTCAACATCTGGCTGCCATTTAACAGAGGGGCATGGCTGGTCTTATTAAGTATGTGGTCAACATCTGGCTGACATTTAACAGAGGGGCATGGCTGGTCATATTAGGCCTGTGGTCAACATCTGGCTGACATTTAACAGAGGGGCATGGCTGGTCATATTAGGTATGTGGTCAACATCTGGCTGACATTTAACAGAGGGGCATAGCTGATCTTATTAAGTATGTGGTCAACATCTGGCTGACATTTAACAGAGGGGCATGGCCGGTCATATTAGGCCTGTGGTCAACATCTGGCTGACATTTAACAGAGGGGCATGGCTGGTCGTATTATTTATGTGGTCAACATCTGGCTGACATTTAACAGAGGGGCTTAGCTGGTCTTATTAAGTATGTGGTCAACATCTGGCTGACGTTTAACAGAGGGGCATGGCTGGTCATATTAGGCCTGTGGTCAACATCTGGCTGACATTTAACAGAGGGGCATGGCTGGTCATATTAGGCCTGTGGTCAACATCTGGCTGACATTTAACAGAGGGGCATGGCTGGTCATATTAGGCCTGTGGTCAACATCTGGCTGACATTTAACAGAGGGGCATGGCTGGTCATATTAGGCCTGTGGTCAACATCTGGCTGACATTTAACAGAGGGGCATGGCTGGTCATATTAGGTATGTGGTCAACATCTGTCTGACATTTAACAGAGGGGCATGGCTGGTCATATTAGGTAATTTTCAACATCTGGCTGGCATTCAACAGAGGGGCATGGCTGGTCCTATTAGGTAAGTGGGCAACATCTGGCTGACATTTAACAGAGGGGCATGGATGGTCATATTAGGCCTGTGGTCAACATCTGGCTGACATTTAACAGAGGGGCATGGCTGGTCATATTAGGTATGTGGTCAACATCTGGCTGGCATTTAACAGAGAGGTATTGCTGGTCATATTAAGTAAGTGGTCATCATTTGGCTGGCATTTAACGGAGGGGCATGACTGGTAATATTAGGCCTGTGGTCAACATCTGGCTGGCATTAAACAGAGGGGTATGGCTGGTCATATTAGGCCTGTGGTCAACATCTTGCTGACATTTAACAGAGGGGCATGGCTGGTCATGTTAGGTAAGTGGTCAACATCTGGCTGACATTTAACAGAGGGGCATGGCTGGTCATATTAGGCATGTGGTCAACATCTGGCTGGCATTTTACAGAGTGGCATGGCTGGTTATAATATATAAGTGGTCAACATCTGGCTGACATTCAACAGAGGGGCATGGCTGGTCATATTAGGTATGTGATCAATATCTGACTGACATTTAACAGAGGGGCATGGCTGGTCATAGTAGGCCCTTTGGTCAACATCTGGATGGCATTTAATAGAGGGGCATGGCTGGTCATATTAGGTACGTGGTCAACATTCGGTTGGCATTTAACAGAGGTGCATGGCTGGTCATATTAGGTAAGTGGTCAACATCTGGCTGGCATTTAACAGAGGGGCATAGCTGGTCATATTAGGCCTGTGGTCAACATCTGGCTGGCATTTAACAGAGGGGCATGGCTGGTTATATTAGGTATGTGGTCAACATTTGGCCGGCATTTAACAGAGGTGCATGGCTGGTCATATTAGGTATGTGGTCAACATCTGGCTGACATTTAACAGAGGGGCATGGCTGGTCTTATTAAGTATGTGGTCAACATCTGGCTGACATTTAACAGTGGGGCATGGCTGATCATTTAAGGTATGTGGTCAACATCTGGCTGACATTTAACAGAGGGGCATGGCTGGTCTTATTAAGTATGTGGTCAATATCTGGCTGACATTTAACAGAGGGGCATGGCTGGTCATATTAGGCCTGTGGTCAACATCTGGCTGGCATTTAACAGAGGGGTATGTCTGGTTATATTAGGTAATTTTCAACACCTGGCTGACATTTAACAGAGGGGCATGGCTGGTCATATTAGGTATGTGGTCAACATCTGGCTGACATTTAACAGAGGGGCATAGCTGTTCTTATTAGGTATGTGGTCAACATCTGGCTGACATTTAACAGAGGGGCATGGCTGGTCATATTATTTATGTGGTCAACATCTGGCTGACATTTAACAGAGGGGCATGGCTGGTCATATTATTTATGTGGTCAACATCTGGCTGACATTTAACAGAGGGGCTTAGCTGGTCTTATTAAGTATGTGGTCAACATCTGGCTGACGTTTAACAGAGGGGCATGGCTGGTCATATTAGGCCTGTGGTCAACATCTGGCTGACATTTAACAGAGGGGCATGGCTGGTCATATTAGGTATGTGGTCAACATCTGGCTGACATTTAACAGAGGAGCATGGCTGGTCATATTAGGTATGTGGTCAACATCTGGCTGACATTTAACATAGGGGCATGGCTGGTCATATTAGGTATGTGGTCAACATCTGGCTGACATTTAACAGAGGGGCATGGCTGGTCATATTATGCATGTGGTCAACATCTGGCTGGCATATAACAGAGGGGCATGGCTGGTTATATTAGGTATGTGGTCAACATTTGGCTGGCGTTTAACAGAGGTGCATGGCTGGTCATATTAGGTATGTGGTCAACATCTGGCTGACATTTAACAGGGGGGCATGGCTGGTCATATTAGGTATGTGGTCAACATCTGGCTGACATTTAACAGAGGGGCATGGCTGGTCATATTAGGTATGTGGTCAACATCTGGCTGACATTTAACAGAGGGGCATGGCTGGTCATATTATGCATGTGGTCAACATCTGGCTGGCATTTAACAGAGGGGCATGGCTGGTTATATTAGGTATGTGGTCAACATTTGGATGGCATTTAACAGAGGTGCATGGCTGGTCATATTAGGTATGTGGTCAACATCTGGCTGCCATTTAACAGAGGGGCATGGCTGGTCTTATTAAGTATGTGGTCAACATCTGGCTGACATTTAACAGAGGGGCATGGCTGGTCATATTAGGCCTGTGGTCAACATCTGGCTGACATTTAACAGAGGGGCATGGCTGGTCATATTAGGTATGTGGTCAACATCTGGCTGACATTTAACAGAGGGGCATAGCTGATCTTATTAAGTATGTGGTCAACATCTGGCTGACATTTAACAGAGGGGCATGGCCGGTCATATTAGGCCTGTGGTCAACATCTGGCTGACATTTAACAGAGGGGCATGGCTGGTCGTATTATTTATGTGGTCAACATCTGGCTGACATTTAACAGAGGGGCTTAGCTGGTCTTATTAAGTATGTGGTCAACATCTGGCTGACGTTTAACAGAGGGGCAAGGCTGGTCATATTAGGCCTGTGGTCAACATCTGGCTGACATTTAACAGAGGGGCATGGCTGGTCATATTAGGCCTGTGGTCAACATCTGGCTGACATTTAACAGAGGGGCATGGCTGGTCATATTAGGCCTGTGGTCAACATCTGGCTGACATTTAACAGAGGGGCATGGCTGGTCATATTATGCATGTGGTCAACATCTGGCTGACATTTAACAGAGGGGCATGGCTGGTCCTATTAGGTAAGTGGTCAACATCTGGCTGACATTTAACAGAGGGGCATGGATGGTCATATTAGGCCTGTGGTCAACATCTGGCTGACATTTAACAGAGGGGCATGGCTGGTCATATTAGGTATTTGGTCAACATCTGGCTGGCATTTAACAGAGAGGCATGGCTGGTCATATTAGGTAAGTGGTCAACATTTGGCTGGCATTTAACGGAGGGGCATGGCTGGTAATATTAGGCCTGTGGTCAACATCTGGCTGGCATTAAACTGAGGGGCATGGCTGGTCATATTAGGCCTGTGGTCATCATCTGGCTGACATTTAACAGAGGGGCATGGCTGGTCATGTTAGGTAAGTGGTCAACATCTGGCTGACGTTTAACAGAGGGGCATGGCTGGTCATATTAGGCATGTGGTCAACATCTGGCTGGCATTTTACAGAGTGGCATGGCTGGTCATAATATTTAAGTGGTCAACATCTGGCTGACATTCAACAGAGGGGCATGGCTGGTCATATTAGGAATGTGGTCAATATCTGGCTGACATTTAACAGAGGGGCATGGCTGGTCATATTAGGCCCTTTGGTCAACATCTGGATGGCATTTAATAGAGGGGAATGGCTGGTCATATTAGGTACGTGGTCAACATTCGGTTGGCATTTAACAGAGGTGCATGGCTGGTCATATTAGGTAAGTGGTCAACATCTGGCTGGCATTTAACAGAGGGGCATGGCTGGTCATATTAGGCCTGTGGTCAACATCTGACTGGCATTTAACAGAGGGGCATGGCTGGTCTTATTAAGTATGTGGTCAACATCTGGCTGACATTTAACAGAGGGGCATGGCTGGTCATATTAGGCCTGTGGTCAACATCTGGCTGGCATTTAACAGAGGGGTATGGCTGGTTATATTAGGTAATTTTCAACACCTGGCTGACATTTAACAGAGGGGCATGGCTGGTCATATTAGGTATGTGGTCAACATCTGGCTGACATTTAACAGAGGGGCATGGCTGGTCATATTAGGTATGTGGTCAACATCTGGCTGACATTTAACAGAGGGGCATGGCTGGTCATATTAAGTATGTGGTCAACATCTGGCTGACATTTAACAGGGGGGCATGGCTGGTCATATTAAGTATGTGGTCAACATCTGGCTGAAGTTTAACAGAGGGGCATGGCTGGTCATATTAGGCCTGTGGTCAACATCTGGCTGACATTTAACAGAGGGGCATGGCTGGTCATATTAGGTATGTGGTCAACATCTGGCTGACATTTAACAGAGGAGCATGGATGGTCATATTAGGTATGTGGTCAACATCTGGCTGACATTTAACAGAGGGGCATGGCTGGTCATATTAGGTATGTGGTCAACATCTGGCTGAGATTTAACAAAGGGGCATGGCTGGTCATATTAGGTATGTGGTCAACATCTGGCTGACATTTAACAGAGGGGCATGGCTGGTCATATTAGGCATATGGTCAACATCTGGCTGACATTTAACAGAGGGGCATGGCTGGTCATATTAGGTATGTGGTCAACATTTTGCTGACATTTAACAGAGGGGCATGGCTGGTCATATTAGGTATGTGGTCAACATCTGGCTGACATTTAACAGAGGGGCATGGCTGGTCATATTAGGTATGTGGTCAACATCTGGCTGACATTTAACAGAGGGGCATGGCTGGTCATATTAAGTATGTGGTCAACATCTGGCTGACATTTAACAGGGGGGCATGGCTGGTCATATTAGGTATGTGGTCAACATCTGGCTGACATTTAACAGAGGGGCATGGCTGGTCATATTAGGTATGTGGTCAACATCTGGCTGACATTTAACAGAGGGGCATGGCTGGTCATATTAGGCATGTGGTCAACATCTGGCTGACATTTAACAGAGGGGCATGGCTGGTCATATTATGCATGTGGTCAACATCTGGCTGGCATTTAACAGAGGGGCATGGCTGGTTATATTAGGTATGTGGTCAACATTTGGCTGGCATTTAACAGAGGTGCATGGCTGGTCATATTAAGTATGTGGTCAACATCTGGCTGACATTTAACAGAGGGGCATGGCTGGTCTTATTGAGTATGTGGTCAACATCTGGCTGACATTTAACAGAGGGGCATGGCTGATCATTTAAGGTATGTGGTCAACATCTGGCTGACATTTAACAGAGGGGCATGGCTGGTCTTATTAAGTATGTGGTCAACATCTGGCTGACATTTAACAGAGGGGCATGGCTGGTCATATTAGGCCTGTGGTCAACATCTGGCTGGCATTTAACAGAGGGGTATGGCTGGTTATATTAGGTAATTTTCAACACCTGGCTGACATTTAACAGAGGGGCATGGCTGGTCATATTAGGTATGTGGTCAACATCTGGCTGACATTTAACAGAGGGGCATAGCTGTTCTTATTAGGTATGTGGTCAACATCTGGGTGTCATTTAACAGAGGGGCATGGCTGGTCATATTAGGCCTGTGGTCAACATCTGGCTGACATTTAACAGAGGGGCATGGCTGGTCATATTAGGTATGTGGTCAACATCTGGCTGACATTTAACAGAGGGGCATGGCTGGTCATATTAGGTATGTGGTCAACATCTGGCTGACATTTAACAGAGGAGCATGGCTGGTCATATTAGGTATGTGGTCAACATCTGGCTGACATTTAACAGAGGGGCATGGCTGGTCATATTAGGTATGTGGTCAACATCTGGCTGAGATTTAACAAAGGGGCATGGCTGGTCATATTAGGTATGTGGTCAACATCTGGCTGACATTTAACAGAGGGGCATGGCTGGTCATATTAGGCATATGGTCAACATCTGGCTGACATTTAACAGAGGGGCATGGCTGGTCATATTAGGCATGTGGTCAACAACTGGCTGACATTTAACAGAGGGGCATGGCTGGTCATATTATGCATGTGGTCAACATCTGGCTGGCATTTAACAGAGGGGCATGGCTGGTTATATTAGGTATGTGGTCAACATTTGGATGGCATTTAACAGAGGTGCATGGCTGGTCATATTAGGTATGTGGTCAACATCTGGCTGCCATTTAACAGAGGGGCATGGCTGGTCTTATTAAGTATGTGGTCAACATCTGGCTGACATTTAACAGAGGGGCATGGCTGGTCATATTAGGCCTGTGGTCAACATCTGGCTGACATTTAACAGAGGGGCATGGCTGGTCATATTAGGTATGTGGTCAACATCTGGCTGACATTTAACAGAGGGGCATAGCTGATCTTATTAAGTATGTGGTCAACATCTGGCTGACATTTAACAGAGGGGCATGGCCGGTCATATTAGGCCTGTGGTCAACATCTGGCTGACATTTAACAGAGGGGCATGGCTGGTCGTATTATTTATGTGGTCAACATCTGGCTGACATTTAACAGAGGGGCTTAGCTGGTCTTATTAAGTATGTGGTCAACATCTGGCTGACGTTTAACAGAGGGGCATGGCTGGTCATATTAGGCCTGTGGTCAACATCTGGCTGACATTTAACAGAGGGGCATGGCTGGTCATATTAGGCCTGTGGTCAACATCTGGCTGACATTTAACAGAGGGGCATGGCTGGTCATATTAGGCCTGTGGTCAACATCTGGCTGACATTTAACAGAGGGGCATGGCTGGTCATATTAGGCCTGTGGTCAACATCTGGCTGACATTTAACAGAGGGGCATGGCTGGTCATATTAGGTATGTGGTCAACATCTGTCTGACATTTAACAGAGGGGCATGGCTGGTCATATTAGGTAATTTTCAACATCTGGCTGGCATTCAACAGAGGGGCATGGCTGGTCCTATTAGGTAAGTGGGCAACATCTGGCTGACATTTAACAGAGGGGCATGGATGGTCATATTAGGCCTGTGGTCAACATCTGGCTGACATTTAACAGAGGGGCATGGCTGGTCATATTAGGTATGTGGTCAACATCTGGCTGGCATTTAACAGAGAGGTATTGCTGGTCATATTAAGTAAGTGGTCATCATTTGGCTGGCATTTAACGGAGGGGCATGACTGGTAATATTAGGCCTGTGGTCAACATCTGGCTGGCATTAAACAGAGGGGTATGGCTGGTCATATTAGGCCTGTGGTCAACATCTTGCTGACATTTAACAGAGGGGCATGGCTGGTCATGTTAGGTAAGTGGTCAACATCTGGCTGACATTTAACAGAGGGGCATGGCTGGTCATATTAGGCATGTGGTCAACATCTGGCTGGCATTTTACAGAGTGGCATGGCTGGTTATAATATTTAAGTGGTCAACATCTGGCTGACATTCAACAGAGGGGCATGGCTGGTCATATTAGGTATGTGATCAATATCTGACTGACATTTAACAGAGGGGCATGGCTGGTCATATTAGGCCCTTTGGTCAACATCTGGATGGCATTTAATAGAGGGGCATGGCTGGTCATATTAGGTACGTGGTCAACATTCGGTTGGCATTTAACAGAGGTGCATGGCTGGTCATATTAGGTAAGTGGTCAACATCTGGCTGGCATTTAACAGAGGGGCATAGCTGGTCATATTAGGCCTGTGGTCAACATCTGGCTGGCATTTAACAGAGGGGCATGGCTGGTTATATTAGGTATGTGGTCAACATTTGGCCGGCATTTAACAGAGGTGCATGGCTGGTCATATTAGGTATGTGGTCAACATCTGGCTGACATTTAACAGAGGGGCATGGCTGGTCTTATTAAGTATGTGGTCAACATCTGGCTGACATTTAACAGTGGGGCATGGCTGATCATTTAAGGTATGTGGTCAACATCTGGCTGACATTTAACAGAGGGGCATGGCTGGTCTTATTAAGTATGTGGTCAATATCTGGCTGACATTTAACAGAGGGGCATGGCTGGTCATATTAGGCCTGTGGTCAACATCTGGCTGGCATTTAACAGAGGGGTATGTCTGGTTATATTAGGTAATTTTCAACACCTGGCTGACATTTAACAGAGGGGCATGGCTGGTCATATTAGGTATGTGGTCAACATCTGGCTGACATTTAACAGAGGGGCATAGCTGTTCTTATTAGGTATGTGGTCAACATCTGGCTGACATTTAACAGAGGGGCATGGCTGGTCATATTATTTATGTGGTCAACATCTGGCTGACATTTAACAGAGGGGCATGGCTGGTCATATTATTTATGTGGTCAACATCTGGCTGACATTTAACAGAGGGGCTTAGCTGGTCTTATTAAGTATGTGGTCAACATCTGGCTGACGTTTAACAGAGGGGCATGGCTGGTCATATTAGGCCTGTGGTCAACATCTGGCTGACATTTAACAGAGGGGCATGGCTGGTCATATTAGGTATGTGGTCAACATCTGGCTGACATTTAACAGAGGAGCATGGCTGGTCATATTAGGTATGTGGTCAACATCTGGCTGACATTTAACATAGGGGCATGGCTGGTCATATTAGGTATGTGGTCAACATCTGGCTGACATTTAACAGAGGGGCATGGCTGGTCATATTATGCATGTGGTCAACATCTGGCTGGCATATAACAGAGGGGCATGGCTGGTTATATTAGGTATGTGGTCAACATTTGGCTGGCGTTTAACAGAGGTGCATGGCTGGTCATATTAGGTATGTGGTCAACATCTGGCTGACATTTAACAGGGGGGCATGGCTGGTCATATTAGGTATGTGGTCAACATCTGGCTGACATTTAACAGAGGGGCATGGCTGGTCATATTAGGTATGTGGTCAACATCTGGCTGACATTTAACAGAGGGGCATGGCTGGTCATATTATGCATGTGGTCAACATCTGGCTGGCATTTAACAGAGGGGCATGGCTGGTTATATTAGGTATGTGGTCAACATTTGGATGGCATTTAACAGAGGTGCATGGCTGGTCATATTAGGTATGTGGTCAACATCTGGCTGCCATTTAACAGAGGGGCATGGCTGGTCTTATTAAGTATGTGGTCAACATCTGGCTGACATTTAACAGAGGGGCATGGCTGGTCATATTAGGCCTGTGGTCAACATCTGGCTGACATTTAACAGAGGGGCATGGCTGGTCATATTAGGTATGTGGTCAACATCTGGCTGACATTTAACAGAGGGGCATAGCTGATCTTATTAAGTATGTGGTCAACATCTGGCTGACATTTAACAGAGGGGCATGGCCGGTCATATTAGGCCTGTGGTCAACATCTGGCTGACATTTAACAGAGGGGCATGGCTGGTCGTATTATTTATGTGGTCAACATCTGGCTGACATTTAACAGAGGGGCTTAGCTGGTCTTATTAAGTATGTGGTCAACATCTGGCTGACGTTTAACAGAGGGGCAAGGCTGGTCATATTAGGCCTGTGGTCAACATCTGGCTGACATTTAACAGAGGGGCATGGCTGGTCATATTAGGCCTGTGGTCAACATCTGGCTGACATTTAACAGAGGGGCATGGCTGGTCATATTAGGCCTGTGGTCAACATCTGGCTGACATTTAACAGAGGGGCATGGCTGGTCATATTAGGCCTGTGGTCAACATCTGGCTGACATTTAACAGAGGGGCATGGCTGGTCATATTAGGTATGTGGTCAACATCTGTCTGACATTTAACAGAGGGGCATGGCTGGTCATATTAGGTAATTTTCAACATCTGGCTGGCATTCAACAGAGGGGCATGGCTGGTCCTATTAGGTAAGTGGGCAACATCTGGCTGACATTTAACAGAGGGGCATGGATGGTCATATTAGGCCTGTGGTCAACATCTGGCTGACATTTAACAGAGGGGCATGGCTGGTCATATTAGGTATGTGGTCAACATCTGGCTGGCATTTAACAGAGAGGTATGGCTGGTCATATTAAGTAAGTGGTCATCATTTGGCTGGCATTTAACGGAGGGGCATGACTGGTAATATTAGGCCTGTGGTCAACATCTGGCTGGCATTAAACAGAGGGGTATGGCTGGTCATATTAGGCCTGTGGTCAACATCTTGCTGACATTTAACAGAGGGGCATGGCTGGTCATGTTAGGTAAGTGGTCAACATCTGGCTGACATTTAACAGAGGGGCATGGCTGGTCATATTAGGCATGTGGTCAACATCTGGCTGGCATTTTACAGAGTGGCATGGCTGGTTATAATATTTAAGTGGTCAACATCTGGCTGACATTCAACAGAGGGGCATGGCTGGTCATATTAGGTATGTGATCAATATCTGACTGACATTTAACAGAGGGGCATGGCTGGTCATATTAGGCCCTTTGGTCAACATCTGGATGGCATTTAATAGAGGGGCATGGCTGGTCATATTAGGTACGTGGTCAACATTCGGTTGGCATTTAACAGAGGTGCATGGCTGGTCATATTAGGTAAGTGGTCAACATCTGGCTGGCATTTAACAGAGGGGCATGGCTGGTCATATTAGGCCTGTGGTCAACATCTGGCTGGCATTTAACAGAGGGGCATGGCTGGTTATATTAGGTATGTGGTCAACATTTGGCCGGCATTTAACAGAGGTGCATGGCTGGTCATATTAGGTATGTGGTCAACATCTGGCTGACATTTAACAGAGGGGCATGGCTGGTCTTATTAAGTATGTGGTCAACATCTGGCTGACATTTAACAGTGGGGCATGGCTGATCATTTAAGGTATGTGGTCAACATCTGGCTGACATTTAACAGAGGGGCATGGCTGGTCTTATTAAGTATGTGGTCAATATCTGGCTGACATTTAACAGAGGGGCATGGCTGGTCATATTAGGCCTGTGGTCAACATCTGGCTGGCATTTAACAGAGGGGTATGTCTGGTTATATTAGGTAATTTTCAACACCTGGCTGACATTTAACAGAGGGGCATGGCTGGTCATATTAGGTATGTGGTCAACATCTGGCTGACATTTAACAGAGGGGCATAGCTGTTCTTATTAGGTATGTGGTCAACATCTGGCTGACATTTAACAGAGGGGCATGGCTGGTCATATTATTTATGTGGTCAACATCTGGCTGACATTTAACAGAGGGGCATGGCTGGTCATATTATTTATGTGGTCAACATCTGGCTGACATTTAACAGAGGGGCTTAGCTGGTCTTATTAAGTATGTGGTCAACATCTGGCTGACGTTTAACAGAGGGGCATGGCTGGTCATATTAGGCCTGTGGTCAACATCTGGCTGACATTTAACAGAGGGGCATGGCTGGTCATATTAGGTATGTGGTCAACATCTGGCTGACATTTAACAGAGGAGCATGGCTGGTCATATTAGGTATGTGGTCAACATCTGGCTGACATTTAACATAGGGGCATGGCTGGTCATATTAGGTATGTGGTCAACATCTGGCTGACATTTAACAGAGGGGCATGGCTGGTCATATTATGCATGTGGTCAACATCTGGCTGGCATATAACAGAGGGGCATGGCTGGTTATATTAGGTATGTGGTCAACATTTGGCTGGCGTTTAACAGAGGTGCATGGCTGGTCATATTAGGTATGTGGTCAACATCTGGCTGACATTTAACAGGGGGGCATGGCTGGTCATATTAGGTATGTGGTCAACATCTGGCTGACATTTAACAGAGGGGCATGGCTGGTCATATTAGGTATGTGGTCAACATCTGGCTGACATTTAACAGAGGGGCATGGCTGGTCATATTAGGCATATGGTCAACATCTGGCTGACATTTAACAGAGGGGCATGGCTGGTCATATTAGGCATGTGGTCAATAAATGGCTGACATTTAACGGAGAGGCATGGCTGGTCATATTATGCATGTGGTCAACATTTGGCTGGCATTTAACAGAGGGGCATGGCTGGTTATATTAGGTATGTGGTCAACATTTGGCTGGCATTTAACAGAGGTGCATGGCTGGTCATATTAGGTATGTGGTCAACATCTGGCTGACATTTAACAGAGGGGCATGGCTGGTCTTATTAAGTATGTGGTCAACATCTGGCTGACATTTAACAGAGGGGCATGGCTGATCATTTAAGGTATGTGGTCAACATCTGGCTGACATTTAACAGAGGGGCATGGCTGGTCTTATTAAGTATGTGGTCAACATCTGGCTGACATTTAACAGAGGGGCATGGCTGGTCATATTAGGCCTGTGGTCAACATCTGGCTGGCATTTAACAGAGGGGTATGGCTGGTTATATTAGGTAATTTTCAACACCTGGCTGACATTTAACAGAGGGCCATGGCTGGTCATATTAGTTATGTGGTCAACATCTGGCTGACATTTAACAGAGGGGCATAGCTGTTCTTATTAAGTATGTGGTCAACATCTGGCTGACATTTAACAGAGGGGCATGGCTGGTCTTATTAAGTATGTGGTCAACATCTGGCTGACATTTAACAGAGGGGCATGGCTGGTCATATTAGGCCTGTGGTCAACATCTGGCTGACATTTAACAGAGGGGCATGGCTGGTCATATTAGGTATGTGGTCAACATCTGGCTGACATTTAACAGAGGGGCATAGCTGATCTTATTAAGTATGTGGTCAACATCTGGCTGACATTTAACAGAGGGGCATGGCCGGTCATATTAGGCCTGTGGTCAACATCTGGCTGACATTTAACAGAGGGGCATGGCTGGTCGTATTATTTATGTGGTCAACATCTGGCTGACATTTAACAGAGGGGCTTAGCTGGTCTTATTAAGTATGTGGTCAACATCTGGCTGACGTTTAACAGAGGGGCATGGCTGGTCATATTAGGCCTGTGGTCAACATCTGGCTGACATTTAACAGAGGGGCATGGCTGGTCATATTAGGCCTGTGGTCAACATCTGGCTGACATTTAACAGAGGGGCATGGCTGGTCATATTAGGCCTGTGGTCAACATCTGGCTGACATTTAACAGAGGGGCATGGCTGGTCATATTAGGCCTGTGGTCAACATCTGGCTGACATTTAACAGAGGGGCATGGCTGGTCATATTAGGTATGTGGTCAACATCTGTCTGACATTTAACAGAGGGGCATGGCTGGTCATATTAGGTAATTTTCAACATCTGGCTGGCATTCAACAGAGGGGCATGGCTGGTCCTATTAGGTAAGTGGGCAACATCTGGCTGACATTTAACAGAGGGGCATGGATGGTCATATTAGGCCTGTGGTCAACATCTGGCTGACATTTAACAGAGGGGCATGGCTGGTCATATTAGGTATGTGGTCAACATCTGGCTGGCATTTAACAGAGAGGTATGGCTGGTCATATTAAGTAAGTGGTCATCATTTGGCTGGCATTTAACGGAGGGGCATGACTGGTAATATTAGGCCTGTGGTCAACATCTGGCTGGCATTAAACAGAGGGGTATGGCTGGTCATATTAGGCCTGTGGTCAACATCTTGCTGACATTTAACAGAGGGGCATGGCTGGTCATGTTAGGTAAGTGGTCAACATCTGGCTGACATTTAACAGAGGGGCATGGCTGGTCATATTAGGCATGTGGTCAACATCTGGCTGGCATTTTACAGAGTGGCATGGCTGGTTATAATATTTAAGTGGTCAACATCTGGCTGACATTCAACAGAGGGGCATGGCTGGTCATATTAGGTATGTGATCAATATCTGACTGACATTTAACAGAGGGGCATGGCTGGTCATATTAGACCCTTTGGTCAACATCTGGATGGCATTTAATAGAGGGGCATGGCTGGTCATATTAGGTACGTGGTCAACATTCGGTTGGCATTTAACAGAGGTGCATGGCTGGTCATATTAGGTAAGTGGTCAACATCTGGCTGGCATTTAACAGAGGGGCATGGCTGGTCATATTAGGCCTGTGGTCAACATCTGGCTGGCATTTAACAGAGGGGCATGGCTGGTTATATTAGGTATGTGGTCATTATTTGGCCGGCATTTAACAGAGGTGCATGGCTGGTCATATTAGGTATGTGGTCAACATCTGGCTGACATTTAACAGAGGGGCATGGCTGGTCTTATTAAGTATGTGGTCAACATCTGGCTGACATTTAACAGTGGGGCATGGCTGATCATTTAAGGTATGTGGTCAACATCTGGCTGACATTTAACAGAGGGGCATGGCTGGTCTTATTAAGTATGTGGTCAATATCTGGCTGACATTTAACAGAGGGGCATGGCTGGTCATATTAGGCCTGTGGTCAACATCTGGCTGGCATTTAACAGAGGGGTATGTCTGGTTATATTAGGTAATTTTCAACACCTGGCTGACATTTAACAGAGGGGCATGGCTGGTCATATTAGGTATGTGGTCAACATCTGGCTGACATTTAACAGAGGGGCATAGCTGTTCTTATTAGGTATGTGGTCAACATCTGGCTGACATTTAACAGAGGGGCATGGCTGGTCATATTATTTATGTGGTCAACATCTGGCTGACATTTAACAGAGGGGCATGGCTGGTCATATTATTTATGTGGTCAACATCTGGCTGACATTTAACAGAGGGGCTTAGCTGGTCTTATTAAGTATGTGGTCAACATCTGGCTGACGTTTAACAGAGGGGCATGGCTGGTCATATTAGGCCTGTGGTCAACATCTGGCTGACATTTAACAGAGGGGCATGGCTGGTCATATTAGGTATGTGGTCAACATCTGGCTGACATTTAACAGAGGAGCATGGCTGGTCATATTAGGTATGTGGTCAACATCTGGCTGACATTTAACATAGGGGCATGGCTGGTCATATTAGGTATGTGGTCAACATCTGGCTGACATTTAACAGAGGGGCATGGCTGGTCATATTATGCATGTGGTCAACATCTGGCTGGCATATAACAGAGGGGCATGGCTGGTTATATTAGGTATGTGGTCAACATTTGGCTGGCGTTTAACAGAGGTGCATGGCTGGTCATATTAGGTATGTGGTCAACATCTGGCTGACATATAACAGGGGGGCATGGCTGGTCATATTAGGTATGTGGTCAACATCTGGCTGACATTTAACAGAGGGGCATGGCTGGTCATATTAGGTATGTGGTCAACATCTGGCTGACATTTAACAGAGGGGCATGGCTGGTCATATTAGGCATATGGTCAACATCTGGCTGACATTTAACAGAGGGGCATGGCTGGTCATATTAGGCATGTGGTCAATAAATGGCTGACATTTAACGGAGAGGCATGGCTGGTCATATTATGCATGTGGTCAACATTTGGCTGGCATTTAACAGAGGGGCATGGCTGGTTATATTAGGTATGTGGTCAACATTTGGCTGGCATTTAACAGAGGTGCATGGCTGGTCATATTAGGTATGTGGTCAACATCTGGCTGACATTTAACAGAGGGGCATGGCTGGTCTTATTAAGTATGTGGTCAACATCTGGCTGACATTTAACAGAGGGGCATGGCTGGTCATATTAGGCCTGTGGTCAACATCTGGCTGGCATTTAACAGAGGGGTATGGCTGGTTATATTAGGTAATTTTCAACACCTGGCTGACATTTAACAGAGGGCCATGGCTGGTCATATTAGTTATATGGTCAACATCTGGCTGACATTTAACAGAGGGGCATAGCTGTTCTTATTAAGTATGTGGTCAACATCTGGCTGACATTTAACAGAGGGGCATGGCTGGTCATATTAGGCCTGTGGTCAACATCTGGCTGACATTTAACAGAGGGGCATGGCTGGTCATATTATTTATATGGTCAACATCTGGCTGACATTCAACAGAGGGGCTTAGCTGGTCTTATTAAGTATGTGGTCAACATCTGGCTGACGTTTAACAGAGGGGCATGGCTGGTCATATTAGGCCTGTGGTCAACATCTGGCAGACATTTAACAGAGGGGCATGGCTGGTCATATTAGGCCTGTGGTCAAAATCTGGTTGACATTTAACAGAGGGGCATGGCTTGTCATATTAGGTATGTGGTCAACATCTGGCTGACATTTAACAGAGGGGCATGGCTGGTCATATTAGGCCTGTGGTCAACATCTGGCTGACATTTAACAGAGGGGCATGGCTGGTCATATTATGCATGTGGTCAACATCTGGCTGACATTTAACAGAGGGGCATGGCTGGTCCTATTAGGTAAGTGGTCAACATCTGGCTGACATTTAACAGAGGGGCATGGATGGTCATATTAGGCCTGTGGTCAACATCTGGCTGACATTTAACAGAGGGGCATGGCTGGTCATATTAGGTATTTGGTCAACATCTGGCTGGCATTTAACAGAGAGGCATGGCTGGTCATATTAGGTAAGTGGTCAACATTTGGCTGGCATTTAACGGAGGGGCATGGCTAGTTATATTAGGCCTGTGGTCAACATCTGGCTGGCATTAAACTGAGGGGCATGGCTGGTCATATTAGGCCTGTGGTCATCATCTGGCTGACATTTAACAGAGGGGCATGGCTGGTCATGTTAGGTAAGTGGTCAACATCTGGCTGACGTTTAACAGAGGGGCATGGCTGGTCATATTAGGCATGTGGTCAACATCTGGCTGGCATTTTACAGAGTGGCATGGCTGGTCATAATATTTAAGTGGTCAACATCTGGCTGACATTCAACAGAGGGGCATGGCTGGTCATATTAGGAATGTGGTCAATATCTGGCTGACATTTAACAGAGGGGCATGGCTGGTCATATTAGGCCCTTTGGTCAACATCTGGATGGCATTTAATAGAGGGGAATGGCTGGTCATATTAGGTACGTGGTCAACATTCGGTTGGCATTTAACAGAGGTGCATGGCTGGTCATATTAGGTAAGTGGTCAACATCTGGCTGGCATTTAACATAGGGGCATGGCTGGTCATATTAGGCCTGTGGTCAACATCTGACTGGCATTTAACAGAGGGGCATGGCTGGTTATATTAGGTATGTGGTCAACATTTGGCTGGCATTTAACAGAGGTGCATGGCTGGTCATATTAGGTATGTGGTCAACATCTGGCTGACATTTAACAGAGGGGCATGGCTGGTCTTATTAAGTGTGTGGTCAACATCTGGCTGACATTTAACAGAGGGGCATGGCTGATCATTTAAGGTATGTGGTCAACATCTGGCTGACATTTAACAGAGGGGCATGGCTGGTCTTATTAAGTATGTGGTCAACATCTGGCTGACATTTAACAGAGGGGCATGGCTGGTCATATTAGGCCTGTGGTCAACATCTGGCTGGCATTTAACAGAGGGGTATGGCTGGTTATATTAGGTAATTTTCTACACCTGGCTGACATTTAACAGAGGGGCATGGCTGGTCATATTAGGCCTGTGGTCAACATCTGGCTGACATTTAACAGAGGGGCATGGCTGGTCATATTAGGCCTGTGGTCAACATCTGGCTGGCATTTAACAGAGGGGTATGTCTGGTTATATTAGGTAATTTTCAACACCTGGCTGACATTTAACAGAGGGGCATGGCTGGTCATATTAGGTATGTGGTCAACATCTGGCTGACATTTAACAGAGGGGCATAGCTGTTCTTATTAGGTATGTGGTCAACATCTGGCTGACATTTAACAGAGGGGCATGGCTGGTCATATTATTTATGTGGTCAACATCTGGCTGACATTTAACAGAGGGGCATGGCTGGTCATATTATTTATGTGGTCAACATCTGGCTGACATTTAACAGAGGGGCTTAGCTGGTCTTATTAAGTATGTGGTCAACATCTGGCTGACGTTTAACAGAGGGGCATGGCTGGTCATATTAGGCCTGTGGTCAACATCTGGCTGACATTTAACAGAGGGGCATGGCTGGTCATATTAGGTATGTGGTCAACATCTGGCTGACATTTAACAGAGGAGCATGGCTGGTCATATTAGGTATGTGGTCAACATCTGGCTGACATTTAACATAGGGGCATGGCTGGTCATATTAGGTATGTGGTCAACATCTGGCTGACATTTAACAGAGGGGCATGGCTGGTCATATTATGCATGTGGTCAACATCTGGCTGGCATATAACAGAGGGGCATGGCTGGTTATATTAGGTATGTGGTCAACATTTGGCTGGCGTTTAACAGAGGTGCATGGCTGGTCATATTAGGTATGTGGTCAACATCTGGCTGACATATAACAGGGGGGCATGGCTGGTCATATTAGGTATGTGGTCAACATCTGGCTGACATTTAACAGAGGGGCATGGCTGGTCATATTAGGTATGTGGTCAACATCTGGCTGACATTTAACAGAGGGGCATGGCTGGTCATATTAGGCATATGGTCAACATCTGGCTGACATTTAACAGAGGGGCATGGCTGGTCATATTAGGCATGTGGTCAATAAATGGCTGACATTTAACGGAGAGGCATGGCTGGTCATATTATGCATGTGGTCAACATTTGGCTGGCATTTAACAGAGGGGCATGGCTGGTTATATTAGGTATGTGGTCAACATTTGGCTGGCATTTAACAGAGGTGCATGGCTGGTCATATTAGGTATGTGGTCAACATCTGGCTGACATTTAACAGAGGGGCATGGCTGGTCTTATTAAGTATGTGGTCAACATCTGGCTGACATTTAACAGAGGGGCATGGCTGATCATTTAAGGTATGTGGTCAACATCTGGCTGACATTTAACAGAGGGGCATGGCTGGTCTTATTAAGTATGTGGTCAACATCTGGCTGACATTTAACAGAGGGGCATGGCTGGTCATATTAGGCCTGTGGTCAACATCTGGCTGGCATTTAACAGAGGGGTATGGCTGGTTATATTAGGTAATTTTCAACACCTGGCTGACATTTAACAGAGGGCCATGGCTGGTCATATTAGTTATGTGGTCAACATCTGGCTGACATTTAACAGAGGGGCATAGCTGTTCTTATTAAGTATGTGGTCAACATCTGGCTGACATTTAACAGAGGGGCATGGCTGGTCTTATTAAGTATGTGGTCAACATCTGGCTGACATTTAACAGAGGGGCATGGCTGGTCATATTAGGCCTGTGGTCAACATCTGGCTGACATTTAACAGAGGGGCATGGCTGGTCATATTAGGTATGTGGTCAACATCTGGCTGACATTTAACAGAGGGGCATAGCTGATCTTATTAAGTATGTGGTCAACATCTGGCTGACATTTAACAGAGGGGCATGGCCGGTCATATTAGGCCTGTGGTCAACATCTGGCTGACATTTAACAGAGGGGCATGGCTGGTCGTATTATTTATGTGGTCAACATCTGGCTGACATTTAACAGAGGGGCTTAGCTGGTCTTATTAAGTATGTGGTCAACATCTGGCTGACGTTTAACAGAGGGGCATGGCTGGTCATATTAGGCCTGTGGTCAACATCTGGCTGACATTTAACAGAGGGGCATGGCTGGTCATATTAGGCCTGTGGTCAACATCTGGCTGACATTTAACAGAGGGGCATGGCTGGTCATATTAGGCCTGTGGTCAACATCTGGCTGACATTTAACAGAGGGGCATGGCTGGTCATATTAGGCCTGTGGTCAACATCTGGCTGACATTTAACAGAGGGGCATGGCTGGTCATATTAGGTATGTGGTCAACATCTGTCTGACATTTAACAGAGGGGCATGGCTGGTCATATTAGGTAATTTTCAACATCTGGCTGGCATTCAACAGAGGGGCATGGCTGGTCCTATTAGGTAAGTGAGCAACATCTGGCTGACATTTAACAGAGGGGCATGGATGGTCATATTAGGCCTGTGGTCAACATCTGGCTGACATTTAACAGAGGGGCATGGCTGGTCATATTAGGTATGTGGTCAACATCTGGCTGGCATTTAACAGAGAGGTATGGCTGGTCATATTAAGTAAGTGGTCATCATTTGGCTGGCATTTAACGGAGGGGCATGACTGGTAATATTAGGCCTGTGGTCAACATCTGGCTGGCATTAAACAGAGGGGTATGGCTGGTCATATTAGGCCTGTGGTCAACATCTTGCTGACATTTAACAGAGGGGCATGGCTGGTCATGTTAGGTAAGTGGTCAACATCTGGCTGACATTTAACAGAGGGGCATGGCTGGTCATATTAGGCATGTGGTCAACATCTGGCTGGCATTTTACAGAGTGGCATGGCTGGTTATAATATTTAAGTGGTCAACATCTGGCTGACATTCAACAGAGGGGCATGGCTGGTCATATTAGGTATGTGATCAATATCTGACTGACATTTAACAGAGGGGCATGGCTGGTCATATTAGGCCCTTTGGTCAACATCTGGATGGCATTTAATAGAGGGGCATGGCTGGTCATATTAGGTACGTGGTCAACATTCGGTTGGCATTTAACAGAGGTGCATGGCTGGTCATATTAGGTAAGTGGTCAACATCTGGCTGGCATTTAACAGAGGGGCATGGCTGGTCATATTAGGCCTGTGGTCAACATCTGGCTGGCATTTAACAGAGGGGCATGGCTGGTTATATTAGGTATGTGGTCAACATTTGGCCGGCATTTAACAGAGGTGCATGGCTGGTCATATTAGGTATGTGGTCAACATCTGGCTGACATTTAACAGAGGGGCATGGCTGGTCTTATTAAGTATGTGGTCAACATCTGGCTGACATTTAACAGTGGGGCATGGCTGATCATTTAAGGTATGTGGTCAACATCTGGCTGACATTTAACAGAGGGGCATGGCTGGTCTTATTAAGTATGTGGTCAATATCTGGCTGACATTTAACAGAGGGGCATGGCTGGTCATATTAGGCCTGTGGTCAACATCTGGCTGGCATTTAACAGAGGGGTATGTCTGGTTATATTAGGTAATTTTCAACACCTGGCTGACATTTAACAGAGGGGCATGGCTGGTCATATTAGGTATGTGGTCAACATCTGGCTGACATTTAACAGAGGGGCATAGCTGTTCTTATTAGGTATGTGGTCAACATCTGGCTGACATTTAACAGAGGGGCATGGCTGGTCATATTATTTATGTGGTCAACATCTGGCTGACATTTAACAGAGGGGCATGGCTGGTCATATTATTTATGTGGTCAACATCTGGCTGACATTTAACAGAGGGGCTTAGCTGGTCTTATTAAGTATGTGGTCAACATCTGGCTGACGTTTAACAGAGGGGCATGGCTGGTCATATTAGGCCTGTGGTCAACATCTGGCTGACATTTAACAGAGGGGCATGGCTGGTCATATTAGGTATGTGGTCAACATCTGGCTGACATTTAACAGAGGAGCATGGCTGGTCATATTAGGTATGTGGTCAACATCTGGCTGACATTTAACATAGGGGCATGGCTGGTCATATTAGGTATGTGGTCAACATCTGGCTGACATTTAACAGAGGGGCATGGCTGGTCATATTATGCATGTGGTCAACATCTGGCTGGCATATAACAGAGGGGCATGGCTGGTTATATTAGGTATGTGGTCAACATTTGGCTGGCGTTTAACAGAGGTGCATGGCTGGTCATATTAGGTATGTGGTCAACATCTGGCTGACATATAACAGGGGGGCATGGCTGGTCATATTAGGTATGTGGTCAACATCTGGCTGACATTTAACAGAGGGGCATGGCTGGTCATATTAGGTATGTGGTCAACATCTGGCTGACATTTAACAGAGGGGCATGGCTGGTCATATTAGGCATATGGTCAACATCTGGCTGACATTTAACAGAGGGGCATGGCTGGTCATATTAGGCATGTGGTCAATAAATGGCTGACATTTAACGGAGAGGCATGGCTGGTCATATTATGCATGTGGTCAACATTTGGCTGGCATTTAACAGAGGGGCATGGCTGGTTATATTAGGTATGTGGTCAACATTTGGCTGGCATTTAACAGAGGTGCATGGCTGGTCATATTAGGTATGTGGTCAACATCTGGCTGACATTTAACAGAGGGGCATGGCTGGTCTTATTAAGTATGTGGTCAACATCTGGCTGACATTTAACAGAGGGGCATGGCTGATCATTTAAGGTATGTGGTCAACATCTGGCTGACATTTAACAGAGGGGCATGGCTGGTCTTATTAAGTATGTGGTCAACATCTGGCTGACATTTAACAGAGGGGCATGGCTGGTCATATTAGGCCTGTGGTCAACATCTGGCTGGCATTTAACAGAGGGGTATGGCTGGTTATATTAGGTAATTTTCAACACCTGGCTGACATTTAACAGAGGGCCATGGCTGGTCATATTAGTTATGTGGTCAACATCTGGCTGACATTTAACAGAGGGGCATAGCTGTTCTTATTAAGTATGTGGTCAACATCTGGCTGACATTTAACAGAGGGGCATGGCTGGTCATATTAGGCCTGTGGTCAACATCTGGCTGACATTTAACAGAGGGGCATGGCTGGTCATATTATTTATATGGTCAACATCTGGCTGACATTCAACAGAGGGGCTTAGCTGGTCTTATTAAGTATGTGGTCAACATCTGGCTGACGTTTAACAGAGGGGCATGGCTGGTCATATTAGGCCTGTGGTCAACATCTGGCAGACATTTAACAGAGGGGCATGGCTGGTCATATTAGGCCTGTGGTCAAAATCTGGTTGACATTTAACAGAGGGGCATGGCTTGTCATATTAGGTATGTGGTCAACATCTGGCTGACATTTAACAGAGGGGCATGGCTGGTCATATTAGGCCTGTGGTCAACATCTGGCTGACATTTAACAGAGGGGCATGGCTGGTCATATTATGCATGTGGTCAACATCTGGCTGACATTTAACAGAGGGGCATGGCTGGTCCTATTAGGTAAGTGGTCAACATCTGGCTGACATTTAACAGAGGGGCATGGATGGTCATATTAGGCCTGTGGTCAACATCTGGCTGACATTTAACAGAGGGGCATGGCTGGTCATATTAGGTATTTGGTCAACATCTGGCTGGCATTTAACAGAGAGGCATGGCTGGTCATATTAGGTAAGTGGTCAACATTTGGCTGGCATTTAACGGAGGGGCATGGCTAGTTATATTAGGCCTGTGGTCAACATCTGGCTGGCATTAAACTGAGGGGCATGGCTGGTCATATTAGGCCTGTGGTCATCATCTGGCTGACATTTAACAGAGGGGCATGGCTGGTCATGTTAGGTAAGTGGTCAACATCTGGCTGACGTTTAACAGAGGGGCATGGCTGGTCATATTAGGCATGTGGTCAACATCTGGCTGGCATTTTACAGAGTGGCATGGCTGGTCATAATATTTAAGTGGTCAACATCTGGCTGACATTCAACAGAGGGGCATGGCTGGTCATATTAGGAATGTGGTCAATATCTGGCTGACATTTAACAGAGGGGCATGGCTGGTCATATTAGGCCCTTTGGTCAACATCTGGATGGCATTTAATAGACTGGAATGGCTGGTCATATTAGGTACGTGGTCAACATTCGGTTGGCATTTAACAGAGGTGCATGGCTGGTCATATTAGGTAAGTGGTCAACATCTGGCTGGCATTTAACAGAGGGGCATGGCTGGTCATATTAGGCCTGTGGTCAACATCTGACTGGCATTTAACAGAGGGGCATGGCTGGTTATATTAGGTATGTGGTCAACATTTGGCTGGCATTTAACAGAGGTGCATGGCTGGTCATATTAGGTATGTGGTCAACATCTGGCTGACATTTAACAGAGGGGCATGGCTGGTCTTATTAAGTGTGTGGTCAACATCTGGCTGACATTTAACAGAGGGGCATGGCTGATCATTTAAGGTATGTGGTCAACATCTGGCTGACATTTAACAGAGGGGCATGGCTGGTCTTATTAAGTATGTGGTCAACATCTGGCTGACATTTAACAGAGGGGCATGGCTGGTCATATTAGGCCTGTGGTCAACATCTGGCTGGCATTTAACAGAGGGGTATGGCTGGTTATATTAGGTAATTTTCTACACCTGGCTGACATTTAACAGAGGGGCATGGCTGGTCATATTAGGCCTGTGGTCAACATCTGGCTGACATTTAACAGAGGGGCTTAGCTGGTCTTATTAAGTATGTGGTGAAAATCTGGCTGACGTTTAATAGAGGGGCATGGCTGGTCATATTAGGTATGTGGTCAACATCCGGCTGACATTTAACAGAAGGGCATGGCTGGTCATATTAGGCCTGTGGTCAACATCAAGCTGACATTTAACAGAGGGGCATGGCTGGTCATATTAGGTATGTGGTCAACATCTGGCTGGCATTTAACAGAGGGGCATGGCTGGTCATATTACGTATGTGGTCAACATCTGGCTGGCATTTTACAGAGTGGCATGGCTGGTTATAATATTTAAGTGGTCAACATCTGGCTGGCATTTAACAGAGGGGTATGGCTGGTTATATTAGGTAATTTTCAACACCTGGCTGACATTTAACAGAGGGCCATGGCTGGTCATATTAGGCCTGTGGTCAAAATCTGGTTGACATTTAACAGAGGGACATGGCTGGTCATATTACGTATGTGGTCAACATCTGGCTGGCATTTAACAGAGGGGGAGGGCTGGTCATATTAGGTAAGTGGTCAACATTTGGCTGGCATTTAACAGAGGGGCATGGCTGGTAATATTAGGCCTGTGGTCAACATCTGGCTGGCATTAAACAGAGGGGCATGGCTGGTCATATTAGGCCTGTGGTCAACATCTGGCTGACATTTAACAGAGGGGCATGGCTGGTCACATTAGGCATGTGGTCAACATCTGGCTGGCATTTAATAGAGGGGCATGGCTGGTCATATTAGGCCCTTTGGTCAACATCTGGATGGCATTTAATAGAGGGGCATGGCTGGTCATATTAGGTACGTGGTCAACATTCGGTTGGCATTTAACAGAGGTGCATGGTTGGTCATATTAGGTAAGTGGTCAACATCTGGCTGGCATTTAACAGAGGGGCATGGCTGGTCATATTAGGCCTGTGGTCAACATCTGACTGGCATTTAACAGAGGGGCATGGCTGGTTATATTAGGTATGTGGTCAACATTTGGCTGGCATTTAACAGAGGTGCATGGCTGGTCATATTAGGTATGTGGTCAACATCTGGCTGACATTTAACAGAGGGGCATGGCTGGTCTTATTATGTGTGTGGTCAACATCTGACTGACATTTAACAGTGGGGCATGGCTGATCATTTAAGGTATGTGGTCAACATCTGGCTGACATTTAACAGAGGGGCATGGCTGGTCTTATTAAGTATGTGGTCAATATCTGGCTGACATTTAACAGAGGGGCATGGCTGGTCATATTAGGCCTGTGGTCAACATCTGGCTGGCATTTAACAGAGGGGTATGGCTGGTTATATTAGGTACTTTTCAACACCTGGCTGACATTTAACAGAGGGGCATGGCTGGTCATATTAGGTATGTGGTCAACATCTGGCTGACATTTAACAGAGGGGCATGGCTGGTCATATTAGGCCTGTGGTCAACATCTGGCTGACATTTAACAGAGGGGCATGGCTGGTCTTATTAAGTATGTGGTCAACATCTGGCTGACATTTAACAGAGGGGCATGGCTGATCATTTAAGGTATGTGGTCAACATCTGGCTGACATTTAACAGAGGGGCATGGCCGGTCTTATTAAGTATGTGGTCAACATCTGGCTGACATTTAACAGAGGGGCATGGCTGGTCATATTAGGCCTGTGGTCAACATCTGGCTGGCATTTAACAGAGGGGTATGGCTGGTTATATTAGGTAATTTTCAACACCTGGCTGACATTTAACAGAGGGCCATGGCTGGTCATATTAGTTATGTGGTCAACATCTGGCTGACATTTAACAGAGGGGCATAGCTGTTCTTATTAAGTATGTGGTCAACATCTGGCTGACATTTAACAGAGGGGCATGGCTGGTCATATTAGGCCTGTGGTCAACATCTGGCTGACTTTTAACAGAGGGGCATGGCTGGTCATATTATTTATATGGTCAACATCTGGCTGAAATTCAACAGAGGGGCTTAGCTGGTCTTATTAAGTATGTGGTCAACATCTGGCTGACGTTTAACAGAGGGGCATGGCTGGTCATATTAGGCCTGTGGTCAACATCTGGCAGACATTTAACAGAGGGGCATGGCTGGTCATATTAGGCCTGTGGTCAAAATCTGGTTGACATTTAACAGAGGGGCATGGCTTGTCATATTAGGTATGTGGTCAACATCTGGCTGACATTTAACAGAGGGGCATGGCTGGTCATATTAGGCCTGTGGTCAACATCTGGCTGACATTTAACAGAGGGGCATGGCTGGTCATATAATGCATGTGGTCAACATCTGGCTGACATTTAACAGAGGGGCATGGCTGGTCCTATTAGGTAAGTGGTCAACATCTGGCTGACATTTAACAGAGGGGCATGGATGGTCATATTAGGCCTGTGGTCAACATCTGGCTGACATTTAACAGAGGGGCATGGCTGGTCATATTAGGTATTTGGTCAACATCTGGCTGGCATTTAACAGAGAGGCATGGCTGGTCATATTAGGTAAGTGGTCAACATTTGGCTGGCATTTAACGGAGGGGCATGGCTAGTAATATTAGGCCTGTGGTCAACATCTGGCTGGCATTAAACTGAGGGGCATGGCTGGTCATATTAGGCCTGTGGTCATCATCTGGCTGACATTTAACAGAGGGGCATGGCTGGTCATGTTAGGTAAGTGGTCAACATCTGGCTGACGTTTAACAGAGGGGCATGGCTGGTCATATTAGGCATGTGGTCAACATCTGGCTGGCATTTTACAGAGTGGCATGGCTGGTCATAATATTTAAGTGGTCAACATCTGGCTGACATTCAACAGAGGGGCATGGCTGGTCATATTAGGAATGTGGTCAATATCTGGCTGACATTTAACAGAGGGGCATGGCTGGTCATATTAGGCCCTTTGGTCAACATCTGGATGGCATTTAATAGAGGGGAATGGCTGGTCATATTATGTACGTGGTCAACATTCGGTTGGCATTTAACAGAGGTGCATGGCTGGTCATATTAGGTAAGTGGTCAACATCTGGCTGGCATTTAACAGAGGGGCATGGCTGGTCATATTAGGCCTGTGGTCAACATCTGACTGGCATTTAACAGAGGGGCATGGCTGGTTATATTAGGTATGTGGTCAACATTTGGCTGGCATTTAACAGAGGTGCATGGCTGGTCATATTAGGTATGTGGTCAACATCTGGCTGACATTTAACAGAGGGGCATGGCTGGTCTTATTAAGTGTGTGGTCAACATCTGGCTGACATTTAACAGAGGGGCATGGCTGATCATTTAAGGTATGTGGTCAACATCTGGCTGACATTTAACAGAGGGGCATGGCTGGTCTTATTAAGTATGTGGTCAACATCTGGCTGACATTTAACAGAGGGGCATGGCTGGTCATATTAGGCCTGTGGTCAACATCTGGCTGGCATTTAACAGAGGGGTATGGCTGGTTATATTAGGTAATTTTCTACACCTGGCTGACATTTAACAGAGGGGCATGGCTGGTCATATTAGGCCTGTGGTCAACATCTGGCTGACATTTAACAGAGGGGCTTAGCTGGTCTTATTAAGTATGTGGTGAAAATCTGGCTGACGTTTAATAGAGGGGCATGGCTGGTCATATTAGGTATGTGGTCAACATCCGGCTGACATTTAACAGAGGGGCATGGCTGGTCATATTAGGCCTGTGGTCAACATCAAGCTGACATTTAACAGAGGGGCATGGCTGGTCATATTAGGTATGTGGTCAACATCTGGCTGGCATTTAACAGAGGGGCATGGCTGGTCATATTACGTATGTGGTCAACATCTGGCTGGCATTTTACAGAGTGGCATGGCTGGTTATAATATTTAAGTGGTCAACATCTGGCTGACATTCAACAGAGGGACATGGCTGGTCATATTAGGTATGTGGTCAACATCTGGCTGGCATTTAACAGAGGGGGAGGGCTGGTCATATTAGGTAAGTGGTCAACATTTGGCTGGCATTTAACAGAGGGGCATGGCTGGTAATATTAGGCCTGTGGTCAACATCTGGCTGGCATTAAACAGAGGGGCATGGCTGGTCATATTAGGCCTGTGGTCAACATCTGGCTGACATTTAACAGAGGGGCATGGCTGGTCACATTAGGCATGTGGTCAACATCTGGCTGGCATTTAATAGAGGGGCATGGCTGGTCATATTAGGCCCTTTGGTCAACATCTGGATGGCATTTAATAGAGGGGCATGGCTGGTCATATTAGGTACGTGGTCAACATTCGGTTGGCATTTAACAGAGGTGCATGGTTGGTCATATTAGGTAAGTGGTCAACATCTGGCTGGCATTTAACAGAGTGGCATGGCTGGTCATATTAGGCCTGTGGTCAACATCTGACTGGCATTTAACAGAGGGGCATGGCTGGTTATATTAGGTATGTGGTCAACATTTGGCTGGCATTTAACAGAGGTGCATGGCTGGTCATATTAGGTATGTGGTCAACATCTGGCTGACATTTAACAGAGGGGCATGGCTGGTCTTATTATGTGTGTGGTCAACATCTGACTGACATTTAACAGTGGGGCATGGCTGATCATTTAAGGTATGTGGTCAACATCTGGCTGACATTTAACAGAGGGGCATGGCTGGTCTTATTAAGTATGTGGTCAATATCTGGCTGACATTTAACAGAGGGGCATGGCTGGTCATATTAGGCCTGTGGTCAACATCTGGCTGGCATTTAACAGAGGGGTATGGCTGGTTATATTAGGTACTTTTCAACACCTGGCTGACATTTAACAGAGGGGCAAGCCTGGTCATATTAGGTATGTGGTCAACATCTGGCTGACATTTAACAGAGGGGCATAGCTGTTCTTATTAAGTATGTGGTCAACATCTGGCTGACATTTAACAGAGGGGCATGGCTGGTCATATTAGGCCTGTGGTCAACATCTGGCTGACATTTAACAGAGGGGCATGGCTGGTCATATTATTTATGTGGTCAACAGCTGGCTGACATTTAACAGAGGGGCTTAGCTGGTCTTATTTAGTATGTGGTCAACATCTGGCTGACGTTTAACAGAGGGGCATGGCTGGTCATATTAGGCCTGTGGTCAACATCTGGCTGACATTTAACTGAGGGGCATGGCTGGTCATATTAGGTATGTGGTCAACATCTGGCTGACATTTAACAGAGGAGCATGGCTGGTCATATTAGGTATGTGGTCAACATCTGGCTGACATGTAACAGAGGGGCATGGCTGGTCATATTAGGTATGTGGTCAACATCTGGCTGACATTTAACAGAGGGGCATGGCTGGTCATATTAGGTATGTGGTCAACATCTGGCTGACATTTAACAGAGGGGCATGGCTGGTCATATTAGGCATATGGTCAACATCTGGCTGACATTTAACAGAGGGGCATGGCTGGTCATATTAGGCCTGTGTTCAACAACTGGCTGACATTTAACAGAGGGGCATGGCTGGTCATATTATGCATGTGGTCAACATCTGGCTGGCATTCAACAGAGGGGCATGGCTGGTTATATTAGGTATGTGGTCAACATTTGGCTGGCATTTAACAGAGGTGCATTGCTGGTCATATTAGGTATGTGGTCAACATCTGGCTGACATTTAACAGAGGGGCATGGCTGGTCTTATTAAGTATGTGGTCAACATCTGGCTGACATTTAACAGAGGGGCATGGCTGATCATTTAAGGTATGTGGTCAACATCTGGCTGACATTTAACAGAGGGGCATGGCTGGTCTTATTAAGTATGTGGTCAACATCTGGCTGACATTTAACAGAGGGGCATGGCTGGTCATATTAGGCCTGTGGTCAACATCTGGCTGGCATTTAACAGAGGGGTATGGCTGGTTATATTAGGTAATTTTGAACACCTGGCTGACATTTAACAGAGGGGCATGGCTGGTCATATTAGGCCTGTGGTCAACATCTGACTGACATTTAACAGAGGGGCTTAGCTGGTCTTATTAAGTATGTGGTCAACATCTGGCTGACGTTTAACAGAGGGGCATGGCTGGTCATATTAGGTATGTGGTCAACATCTGGCTGACATTTAACAGAGGGGCATGGCTGGTCATATTAGGCCTGTGGTCAACATCAAGCTGACATTTAACAGAGGGGCATGGCTGGTCATATTAGGTATGTGGTCAACATCTGGCTGGCATTTAACAGAGGGGCATGGCTGGTCATATTACGTATGTGGTCAACATCTGGCTGGCATTTTACAGAGTGGCATGGCTGGTTATAATATTTAAGTGGTCAACATCTGACTGACATTCAACAGAGGGACATGGCTGGTCATATTAGGTATGTGGTCAACATCTGGCTGACATTTAACAGAGGGGCATGGCTGGTCATATTAGGTATATGGTCAACATCCGGCTGACATTTAACAGAGGGGCATGGCTGGTCATATTAGGCCTGTGGTCAACATCTAGCTGACATTTAACAGAGGGGCATGGCTGGTCATATTAGGTATGTGGTCAACATCTGGCTGACATTTAACAGAGGGGCATAGCTGGTCTTATTAAGTATGTGGTCAACATCAGGCTGACATTTAACAGAGGGGCATGGCTGGTCATATAAGGCCTGTGGTCAACATCTGGCTGACATTTAACAGAGGGGGATGGCTGGTCATATTAGGTATGTGGTCAACATCTGGCTTGCATTTAACAGAGGGGCATGGCTGGTCATATTAGGCCTGTGGTCAACATCTGGCTGGCATTTTTCAGAGGGGCATGGCTGGTTATAATATTTAAGTTGTCAACATCTTGCTGACATTCAACAGAGGGACATGGCTGGTCATATTAGGTATGTGGTCAACATCTGGCTGACATTTAACAGAGGGGCATGGCTGGTCATATTACGTATGTGGTCAAAATCCAGCTGACATTTGACAGAGGGGCATGGCTTGTCATATTAGGCCTGTGGTCAACATCTGGCTGACATTTAACAGAGGGGCATGGCTGGTTATATTAGGTATGTGGTCAACATCTTGCTGACATTTAACAGAGGGGCATAGCTGGTCTTATTAAGTATGAGGTCAACATCTGGCTGACAATTAACAGAGGGGCATGGCTGGTCATATTAGGCCTGTGGTCAACATCTGGCTGACATTTAACAGAGGGGCATGGCTGGTCTGTTAGGTATGTGGTCAACATCTGGCTGGCATTTAACAGACGGGCATGGCTGGTCATATTAGGCCTGTGGTCAACATCTGGCTGACATTTAACAGAGGGGCATGGCTGGTCATATTAGGTATGACGTCAACATCTGGCTGACATTTAACAGAGGGGCATGGCTGGTCATATTAGGTATGTGGTCAACATCTGGCTGACATTTAACAGAGGGGCATGGCTGGTCATATTAGGTATGTGGTCAACATCTGGCTGGCATTTAACAGAGGGGCATGGCTGGTCATATTAGGTAAGTGGTCAACATTTGGCTGGCATTTAACAGAGGGGCATGGCTGGTCATATTAGGTATGTGGTAAACATCTGGCTGGCAATTAACAGAGGGGCATGGCTGGTCATATTAGGCCTGTGGTCAACATCTGGCTGACATTTAACAGAGGGGCATGGCTGGTCATATTAGGTATGTGGTCAACATCTTGCTGGCATTTAACAGAGGGGCATGGCTGGTCATATTAGGTAAGTGGTCAACATTTGGCTGGCATTTAACAGAGGGGCATGGCTGGTAATATTAGGCCTCTGGTCAACATCTGGCTGGCATTAAACAGAGGGGCATGGCTGGTCATATTAGGCCTGTGGTCAACATCTGGCTGACATTTAACAGAGGGGCATGGCTGGTCATATTAGGTATGTGGTCAACATCTGGCTGACATTTATCAGAGGGGCATGGCTGGTCATATTAGGTATGTGGTCAACATCTGGCTGACATTTAACAGAGGGGCATGGCTGGTCATATTAGGCATATGGTCAACATCTGGCTGACATTTAACAGAGGGGCATGGCTGGTCATATTAGGCATGTGGTCAATAAATGGCTGACATTTAACGGAGAGGCATGGTTGGTCATATTATGCATGTGGTCAACATCTGGCTGGCATTTAACAGAGGGGCATGGCTGGTTATATAAGGTATGTGGTCAACATTTGGCTGGCATTTAACAGAGGTGCATGGCTGGTCATATTAGGTATGTGGTCAACATCTGGCTGACATTTAACAGAGGGGCATGGCTGGTCTTATTAAGTATGTGGTCAACATCTGGCTGACATTTAACAGAGGGGCATGGCTGATCATTTAAGGTATGTGGTCAACATCTGGCTGACATTTAACAGAGGGGCATGGCTGGTCTTATTAAGTATGTGGTCAACATCTGGCTGACATTTAACAGAGGGGCATGGCTGGTCATATTAGGCCTGTGGTCAACATCTGGCTGGCATTTAACAGAGGGGTATGGCTGGTTATATTAGGTAATTTTCAACACCTGGCTGACATTTAACAGAGGGCAATGGCTGGTCATATTAGTTATGTGGTCAACATCTGGCTGACATTTAACAGAGGGGCATAGCTGTTCTTATTAAGTATGTGGTCAACATCTGGCTGACATTTAACAGAGGGGCATGGCTGGTCATATTAGGCCTGTGGTCAACATCTGGCTGACATTTAACACAGGGGATGGCTGGTCATATTATTTATATGGTCAACATCTGGCTGACATTTAACAGAGGGGCTTAGCTGGTCTTATTAAGTATGTGGTCAACATCTGGCTGACGTTTAACAGAGGGGCATAGCTGGTCATATTAGGCCTGTGGTCAACATCTGGCAGACATTTAACAGAGGGGCATGGCTGGTCATATTAGGCCTGTGGTCAAAATCTGGTTGACATTTAACAGAGGGGCATGGCTTGTCATATTAGGTATGTGGTCAACATCTGGCTGAAAATTTAACAGAGGGGCATGGCTGGTCATATTAGGCCTGTGGTCAACATCTGGCTGACATTTAACAGAGGGGCATGGCTGGTCATATTATGCATGTGGTCAACATCTGGCTGACATTTAACAGAGGGGCATGGCTGGTCCTATTAGGTAAGTGGTCAACATCTGGCTGACATTTAACAGAGGGGCATGGATGGTCATATTAGGCCTGTGGTCAACATCTGGCTGACATTTAACAGAGGGGCATGGCTGGTCATATTAGGTATTTGGTCAACATCTGGCCGGCATTTAACAGAGAGGCATGGCTGGTCATATTAGGTAAGTGGTCAACATTTGGCTGGCATTTAACGGAGGGGCATGGCTGGTAATATTAGGCCTGTGGTCAACATCTGGCTGGCATTAAACTGAGGGGCATGGCTGGTCATATTAGGCCTGTGGTCATCATCTGGCTGACATTTAACAGAGGGGCATGGCTGGTCATGTTAGGTAAATGGTCAACATCTGGCTGACGTTTAACAGAGGGGCATGGCTGGTCATATTAGGCATGTGGTCAACATCTGGCTGGCATTTTACAGAGTGGCATGGCTGGTCATAATATTTAAGTGGTCAACATCTGGCTGACATTCAACAGAGGGGCATGGCTGGTCATATTAGGTATGTGGTCAATATCTGGCTGACATTTAACAGAGGGGCATGGCTGGTCATATTAGGCCCTTTGGTCAACATCTGGATGGCATTTAATAGAGGGGCATGGCTGGTCATATTAGGTACGTGGTCAACATTCGGTTGGCATTTAACAGAGGTGCATGGCTGGTCATATTAGGTAAGTGGTCAACATCTGGCTGGCATTTAACAGAGGGGCATGGCTGGTCATATTAGGCCTGTGGTCAACATCTGACTGGCATTTAACAGAGGGGCATGGCTGGTTATATTAGGTATGTGGTCAACATTTGGCTGGCATTTAACAGAGGTGCATGGCTGGTCATATTAGGTATGTGGTCAACATCTGGCTGACATTTAACAGATGGGCATGGCTGGTCTTATTAAGTGTGTGGTCAACATTTGGCTGACATTTAACAGAGGGGCATGGCTGATCATTTAAGGTATGTGGTCAACATCTGGCTGACATTTAACAGAGGGGCATGGCTGGTCTTATTAAGTATGTGGTCAACATCTGGCTGACATTTAACAGAGGGGCATGGCTGGTCATATTAGGCCTGTGGTCAACATCTGGCTGGCATTTAACAGAGGGGTATGGCTGGTTATATTAGGTAATTTTCTACACCTGGCTGACATTTAACAGAGGGGCATGGCTGGTCATATTAGGCCTGTGGTCAACATCTGGCTGACATTTAACAGAGGGGCTTAGCTGGTCTTATTAAGTATGTGGTGAAAATCTGGCTGACGTTTAATAGAGGGGCATGGCTGGTCATATTAGGTATGTGGTCAACATCCGGCTGACATTTAACAGAGGGGCATGGCTGGTCATATTAGGCCTGTGGTCAACATCAAGCTGACATTTAACAGAGGGGCATGGCTGGTCATATTAGGTATGTGGTCAACATTTGGCTGGCATTTAACAGAGGGGCATGCTGGTCATATTACGTATGTGGTCAACATCTGGCTGGCATTTTACAGAGTGGCATGGCTGGTTATAATATTTAAGTGGTCAACATCTGGCTGACATTCAACAGAGGGACATGGCTGGTCATATTAGGTATGTGGTCAACATCTGGCTGGCATTTAACAGAGGGGGAGGGCTGGTCATATTAGGTAAGTGGTCAACATTTGGCTGGCATTTAACAGAGGGGCATGGCTGGTAATATTAGGCCTGTGGTCAACACCTGGCTGGCATTAAACAGAGGGGCATGGCTGGTCATATTAGGCCTGTGGTCAACATCTGGCTGACATTTAACAGAGGGGCATGGCTGGTCACATTAGGCATGTAGTCAACATCTGGCTGGCATTTAATAGAGGGGCATGGCTGGTCATATTAGGCCCTTTGGTCAACATCTGGATGGCATTTAATAGAGGGGCATGGCTGGTCATATTAGGTACGTGGTCAACATTCGGTTGGCATTTAACAGAGGTGCATGGTTGGTCATATTAGGTAAGTGGTCAACATCTGGCTGGCATTTAACAGAGGGGCATGGCTGGTCATATTAGGCCTGTGGTCAACATCTGACTGGCATTTAACAGAGGGGCATGGCTGGTTATATTAGGTATGTGGTCAACATTTGGCTGGCATTTAACAGAGGTGCATGGCTGGTCATATTAGGTATGTGGTCAACATCTGGCTGACATTTAACAGAGGGGCATGGCTGGTCTTATTATGTGTGTGGTCAACATCTGACTGACATTTAACAGTGGGGCATGGCTGATCATTTAAGGTATGTGGTCAACATCTGGCTGACATTTAACAGAGGGGCATGGCTGGTCTTATTAAGTATGTGGTCAATATCTGGCTGACATTTAACAGAGGGGCATGGCTGGTCATATTAGGCCTGTGGTCAACATCTGGCTGGCATTTAACAGAGGGGTATGGCTGGTTATATTAGGTAATTTTCAACACCTGGCTGACATTTAACAGAGGGGCATGGCTGGTCATATTAGGCCTGTGGTCAACATCTGACTGACATTTAACAGAGGGGCTTAGCTGGTCTTATTAAGTATGTGGTCAATATCTGGCTGACATTTAACAGAGGGGCATGGCTGGTCATATTAGGCCTGTGGTCAACATCTGGCTGACATTTAACAGAGGGGCATGGATGGTCATATTAGGCCTGTGGTCAACATCTGGCTGACATTTAAGAGAGGGGCATGGCTGGTCGTATTATTTATGTGGTCAACATCTGGCTGACATTTAACAGAGGGGCATGGCTGGTCATATTAGGCCTGTGGTCAACATCTGGCTGACATTTAACAGAGGGGCATGGCTGGTCATATTAGGCCTGTGGTCAACATCTGGCTGACATTTAACAGAGGGGCATGGCTGGTCATATTAGGCCTGTGGTCAACATCTGGCTGACATTTAACAGAGGGGCATGGCTGGTCATATTAGGTATGTGGTCAACATCTGTCTGACATTTAACAGAGGGGCATGGCTGGTCATATTAGGTAATTTTCAACATCTGGCTGGCATTCAACAGAGGGGCATGGCTGGTCCTATTAGGTAAGTGGGCAACATCTGGCTGACATTTAACAGAGGGGCATGGATGGTCATATTAGGCCTGTGGTCAACATCTGGCTGACATTTAACAGAGGGGCATGGCTGGTCATATTAGGTATGTGGTCAACATCTGGCTGGCATTTAACAGAGAGGTATGGCTGGTCATATTAAGTAAGTGGTCATCATTTGGCTGGCATTTAACGGAGGGGCATGACTGGTAATATTAGGCCTGTGGTCAACATCTGGCTGGCATTAAACAGAGGGGTATGGCTGGTCATATTAGGCCTGTGGTCAACATCTGGCTGACATTTAACAGAGGGGCATGGCTGGTCATGTTAGGTAAGTGGTCAACATCTGGCTGACATTTAACAGAGGGGCATGGCTGGTCATATTAGGCATGTGGTCAACATCTGGCTGGCATTTTACAGAGTGGCATGGCTGGTTATAATATTTAAGTGGTCAACATCTGGCTGACATTCAACAGAGGGGCATGGCTGGTCATATTAGGTATGTGGTCAATATCTGACTGACATTTAACAGAGGGGCATGGCTGGTCATATTAGGCCCTTTGGTCAACATCTGGATGGCATTTAATAGAGGGGCATGGCTGGTCATATTAGGTACGTGGTCAACATTCGGTTGGCATTTAACAGAGGTGCATGGCTGGTCATATTAGGTAAGTGGTCAACATCTGGCTGGCATTTAACAGAGGGGCATGGCTGGTCATATTAGGCCTGTGGTCAACATCTGGCTGGCATTTAACAGAGGGGCATGGCTGGTTATATTAGGTATGTGGTCAACATTTGGCCGGCATTTAACAGAGGTGCATGGTTGGTCATATTAGGTATGTGGTCAACATCTGGCTGACATTTAACAGAGGGGCATGGCTGGTCTTATTAAGTATGTGGTCAACATCTGGCTGACATTTAACAGTGGGGCATGGCTGATCATTTAAGGTATGTGGTCAACATCTGGCTGACATTTAACAGAGGGGCATGGCTGGTCTTATTAAGTATGTGGTCAATATCTGGCTGACATTTAACAGAGGGGCATGGCTGGTCATATTAGGCCTGTGGTCAACATCTGGCTGGCATTTAACAGAGGGGTATGTCTGGTTATATTAGGTAATTTTCAACACCTGGCTGACATTTAACAGAGGGGCATGGCTGGTCATATTAGGTATGTGGTCAACATCTGGCTGACATTTAACAGAGGGGCATAGCTGTTCTAATTAGGTATGTGGTCAACATCTGGCTGACATTTAACAGAGGGGCATGGCTGGTCATATTAGGCCTGTGGTCAACATCTGGCTGACATTTAACAGAGGGGCATGGCTGGTCATATTATTTATGTGGTCAACATCTGGCTGACATTTAACAGAGGGGCTTAGCTGGTCTTATTAAGTATGTGGTCAACATCTGGCTGACGTTTAACAGAGGGGCATGGCTGGTCATATTAGGCCTGTGGTCAACATCTGGCTGACATTTAACAGAGGGGCATGGCTGGTCATATTAGGTATGTGGTCAACATCTGGCTGACATTTAACAGAGGAGCATGGCTGGTCATATTAGGTATGTGGTCAACATCTGGCTGACATTTAACATAGGGGCATGGCTGGTCATATTAGGTATGTGGTCAACATCTGGCTGACATTTAACAGAGGGGCATGGCTGGTCATATTATGCATGTGGTCAACATCTGGCTGGCATATAACAGAGGGGCATGGCTGGTTATATTAGGTATGTGGTCAACATTTGGCTGGCGTTTAACAGAGGTGCATGGCTGGTCATATTAGGTATGTGGTCAACATCTGGCTGACATTTAACAGGGGGGCATGGCTGGTCATATTAGGTATGTGGTCAACATCTGGCTGACATTTAACAGAGGGGCATGGCTGGTAATATTAGGTATGTGGTCAACATCTGGCTGACATTTAACAGAGGGGCATGGCTGGTCATATTAGGCATATGGTCAACATCTGGCTGACATTTAACAGAGGGGCATGGCTGGTCATATTAGGCATGTGGTCAATAAATGGCTGACATTTAACGGAGAGGCATGGCTGGTCATATTATGCATGTGGTCAACATCTGGCTGGCATTTAACAGAGGGGCATGGCTGGTTATATTAGGTATGTGGTCAACATTTGGCTGGCATTTAACAGAGGTGCATGGCTGGTCATATTAGGTATGTGGTCAACATCTGGCTGACATTTAACAGAGGGGCATGGCTGGTCTTATTAAGTATGTGGTCAACATCTGGCTGACATTTAACAGAGGGGCATGGCTGGTCATATTAGGCCTGTGGTCAACATCTGGCTGGCATTTAACAGAGGGGTATGGCTGGTTATATTAGGTAATTTTCAACACCTGGCTGACATTTAACAGAGGGCCATGGCTGGTCATATTAGTTATGTGGTCAACATCTGGCTGACATTTAACAGAGGGGCATAGCTGTTCTTATTAAGTATGTGGTCAACATCTGGCTGACATTTAACAGAGGGGCATGGCTGGTCATATTAGGCCTGTGGTCAACATCTGGCTGACATTTAACAGAGGGGCATGGCTGGTCATATTATTTATATGGTCAACATCTGGCTGACATTTAACAGAGGGGCTTAGCTGGTCTTATTAAGTATGTGGTCAACATCTGGCTGACGTTTAACAGAGGGGCATGGCTGGTCATATTAGGCCTGTGGTCAACATCTGGCAGACATTTAACAGAGGGGCATGGCTGGTCATATTAGGCCTGTGGTCAAAATCTGGTTGACATTTAACAGAGGGGCATGGCTTGTCATATTAGGTATGTGGTCAACATCTGGCTGACATTTAACAGAGGGGCATGGCTGGTCATATTAGGCCTGTGGTCAACATCTGGCTGACATTTAACAGAGGGGCATGGCTGGTCATATTATGCATGTGGTCAACATCTGGCTGACATTTAACAGAGGGGCATGGCTGGTCCTATTAGGTAAGTGGTCAACATCTGGCTGACATTTAACAGAGGGGCATGGATGGTCATATTAGGCCTGTGGTCAACATCTGGCTGACATTTAACAGAGGGGCATGGCTGGTCATATTAGGTATTTGGTCAACATCTGGTTGGCATTTAACAGAGAGGCATGGCTGGTCATATTAGGTAAGTGGTCAACATTTGGCTGGCATTTAACGGAGGGGCATGGCTGGTAATATTAGGCCTGTGGTCAACATCTGGCTGGCATTAAACTGAGGGGCATGGCTGGTCATATTAGGCCTGTGGTCATCATCTGGCTGACATTTAACAGAGGGGCATGGCTGGTCATGTTAGGTAAGTGGTCAACATCTGGCTGACGTTTAACAGAGGGGCATGGCTGGTCATATTAGGCATGTGGTCAACATCTGGCTGGCATTTTACAGAGTGGCATGGCTGGTCATAATATTTAAGTGGTCAACATCTGGCTGACATTCAACAGAGGGGCATGGCTGGTCATATTAGGTATGTGGTCAATATCTGGCTGACATTTAACAGAGGGGCATGGCTGGTCATATTAGGCCCTTTGGTCAACATCTGGATGGCATTTAATAGAGGGGAATGGCTGGTCATATTAGGTACGTGGTCAACATTCGGTTGGCATTTAACAGAGGTGCATGGCTGGTCATATTAGGTAAGTGGTCAACATCTGGCTGGCATTTAACAGAGGGGCATGGCTGGTCATATTAGGCCTGTGGTCAACATCTGACTGGCATTTAACAGAGGGGCATGGCTGGTTATATTAGGTATGTGGTCAACATTTGGCTGGCATTTAACAGAGGTGCATGGCTGGTCATATTAGGTATGTGGTCAACATCTGGCTGACATTTAACAGAGGGGCATGGCTGGTCTTATTAAGTGTGTGGTCCACATCTGGCTGACATTTAACAGAGGGGCATGGCTGATCATTTAAGGTATGTGGTCAACATCTGGCTGACATTTAACAGAGGGGCATGGCTGGTCTTATTAAGTATGTGGTCAACATCTGGCTGACATTTAACAGAGGGGCATGGCTGGTCATATTAGGCCTGTGGTCAACATCTGGCTGGCATTTAACAGAGGGGTATGGCTGGTTATATTAGGTAATTTTCTACACCTGGCTGACATTTAACAGAGGGGCATGGCTGGTCATATTAGGCCTGTGGTCAACATCTGGCTGACATTTAACAGAGGGGCTTAGCTGGTCTTATTAAGTATGTGGTGAAAATCTGGCTGACGTTTAATAGAGGGGCATGGCTGGTCATATTAGGTATGTGGTCAACATCCGGCTGACATTTAACAGAGGGGCATGGCTGGTCATATTAGGCCTGTGGTCAACATCAAGCTGACATTTAACAGAGGGGCATGGCTGGTCATATTAGGTATGTGGTCAACATCTGGCTGGCATTTAACAGAGGGGCATGGCTGGTCATATTACGTATGTGGTCAACATCTGGCTGGCATTTTACAGAGTGGCATGGCTGGTTATAATATTTAAGTGGTCAACATCTGGCTGACATTCAACAGAGGGACATGGCTGGTCATATTAGGTATGTGGTCAACATCTGGCTGGCATTTAACAGAGGGGGAGGGCTGGTCATATTAGGTAAGTGGTCAACATTTGGCTGGCATTTAACAGAGGGGCATGGCTGGTAATATTAGGCCTGTGGTCAACATCTGGCTGGCATTAAACAGAGGGGCATGGCTGGTCATATTAGGCCTGTGGTCAACATCTGGCTGACATTTAACAGAGGGGCATGGCTGGTCACATTAGGCATGTGGTCAACATCTGGCTGGCATTTAATAGAGGGGCATGGCTGGTCATATTAGGCCCTTTGGTCAACATCTGGATGGCATTTAATAGAGGGGCATGGCTGGTCATATTAGGTACGTGGTCAACATTCGGTTGGCATTTAACAGAGGTGCATGGTTGGTCATATTAGGTAAGTGGTCAACATCTGGCTGGCATTTAACAGAGGGGCATGGCTGGTCATATTAGGCCTGTGGTCAACATCTGACTGGCATTTAACAGAGGGGCATGGCTGGTTATATTAGGTATGTGGTCAACATTTGGCTGGCATTTAACAGAGGTGCATGGCTGGTCATATTAGGTATGTGGTCAACATCTGGCTGACATTTAACAGAGGGGCATGGCTGGTCTTATTATGTGTGTGGTCAACATCTGACTGACATTTAACAGTGGGGCATGGCTGATCATTTAAGGTATGTGGTCAACATCTGGCTGACATTTAACAGAGGGGCATGGCTGGTCTTATTAAGTATGTGGTCAATATCTGGCTGACATTTAACAGAGGGGCATGGCTGGTCATATTAGGCCTGTGGTCAACATCTGGCTGGCATTTAACAGAGGGGTATGGCTGGTTATATTAGGTAATTTTCAACACCTGGCTGACATTTAACAGAGGGGCATGGCTGGTCATATTAGGTATGTGGTCAACATCTGGCTGACATTTAACAGAGGGGCATAGCTGTTCTTATTAAGTATGTGGTCAACATCTGGCTGACATTTAACAGAGGGGCATGGCTGGTCATATTAGGCCTGTGGTCAACATCTGGCTGACATTTAACAGAGGGGCATGGCTGGTCATATTATTTATGTGGTCAACAGCTGGCTGACATTTAACAGAGGGGCTTAGCTGGTCTTATTTAGTATGTGGTCAACATCTGGCTGACGTTTAACGCAGGGGCATGGCTGGTCATATTAGGCCTGTGGTCAACATCTGGCTGACATTTAACTGAGGGGCATGGCTGGTCATATTGGGTATGTGGTCAACATCTGGCTGACATTTAACAGAGGAGCATGGCTGGTCATATTAGGTATGTGGTCAACATCTGGCTGACATTTAACAGAGGGGCATGGCTGGTCATATTAGGTATGTGGTCAACATCTGGCTGACATTTAACAGAGGTGCATGGCTGGTCATATTAGGTATGTGGTCAACATCTGGCTGACATTTAACAGAGGGGCATGGCTGGTCATATTAGGTATGTGCTCAACATCTGGCTGACATTTAACAGGGGGGCATGGCTGGTCATATTAGGTATGTGGTCAACATCTGGCTGACATTTAACAGAGGGGCATGGCTGGTCATATTAGGTATGTGGTCAACATCTGGCTGACATTTAACAGAGGGGCATGGCTGGTCATATTAGGCATATGGTCAACATCTGGCTGACATTTAACAGAGGGGCATGGCTGGTCATATTAGGCCTGTGTTCAACAACTGGCTGACATTTAACAGAGGGGCATGGCTGGTCATATTATGCATGTGGTCAACATCTGGCTGGCATTCAACAGAGGGGCATGGCTGGTTATATTAGGTATGTGGTCAACATTTGGCTGGCATTTAACAGAGGTGCATTGCTGGTCATATTAGATATGTGGTCAACATCTGGCTGACATTTAACAGAGGGGCATGGCTGGTCTTATTAAGTATGTGGTCAACATCTGGCTGACATTTAACAGAGGGGCATGGCTGATCATTTAAGGTATGTGGTCAACATCTGGCTGACATTTAACAGAGGGGCATGGCTGGTCTTATTAAGTATGTGGTCAACATCTGGCTGACATTTAACAGAGGGGCATGGCTGGTCATATTAGGCCTGTGGTCAACATCTGGCTGGCATTTAACAGAGGGGTATGGCTGGTTATATTAGGTAATTTTGAACACCTGGCTGACATTTAACAGAGGGGCATGGCTGGTCATATTAGGCCTGTGGTCAACATCTGACTGACATTTAACAGAGGGGCTTAGCTGGTCTTATTAAGTATGTGGTCAACATCTGGCTGACGTTTAACAGAGGGGCATGGCTGGTCATATTAGGTATGTGGTCAACATCTGGCTGACATTTAACAGAGGGGCATGGCTGGTCATATTAGGCCTGTGGTCAACATCAAGCTGACATTTAACAGAGGGGCATGGCTGGTCATATTAGGTATGTGGTCAACATCTGGCTGGCATTTAACAGAGGGGCATGGCTGGTCATATTACGTATGTGGTCAACATCTGGCTGGCATTTTACAGAGTGGCATGGCTGGTTATAATATTTAAGTGGTCAACATCTGACTGACATTCAACAGAGGGACATGGCTGGTCATATTAGGTATGTGGTCAACATCTGGCTGACATTTAACAGAGGGGCATAGCTGGTCTTATTAAGTATGTGGTCAACATCAGGCTGACATTTAACAGAGGGGCATGGCTGGTCATATAAGGCCTGTGGTCAACATCTGGCTGACATTTAACAGAGGGGGATGGCTGGTCATATTAGGTATGTGGTCAACATCTGGCTGGCATTTAACAGAGGGGCATGGCTGGTCATATTAGGCCTGTGGTCAACATCTGGCTGGCATTTTTCAGAGGGGCATGGCTGGTTATAATATTTAAGTTGTCAACATCTTGCTGACATTCAACAGAGGGACATGGCTGGTCATATTAGGTATGTGGTCAACATTTGGCTGACATTTAACAGAGGGGCATGGCTGGTCATATTACGTATGTGGTCAAAATCCAGCTGACATTTGACAGAGGGGCATGGCTTGTCATATTAGGCCTGTGGTCAACATCTGGCTGACATTTAACAGAGGGGCATGGCTGGTTATATTAGGTATGTGGTCAACATCTTGCTGACATTTAACAGAGGGGCATAGCTGGTCTTATTAAGTATGAGGTCAACATCTGGCTGACAATTAACAGAGGGGCATGGCTGGTCATATTAGGCCTGTGGTCAACATCTGGCTGACATTTAACAGAGGGGCATGGCTGGTCTGTTAGGTATGTGGTCAACATCTGGCTGGCATTTAACAGACGGGCATGGCTGGTCATATTAGGCCTGTGGTCAACATCTGGCTGACATTTAACTGAGGGGCATGGCTGGTCATATTAGGTATGACGTCAACATCTGGCTGACATTTAACAGAGGGGCATGGCTGGTCATATTAGGTATATGGTCAACATCCGGCTGACATTTAACAGAGGGGCATGGCTGGTCATATTAGGCCTGTGGTCAACATCTAGCTGACATTTAACAGAGGGGCATGGCTGGTCATATTAGGTATGTGGTCAACATCTGGCTGACATTTAACAGAGGGGCATAGCTGGTCTTATTAAGTATGTGGTCAACATCAGGCTGACATTTAACAGAGGGGCATGGCTGGTCATATAAGGCCTGTGGTCAACATCTGGCTGACATTTAACAGAGGGGGATGGCTGGTCATATTAGGTATGTGGTCAACATCTGGCTGGCATTTAACAGAGGGGCATGGCTGGTCATATTAGGCCTGTGGTCAACATCTGGCTGGCATTTTTCAGAGGGGCATGGCTGGTTATAATATTTAAGTTGTCAACATCTTGCTGACATTCAACAGAGGGACATGGCTGGTCATATTAGGTATGTGGTCAACATTTGGCTGACATTTAACAGAGGGGCATGGCTGGTCATATTACGTATGTGGTCAAAATCCAGCTGACATTTGACAGAGGGGCATGGCTTGTCATATTAGGCCTGTGGTCAACATCTGGCTGACATTTAACAGAGGGGCATGGCTGGTTATATTAGGTATGTGGTCAACATCTTGCTGACATTTAACAGAGGGGCATAGCTGGTCTTATTAAGTATGAGGTCAACATCTGGCTGACAATTAACAGAGGGGCATGGCTGGTCATATTAGGCCTGTGGTCAACATCTGGCTGACATTTAACAGAGGGGCATGGCTGGTCTGTTAGGTATGTGGTCAACATCTGGCTGGCATTTAACAGACGGGCATGGCTGGTCATATTAGGCCTGTGGTCAACATCTGGCTGACATTTAACTGAGGGGCATGGCTGGTCATATTAGGTATGACGTCAACATCTGGCTGACATTTAACAGAGGGGCATGGCTGGTCATATTAGGTATGTGGTCAACATCTGGCTGACATTTAACAGAGGGGCATGGCTGGTCATATTAGGTATGTGGTCAACATCTGGCTGGCATTTAACAGAGGGGCAGGGCTGGTCATATTAGGTAAGTGGTCAACATTTGGCTGGCATTTAACAGAGGGGCATGGCTGGTAATATTAGGTCTCTGGTCAACATCTGGCTGGCATCAAACAGAGGGGCATGGCTGGTCATATTAGGCCTGTGGTCAACATCTGGCTGACATTTAACAGATGGGCATGGCTGGTCATATTAGGTATGTGGTCAACATCTGGCTGACATTTAACAGAGGGGCATGGCTGGTCATATTAGGTATGTGGTCAACATCTGGCTGACATTTAACAGAGGGGCATGGCTGGTCATATTAGGTATGTGGTCAACATCTGGCTGACATTTAACAGAGGGGCATGGCTGGTCATATTAGGCATATGGTCAACATCTGGCTGACATTTAACAGAGGGGCATGGCTGGTCATATTAGGCATGTGGTCAATAAATGGCTGACATTTAACGGAGAGGCATGGCTGGTCATATTATGCATGTGGTCAACATCTGGCTGGCATTTAACAGAGGGGCATGGCTGGTTATATAAGGTATGTGGTCAACATTTGGCTGGCATTTAACAGAGGTGCATGGCTGGTCATATTAGGTATGTGGTCAACATCTGGCTGACATTTAACAGAGGGGCATGGCTGGTCTTATTAAGTATGTGGTCAACATCTGGCTGACATTTAACAGAGGGGCATGGCCGATCATTTAAGGTATGTGGTCAACATCTGGCTGACATTTAACAGAGGGGCATGGCTGGTCTTATTAAGTATGTGGTCAACATCTGGCTGACATTTAACAGAGGGGCATGGCTGGTCATATTAGGCCTGTGGTCAACATCTGGCTGGCATTTAACAGAGGGGTATGGCTGGTTATATTAGGTAATTTTCAACACCTGGCTGACATTTAACAGAGGGCCATGGCTGGTCATATTAGTTATGTGGTCAACATCTGGCTGACATTTAACAGAGGGGCATAGCTGTTCTTATTAAGTATGTGGTCAACATCTGGCTGACATTTAACAGAGGGGCATGGCTGGTCATATTAGGCCTGTGGTCAACATCTGGCTGACATTTAACAGAGGGGATGGCTGGTCATATTATTTATATGGTCAACATCTGGCTGACATTTAACAGAGGGGCTTAGCTGGTCTTATTAAGTATGTGGTCAACATCTGGCTGACGTTTAACAGAGGGGCATGGCTGGTCATATTAGGCCTGTGGTCAACATCTGGCAGACATTTAACAGAGGGGCATGGCTGGTCATATTAGGCCTGTGGTCAAAATCTGGTTGACATTTAACAGAGGGGCATGGCTTGTCATATTAGGTATGTGGTCAACATCTGGCTGAAAATTTAACAGAGGGGCATGGCTGGTCATATTAGGCCTGTGGTCAACATCTGGCTGACATTTAACAGAGGGGCATGGCTGGTCATATTATGCATGTGGTCAACATCTGGCTGACATTTAACAGAGGGGCATGGCTGGTCCTATTAGGTAAGTGGTCAACATCTGGCTGACATTTAACAGAGGGGCATGGCTGGTTATATTAGGTATGTGGTCAACATCTTGCTGACATTTAACAGAGGGGCATAGCTGGTCTTATTAAGTATGAGGTCAACATCTGGCTGACAATTAACAGAGGGGCATGGCTGGTCATATTAGGCCTGTGGTCAACATCTGGCTGACATTTAACAGAGGGGCATGGCTGGTCTGTTAGGTATGTGGTCAACATCTGGCTGGCATTCAACAGAGGGACATGGCTGGTCATATTAGGTATGTGGTCAACATTTGGCTGACATTTAACAGAGGGGCATGGCTGGTCATATTACGTATGTGGTCAAAATCCAGCTGACATTTGACAGAGGGGCATGGCTTGTCATATTAGGCCTGTGGTCAACATCTGGCTGACATTTAACAGAGGGGCATGGCTGGTTATATTAGGTATGTGGTCAACATCTTGCTGACATTTAACAGAGGGGCATAGCTGGTCTTATTAAGTATGAGGTCAACATCTGGCTGACAATTAACAGAGGGGCATGGCTGGTCATATTAGGCCTGTGGTCAACATCTGGCTGACATTTAACAGAGGGGCATGGCTGGTCTGTTAGGTATGTGGTCAACATCTGGCTGGCATTTAACAGACGGGCATGGCTGGTCATATTAGGCCTGTGGTCAACATCTGGCTGACATTTAACTGAGGGGCATGGCTGGTCATATTAGGTATGACGTCAACATCTGGCTGACATTTAACAGAGGGGCATGGCTGGTCATATTAGGTATGTGGTCAACATCTGGCTGACATTTAACAGAGGGGCATGGCTGGTCATATTAGGTATGTGGTCAACATCTGGCTGGCATTTAACAGAGGGGCAGGGCTGGTCATATTAGGTAAGTGGTCAACATTTGGCTGGCATTTAACAGAGGGGCATGGCTGGTAATATTAGGTCTCTGGTCAACATCTGGCTGGCATCAAACAGAGGGGCATGGCTGGTCATATTAGGCCTGTGGTCAACATCTGGCTGACATTTAACAGATGGGCATGGCTGGTCATATTAGGTATGTGGTCAACATCTGGCTGACATTTAACAGAGGGGCATGGCTGGTCATATTAGGTATGTGGTCAACATCTGGCTGACATTTAACAGAGGGGCATGGCTGGTCATATTAGGTATGTGGTCAACATCTGGCTGACATTTAACAGAGGGGCATGGCTGGTCATATTAGGCATATGGTCAACATCTGGCTGACATGTAACAGAGGGGCATGGCTGGTCATATTAGGCATGTGGTCAATAAATGGCTGACATTTAACGGAGAGGCATGGCTGGTCATATTATGCATGTGGTCAACATCTGGCTGGCATTTAACAGAGGGGCATGGCTGGTTATATAAGGTATGTGGTCAACATTTGGCTGGCATTTAACAGAGGTGCATGGCTGGTCATATTAGGTATGTGGTCAACATCTGGCTGACATTTAACAGAGGGGCATGGCTGGTCTTATTAAGTATGTGGTCAACATCTGGCTGACATTTAACAGAGGGGCATGGCCGATCATTTAAGGTATGTGGTCAACATCTGGCTGACATTTAACAGAGGGGCATGGCTGGTCTTATTAAGTATGTGGTCAACATCTGGCTGACATTTAACAGAGGGGCATGGCTGGTCATATTAGGCCTGTGGTCAACATCTGGCTGGCATTTAACAGAGGGGTATGGCTGGTTATATTAGGTAATTTTCAACACCTGGCTGACATTTAACAGAGGGCCATGGCTGGTCATATTAGTTATGTGGTCAACATCTGGCTGACATTTAACAGAGGGGCATAGCTGTTCTTATTAAGTATGTGGTCAACATCTGGCTGACATTTAACAGAGGGGCATGGCTGGTCATATTAGGCCTGTGGTCAACATCTGGCTGACATTTAACAGAGGGGATGGCTGGTCATATTATTTATATGGTCAACATCTGGCTGACATTTAACAGAGGGGCTTAGCTGGTCTTATTAAGTATGTGGTCAACATCTGGCTGACGTTTAACAGAGGGGCATGGCTGGTCATATTAGGCCTGTGGTCAACATCTGGCAGACATTTAACAGAGGGGCATGGCTGGTCATATTAGGCCTGTGGTCAAAATCTGGTTGACATTTAACAGAGGGGCATGGCTTGTCATATTAGGTATGTGGTCAACATCTGGCTGAAAATTTAACAGAGGGGCATGGCTGGTCATATTAGGCCTGTGGTCAACATCTGGCTGACATTTAACAGAGGGGCATGGCTGGTCATATTATGCATGTGGTCAACATCTGGCTGACATTTAACAGAGGGGCATGGCTGGTCCTATTAGGTAAGTGGTCAACATCTGGCTGACATTTAACAGAGGGGCATGGATGGTCATATTAGGCCTGTGGTCAACATCTGGCTGACATTTAACAGAGGGGCATGGCTGGTCATATTAGGTATTTGGTCAACATCTGGCTGGCATTTAACAGAGAGGCATGGCTGGTCATATTAGGTAAGTGGTCAACATTTGGCTGGCATTTAACGGAGGGGCATGGCTGGTAATATTAGGCCTGTGGTCAACATCTGGCTGGCATTAAACTGAGGGGCATGGCTGGTCATATTAGGCCTGTGGTCATCATCTGGCTGACATTTAACAGAGGGGCATGGCTGGTCATGTTAGGTAAATGGTCAACATCTGGCTGACGTTTAACAGAGGGGCATGGCTGGTCATATTAGGCATGTGGTCAACATCTGGCTGGCATTTTACAGAGTGGCATGGCTGGTTATAATATTTAAGTGGTCAACATCTGGCTGACATTCAACAGAGGGGCATGGCTGGTCATATTAGGTATGTGGTCAATATCTGGCTGACATTTAACAGAGGGGCATGGCTGGTCATATTAGGCCCTTTGGTCAACATCTGGATGGCATTTAATAGAGGGGCATGGCTGGTCATATTAGGTACGTGGTCAACATTCGGTTGGCATTTAACAGAGGTGCATGGCTGGTCATATTAGGTAAGTGGTCAACATCTGGCTGGCATTTAACAGAGGGGCATGGCTGGTCATATTAGGCCTGTGGTCAACATCTGACTGGCATTTAACAGAGGGGCATGGCTGGTTATATTAGGTATGTGGTCAACATTTGGCTGGCATTTAACAGAGGTGCATGGCTGGTCATATTAGGTATGTGGTCAACATCTGGCTGACATTTAACAGAGGGGCATGGCTGGTCTTATTAAGTGTGTGGTCAACATCTGGCTGACATTTAACAGAGGGGCATGGCTGGTCATATTAGGCATGTGGTCAATAAATGGCTGACATTTAACGGAGAGGCATGGCTGGTCATATTATGCATGTGGTCAACATTTGGCTGGCATTTAACAGAGGGGCATGGCTGGTTATATTAGGTATGTGGTCAACATTTGGCTGGCATTTAACAGAGGTGCATGGCTGGTCATATTAGGTATGTGGTCAACATCTGGCTGACATTTAACAGAGGGGCATGGCTGGTTATATTAAGTATGTGGTCAACATCTGGCTGACATTTAACAGAGGGGCATGGCTGATCATTTAAGGTATGTGGTCAACATCTTGCTGACATTTAACAGAGGGGCATGGCTGGTCTTATTAAGTATGTGGTCAACATCTGGCTGACATTTAACAGAGGGGCATGGCTGGTCATATTAGGCCTGTGGTCAACATCTGGCTGGCATTTAACAGAGGGGTATGGCTGGTTATATTAGGTAATTTTCAACACCTGGCTGACATTTAACAGAGGGCCATGGCTGGTCATATTAGTTATGTGGTCAACATCTGGCTGACATTTAACAGAGGGGCATAGCTGTTCTTATTAAGTATGTGGTCAACATCTGGCTGACATTTAACAGAGGGGCATGGCTGGTCATATTAGGCCTGTGGTCAACATCTGGCTGACATTTAACAGAGGGGCATGGCTGGTCATATTATTTATATGGTCAACATCTGGCTGACATTCAACAGAGGGGCTTAGCTGGTCTTATTAAGTATGTGGTCAACATCTGGCTGACGTTTAACAGAGGGGCATGGCTGGTCATATTAGGCCTGTGGTCAACATCTGGCAGACATTTAACAGAGGGGCATGGCTGGTCATATTAGGCCTGTGGTCAAAATCTGGTTGACATTTAACAGAGGGGCATGGCTTGTCATATTAGGTATGTGGTCAACATCTGGCTGACATTTAACAGAGGGGCATGGCTGGTCATATTAGGCCTGTGGTCAACATCTGGCTGACATTTAACAGAGGGGCATGGCTGGTCATATTATGCATGTGGTCAACATCTGGCTGACATTTAACAGAGGGGCATGGCTGGTCCTATTAGGTAAGTGGTCAACATCTGGCTGACATTTAACAGAGGGGCATGGATGGTCATATTAGGCCTGTGGTCAACATCTGGCTGACATTTAACAGAGGGGCATGGCTGGTCATATTAGGTATTTGGTCAACATCTGGCTGGCATTTAACAGAGAGGCATGGCTGGTCATATTAGGTAAGTGGTCAACATTTGGCTGGCATTTAACGGAGGGGCATGGCTAGTTATATTAGGCCTGTGGTCAACATCTGGCTGGCATTAAACTGAGGGGCATGGCTGGTCATATTAGGCCTGTGGTCATCATCTGGCTGACATTTAACAGAGGGGCATGGCTGGTCATGTTAGGTAAGTGGTCAACATCTGGCTGACGTTTAACAGAGGGGCATGGCTGGTCATATTAGGCATGTGGTCAACATCTGGCTGGCATTTTACAGAGTGGCATGGCTGGTCATAATATTTAAGTGGTCAACATCTGGCTGACATTCAACAGAGGGGCATGGCTGGTCATATTAGGAATGTGGTCAATATCTGGCTGACATTTAACAGAGGGGCATGGCTGGTCATATTAGGCCCTTTGGTCAACATCTGGATGGCATTTAATAGAGGGGAATGGCTGGTCATATTAGGTACGTGGTCAACATTCGGTTGGCATTTAACAGAGGTGCATGGCTGGTCATATTAGGTAAGTGGTCAACATCTGGCTGGCATTTAACAGAGGGGCATGGCTGGTCATATTAGGCCTGTGGTCAACATCTGACTGGCATTTAACAGAGGGGCATGGCTGGTTATATTAGGTATGTGGTCAACATTTGGCTGGCATTTAACAGAGGTGCATGGCTGGTCATATTAGGTATGTGGTCAACATCTGGCTGACATTTAACAGAGGGGCATGGCTGGTCTTATTAAGTGTGTGGTCAACATCTGGCTGACATTTAACAGAGGGGCATGGCTGATCATTTAAGGTATGTGGTCAACATCTGGCTGACATTTAACAGAGGGGCATGGCTGGTCTTATTAAGTATGTGGTCAACATCTGGCTGACATTTAACAGAGGGGCATGGCTGGTCATATTAGGCCTGTGGTCAACATCTGGCTGGCATTTAACAGAGGGGTATGGCTGGTTATATTAGGTAATTTTCTACACCTGGCTGACATTTAACAGAGGGGCATGGCTGGTCATATTAGGCCTGTGGTCAACATCTGGCTGACATTTAACAGAGGGGCTTAGCTGGTCTTATTAAGTATGTGGTGAAAATCTGGCTGACGTTTAATAGAGGGGCATGGCTGGTCATATTAGGTATGTGGTCAACATCCGGCTGACATTTAACAGAAGGGCATGGCTGGTCATATTAGGCCTGTGGTCAACATCAAGCTGACATTTAACAGAGGGGCATGGCTGGTCATATTAGGTATGTGGTCAACATCTGGCTGGCATTTAACAGAGGGGCATGGCTGGTCATATTACGTATGTGGTCAACATCTGGCTGGCATTTTACAGAGTGGCATGGCTGGTTATAATATTTAAGTGGTCAACATCTGGCTGGCATTTAACAGAGGGGTATGGCTGGTTATATTAGGTAATTTTCAACACCTGGCTGACATTTAACAGAGGGCCATGGCTGGTCATATTAGGCCTGTGGTCAAAATCTGGTTGACATTTAACAGAGGGACATGGCTGGTCATATTAGGTATGTGGTCAACATCTGGCTGGCATTTAACAGAGGGGGAGGGCTGGTCATATTAGGTAAGTGGTCAACATTTGGCTGGCATTTAACAGAGGGGCATGGCTGGTAATATTAGGCCTGTGGTCAACATCTGGCTGGCATTAAACAGAGGGGCATGGCTGGTCATATTAGGCCTGTGGTCAACATCTGGCTGACATTTAACAGAGGGGCATGGCTGGTCACATTAGGCATGTGGTCAACATCTGGCTGGCATTTAATAGAGGGGCATGGCTGGTCATATTAGGCCCTTTGGTCAACATCTGGATGGCATTTAATAGAGGGGCATGGCTGGTCATATTAGGTACGTGGTCAACATTCGGTTGGCATTTAACAGAGGTGCATGGTTGGTCATATTAGGTAAGTGGTCAACATCTGGCTGGCATTTAACAGAGGGGCATGGCTGGTCATATTAGGCCTGTGGTCAACATCTGACTGGCATTTAACAGAGGGGCATGGCTGGTTATATTAGGTATGTGGTCAACATTTGGCTGGCATTTAACAGAGGTGCATGGCTGGTCATATTAGGTATGTGGTCAACATCTGGCTGACATTTAACAGAGGGGCATGGCTGGTCTTATTATGTGTGTGGTCAACATCTGACTGACATTTAACAGTGGGGCATGGCTGATTATTTAAGGTATGTGGTCAACATCTGGCTGACATTTAACAGAGGGGCATGGCTGGTCTTATTAAGTATGTGGTCAATATCTGGCTGACATTTAACAGAGGGGCATGGCTGGTCATATTAGGCCTGTGGTCAACATCTGGCTGGCATTTAACAGAGGGGTATGGCTGGTTATATTAGGTACTTTTCAACACCTGGCTGACATTTAACAGAGGGGCATGGCTGGTCATATTAGGTATGTGGTCAACATCTGGCTGACATTTAACAGAGGGGCATAGCTGTTCTTATTAAGTATGTGGTCAACATCTGGCTGACATTTAACAGAGGGGCATGGCTGGTCATATTAGGCCTGTGGTCAACATCTGGCTGACATTTAACAGAGGGGCATGGCTGGTCTTATTAAGTATGTGGTCAACATCTGGCTGACATTTAACAGAGGGGCATGGCTGATCATTTAAGGTATGTGGTCAACATCTGGCTGACATTTAACAGAGGGGCATGGCCGGTCTTATTAAGTATGTGGTCAACATCTGGCTGACATTTAACAGAGGGGCATGGCCGGTCATATTAGGCCTGTGGTCAACATCTGGCTGGCATTTAACAGAGGGGTATGGCTGGTTATATTAGGTAATTTTCAACACCTGGCTGACATTTAACAGAGGGCCATGGCTGGTCATATTAGTTATGTGGTCAACATCTGGCTGACATTTAACAGAGGGGCATAGCTGTTCTTATTAAGTATGTGGTCAACATCTGGCTGACATTTAACAGAGGGGCATGGCTGGTCATATTAGGCCTGTGGTCAACATCTGGCTGACTTTTAACAGAGGGGCTTAGCTGGTCTTATTAAGTATGTGGTCAACATCTGGCTGACGTTTAACAGAGGGGCATGGCTGGTCATATTAGGCCTGTGGTCAACATCTGGCAGACATTTAACAGAGGGGCATGGCTGGTCATATTAGGCCTGTGGTCAAAATCTGGTTGACATTTAACAGAGGGGCATGGCTTGTCATATTAGGTATGTGGTCAACATCTGGCTGACATTTAACAGAGGGGCATGGCTGGTCATATTAGGCCTGTGGTCAACATCTGGCTGACATTTAACAGAGGGGCATGGCTGGTCATATTATGCATGTGGTCAACATCTGGCTGACATTTAACAGAGGGGCATGGCTGGTCCTATTAGGTAAGTGGTCAACATCTGGCTGACATTTAACAGAGGGGCATGGATGGTCATATTAGGCCTGTGGTCAACATCTGGCTGACATTTAACAGAGGGGCATGGCTGGTCATATTAGGTATTTGGTCAACATCTGGCTGGCATTTAACAGAGAGGCATGGCTGGTCATATTAGGTAAGTGGTCAACATTTGGCTGGCATTTAACGGAGGGGCATGGCTAGTAATATTAGGCCTGTGGTCAACATCTGGCTGGCATTAAACTGAGGGGCATGGCTGGTCATATTAGGCCTGTGGTCATCATCTGGCTGACATTTAACAGAGGGGCATGGCTGGTCATGTTAGGTAAGTGGTCAACATCTGGCTGACGTTTAACAGAGGGGCATGGCTGGTCATATTAGGCATGTGGTCAACATCTGGCTGGCATTTTACAGAGTGGCATGGCTGGTCATAATATTTAAGTGGTCAACATCTGGCTGACATTCAACAGAGGGGCATGGCTGGTCATATTAGGAATGTGGTCAATATCTGGCTGACATTTAACAGAGGGGCATGGCTGGTCATATTAGGCCCTTTGGTCAACATCTGGATGGCATTTAATAGAGGGGAATGGCTGGTCATATTAGGTACGTGGTCAACATTCGGTTGGCATTTAACAGAGGTGCATGGCTGGTCATATTAGGTAAGTGGTCAACATCTGGCTGGCATTTAACAGAGGGGCATGGCTGTTCATATTAGGCCTGTGGTCAACATCTGACTGGCATTTAACAGAGGGGCATGGCTGGTTATATTAGGTATGTGGTCAACATTTGGCTGGCATTTAACAGAGGTGCATGGCTGGTCATATTAGGTATGTGGTCAACATCTGGCTGACATTTAACAGAGGGGCATGGCTGGTCTTATTAAGTGTGTGGTCAACATCTGGCTGACATTTAACAGAGGGGCATGGCTGATCATTTAAGGTATGTGGTCAACATCTGGCTGACATTTAACAGAGGGGCATGGCTGGTCTTATTAAGTATGTGGTCAACATCTGGCTGACATTTAACAGAGGGGCATGGCTGGTCATATTAGGCCTGTGGTCAACATCTGGCTGGCATTTAACAGAGGGGTATGGCTGGTTATATTAGGTAATTTTCTACACCTGGCTGACATTTAACAGAGGGGCATGGCTGGTCATATTAGGCCTGTGGTCAACATCTGGCTGACATTTAACAGAGGGGCTTAGCTGGTCTTATTAAGTATGTGGTGAAAATCTGGCTGACGTTTAATAGAGGGGCATGGCTGGTCATATTAGGTATGTGGTCAACATCCGGCTGACATTTAACAGAGGGGCATGGCTGGTCATATTAGGCCTGTGGTCAACATCAAGCTGACATTTAACAGAGGGGCATGGCTGGTCATATTAGGTATGTGGTCAACATCTGGCTGGCATTTAACAGAGGGGCATGGCTGGTCATATTACGTATGTGGTCAACATCTGGCTGGCATTTTACAGAGTGGCATGGCTGGTTATAATATTTAAGTGGTCAACATCTGGCTGACATTCAACAGAGGGACATGGCTGGTCATATTAGGTATGTGGTCAACATCTGGCTGGCATTTAACAGAGGGGGAGGGCTGGTCATATTAGGTAAGTGGTCAACATTTGGCTGGCATTTAACAGAGGGGCATGGCTGGTAATATTAGGCCTGTGGTCAACATCTGGATGGCATTTAATAGAGGGGCATGGCTGGTCATATTAGGTACGTGGTCAACATTCGGTTGGCATTTAACAGAGGTGCATGGTTGGTCATATTAGGTAAGTGGTCAACATCTGGCTGGCATTTAACAGAGGGGCATGGCTGGTCATATTAGGCCTGTGGTCAACATCTGACTGGCATTTAACAGAGGGGCATGGCTGGTTATATTAGGTATGTGGTCAACATTTGGCTGGCATTTAACAGAGGTGCATGGCTGGTCATATTAGGTATGTGGTCAACATCTGGCTGACATTTAACAGAGGGGCATGGCTGGTCTTATTATGTGTGTGGTCAACATCTGACTGACATTTAACAGTGGGGCATGGCTGATCATTTAAGGTATGTGGTCAACATCTGGCTGACATTTAACAGAGGGGCATGGCTGGTCTTATTAAGTATGTGGTCAATATCTGGCTGACATTTAACAGAGGGGCATGGCTGGTCATATTAGGCCTGTGGTCAACATCTGGCTGGCATTTAACAGAGGGGTATGGCTGGTTATATTAGGTACTTTTCAACACCTGGCTGACATTTAACAGAGGGGCATGGCTGGTCATATTAGGTATGTGGTCAACATCTGGCTGACATTTAACAGAGGGGCATAGCTGTTCTTATTAAGTATGTGGTCAACATCTGGCTGACATTTAACAGAGGGGCATGGCTGGTCATATTAGGCCTGTGGTCAACATCTGGCTGACATTTAACAGAGGGGCATGGCTGGTCATATTATTTATGTGGTCAACAGCTGGCTGACATTTAACAGAGGGGATTAGCTGGTCTTATTTAGTATGTGGTCAACATCTGGCTGACGTTTAACAGAGGGGCATGGCTGGTCATATTAGGCCTGTGGTCAACATCTGGCTGACATTTAACTGAGGGGCATGGCTGGTCATATTAGGTATGTGGTCAACATCTGGCTGACATTTAACAGAGGAGCATGGCTGGTCATATTAGGTATGTGGTCAACATCTGGCTGACATGTAACAGAGGGGCATGGCTGGTCATATTAGGTATGTGGTCAACATCTGGCTGACATTTAACAGAGGGGCATGGCTGGTCATATTAGGTATGTGGTCAACATCTGGCTGACATTTAACAGAGGGGCATGGCTGGTCATATTAGGTATGTGCTCAACATCTGGCTGACATTTAACAGGGGGGCATGGCTGGTCATATTAGGTATGTGGTCAACATCTGGCTGACATTTAACAGAGGGGCATGGCTGGTCATATTAGGTATGTGGTCAACATCTGGCTGACATTTAACAGAGGGGCATGGCTGGTCATATTAGGCATATGGTCAACATCTGGCTGACATTTAACAGAGGGGCATGGCTGGTCATATTAGGCCTGTGTTCAACAACTGGCTGACATTTAACAGAGGGGCATGGCTGGTCATATTATGCATGTGGTCAACATCTGGCTGGCATTCAACAGAGGGGCATGGCTGGTTATATTAGGTATGTGGTCAACATTTGGCTGGCATTTAACAGAGGTGCATTGCTGGTCATATTAGGTATGTGGTCAACATCTGGCTGACATTTAACAGAGGGGCATGGCTGGTCTTATTAAGTATGTGGTCAACATCTGGCTGACATTTAACAGAGGGGCATGGCTGATCATTTAAGGTATGTGGTCAACATCTGGCTGACATTTAACAGAGGGGCATGGCTGGTCTTATTAAGTATGTGGTCAACATCTGGCTGACATTTAACAGAGGGGCATGGCTGGTCATATTAGGCCTGTGGTCAACATCTGGCTGGCATTTAACAGAGGGGTATGGCTGGTTATATTAGGTAATTTTGAACACCTGGCTGACATTTAACAGAGGGGCATGGCTGGTCATATTAGGCCTGTGGTCAACATCTGACTGACATTTAACAGAGGGGCTTAGCTGGTCTTATTAAGTATGTGGTCAACATCTGGCTGACGTTTAACAGAGGGGCATGGCTGGTCATATTAGGTATGTGGTCAACATCTGGCTGACATTTAACAGAGGGGCATGGCTGGTCATATTAGGCCTGTGGTCAACATCAAGCTGACATTTAACAGAGGGGCATGGCTGGTCATATTAGGTATGTGGTCAACATCTGGCTGGCATTTAACAGAGGGGCATGGCTGGTCATATTACGTATGTGGTCAACATCTGGCTGGCATTTTACAGAGTGGCATGGCTGGTTATAATATTTAAGTGGTCAACATCTGACTGACATTCAACAGAGGGACATGGCTGGTCATATTAGGTATGTGGTCAACATCTGGCTGACATTTAACAGAGGGGCATGGCTGGTCATATTAGGTATATGGTCAACATCCGGCTGACATTTAACAGAGGGGCATGGCTGGTCATATTAGGCCTGTGGTCAACATCTAGCTGACATTTAACAGAGGGGCATGGCTGGTCATATTAGGTATGTGGTCAACATCTGGCTGACATTTAACAGAGGGGCATAGCTGGTCTTATTAAGTATGTGGTCAACATCAGGCTGACATTTAACAGAGGGGCATGGCTGGTCATATAAGGCCTGTGGTCAACATCTGGCTGACATTTAACAGAGGGGGATGGCTGGTCATATTAGGTATGTGGTCAACATCTGGCTTGCATTTAACAGAGGGGCATGGCTGGTCATATTAGGCCTGTGGTCAACATCTGGCTGGCATTTTTCAGAGGGGCATGGCTGGTTATAATATTTAAGTTGTCAACATCTTGCTGACATTCAACAGAGGGACATGGCTGGTCATATTAGGTATGTGGTCAACATCTGGCTGACATTTAACAGAGGGGCATGGCTGGTCATATTACGTATGTGGTCAAAATCCAGCTGACATTTGACAGAGGGGCATGGCTTGTCATATTAGGCCTGTGGTCAACATCTGGCTGACATTTAACAGAGGGGCATGGCTGGTTATATTAGGTATGTGGTCAACATCTTGCTGACATTTAACAGAGGGGCATAGCTGGTCTTATTAAGTATGAGGTCAACATCTGGCTGACAATTAACAGAGGGGCATGGCTGGTCATATTAGGCCTGTGGTCAACATCTGGCTGACATTTAACAGAGGGGCATGGCTGGTCTGTTAGGTATGTGGTCAACATCTGGCTGGCATTTAACAGACGGGCATGGCTGGTCATATTAGGCCTGTGGTCAACATCTGGCTGACATTTAACAGAGGGGCATGGCTGGTCATATTAGGTATGACGTCAACATCTGGCTGACATTTAACAGAGGGGCATGGCTGGTCATATTAGGTATGTGGTCAACATCTGGCTGACATTTAACAGAGGGGCATGGCTGGTCATATTAGGTATGTGGTCAACATCTGGCTGGCATTTAACAGAGGGGCATGGCTGGTCATATTAGGTAAGTGGTCAACATTTGGCTGGCATTTAACAGAGGGGCATGGCTGGTCATATTAGGTATGTGGTAAACATCTGGCTGGCAATTAACAGAGGGGCATGGCTGGTCATATTAGGCCTGTGGTCAACATCTGGCTGACATTTAACAGAGGGGCATGGCTGGTCATATTAGGTATGTGGTCAACATCTTGCTGGCATTTAACAGAGGGGCATGGCTGGTCATATTAGGTAAGTGGTCAACATTTGGCTGGCATTTAACAGAGGGGCATGGCTGGTAATATTAGGCCTCTGGTCAACATCTGGCTGGCATTAAACAGAGGGGCATGGCTGGTCATATTAGGCCTGTGGTCAACATCTGGCTGACATTTAACAGAGGGGCATGGCTGGTCATATTAGGTATGTGGTCAACATCTGGCTGACATTTATCAGAGGGGCATGGCTGGTCATATTAGGTATGTGGTCAACATCTGGCTGACATTTAACAGAGGGGCATGGCTGGTCATATTAGGCATATGGTCAACATCTGGCTGACATTTAACAGAGGGGCATGGCTGGTCATATTAGGCATGTGGTCAATAAATGGCTGACATTTAACGGAGAGGCATGGTTGGTCATATTATGCATGTGGTCAACATCTGGCTGGCATTTAACAGAGGGGCATGGCTGGTTATATAAGGTATGTGGTCAACATTTGGCTGGCATTTAACAGAGGTGCATGGCTGGTCATATTAGGTATGTGGTCAACATCTGGCTGACATTTAACAGAGGGGCATGGCTGGTCTTATTAAGTATGTGGTCAACATCTGGCTGACATTTAACAGAGGGGCATGGCTGATCATTTAAGGTATGTGGTCAACATCTGGCTGACATTTAACAGAGGGGCATGGCTGGTCTTATTAAGTATGTGGTCAACATCTGGCTGACATTTAACAGAGGGGCATGGCTGGTCATATTAGGCCTGTGGTCAACATCTGGCTGGCATTTAACAGAGGGGTATGGCTGGTTATATTAGGTAATTTTCAACACCTGGCTGACATTTAACAGAGGGCAATGGCTGGTCATATTAGTTATGTGGTCAACATCTGGCTGACATTTAACAGAGGGGCATAGCTGTTCTTATTAAGTATGTGGTCAACATCTGGCTGACATTTAACAGAGGGGCATGGCTGGTCATATTAGGCCTGTGGTCAACATCTGGCTGACATTTAACACAGGGGATGGCTGGTCATATTATTTATATGGTCAACATCTGGCTGACATTTAACAGAGGGGCTTAGCTGGTCTTATTAAGTATGTGGTCAACATCTGGCTGACGTTTAACAGAGGGGCATAGCTGGTCATATTAGGCCTGTGGTCAACATCTGGCAGACATTTAACAGAGGGGCATGGCTGGTCATATTAGGCCTGTGGTCAAAATCTGGTTGACATTTAACAGAGGGGCATGGCTTGTCATATTAGGTATGTGGTCAACATCTGGCTGAAAATTTAACAGAGGGGCATGGCTGGTCATATTAGGCCTGTGGTCAACATCTGGCTGACATTTAACAGAGGGGCATGGCTGGTCATATTATGCATGTGGTCAACATCTGGCTGACATTTAACAGAGGGGCATGGCTGGTCCTATTAGGTAAGTGGTCAACATCTGGCTGACATTTAACAGAGGGGCATGGATGGTCATATTAGGCCTGTGGTCAACATCTGGCTGACATTTAACAGAGGGGCATGGCTGGTCATATTAGGTATTTGGTCAACATCTGGCCGGCATTTAACAGAGAGGCATGGCTGGTCATATTAGGTAAGTGGTCAACATTTGGCTGGCATTTAACGGAGGGGCATGGCTGGTAATATTAGGCCTGTGGTCAACATCTGGCTGGCATTAAACTGAGGGGCATGGCTGGTCATATTAGGCCTGTGGTCATCATCTGGCTGACATTTAACAGAGGGGCATGGCTGGTCATGTTAGGTAAATGGTCAACATCTGGCTGACGTTTAACAGAGGGGCATGGCTGGTCATATTAGGCATGTGGTCAACATCTGGCTGGCATTTTACAGAGTGGCATGGCTGGTCATAATATTTAAGTGGTCAACATCTGGCTGACATTCAACAGAGGGGCATGGCTGGTCATATTAGGTATGTGGTCAATATCTGGCTGACATTTAACAGAGGGGCATGGCTGGTCATATTAGGCCCTTTGGTCAACATCTGGATGGCATTTAATAGAGGGGCATGGCTGGTCATATTAGGTACGTGGTCAACATTCGGTTGGCATTTAACAGAGGTGCATGGCTGGTCATATTAGGTAAGTGGTCAACATCTGGCTGGCATTTAACAGAGGGGCATGGCTGGTCATATTAGGCCTGTGGTCAACATCTGACTGGCATTTAACAGAGGGGCATGGCTGGTTATATTAGGTATGTGGTCAACATTTGGCTGGCATTTAACAGAGGTGCATGGCTGGTCATATTAGGTATGTGGTCAACATCTGGCTGACATTTAACAGATGGGCATGGCTGGTCTTATTAAGTGTGTGGTCAACATTTGGCTGACATTTAACAGAGGGGCATGGCTGATCATTTAAGGTATGTGGTCAACATCTGGCTGACATTTAACAGAGGGGCATGGCTGGTCTTATTAAGTATGTGGTCAACATCTGGCTGACATTTAACAGAGGGGCATGGCTGGTCATATTAGGCCTGTGGTCAACATCTGGCTGGCATTTAACAGAGGGGTATGGCTGGTTATATTAGGTAATTTTCTACACCTGGCTGACATTTAACAGAGGGGCATGGCTGGTCATATTAGGCCTGTGGTCAACATCTGGCTGACATTTAACAGAGGGGCTTAGCTGGTCTTATTAAGTATGTGGTGAAAATCTGGCTGACGTTTAATAGAGGGGCATGGCTGGTCATATTAGGTATGTGGTCAACATCCGGCTGACATTTAACAGAGGGGCATGGCTGGTCATATTAGGCCTGTGGTCAACATCAAGCTGACATTTAACAGAGGGGCATGGCTGGTCATATTAGGTATGTGGTCAACATTTGGCTGGCATTTAACAGAGGGGCATGCTGGTCATATTACGTATGTGGTCAACATCTGGCTGGCATTTTACAGAGTGGCATGGCTGGTTATAATATTTAAGTGGTCAACATCTGGCTGACATTCAACAGAGGGACATGGCTGGTCATATTAGGTATGTGGTCAACATCTGGCTGGCATTTAACAGAGGGGGAGGGCTGGTCATATTAGGTAAGTGGTCAACATTTGGCTGGCATTTAACAGAGGGGCATGGCTGGTAATATTAGGCCTGTGGTCAACACCTGGCTGGCATTAAACAGAGGGGCATGGCTGGTCATATTAGGCCTGTGGTCAACATCTGGCTGACATTTAACAGAGGGGCATGGCTGGTCACATTAGGCATGTAGTCAACATCTGGCTGGCATTTAATAGAGGGGCATGGCTGGTCATATTAGGCCCTTTGGTCAACATCTGGATGGCATTTAATAGAGGGGCATGGCTGGTCATATTAGGTACGTGGTCAACATTCGGTTGGCATTTAACAGAGGTGCATGGTTGGTCATATTAGGTAAGTGGTCAACATCTGGCTGGCATTTAACAGAGGGGCATGGCTGGTCATATTAGGCCTGTGGTCAACATCTGACTGGCATTTAACAGAGGGGCATGGCTGGTTATATTAGGTATGTGGTCAACATTTGGCTGGCATTTAACAGAGGTGCATGGCTGGTCATATTAGGTATGTGGTCAACATCTGGCTGACATTTAACAGAGGGGCATGGCTGGTCTTATTATGTGTGTGGTCAACATCTGACTGACATTTAACAGTGGGGCATGGCTGATCATTTAAGGTATGTGGTCAACATCTGGCTGACATTTAACAGAGGGGCATGGCTGGTCTTATTAAGTATGTGGTCAATATCTGGCTGACATTTAACAGAGGGGCATGGCTGGTCATATTAGGCCTGTGGTCAACATCTGGCTGGCATTTAACAGAGGGGTATGGCTGGTTATATTAGGTAATTTTCAACACCTGGCTGACATTTAACAGAGGGGCATGGCTGGTCATATTAGGCCTGTGGTCAACATCTGACTGACATTTAACAGAGGGGCTTAGCTGGTCTTATTAAGTATGTGGTCAATATCTGGCTGACATTTAACAGAGGGGCATGGCTGGTCATATTAGGCCTGTGGTCAACATCTGGCTGACATTTAACAGAGGGGCATGGATGGTCATATTAGGCCTGTGGTCAACATCTGGCTGACATTTAAGAGAGGGGCATGGCTGGTCGTATTATTTATGTGGTCAACATCTGGCTGACATTTAACAGAGGGGCATGGCTGGTCATATTAGGCCTGTGGTCAACATCTGGCTGACATTTAACAGAGGGGCATGGCTGGTCATATTAGGCCTGTGGTCAACATCTGGCTGACATTTAACAGAGGGGCATGGCTGGTCATATTAGGCCTGTGGTCAACATCTGGCTGACATTTAACAGAGGGGCATGGCTGGTCATATTAGGTATGTGGTCAACATCTGTCTGACATTTAACAGAGGGGCATGGCTGGTCATATTAGGTAATTTTCAACATCTGGCTGGCATTCAACAGAGGGGCATGGCTGGTCCTATTAGGTAAGTGGGCAACATCTGGCTGACATTTAACAGAGGGGCATGGATGGTCATATTAGGCCTGTGGTCAACATCTGGCTGACATTTAACAGAGGGGCATGGCTGGTCATATTAGGTATGTGGTCAACATCTGGCTGGCATTTAACAGAGAGGTATGGCTGGTCATATTAAGTAAGTGGTCATCATTTGGCTGGCATTTAACGGAGGGGCATGACTGGTAATATTAGGCCTGTGGTCAACATCTGGCTGGCATTAAACAGAGGGGTATGGCTGGTCATATTAGGCCTGTGGTCAACATCTGGCTGACATTTAACAGAGGGGCATGGCTGGTCATGTTAGGTAAGTGGTCAACATCTGGCTGACATTTAACAGAGGGGCATGGCTGGTCATATTAGGCATGTGGTCAACATCTGGCTGGCATTTTACAGAGTGGCATGGCTGGTTATAATATTTAAGTGGTCAACATCTGGCTGACATTCAACAGAGGGGCATGGCTGGTCATATTAGGTATGTGGTCAATATCTGACTGACATTTAACAGAGGGGCATGGCTGGTCATATTAGGCCCTTTGGTCAACATCTGGATGGCATTTAATAGAGGGGCATGGCTGGTCATATTAGGTACGTGGTCAACATTCGGTTGGCATTTAACAGAGGTGCATGGCTGGTCATATTAGGTAAGTGGTCAACATCTGGCTGGCATTTAACAGAGGGGCATGGCTGGTCATATTAGGCCTGTGGTCAACATCTGGCTGGCATTTAACAGAGGGGCATGGCTGGTTATATTAGGTATGTGGTCAACATTTGGCCGGCATTTAACAGAGGTGCATGGCTGGTCATATTAGGTATGTGGTCAACATCTGGCTGACATTTAACAGAGGGGCATGGCTGGTCTTATTAAGTATGTGGTCAACATCTGGCTGACATTTAACAGTGGGGCATGGCTGATCATTTAAGGTATGTGGTCAACATCTGGCTGACATTTAACAGAGGGGCATGGCTGGTCTTATTAAGTATGTGGTCAATATCTGGCTGACATTTAACAGAGGGGCATGGCTGGTCATATTAGGCCTGTGGTCAACATCTGGCTGGCATTTAACAGAGGGGTATGTCTGGTTATATTAGGTAATTTTCAACACCTGGCTGACATTTAACAGAGGGGCATGGCTGGTCATATTAGGTATGTGGTCAACATCTGGCTGACATTTAACAGAGGGGCATAGCTGTTCTAATTAGGTATGTGGTCAACATCTGGCTGACATTTAACAGAGGGGCATGGCTGGTCATATTAGGCCTGTGGTCAACATCTGGCTGACATTTAACAGAGGGGCATGGCTGGTCATATTATTTATGTGGTCAACATCTGGCTGACATTTAACAGAGGGGCTTAGCTGGTCTTATTAAGTATGTGGTCAACATCTGGCTGACGTTTAACAGAGGGGCATGGCTGGTCATATTAGGCCTGTGGTCAACATCTGGCTGACATTTAACAGAGGGGCATGGCTGGTCATATTAGGTATGTGGTCAACATCTGGCTGACATTTAACAGAGGAGCATGGCTGGTCATATTAGGTATGTGGTCAACATCTGGCTGACATTTAACATAGGGGCATGGCTGGTCATATTAGGTATGTGGTCAACATCTGGCTGACATTTAACAGAGGGGCATGGCTGGTCATATTATGCATGTGGTCAACATCTGGCTGGCATATAACAGAGGGGCATGGCTGGTTATATTAGGTATGTGGTCAACATTTGGCTGGCGTTTAACAGAGGTGCATGGCTGGTCATATTAGGTATGTGGTCAACATCTGGCTGACATTTAACAGGGGGGCATGGCTGGTCATATTAGGTATGTGGTCAACATCTGGCTGACATTTAACAGAGGGGCATGGCTGGTAATATTAGGTATGTGGTCAACATCTGGCTGACATTTAACAGAGGGGCATGGCTGGTCATATTAGGCATATGGTCAACATCTGGCTGACATTTAACAGAGGGGCATGGCTGGTCATATTAGGCATGTGGTCAATAAATGGCTGACATTTAACGGAGAGGCATGGCTGGTCATATTATGCATGTGGTCAACATCTGGCTGGCATTTAACAGAGGGGCATGGCTGGTTATATTAGGTATGTGGTCAACATTTGGCTGGCATTTAACAGAGGTGCATGGCTGGTCATATTAGGTATGTGGTCAACATCTGGCTGACATTTAACAGAGGGGCATGGCTGGTCTTATTAAGTATGTGGTCAACATCTGGCTGACATTTAACAGAGGGGCATGGCTGGTCATATTAGGCCTGTGGTCAACATCTGGCTGGCATTTAACAGAGGGGTATGGCTGGTTATATTAGGTAATTTTCAACACCTGGCTGACATTTAACAGAGGGCCATGGCTGGTCATATTAGTTATGTGGTCAACATCTGGCTGACATTTAACAGAGGGGCATAGCTGTTCTTATTAAGTATGTGGTCAACATCTGGCTGACATTTAACAGAGGGGCATGGCTGGTCATATTAGGCCTGTGGTCAACATCTGGCTGACATTTAACAGAGGGGCATGGCTGGTCATATTATTTATATGGTCAACATCTGGCTGACATTTAACAGAGGGGCTTAGCTGGTCTTATTAAGTATGTGGTCAACATCTGGCTGACGTTTAACAGAGGGGCATGGCTGGTCATATTAGGCCTGTGGTCAACATCTGGCAGACATTTAACAGAGGGGCATGGCTGGTCATATTAGGCCTGTGGTCAAAATCTGGTTGACATTTAACAGAGGGGCATGGCTTGTCATATTAGGTATGTGGTCAACATCTGGCTGACATTTAACAGAGGGGCATGGCTGGTCATATTAGGCCTGTGGTCAACATCTGGCTGACATTTAACAGAGGGGCATGGCTGGTCATATTATGCATGTGGTCAACATCTGGCTGACATTTAACAGAGGGGCATGGCTGGTCCTATTAGGTAAGTGGTCAACATCTGGCTGACATTTAACAGAGGGGCATGGATGGTCATATTAGGCCTGTGGTCAACATCTGGCTGACATTTAACAGAGGGGCATGGCTGGTCATATTAGGTATTTGGTCAACATCTGGTTGGCATTTAACAGAGAGGCATGGCTGGTCATATTAGGTAAGTGGTCAACATTTGGCTGGCATTTAACGGAGGGGCATGGCTGGTAATATTAGGCCTGTGGTCAACATCTGGCTGGCATTAAACTGAGGGGCATGGCTGGTCATATTAGGCCTGTGGTCATCATCTGGCTGACATTTAACAGAGGGGCATGGCTGGTCATGTTAGGTAAGTGGTCAACATCTGGCTGACGTTTAACAGAGGGGCATGGCTGGTCATATTAGGCATGTGGTCCACATCTGGCTGACATTTAACAGAGGGGCATGGCTGATCATTTAAGGTATGTGGTCAACATCTGGCTGACATTTAACAGAGGGGCATGGCTGGTCTTATTAAGTATGTGGTCAACATCTGGCTGACATTTAACAGAGGGGCATGGCTGGTCATATTAGGCCTGTGGTCAACATCTGGCTGGCATTTAACAGAGGGGTATGGCTGGTTATATTAGGTAATTTTCTACACCTGGCTGACATTTAACAGAGGGGCATGGCTGGTCATATTAGGCCTGTGGTCAACATCTGGCTGACATTTAACAGAGGGGCTTAGCTGGTCTTATTAAGTATGTGGTGAAAATCTGGCTGACGTTTAATAGAGGGGCATGGCTGGTCATATTAGGTATGTGGTCAACATCCGGCTGACATTTAACAGAGGGGCATGGCTGGTCATATTAGGCCTGTGGTCAACATCAAGCTGACATTTAACAGAGGGGCATGGCTGGTCATATTAGGTATGTGGTCAACATCTGGCTGGCATTTAACAGAGGGGCATGGCTGGTCATATTACGTATGTGGTCAACATCTGGCTGGCATTTTACAGAGTGGCATGGCTGGTTATAATATTTAAGTGGTCAACATCTGGCTGACATTCAACAGAGGGACATGGCTGGTCATATTAGGTATGTGGTCAACATCTGGCTGGCATTTAACAGAGGGGGAGGGCTGGTCATATTAGGTAAGTGGTCAACATTTGGCTGGCATTTAACAGAGGGGCATGGCTGGTAATATTAGGCCTGTGGTCAACATCTGGCTGGCATTAAACAGAGGGGCATGGCTGGTCATATTAGGCCTGTGGTCAACATCTGGCTGACATTTAACAGAGGGGCATGGCTGGTCACATTAGGCATGTGGTCAACATCTGGCTGGCATTTAATAGAGGGGCATGGCTGGTCATATTAGGCCCTTTGGTCAACATCTGGATGGCATTTAATAGAGGGGCATGGCTGGTCATATTAGGTACGTGGTCAACATTCGGTTGGCATTTAACAGAGGTGCATGGTTGGTCATATTAGGTAAGTGGTCAACATCTGGCTGGCATTTAACAGAGGGGCATGGCTGGTCATATTAGGCCTGTGGTCAACATCTGACTGGCATTTAACAGAGGGGCATGGCTGGTTATATTAGGTATGTGGTCAACATTTGGCTGGCATTTAACAGAGGTGCATGGCTGGTCATATTAGGTATGTGGTCAACATCTGGCTGACATTTAACAGAGGGGCATGGCTGGTCTTATTATGTGTGTGGTCAACATCTGACTGACATTTAACAGTGGGGCATGGCTGATCATTTAAGGTATGTGGTCAACATCTGGCTGACATTTAACAGAGGGGCATGGCTGGTCTTATTAAGTATGTGGTCAATATCTGGCTGACATTTAACAGAGGGGCATGGCTGGTCATATTAGGCCTGTGGTCAACATCTGGCTGGCATTTAACAGAGGGGTATGGCTGGTTATATTAGGTAATTTTCAACACCTGGCTGACATTTAACAGAGGGGCATGGCTGGTCATATTAGGTATGTGGTCAACATCTGGCTGACATTTAACAGAGGGGCATAGCTGTTCTTATTAAGTATGTGGTCAACATCTGGCTGACATTTAACAGAGGGGCATGGCTGGTCATATTAGGCCTGTGGTCAACATCTGGCTGACATTTAACAGAGGGGCATGGCTGGTCATATTATTTATGTGGTCAACAGCTGGCTGACATTTAACAGAGGGGCTTAGCTGGTCTTATTTAGTATGTGGTCAACATCTGGCTGACGTTTAACGCAGGGGCATGGCTGGTCATATTAGGCCTGTGGTCAACATCTGGCTGACATTTAACTGAGGGGCATGGCTGGTCATATTGGGTATGTGGTCAACATCTGGCTGACATTTAACAGAGGAGCATGGCTGGTCATATTAGGTATGTGGTCAACATCTGGCTGACATTTAACAGAGGGGCATGGCTGGTCATATTAGGTATGTGGTCAACATCTGGCTGACATTTAACAGAGGTGCATGGCTGGTCATATTAGGTATGTGGTCAACATCTGGCTGACATTTAACAGAGGGGCATGGCTGGTCATATTAGGTATGTGCTCAACATCTGGCTGACATTTAACAGGGGGGCATGGCTGGTCATATTAGGTATGTGGTCAACATCTGGCTGACATTTAACAGAGGGGCATGGCTGGTCATATTAGGTATGTGGTCAACATCTGGCTGACATTTAACAGAGGGGCATGGCTGGTCATATTAGGCATATGGTCAACATCTGGCTGACATTTAGCAGAGGGGCATGGCTGGTCATATTAGGCCTGTGTTCAACAACTGGCTGACATTTAACAGAGGGGCATGGCTGGTCATATTATGCATGTGGTCAACATCTGGCTGGCATTCAACAGAGGGGCATGGCTGGTTATATTAGGTATGTGGTCAACATTTGGCTGGCATTTAACAGAGGTGCATTGCTGGTCATATTAGATATGTGGTCAACATCTGGCTGACATTTAACAGAGGGGCATGGCTGGTCTTATTAAGTATGTGGTCAACATCTGGCTGACATTTAACAGAGGGGCATGGCTGATCATTTAAGGTATGTGGTCAACATCTGGCTGACATTTAACAGAGGGGCATGGCTGGTCTTATTAAGTATGTGGTCAACATCTGGCTGACATTTAACAGAGGGGCATGGCTGGTCATATTAGGCCTGTGGTCAACATCTGGCTGGCATTTAACAGAGGGGTATGGCTGGTTATATTAGGTAATTTTGAACACCTGGCTGACATTTAACAGAGGGGCATGGCTGGTCATATTAGGCCTGTGGTCAACATCTGACTGACATTTAACAGAGGGGCTTAGCTGGTCTTATTAAGTATGTGGTCAACATCTGGCTGACGTTTAACAGAGGGGCATGGCTGGTCATATTAGGTATGTGGTCAACATCTGGCTGACATTTAACAGAGGGGCATGGCTGGTCATATTAGGCCTGTGGTCAACATCAAGCTGACATTTAACAGAGGGGCATGGCTGGTCATATTAGGTATGTGGTCAACATCTGGCTGGCATTTAACAGAGGGGCATGGCTGGTCATATTACGTATGTGGTCAACATCTGGCTGGCATTTTACAGAGTGGCATGGCTGGTTATAATATTTAAGTGGTCAACATCTGACTGACATTCAACAGAGGGACATGGCTGGTCATATTAGGTATGTGGTCAACATCTGGCTGACATTTAACAGAGGGGCATGGCTGGTCATATTAGGTATATGGTCAACATCCGGCTGACATTTAACAGAGGGGCATGGCTGGTCATATTAGGCCTGTGGTCAACATCTAGCTGACATTTAACAGAGGGGCATGGCTGGTCATATTAGGTATGTGGTCAACATCTGGCTGACATTTAACAGAGGGGCATAGCTGGTCTTATTAAGTATGTGGTCAACATCAGGCTGACATTTAACAGAGGGGCATGGCTGGTCATATAAGGCCTGTGGTCAACATCTGGCTGACATTTAACAGAGGGGGATGGCTGGTCATATTAGGTATGTGGTCAACATCTGGCTGGCATTTAACAGAGGGGCATGGCTGGTCATATTAGGCCTGTGGTCAACATCTGGCTGGCATTTTTCAGAGGGGCATGGCTGGTTATAATATTTAAGTTGTCAACATCTTGCTGACATTCAACAGAGGGACATGGCTGGTCATATTAGGTATGTGGTCAACATTTGGCTGACATTTAACAGAGGGGCATGGCTGGTCATATTACGTATGTGGTCAAAATCCAGCTGACATTTGACAGAGGGGCATGGCTTGTCATATTAGGCCTGTGGTCAACATCTGGCTGACATTTAACAGAGGGGCATGGCTGGTTATATTAGGTATGTGGTCAACATCTTGCTGACATTTAACAGAGGGGCATAGCTGGTCTTATTAAGTATGAGGTCAACATCTGGCTGACAATTAACAGAGGGGCATGGCTGGTCATATTAGGCCTGTGGTCAACATCTGGCTGACATTTAACAGAGGGGCATGGCTGGTCTGTTAGGTATGTGGTCAACATCTGGCTGGCATTTAACAGACGGGCATGGCTGGTCATATTAGGCCTGTGGTCAACATCTGGCTGACATTTAACTGAGGGGCATGGCTGGTCATATTAGGTATGACGTCAACATCTGGCTGACATTTAACAGAGGGGCATGGCTGGTCATATTAGGTATGTGGTCAACATCTGGCTGACATTTAACAGAGGGGCATGGCTGGTCATATTAGGTATGTGGTCAACATCTGGCTGGCATTTAACAGAGGGGCAGGGCTGGTCATATTAGGTAAGTGGTCAACATTTGGCTGGCATTTAACAGAGGGGCATGGCTGGTAATATTAGGTCTCTGGTCAACATCTGGCTGGCATCAAACAGAGGGGCATGGCTGGTCATATTAGGCCTGTGGTCAACATCTGGCTGACATTTAACAGATGGGCATGGCTGGTCATATTAGGTATGTGGTCAACATCTGGCTGACATTTAACAGAGGGGCATGGCTGGTCATATTAGGTATGTGGTCAACATCTGGCTGACATTTAACAGAGGGGCATGGCTGGTCATATTAGGTATGTGGTCAACATCTGGCTGACATTTAACAGAGGGGCATGGCTGGTCATATTAGGCATATGGTCAACATCTGGCTGACATTTAACAGAGGGGCATGGCTGGTCATATTAGGCATGTGGTCAATAAATGGCTGACATTTAACGGAGAGGCATGGCTGGTCATATTATGCATGTGGTCAACATCTGGCTGGCATTTAACAGAGGGGCATGGCTGGTTATATAAGGTATGTGGTCAACATTTGGCTGGCATTTAACAGAGGTGCATGGCTGGTCATATTAGGTATGTGGTCAACATCTGGCTGACATTTAACAGAGGGGCATGGCTGGTCTTATTAAGTATGTGGTCAACATCTGGCTGACATTTAACAGAGGGGCATGGCCGATCATTTAAGGTATGTGGTCAACATCTGGCTGACATTTAACAGAGGGGCATGGCTGGTCTTATTAAGTATGTGGTCAACATCTGGCTGACATTTAACAGAGGGGCATGGCTGGTCATATTAGGCCTGTGGTCAACATCTGGCTGGCATTTAACAGAGGGGTATGGCTGGTTATATTAGGTAATTTTCAACACCTGGCTGACATTTAACAGAGGGCCATGGCTGGTCATATTAGTTATGTGGTCAACATCTGGCTGACATTTAACAGAGGGGCATAGCTGTTCTTATTAAGTATGTGGTCAACATCTGGCTGACATTTAACAGAGGGGCATGGCTGGTCATATTAGGCCTGTGGTCAACATCTGGCTGACATTTAACAGAGGGGATGGCTGGTCATATTATTTATATGGTCAACATCTGGCTGACATTTAACAGAGGGGCTTAGCTGGTCTTATTAAGTATGTGGTCAACATCTGGCTGACGTTTAACAGAGGGGCATGGCTGGTCATATTAGGCCTGTGGTCAACATCTGGCAGACATTTAACAGAGGGGCATGGCTGGTCATATTAGGCCTGTGGTCAAAATCTGGTTGACATTTAACAGAGGGGCATGGCTTGTCATATTAGGTATGTGGTCAACATCTGGCTGAAAATTTAACAGAGGGGCATGGCTGGTCATATTAGGCCTGTGGTCAACATCTGGCTGACATTTAACAGAGGGGCATGGCTGGTCATATTATGCATGTGGTCAACATCTGGCTGACATTTAACAGAGGGGCATGGCTGGTCCTATTAGGTAAGTGGTCAACATCTGGCTGACATTTAACAGAGGGGCATGGCTGGTTATATTAGGTATGTGGTCAACATCTTGCTGACATTTAACAGAGGGGCATAGCTGGTCTTATTAAGTATGAGGTCAACATCTGGCTGACAATTAACAGAGGGGCATGGCTGGTCATATTAGGCCTGTGGTCAACATCTGGCTGACATTTAACAGAGGGGCATGGCTGGTCTGTTAGGTATGTGGTCAACATCTGGCTGGCATTCAACAGAGGGACATGGCTGGTCATATTAGGTATGTGGTCAACATTTGGCTGACATTTAACAGAGGGGCATGGCTGGTCATATTACGTATGTGGTCAAAATCCAGCTGACATTTGACAGAGGGGCATGGCTTGTCATATTAGGCCTGTGGTCAACATCTGGCTGACATTTAACAGAGGGGCATGGCTGGTTATATTAGGTATGTGGTCAACATCTTGCTGACATTTAACAGAGGGGCATAGCTGGTCTTATTAAGTATGAGGTCAACATCTGGCTGACAATTAACAGAGGGGCATGGCTGGTCATATTAGGCCTGTGGTCAACATCTGGCTGACATTTAACAGAGGGGCATGGCTGGTCTGTTAGGTATGTGGTCAACATCTGGCTGGCATTTAACAGACGGGCATGGCTGGTCATATTAGGCCTGTGGTCAACATCTGGCTGACATTTAACTGAGGGGCATGGCTGGTCATATTAGGTATGACGTCAACATCTGGCTGACATTTAACAGAGGGGCATGGCTGGTCATATTAGGTATGTGGTCAACATCTGGCTGACATTTAACAGAGGGGCATGGCTGGTCATATTAGGTATGTGGTCAACATCTGGCTGGCATTTAACAGAGGGGCAGGGCTGGTCATATTAGGTAAGTGGTCAACATTTGGCTGGCATTTAACAGAGGGGCATGGCTGGTAATATTAGGTCTCTGGTCAACATCTGGCTGGCATCAAACAGAGGGGCATGGCTGGTCATATTAGGCCTGTGGTCAACATCTGGCTGACATTTAACAGATGGGCATGGCTGGTCATATTAGGTATGTGGTCAACATCTGGCTGACATTTAACAGAGGGGCATGGCTGGTCATATTAGGTATGTGGTCAACATCTGGCTGACATTTAACAGAGGGGCATGGCTGGTCATATTAGGTATGTGGTCAACATCTGGCTGACATTTAACAGAGGGGCATGGCTGGTCATATTAGGCATATGGTCAACATCTGGCTGACATGTAACAGAGGGGCATGGCTGGTCATATTAGGCATGTGGTCAATAAATGGCTGACATTTAACGGAGAGGCATGGCTGGTCATATTATGCATGTGGTCAACATCTGGCTGGCATTTAACAGAGGGGCATGGCTGGTTATATAAGGTATGTGGTCAACATTTGGCTGGCATTTAACAGAGGTGCATGGCTGGTCATATTAGGTATGTGGTCAACATCTGGCTGACATTTAACAGAGGGGCATGGCTGGTCTTATTAAGTATGTGGTCAACATCTGGCTGACATTTAACAGAGGGGCATGGCCGATCATTTAAGGTATGTGGTCAACATCTGGCTGACATTTAACAGAGGGGCATGGCTGGTCTTATTAAGTATGTGGTCAACATCTGGCTGACATTTAACAGAGGGGCATGGCTGGTCATATTAGGCCTGTGGTCAACATCTGGCTGGCATTTAACAGAGGGGTATGGCTGGTTATATTAGGTAATTTTCAACACCTGGCTGACATTTAACAGAGGGCCATGGCTGGTCATATTAGTTATGTGGTCAACATCTGGCTGACATTTAACAGAGGGGCATAGCTGTTCTTATTAAGTATGTGGTCAACATCTGGCTGACATTTAACAGAGGGGCATGGCTGGTCATATTAGGCCTGTGGTCAACATCTGGCTGACATTTAACAGAGGGGATGGCTGGTCATATTATTTATATGGTCAACATCTGGCTGACATTTAACAGAGGGGCTTAGCTGGTCTTATTAAGTATGTGGTCAACATCTGGCTGACGTTTAACAGAGGGGCATGGCTGGTCATATTAGGCCTGTGGTCAACATCTGGCAGACATTTAACAGAGGGGCATGGCTGGTCATATTAGGCCTGTGGTCAAAATCTGGTTGACATTTAACAGAGGGGCATGGCTTGTCATATTAGGTATGTGGTCAACATCTGGCTGAAAATTTAACAGAGGGGCATGGCTGGTCATATTAGGCCTGTGGTCAACATCTGGCTGACATTTAACAGAGGGGCATGGCTGGTCATATTATGCATGTGGTCAACATCTGGCTGACATTTAACAGAGGGGCATGGCTGGTCCTATTAGGTAAGTGGTCAACATCTGGCTGACATTTAACAGAGGGGCATGGATGGTCATATTAGGCCTGTGGTCAACATCTGGCTGACATTTAACAGAGGGGCATGGCTGGTCATATTAGGTATTTGGTCAACATCTGGCTGGCATTTAACAGAGAGGCATGGCTGGTCATATTAGGTAAGTGGTCAACATTTGGCTGGCATTTAACGGAGGGGCATGGCTGGTAATATTAGGCCTGTGGTCAACATCTGGCTGGCATTAAACTGAGGGGCATGGCTGGTCATATTAGGCCTGTGGTCATCATCTGGCTGACATTTAACAGAGGGGCATGGCTGGTCATGTTAGGTAAATGGTCAACATCTGGCTGACGTTTAACAGAGGGGCATGGCTGGTCATATTAGGCATGTGGTCAACATCTGGCTGGCATTTTACAGAGTGGCATGGCTGGTTATAATATTTAAGTGGTCAACATCTGGCTGACATTCAACAGAGGGGCATGGCTGGTCATATTAGGTATGTGGTCAATATCTGGCTGACATTTAACAGAGGGGCATGGCTGGTCATATTAGGCCCTTTGGTCAACATCTGGATGGCATTTAATAGAGGGGCATGGCTGGTCATATTAGGTACGTGGTCAACATTCGGTTGGCATTTAACAGAGGTGCATGGCTGGTCATATTAGGTAAGTGGTCAACATCTGGCTGGCATTTAACAGAGGGGCATGGCTGGTCATATTAGGCCTGTGGTCAACATCTGACTGGCATTTAACAGAGGGGCATGGCTGGTTATATTAGGTATGTGGTCAACATTTGGCTGGCATTTAACAGAGGTGCATGGCTGGTCATATTAGGTATGTGGTCAACATCTGGCTGACATTTAACATAGGGGCATGGCTGGTCTTATTAAGTGTGTGGTCAACATTTGGCTGACATTTAACAGAGGGGCATGGCTGATCATTTAAGGTATGTGGTCAACATCTGGCTGACATTTAACAGAGGGGCATGGCTGGTCTTATTAAGTATGTGGTCAACATCTGGCTGACATTTAACAGAGGGGCATGGCTGGTCATATTAGGCCTGTGGTCAACATCTGGCTGGCATTTAACAGAGGGGTATGGCTGGTTATATTAGGTAATTTTCTACACCTGGCTGACATTTAACAGAGGGGCATGGCTGGTCATATTAGGCCTGTGGTCAACATCTGGCTGACATTTAACAGAGGGGCTTAGCTGGTCTTATTAAGTATGTGGTGAAAATCTGGCTGACGTTTAATAGAGGGGCATGGCTGGTCATATTAGGTATGTGGTCAACATCCGGCTGACATTTAACAGAGGGGCATGGCTGGTCATATTAGGCCTGTGGTCAACATCAAGCTGACATTTAACAGAGGGGCATGGCTGGTCATATTAGGTATGTGGTCAACATCTGGCTGGCATTTAACAGAGGGGCATGGCTGGTCATATTACGTATATGGTCAACATCTGGCTGGCATTTTACAGAGTGGCATGGCTGGTTATAATATTTAAGTGGTCAACATCTGGCTGACATTCAACAGAGGGACATGGCTGGTCATATTAGGTATGTGGTCAACATCTGGCTGGCATTTAACAGAGGGGGAGGGCTGGTCATATTAGGTAAGTGGTCAACATTTGGCTGGCATTTAACAGAGGGGCATGGCTGGTAATATTAGGCCTGTGGTCAACATCTGGCTGGCATTAAACAGAGGGGCATGGCTGGTCATATTAGGCCTGTGGTCAACATCTGGCTGACATTTAACAGAGGGGCATGGCTGGTCACATTAGGCATGTGGTCAACATCTGGCTGGCATTTAATAGAGGGGCATGGCTGGTCATATTAGGCCCTTTGGTCAACATCTGGATGGCATTTAATAGAGGGGCATGGCTGGTCATATTAGGTACGTGGTCAACATTCGGTTGGCATTTAACAGAGGTGCATGGTTGGTCATATTAGGTAAGTGGTCAACATCTGGCTGGCATTTAACAGAGGGGCATGGCTGGTCATATTAGGCCTGTGGTCAACATCTGACTGGCATTTAACAGAGGGGCATGGCTGGTTATATTAGGTATGTGGTCAACATTTGGCTGGCATTTAACAGAGGTGCATGGCTGGTCATATTAGGTATGTGGTCAACATCTGGCTGACATTTAACAGAGGGGCATGGCTGGTCTTATTATGTGTGTGGTCAACATCTGACTGACATTTAACAGTGGGGCATGGCTGATCATTTAAGGTATGTGGTCAACATCTGGCTGACATTTAACAGAGGGGCATGGCTGGTCTTATTAAGTATGTGGTCAATATCTGGCTGACATTTAACAGAGGGGCATGGCTGGTCATATTAGGCCTGTGGTCAACATCTGGCTGGCATTTAACAGAGGGGTATGGCTGGTTATATTAGGTAATTTTCAACACCTGGCTGACATTTAACAGAGGGGCATGGCTGGTCATATTAGGCCTGTGGTCAACATCTGACTGACATTTAACAGAGGGGCTTAGCTGGTCTTATTAAGTATGTGGTCAACATCTGGCTGACGTTTAACAGAGGGGCATGGCTGGTCATATTAGGTATGTGGTCAACATCTGGCTGACATTTACCAGAGGGGCATGGCTGGTCATATTAGGCCTGTGGTCAACATCAAGCTGACATTTAACAGAGGGGCATGGCTGGTCATATTAGGTATGTGGTCAACATCTGGCTGGCATTTAACAGAGGGGCATGGCTGGTCATATTACGTATGTGGTCAACATCTGGCTGGCATTTTACAGAGTGGCATGGCTGGTTATAATATTTAAGTGGTCAACATCTGACTGACATTCAACAGAGGGACATGGCTGGTCATATTAGGTATGTGGTCAACATCTGGCTGACATTTAACAGAGGGGCATGGCTGGTCATATTAGGTATATGGTCAACATCCGGCTGACATTTAACAGAGGGGCATGGCTGGTCATATTAGGCCTGTGGTCAACATCTAGCTGACATTTAACAGAGGGGCATGGCTGGTCATATTAGGTATGTGGTCAACATCTGGCTGACATTTAACAGAGGGGCATAGCTGGTCTTATTAAGTATGTGGTCAACATCAGGCTGACATTTAACAGAGGGGCATGGCTGGTCATATAAGGCCTGTGGTCAACATCTGGCTGACATTTAACAGAGGGGGATGGCTGGTCATATTAGGTATGTGGTCAACATCTGGCTTGCATTTAACAGAGGGGCATGGCTGGTCATATTAGGCCTGTGGTCAACATCTGGCTGGCATTTTTCAGAGGGGCATGGCTGGTTATAATATTTAAGTTGTCAACATCTTGCTGACATTCAACAGAGGGACATGGCTGGTCATATTAGGTATGTGGTCAACATTTGGCTGACATTTAACAGAGGGGCATGGCTGGTCATATTACGTATGTGGTCAAAATCCAGCTGACATTTGACAGAGGGGCATGGCTTGTCATATTAGGCCTGTGGTCAACATCTGGCTGACATTTAACAGAGGGGCATGGCTGGTTATATTAGGTATGTGGTCAACATCTTGCTGACATTTAACAGAGGGGCATAGCTGGTCTTATTAAGTATGAGGTCAACATCTGGCTGACAATTAACAGAGGGGCATGGCTGGTCATATTAGGCCTGTGGTCAACATCTGGCTGACATTTAACAGAGGGGCATGGCTGGTCTGTTAGGTATGTGGTCAACATCTGGCTGGCATTTAACAGACGGGCATGGCTGGTCATATTAGGCCTGTGGTCAACATCTGGCTGACATTTAACTGAGGGGCATGGCTGGTCATATTAGGTATGACGTCAACATCTGGCTGACATTTAACAGAGGGGCATGGCTGGTCATATTAGGTATGTGGTCAACATCTGGCTGACATTTAACAGAGGGGCATGGCTGGTCATATTAGGTATGTGGTCAACATCTGGCTGGCATTTAACAGAGGGGCAGGGCTGGTCATATTAGGTAAGTGGTCAACATTTGGCTGGCATTTAACAGAGGGGCATGGCTGGTAATATTAGGTCTCTGGTCAACATCTGGCTGGCATCAAACAGAGGGGCATGGCTGGTCATATTAGGCCTGTGGTCAACATCTGGCTGACATTTAACAGATGGGCATGGCTGGTCATATTAGGTATGTGGTCAACATCTGGCTGACATTTAACAGAGGGGCATGGCTGGTCATATTAGGTATGTGGTCAACATCTGGCTGACATTTAACAGAGGGGCATGGCTGGTCATATTAGGTATGTGGTCAACATCTGGCTGACATTTAACAGAGGGGCATGGCTGGTCATATTAGGCATATGGTCAACATCTGGCTGACATTTAACAGAGGGGCATGGCTGGTCATATTAGGCATGTGGTCAATAAATGGCTGACATTTAACGGAGAGGCATGGCTGGTCATATTATGCATGTGGTCAACATCTGGCTGGCATTTAACAGAGGGGCATGGCTGGTTATATAAGGTATGTGGTCAACATTTGGCTGGCATTTAACAGAGGTGCATGGCTGGTCATATTAGGTATGTGGTCAACATCTGGCTGACATTTAACAGAGGGGCATGGCTGGTCTTATTAAGTATGTGGTCAACATCTGGCTGACATTTAACAGAGGGGCATGGCCGATCATTTAAGGTATGTGGTCAACATCTGGCTGACATTTAACAGAGGGGCATGGCTGGTCTTATTAAGTATGTGGTCAACATCTGGCTGACATTTAACAGAGGGGCATGGCTGGTCATATTAGGCCTGTGGTCAACATCTGGCTGGCATTTAACAGAGGGGTATGGCTGGTTATATTAGGTAATTTTCAACACCTGGCTGACATTTAACAGAGGGCCATGGCTGGTCATATTAGTTATGTGGTCAACATCTGGCTGACATTTAACAGAGGGGCATAGCTGTTCTTATTAAGTATGTGGTCAACATCTGGCTGACATTTAACAGAGGGGCATGGCTGGTCATATTAGGCCTGTGGTCAACATCTGGCTGACATTTAACAGAGGGGATGGCTGGTCATATTATTTATATGGTCAACATCTGGCTGACATTTAACAGAGGGGCTTAGCTGGTCTTATTAAGTATGTGGTCAACATCTGGCTGACGTTTAACAGAGGGGCATGGCTGGTCATATTAGGCCTGTGGTCAACATCTGGCAGACATTTAACAGAGGGGCATGGCTGGTCATATTAGGCCTGTGGTCAAAATCTGGTTGACATTTAACAGAGGGGCATGGCTTGTCATATTAGGTATGTGGTCAACATCTGGCTGAAAATTTAACAGAGGGGCATGGCTGGTCATATTAGGCCTGTGGTCAACATCTGGCTGACATTTAACAGAGGGGCATGGCTGGTCATATTATGCATGTGGTCAACATCTGGCTGACATTTAACAGAGGGGCATGGCTGGTCCTATTAGGTAAGTGGTCAACATCTGGCTGACATTTAACAGAGGGGCATGGCTGGTTATATTAGGTATGTGGTCAACATCTTGCTGACATTTAACAGAGGGGCATAGCTGGTCTTATTAAGTATGAGGTCAACATCTGGCTGACAATTAACAGAGGGGCATGGCTGGTCATATTAGGCCTGTGGTCAACATCTGGCTGACATTTAACAGAGGGGCATGGCTGGTCTGTTAGGTATGTGGTCAACATCTGGCTGGCATTCAACAGAGGGACATGGCTGGTCATATTAGGTATGTGGTCAACATTTGGCTGACATTTAACAGAGGGGCATGGCTGGTCATATTACGTATGTGGTCAAAATCCAGCTGACATTTGACAGAGGGGCATGGCTTGTCATATTAGGCCTGTGGTCAACATCTGGCTGACATTTAACAGAGGGGCATGGCTGGTTATATTAGGTATGTGGTCAACATCTTGCTGACATTTAACAGAGGGGCATAGCTGGTCTTATTAAGTATGAGGTCAACATCTGGCTGACAATTAACAGAGGGGCATGGCTGGTCATATTAGGCCTGTGGTCAACATCTGGCTGACATTTAACAGAGGGGCATGGCTGGTCTGTTAGGTATGTGGTCAACATCTGGCTGGCATTTAACAGACGGGCATGGCTGGTCATATTAGGCCTGTGGTCAACATCTGGCTGACATTTAACTGAGGGGCATGGCTGGTCATATTAGGTATGACGTCAACATCTGGCTGACATTTAACAGAGGGGCATGGCTGGTCATATTAGGTATGTGGTCAACATCTGGCTGACATTTAACAGAGGGGCATGGCTGGTCATATTAGGTATGTGGTCAACATCTGGCTGGCATTTAACAGAGGGGCAGGGCTGGTCATATTAGGTAAGTGGTCAACATTTGGCTGGCATTTAACAGAGGGGCATGGCTGGTAATATTAGGTCTCTGGTCAACATCTGGCTGGCATCAAACAGAGGGGCATGGCTGGTCATATTAGGCCTGTGGTCAACATCTGGCTGACATTTAACAGATGGGCATGGCTGGTCATATTAGGTATGTGGTCAACATCTGGCTGACATTTAACAGAGGGGCATGGCTGGTCATATTAGGTATGTGGTCAACATCTGGCTGACATTTAACAGAGGGGCATGGCTGGTCATATTAGGTATGTGGTCAACATCTGGCTGACATTTAACAGAGGGGCATGGCTGGTCATATTAGGCATATGGTCAACATCTGGCTGACATGTAACAGAGGGGCATGGCTGGTCATATTAGGCATGTGGTCAATAAATGGCTGACATTTAACGGAGAGGCATGGCTGGTCATATTATGCATGTGGTCAACATCTGGCTGGCATTTAACAGAGGGGCATGGCTGGTTATATAAGGTATGTGGTCAACATTTGGCTGGCATTTAACAGAGGTGCATGGCTGGTCATATTAGGTATGTGGTCAACATCTGGCTGACATTTAACAGAGGGGCATGGCTGGTCTTATTAAGTATGTGGTCAACATCTGGCTGACATTTAACAGAGGGGCATGGCCGATCATTTAAGGTATGTGGTCAACATCTGGCTGACATTTAACAGAGGGGCATGGCTGGTCTTATTAAGTATGTGGTCAACATCTGGCTGACATTTAACAGAGGGGCATGGCTGGTCATATTAGGCCTGTGGTCAACATCTGGCTGGCATTTAACAGAGGGGTATGGCTGGTTATATTAGGGTAATTTTCAACACCTGGCTGACATTTAACAGAGGGCCATGGCTGGTCATATTAGTTATGTGGTCAACATCTGGCTGACATTTAACAGAGGGGCATAGCTGTTCTTATTAAGTATGTGGTCAACATCTGGCTGACATTTAACAGAGGGGCATGGCTGGTCATATTAGGCCTGTGGTCAACATCTGGCTGACATTTAACAGAGGGGATGGCTGGTCATATTATTTATATGGTCAACATCTGGCTGACATTTAACAGAGGGGCTTAGCTGGTCTTATTAAGTATGTGGTCAACATCTGGCTGACGTTTAACAGAGGGGCATGGCTGGTCATATTAGGCCTGTGGTCAACATCTGGCAGACATTTAACAGAGGGGCATGGCTGGTCATATTAGGCCTGTGGTCAAAATCTGGTTGACATTTAACAGAGGGGCATGGCTTGTCATATTAGGTATGTGGTCAACATCTGGCTGAAAATTTAACAGAGGGGCATGGCTGGTCATATTAGGCCTGTGGTCAACATCTGGCTGACATTTAACAGAGGGGCATGGCTGGTCATATTATGCATGTGGTCAACATCTGGCTGACATTTAACAGAGGGGCATGGCTGGTCATATTAGGTAAGTGGTCAACATCTGGCTGACATTTAACAGAGGGGCATGGATGGTCATATTAGGCCTGTGGTCAACATCTGGCTGACATTTAACAGAGGGGCATGGCTGGTCATATTAGGTATTTGGTCAACATCTGGCTGGCATTTAACAGAGAGGCATGGCTGGTCATATTAGGTAAGTGGTCAACATTTGGCTGGCATTTAACGGAGGGGCATGGCTGGTAATATTAGGCCTGTGGTCAACATCTGGCTGGCATTAAACTGAGGGGCATGGCTGGTCATATTAGGCCTGTGGTCATCATCTGGCTGACATTTAACAGAGGGGCATGGCTGGTCATGTTAGGTAAATGGTCAACATCTGGCTGACGTTTAACAGAGGGGCATGGCTGGTCATATTAGGCATGTGGTCAACATCTGGCTGGCATTTTACAGAGTGGCATGGCTGGTTATAATATTTAAGTGGTCAACATCTGGCTGACATTCAACAGAGGGGCATGGCTGGTCATATTAGGTATGTGGTCAATATCTGGCTGACATTTAACAGAGGGGCATGGCTGGTCATATTAGGCCCTTTGGTCAACATCTGGATGGCATTTAATAGAGGGGCATGGCTGGTCATATTAGGCCTGTGGTCAACATCTGACTGGCATTTAACAGAGGGGCATGGCTGGTTATATTAGGTATGTGGTCAACATTTGGCTGGCATTTAACAGAGGTGCATGGCTGGTCATATTAGGTATGTGGTCAACATCTGGCTGACATTTAACAGAGGGGCATGGCTGGTCTTATTAAGTGTGTGGTCAACATTTGGCTGACATTTAACAGAGGGGCATGGCTGATCATTTAAGGTATGTGGTCAACATCTGGCTGACATTTAACAGAGGGGCATGGCTGGTCTTATTAAGTATGTGGTCAACATCTGGCTGACATTTAACAGAGGGGCATGGCTGGTCATATTAGGCCTGTGGTCAACATCTGGCTGGCATTTAACAGAGGGGTATGGCTGGTTATATTAGGTAATTTTCTACACCTGGCTGACATTTAACAGAGGGGCATGGCTGGTCATATTAGGCCTGTGGTCAACATCTGGCTGACATTTAACAGAGGGGCTTAGCTGGTCTTATTAAGTATGTGGTGAAAATCTGGCTGACGTTTAATAGAGGGGCATGGCTGGTCATATTAGGTATGTGGTCAACATCCGGCTGACATTTAACAGAGGGGCATGGCTGGTCATATTAGGCCTGTGGTCAACATCAAGCTGACATTTAACAGAGGGGCATGGCTGGTCATATTAGGTATGTGGTCAACATCTGGCTGGCATTTAACAGAGGGGCATGGCTGGTCATATTACGTATATGGTCAACATCTGGCTGGCATTTTACAGAGTGGCATGGCTGGTTATAATATTTAAGTGGTCAACATCTGGCTGACATTCAACAGAGGGACATGGCTGGTCATATTAGGTATGTGGTCAACATCTGGCTGGCATTTAACAGAGGGGGAGGGCTGGTCATATTAGGTAAGTGGTCAACATTTGGCTGGCATTTAACAGAGGGGCATGGCTGGTAATATTAGGCCTGTGGTCAACATCTGGCTGGCATTAAACAGAGGGGCATGGCTGGTCATATTAGGCCTGTGGTCAACATCTGGCTGACATTTAACAGAGGGGCATGGCTGGTCACATTAGGCATGTGGTCAACATCTGGCTGGCATTTAATAGAGGGGCATGGCTGGTCATATTAGGCCCTTTGGTCAACATCTGGATGGCATTTAATAGAGGGGCATGGCTGGTCATGTTAGGTACGTGGTCAACATTCGGTTGGCATTTAACAGAGGTGCATGGTTGGTCATATTAGGTAAGTGGTCAACATCTGGCTGGCATTTAACAGAGGGGCATGGCTGGTCATATTAGGCCTGTGGTCAACATCTGACTGGCATTTAACAGAGGGGCATGGCTGGTTATATTAGGTATGTGGTCAACATTTGGCTGGCATTTAACAGAGGTGCATGGCTGGTCATATTAGGTATGTGGTCAACATCTGGCTGACATTTAACAGAGGGGCATGGCTGGTCTTATTATGTGTGTGGTCAACATCTGACTGACATTTAACAGTGGGGCATGGCTGATCATTTAAGGTATGTGGTCAACATCTGGCTGACATTTAACAGAGGGGCATGGCTGGTCTTATTAAGTATGTGGTCAATATCTGGCTGACATTTAACAGAGGGGCATGGCTGGTCATATTAGGCCTGTGGTCAACATCTGGCTGGCATTTAACAGAGGGGTATGGCTGGTTATATTAGGTAATTTTCAACACCTGGCTGACATTTAACAGAGGGGCATGGCTGGTCATATTAGGCCTGTGGTCAACATCTGACTGACATTTAACAGAGGGGCTTAGCTGGTCTTATTAAGTATGTGGTCAACATCTGGCTGACGTTTAACAGAGGGGCATGGCTGGTCATATTAGGTATGTGGTCAACATCTGGCTGACATTTACCAGAGGGGCATGGCTGGTCATATTAGGCCTGTGGTCAACATCAAGCTGACATTTAACAGAGGGGCATGGCTGGTCATATTAGGTATGTGGTCAACATCTGGCTGGCATTTAACAGAGGGGCATGGCTGGTCATATTACGTATGTGGTCAACATCTGGCTGGCATTTTACAGAGTGGCATGGCTGGTTATAATATTTAAGTGGTCAACATCTGACTGACATTCAACAGAGGGACATGGCTGGTCATATTAGGTATGTGGTCAACATCTGGCTGACATTTAACAGAGGGGCATGGCTGGTCATATTAGGTATATGGTCAACATCCGGCTGACATTTAACAGAGGGGCATGGCTGGTCATATTAGGCCTGTGGTCAACATCTAGCTGACATTTAACAGAGGGGCATGGCTGGTCATATTAGGTATGTGGTCAACATCTGGCTGACATTTAACAGAGGGGCATAGCTGGTCTTATTAAGTATGTGGTCAACATCAGGCTGACATTTAACAGAGGGGCATGGCTGGTCATATAAGGCCTGTGGTCAACATCTGGCTGACATTTAACAGAGGGGGATGGCTGGTCATATTAGGTATGTGGTCAACATCTGCCTTGCATTTAACAGAGGGGCATGGCTGGTCATATTAGGCCTGTGGTCAACATCTGGCTGTCATTTTTCCGAGGGGCATGGCTGGTTATAATATTTAAGTTGTCAACATCTTGCTGACATTCAACAGAGGGACATGGCTGGTCATATTAGGTATGTGGTCAACATCTGGCTGACATTTAACAGAGGGGCATGGCTGGTCATATTACGTATGTGGTCAAAATCCAGCTGACATTTGACAGAGGGGCATGGCTTGTCATATTAGGCCTGTGGTCAACATCTGGCTGACATTTAACAGAGGGGCATGGCTGGTTATATTAGGTATGTGGTCAACATCTTGCTGACATTTAACAGAGGGGCATAGCTGGTCTTATTAAGTATGAGGTCAACATCTGGCTGACAATTAACAGAGGGGCATGGCTGGTCATATTAGGCCTGTGGTCAACATCTGGCTGACATTTAACAGAGGGGCATGGCTGGTCTGTTAGGTATGTGGTCAACATCTGGCTGGCATTTAACAGACGGGCATGGCTGGTCATATTAGGCCTGTGGTCAACATCTGGCTGACATTTAACAGAGGGGCATGGCTGGTCATATTAGGTATGACGTCAACATCTGGCTGACATTTAACAGAGGGGCATGGCTGGTCATATTAGGTATGTGGTCAACATCTGGCTGACATTTAACAGAGGGGCATGGCTGGTCATATTAGGTATGTGGTCAACATCTGGCTGGCATTTAACAGAGGGGCATGGCTGGTCATATTAGGTAAGTGGTCAACATTTGGCTGGCATTTAACAGAGGGGCATGGCTGGTCATATTAGGTATGTGGTAAACATCTGGCTGGCAATTAACAGAGGGGCATGGCTGGTCATATTAGGCCTGTGGTCAACATCTGGCTGACATTTAACAGAGGGGCATGGCTGGCCATATTAGGTATGTGGTCAACATCTTGCTGGCATTTAACAGAGGGGCAGGGCTGGTCATATTAGGTAAGTGGTCAACATTTGGCTGGCATTTAACAGAGGGGCATGGCTGGTAATATTAGGCCTGTGGTCAACATCTGGCTGGCATTAAACAGAGGGGCATGGCTGGTCATATTAGGCCTGTGGTCAACATCTGGCTGACATTTAACAGAGGGGCATGGCTGGTCATATTAGGCATGTGGTCAACATCTGGCTGGCATTTAACAGAGGGGCATGGCTGGTCATAATAGGTAAGTGGTCAACATCTGGCTGGCATTTATCATAGAGGGGCATGGCTGGTCATATTAGGTATGTGGTCAACATCTGGCTGACATTTAACAGAGGGGCATGGCTGGTCATATTAGGTAAGTGGTCAACATCTGGCTGACATTTAACAGAGGGGTATGGCTGGTCATATTAGGCCCTTTGCTCAACATCTGGCTGGCATATAACAGAGGGCATGGCTGGTCATATTAGGTAAGTGGTCAACATTCGGCTGGCATTCAACAGAGGGGCATGGCTGGTCATATTAGGCCTGTGGTCAACATCTGGCTGGCATTTAACAGAGGGGCATGGCTGGTCATATTAGGCCTGTGGCCAACATCTGGCTGACATTTAATAGAGGGGCATAGCTGGTCATATTACGTATGTGGTCAACATCTGGCTGGCATTTTACAGAGGGGCATGGCTGGTCATAATACGTATGTGGTCAACATCTAGCTGGCATTTAACAGAGGGGCATGGCTGGTTATAATAGTTAAGTGGTCAATATCTGGCTGACATTCATCAGAGGGACATTGCTGGTCATATTAGGTATGTGGTCAACATCTGGCTGACATTTAACAGAGGGGCATGGCTGGTCATATTAGGTATGTGGTCAACATCTGGCTGACATTTAGCAGAGGGGCATGGCTGGTCATATTAGGCCTGTGGTCAACATCTGGCTGACATTTAACAGAGGGGCATGGCTGGTCATATTACGTATGTGGTCAACATCTGGCTGGCATTTTACAGAGGGGCATGGCTGGTCATATTACGTATGTGGTCAACATCTAGCTGGCATTTAACAGAGGGGCATGGCTGGTTATAATAGTTAAGTGGTCAACATCTGGCTGACATTCAACAGAGGGACATTGCTGGTCATATTAGGTATGTGGTCAACATCTGGCTGACATTTAACAGAGGGGCATGGCTGGTCATATTAGGTATGTGGTCAACATCCGGCTGACATTTAGCAGAGGGGCATGGCTGGTCATATTAGGCCTGTGGTCAACATCTAGCTGACATTTAACAGAGGGGCATGGCTGGTCATATTAGGTATGTGGTCAACATCTGGCTGGCATTTAACAGAGGGGCATGGCTGGTCATATTAAGCCTGTGGTCAACATCTGACTGACATTTAACAGAGGGGCTAGGCTGGTCATATTAGGCCTGTGGTCAACATCTGGCTGACTTTTAACAGAAGGGCATGGCTGGTCATATTAGGTAAGTGGTCAACATCTGGCTGGCATTTAACAGAGGGGCATGGCTGGTCATATTAGGTAAGTTGTCAACATCTGGCTGACATTCAACAGAGGGGCATGGCTGGTCATATTAGGTAAGTGGTCAACACCTGGCTGACATTTAACAGAGGGGCATGGCTGGTCATATTAGGCCTGTGGTCAAAATCTGGCTGGCATTCAACAGAGGGGCATGGCTGGTCATATTAGGTAAGTGGTCAACATCTGGCTGACATTTAACAGAGGGGCATGGCTGGTCATATTAGGCCTGTGGTCATCACCTGGCTGACATTTAACAGAGGGGAATGGCTGGTCATATTAGGCCTGTGGTCAACATCTGGCTGACATTTAACAGAGGGGCATGGCTGGTCATATTAAGTATGTTTTCATAAGCACGAGAGCTAACATGTTAAAAATCGCTTCTGTTGTGATATGCGCGTATTTTAAGCGAGCGCGATTTCCCGAATTGCTCACAGTCAAGATCCAGAGACCTGTCGTGTGACATTCTCCAATTCCGAGCTGATAGATGATGACGAGTATGCTATATCCATCGTTAATCAAAGATGAAGACAGAAAGCAGCTTATTGTCATTTATTTCGTATACACCTTATGAAGATTCAGAGTGATTCATATTGTATATTCACATCAGCTAGGGTCATTAAACGATAATGCTTGGAAAGGATGCCCGGGCATGGTTTTAGTGACGTCATTTTATGGGAGTGGCTCCGTCCGATTGCAACGGTAAAAACTCGCTCAAAGACCGATTCGAAAAATAGCCGGATCGTCTTACCGCATGCCGTTTGTACAACATAATAAATTTTCATACGACCGACTTTTTGCCGTTGCCTTTGTTGCCAGATTTTGTTATTTCGGACGCATTCGTACATACCTTTGAACAATTTTATCCCCTGGATTAAATGATTTGGGAACCTAGATAATTTTAGAGTGATGGGCTAAGTTATATCACGCGTTTAGGAACAGGGAGGGGCTCAATGTGACATCAGTTATACCGGATGTATAGTTGACTTATGTTATAAATACGTCACACACAGCAAGGGTATTGCTACAAGGCAAAAGAAACTTCTCATCAGTAATAATTTGGAATTTATGTCAGATCTTGAACAGCTGATTGTCAACTCAGCTCATTTCGTCTGTTGGTATACTTCAATCCAGTTCCTGTCGTTTTCCGTCCATTTTCAATCCAATTATATTAATTATTAGCACGATGTGACTACATGAAACCATCCATGTATCTGATCAGCGGCCACAGCCCTGTGCGGAGGAACATCACATTTTATGCTGCTTTATCGTATAAAATATAGTAATATCCCTGACTTGACTTTTTACATCACATGTCGTGATTCCAGAAGCTCCCTGTCGAGCCATCCAAAGTTTTCAACTGATTCTGCATTGATTCTAGGTATTATTTACATCTGCAGTCAGCATATGTAGTAAGGGTGTCCCAGGGTTCAGTGTTACCTGTGTGTTTTTTTCTCTCTGTATATCGGCATGACAGCGATCTAATTTGACAGCAGTATATATGTTGATGTATTTACTGGGATTGACGTGGTTTTACATGTCTTTATCCAGGTCTCACGCTATTGAATATACAGGTGGCTTGGCAGAGTGACTCCACATACAGATAAAGAATGCTGCTAGTAGTGAGGCATGTTAATAGCTTTTTATTGTGTTATATTTAATATTTGCATTACGATTTCTTCGTAACAGCTAAGTTCATACTTCCTGGGGTACTGATCTAGTTCATTTGTCATAGGTCACCTGCGTCCATAGTGGTGGCGTTGCATATATATATATATATGCCAACACAGGGTTTACAGGCACAGTGAAGAGGGGTCTGTACATTTTCCGTGTCAGATCGAGGCATTACACGTATAGAACATTACACTTTCGTGCGTTGAAACATGTATGCGCGACTTCGCCCCGGACTTGTTTTCCATGGACGAGTTTGAACTCGGTCAGTTTTTGGGCTGGACTCTGGTATAGTTTGTGACAGATCGTTTTTCGATAGACCCTTCCCAAAAAATGTCAAATCCCTCAGGATTTATCGGGAATATGAAAACCGGCCCCTTTAGGACACATTTGGCACCGTTCTCGACAGTTCAAGACCAAAAAACGGACATTTCCGAAGCGTGGCTATAGAGATTTTTACATGACACATGTTGGGTGTTACGTGTCTTCATTTACAATAAAGACTGTTAGATATGCAATGATATGTGTTATTTCTGTTTACGGAACTCTGTCAGCATTACCTTAGTGTGAACTTTTCCGGTTGGTTTCCAGTACATCTGGTATCTAGGTAGGTGGATGTACGAGTGACGCTACTATTAAAGCTAGCCCCATGGTTAATCAGATTAACTGTTAAGAGAGTGTGTGTTTGAAAAAAAAAAACTGATATACAATATAACGTAATACAGATACTGCAAAGAATCAGATAAGCTACTGAATCGAAAGTAAAACACCTCGTTTATGGAATATGTATCTACCACTAGGTCTGACAACTGTTTAAGCTGCAGTCATCAGCTTTATTCCAAGGTCCATGCAGATATATATATCTATAAAGAAAGCGGGTGCATACAAATAAAAAAAAGGAAAATGAGGTTTTAAGAATCTGAAGATTTTGGAGATCCTGGAGATTTCGGATCCAGGAATGTGAAAAGAGTAATCAAAATACAGGTAACATGATAAATAGGGTGTACCTGATATACACGATATAATGGATTCCTGATAGTAATGCGTAATGAATTTACAAGAGATTGTACTTTTAATTAAAATTCAGATGTCCTTGTCACTTCATGTTTTATGTTGGTCTTTTTCTATTATCAATAATTATTAAAATTATATAATTATTAATTACATTATAAAATATATATATATGTATGTATATATATATATATATATATATATATATATATATATATATATATTCAACAGATATATAATAAATAAATTACATGCATACAAAAGGTTTTTTCTCTCATTTCAATCCCTTTTACAAAATATTTCATTTTATTCTTAAAAGGTCGTTCTAGCTCACTTGTGAGCTATAGCCATGGTGGGGTGTTTGTCCATCATCTGTCGCCATCTGTATGCACTAACATATTTTCTCAGCAAAGGCTTGACAGATACGCACGGTTTGGGGCGAGCAGTTAGTTCTGATGTCAAATATTCTTTCATATTTGAATGTCTTGGTTGTACAATGTTACCTTCATAAGCTCTCTTTGAAGACGACAATTGGTGGAAGTGTTCTGTCTTTGACTAGAAAATTGTGTCCGTGTCTGGATGACTTGAACGAATACGTTCCGGTACGACCACGCTCTGCAGATGACATGTAATCTTACCTTTCAGTGATAAAACGAAAATAAGTTTCTTCCTTCGGTACACTCGTGTGGTAACATCAATGGCGAAGTTCCGTTGAAATACGACAGATGTGAGTGGAATATCTTCGGACAAACCCGGAGCATATGTATGTAAAAAATTACGGCAATCCGTACCCTGGTATCAGAGGAGATGCGGGAAATTACAAAAATCGCAATACGCTATAAAAATATAGATCCATTATATGTATGGTTTTATGCATAAAAATCTTATTGAAGCCAAGACGTTGGCAGGAGAATTTTTTCGGTTATGTTCATTTAATAAATTTAATCATTTTTATATGAAAATATATTATGTTGAACACGGGATTAAAGTTGCCTTTTTTATATATCACGCACTCCCAAAGCCATTCCAGTTTGAAAGCTGAGCAAATGTTTTCTAGTGAGACAGTCACTGTATACTACCGTTCGGGTAATTATAATTCTTTAAAGATCCCTTTCGAGAATTCCCCTCATGCGAGATCACGTCTGTGAGGGGATTCCTCGTGCACATTAGACGTTATCCCTGCGCGGAGGTTGCCTTTTCAGAAGGGAACACCAATGGGAATTATTACGGGCCAGTCACCGCGAAATGCACGAAACCCCCACATAGAGCCCCCTGAGAAAGCTCTGTCCCGGCATCACACTCTCAATGACCATTGTGTTACCAGGCCCGAACGCGCAATGAAAAGGGGCGCCCGTGGGGGACAAATATTAAAATTATTAATTATGCGCATAATACGCAATTAATGCAAATAAAAGTGGCTGGAAACTCTTCGACAAACCCGGAGCACATATATGTCGAAAATCATGGCAATCCGTACGGTGGTATCGAAATTCCACCGGAAATCCGGAAATACGGAAAATCACACAAATCGTGTCACGTTATTAATATATAAATCCATTATATGTGTGGTGTTGTGGATAAAAATCTTTCGGAACAGCGTGCAGTCGCACACGGTCGCCCAAAGCCAGCGCCTATCATGTTGTCGGGGCCTTTGACAAAAGTCACCTACTCATGTACCATGTGACATGAGAAACTGATCAACAATATCACATATACATACAAAAAAAAATAGGAATAGACCTTAGAAGAAAATGCTAAAATACCCGTTTTATTTGTGAAAATAGTAACAATGATGGTCATGACTGATACATACTGAATGAAAGAAAAAAGGTATTTTAAAAAACAAAGAGTATTACATAAACATTATTGAAAATGAGATAGCACATGCATGTAAACGAAACAAATACCAGTAAAAACGTACTAAATTTCATTTTTACAGGAATGTTACTTTTGTTTCTGCAGTAATGAGAAAAAAAATCTCGTTTTTCAAAACATTTAAGTCAATATTATGTGTTTACAACTTTGGTGGTGCCACTCCACACGTGAACACATCAAACTGTACCAGTCACGTGTATTTGGTTAACATTTTCTTGACATCTGTTAAATGGTAGGCCTACATGTGTGGGGTAATATTTGTCAAGGACCTCAATCGCATGCAAGGCCCTGGACTTCGTGCGACAGTGTGTGACAGAGTAACCATCACGGATTCCTGTGTCCCGGTAGATGTGCACTCAAGCATAACCGGTCATGTGAGGGGGGTCACAGGAAGAAGTCCTCTTCGTGCGAGCCCCCAGTCGCAAGAAGGCCTGGAAAACAACTCTTTCAGAGATCACCCTTTTGAGAAGGGATCCCAATTGGGATTATTTTGGGCCAGTGATAGCGAAATGTACGAAAACCCCAGATAGGGGTGACTGAGAATTTCACGAAACTCACCTGTATCAGCTTGTATTCTAATTGCTTTGAACGATCATGAACTTGTTTTAATACACTTGAGAAGATATCCTTATGATAAAAGAAAATAAATCTGTTGCTGCATACAGTTGATACAGTAGGGAATTCATAGGTTTTTCACAAACATGAATAAGGCACTTTTCTACAGTGTCATTTTGAGCCCAGTTAAACATAGGGAAAACCTAGCACAATTATTGTGTCGTCAGAGTATAGACATCGTGAATTTAATTCAAATACTGACAGGTCTGTTCTATCCCCCAGTGGTGGAAAGTATGCAGATGATTGAAAAGATACATGGAAACAAATGATTAACAGTTTTAGTTACAATGTACGACGTCTATATATATATATATGTGTGTGTGTGTGTGTGTGTGTGTGTGTGTGTCGGCCAATCTGTAAACTTATTAATTCATTGAAATACTGAATATTTCAGTCATTTTACGTAAAGTCTGTGGTCACTAGTCATTACGTTAACTGAATAAAATGTTCAGTAATTTCATGAAATGACTAAAATTCATTCTGTTTACTGCACAGTATTTCCTGTTTCCTCTGATTAATAAATGTAATGTAAGTAATCAAGGGGCATATACCTGTGTAAGGCCGAGCCTCCTTTGGTCAATGACATAAAATGAATTATGTCTTGGTAAATAAAGTTCAAGTTAAAAATTCAAGTTCAATTTACAACTATCAGACTGGTATCGTTCTTCATATTGGGACTGCTTTTAATGCTATAGGGCATTCAATTCCCGGGTACCCAGCACTTTATTTCAGGCTGGCACTGCAGTGGCGGATCCGGGAGAGCGCTAATATTGGATTGGTGCCTGATGAGTATTTCTGAAACTAAATTATTGAAATCTAGTTTTGTTAATTATATTTTTTAGTTTCACCTATTTCCCCATGTTTAACTTAATTTAATTAATTTAGAAATGGAAAATATTTAGATAAAATGAGAAATGTTTCAGCTCGCAGGGGGGGGGGGGGGAGGCGCCACTTGATGTAAACCCATTGGTCTGGTCTACATCATTGACCAATGATATATATATATATTGTTATATATCAGGCACCTGGAGCTGTGGAATGCAGGGGGACCTGTTTCAGTGCGGGATTGAGTATGGAGGGTCTTACCCACCAACACTTGAAATCAAGCGAAACGGCACCGTCGTATCCCATGATGCCTCACTGAGTGTCACAGGTCAACAGGTCAGAGCCAGCGTGAACGCCAGTGATGGGGACGCAGTGTACGAGTGTAGGATGTTCTTCAGGACGCCTGCACAGAGCGGTCAGACTGTGGAGCAGTACGATGATCCCACCAACATCGTCACCACCAATCACTGTCAAGTCCAGCCAAATGGTAAATTAATTCCAAACCAAACTTCTAAACGATAAAATTTAAATTATACCTGCTAGAGCTAATTTAAAACAAAGATCTAAATGTGTCACAGAAACCCCACAATAACATATTATATATATATATATATATATATATATATATATATATATATATATATATATGTTGGAGCCTGTCTGCGGATCTGGCCCATCTGCCGATGGGCTTGGCCCATATAAGGATCCATTATTGGGCTGCCCATCTGCAGATGGGCAGCCCAATAACGGATTTGATACCATGCACTTTCTGGCCCATCTGCAGATGGGCTTGGCCCAATAACCGATTTTAGTTTTTGTTAGTAATACGTTATTATTTTATTATCTTGATGACATTTGTACTCAGACAAACATTTCTCAGGACTTAAACGGATTTGCCTGCTCTTGGGGTGTCCAACACACTTGTTATTCCCTCTAAAGCCAAGCTCAGAGAAGAGGTCAGCAAGTACTCACGGGTAGTCCCTGTTGATAGTCTGTTTTACGTCGCCAAGAACATCCACGAGTGGGAGGTGGACCATGCAGGATATCGAAAGACCTTTGCCCATGTTAGTGCTTGATTTATTATGTAAGGTGTATCCGATATTAAGTTGGTGAATTGGTCATACCTAAATGCGTTAACCCTTAAGTGTCATTATAGTGTTAGTGACAACCAAATTAACTAGAAAGCACTCACAGAGCACATATGCCTCCGCCACCGCCTGTGTACGTACCAATGAAAGTACACTCGGTTATATGACATGAAATAGTATATGGCCTTTTAGACAAAAAAAGGTACAACCTTATCAAAATAGTGTGCCATTTAAGCCACCGTATTATCATAATTTATTCAATTTATATAAAATAGATTTATTTTACATATATGTTTATTGTTCCGAATCCAAACACGGTCTATAAATAAGTTTGGAATAGTTCCTAGTAAGCTGAGCTAATATTTTATTCGATAACAGTATCCCACACAGACCGAAATTATTAATATGCAAGTATTAACTACGAATTTGGTAGTTTTATCGTAAAAAAAATTATCTCTTCATTATTTATCTTCTGAGTATAAAGTATAATTATATTTATCCAAAAAAGTTTATAAGGAGTCTGGTCACAATTTAAATTTTATATTTATATTTATATTTTATATATTAAAACACATATATATATATTAAACATCGTGATGATTGCTTGTTTCAGAGATCTATCTATTTATCAGTTGTATCTAATTATTGTTATATATTAAAAATAAAAATAAACTTAACTATGTTACTGTGAAAGATATGTAAAACATAACCCTATCGTTTTGTTTAAATTTATTTTGTGGCGTTTTTGCCCAAGCCTTTGCAAAGACACTACTCTCCGACAATGACCCCTGCAGCCAAAACAACATTTAACCTCGGCATCCTCTCTGTGATAACCTGAAAAAAAGGAGTAATGTCCGACTACCCTGCTGCTCTCATCACCAGGACGCCAACAATTCTGTACGAATGCTAAGTAGAGAGTTTATCAATAAGACACTTCTCCAAAAGAAACTGTATCAAGATGTGTTATTGTGGTGACCAAGCATGATTGTGATTGACTCTGAGATCAAATGACTCATAAGAGAGTGTTTGCTACATATATTACACTATTCTATTGTCAAAATGTTTGTGGTAACCTTGGTATATATGTGGATATTAAACATGAATATGAGAAACTGATTTGTACCACATATAATTTCATATTTAGTAAATTGTATGTACCATGGAAGTCGCATCTATGTGGTAATGTAAATGAGATTTTTTCGCAACAGCTGTAATTACTCTTTAGTAAAAAGTGAACCTCATTAAACTCTATGTAATATTGATGATAAAATTATTGATGTAAGGCTGTGATAGTGATTTATGTTTCAATTAACACATTAAGTTCTGAGAAATGTTTGTCTGAGTACAAAAGTCATCAAGATAATAAAATAATAACGTATTACTAACAAAAACTAAAATCGGTTATTGGGCCAAGCCCATCTGCAGATGGGCCAGAAAGTGCATGGTATCAAATCCGTTATTGGGCTGCCAATCTGTAGATGGGCAGCCCAATAACGGATCCTCATATGGGCCAAGCCCATCTGCAGATGGGCCAGATCCGCAAACGGGCTCCAACATATATATTCTGGATTCCTTCACTCTGTTTCTGAAGCCAATACATTTCTAGGTGTTTTCAAAGTCTAGCAGTAACGTACAGCGCAAACAGCACAGCGAAATACGATTCTCATTATAACCCAATTGTGTTGACTGTTGAAGTGATGACATTATCTGGAGATATGGATCTTCTGTCGCTGATGGTTTTATAAATAAACATCCAACTTCTTACAGAATGTTTCTTTGCCTTGTCACTTAGAATTACACACTTTGACCCTGTGTTAGGCCTCAAAATGAGAATCTGCATTAATCGTAAAAAATGTCCCCAAACCCCAAACTGTTAAATTAGTCAAAGTCGTATATTTGTTTTTTTTTTTTTACAAAACGTGAAAAAATAAGCCTTTAAAACGGGAAAGGCTATCTCCAAACCGTTGAACACAAATTTATTGTGAAATCACGGTTTGTGCAGGACTCAGTGCCCATTTGCGAGGAAAACACCGGATTCACGGTTAGTGATGTTGTCATACTTCGTGAATTAACGGTTAAAGCTGACATCTAAATCGTGAAACTGGGGCGTATTGTGCGAAACGTGAATACAATAGCTGAAACCAACAACAAAAAAATCCACCCTTACTTATAAACAATACTGCCACCTTGCTCTAATTTTTCTGCATATACAGATACTTATACAGTTGACTTACCTTCATTTGAAAATGATTTAACGTCTCAGATCATACATTAATGCCATATTTATGACATTTTGAAATCGATAGGAATTGGAGAAAAAGACTTCAAGTCGCACTAGAACACCTTGCACGCAAAATTGCTGTCACACCCTGCATGTATGTGAATAATGATCTGACCTGAATAGACTGGTCCCTTTTCACAAAAGGAAAGATTGTTCAAAGACTATTCTTCTTCTCCCCATTCTGACTCAGTTTCTTCCTTGTCCTCTCACTATTTTCTTCTTCTTCTCACTCTTCTTCTTTCCTTTTTCTCTTCTGTTTGCTCTTCCCCTTGTCTTTTTTTATGTTCATTGTCTCCTTCCCCATGCTCTCATTATTACATTTTATATCTTCTTCTATTGTACTTCTAAACCCATTGCTCTTCTCCTTACATTTCTTAATATTATCCACATGCCTCTTTCTCTCTCATCTCACTATTCTCATTCTTCTTTTTCTTCTTGTCTTGCTCATTTTCGTCTTGTTATTTTTCTCCTTCATTCTTATCTTCTTCTGTTCGCTCTCCTTCTTGCTCTACTTCCTTAACTATTTTTAAATTTCATCTCCTTGTATTCACCTTTTTTGTCTTGCTTTTCTCCTCATGTTCTGAATGTTCTTCCCCTTCTTCTCTCTTCTATCTAACTCTTCTTCTAATTATACTTTTACTTCTTCTCTGTCTTGCCCATTTTATTTTATATTACGCACTTTCTCTCCCTTTTCTTCTTGTGTATCTTCTTCTTTTCTATATAACTTTTTTTTTCAATGCTTTCCTATTTTCCTTATCCTCCTCCTTTTTCTTCCCCTTATTATATTCTCTTTTTGTCACTTTTTTCTTCCTCCTCTGCCACTTCTCATCTTTCTCTTCACTCTCCTCTTTTTCCCCTTCTGTTTCTTCTATTTGTTCTTTGACTGCCTTTCTTCTTGTCCGTGTTCTTACTCTTTACAATTCTCCCTTTCCCTTTTTTTTTAAATTTTGCTTTTCTGTTGTTCACTTTTCTCCTTCTTAATCCACCCTACTTCACATTCTGCTTTTTTCGTATTCTGTTGCTTCTTCTTCTTTTTAAAACCTAAGCTCACAGAAAGTAATTTTAACTAAAGCGATCTGCCTTGGTCCGCATTCCGTCCGTTGGGTTGACCATTCATGGGGTGGAACTAGAAACTTCAAACTGTAAACTTAAAACCGTTATCCTGTTATGAAACTTATGAAACTTGACATACTTATTGATGATGGATAGTTTTATCAGTTGAACGAGTGCGGTGGTACCATTAACATTTTCTTAACATTTATAGGCATTTTTATCCTTTTGTTAGATTGCAAAATTATACCAATTGTGTAACTTTCTCAGATCCATATTTTCCCCTAAAAATTTGTACGCTTATAGAACATGGAATGTTCTACCAATAAAACAAGACTTGTTAGTACCATATACATTTACCCATTTCTACTCATTTCTACTTGTATTGTTTTTTTTATTTCGAATTTAAACAATAGTGTCTTGTCTGTGTGTTCGCATATTGTGCTGAAACGTATTACTTATTAATTTTTGGTAGGTCTATAATGTTATTCAATATGATGGTGCCACTTGTAAATTTCCCGTTTTTTGTATTTTTCTTGCATTTATTAGACGGAAAAATCAGAGTGATCTTATCAGTTGCAGCTTCATATACTTATTCTTCATGGATATATTTATGAGTTGAATAAGAAAGGTGGTTAATACTGTACTTATTCTTGTAATTATTTTCTAGAGTGCCTTATTTCATCATCTGAGGTATAGGGATGGCTCTTTACAGCGTCTGTCTGGATAAGCCAGAAATTATGTTGTACGCTCAGGAATTGGCTCTCCTGTCTTGATTGGCCCTTTACTCTTTCAGCCCAAATTAATCATCAGCGTATCTTTGAAAATCGCTTTGTAATCTAATGAAGACATTTACACCCTGAAGTTAGGAGGATAAACATCCATGTATTCTCATGTCCAAAAAAACTCGTCTAGGTTATGTAAATGATGTAAGTATCTAAAGTTTAATAAAAATTCACAGAAACTATTATTATATAGCAATTCATGTTGTATTTGATGAAAAATGTTTTGAATTTTTAGTTGGGCCAGTAGCTAAATCATACTTGATATCCAGCTGCACAGCCATTCCCAAATCCAACAACTATGTAAATATTTAGCTCCCTCAGAAACAAGTCGGCTGAGCGTCATTACCAATAGATCACTTGTTCTTGTGTCCCTGCTTGTTCTTCTTTTTTCATTAACTTTTCTTCTAATTTCGACTCTTCTTCTTCCTACACTCTTTCTTTTTTAGATTACTTGTGAGCTTTATTCATGGCGCATCGTTAGTCCGTCGTTCATCGTCGTTCGTCGTCAGTCTGTTAACAGCTTTTCTCAGCACTGGCCAGAGGGATCATTACAGATTTGTGTATACATTTGTATATTGGTCCAAGTACACCATAAATCTCATTTGGTGGTGCCACCTGTCTTTTTAAATCATTTTATGGGCGATTTTTATGTTTTATTTGCCCTTTCAATTTTGCATTTTGAACTTTATGGTGAAAAAAACCCCAAAAGTGAAAGGAAGTGCATCATCCCAGTCATCATGCACATTTTTTTAGGAAAATTGGCTCAACAATTTTTCAGAACCATTCTAAACACGTTAGTCCCTTGGTCCTTTTTTTCAGTAAAATTGTTTAAAAGGCTTTACTGATTTGCAGTATATTTTGCACATACAATAATCTTGGTAAAGGCTTGTCACTTGGTTAATGTCGTTGTATTTTTTCTGACAATTTGGTGAGTTTTTTCAACCCCTTGAAATTAACAGTAATGAAAATGTATACAGGCCTGTTTCACTGGCATGAAATACTATTTCATTTAAAAGGTATGTGCAAATTTCTCCGTTATATTACTGTCATCATGCAAAATATATACTACATTGGATGAACCACTGTTACGGTCCCTTTTCACACCAAACAACTCAGGCCGAACCGTAACACATATGCTCAGACACGTTCTCTTCAAATGAATGCGTAACCAAAATATGGGTGCAAAAACAGTACTATATTACTAGATTACAATATTTACATTCATACACAAATAATATAATAGTCAATACATAACGTAATTTATAACTAAGTCTCTGACGAAAACTGAGTCTCTAAATAACGAACTGTAACGAAATACTTAACTGAATCCGGTATACGAGAAACTGAAGTCAATCATCAACACATAATTCGGGCACACACAAAACTGAAGTCCTGTATTAATCCATGTGGCACCAAACAAACAAAGTCTCTCCTCTTCTTAAATAATAAAGTTCATGGCGTGGTTCATGGCATTCCGTGGGCTTGGGAACCAAGAGCCCACGGTCACGGTCCCCGGGGAAAACTGTAACGTGGCGTAGTAAAGTCAATAGTCCCGCCTCGTACTGCAGGCGAGTTCGTTTTATAGGCTTTCAACAATGGGTGGAAACCGCAGAAGTTTGTGGTTTTGCTTGAGAGAAACGATAGCGCCGGCAGAACTGCAAAACCAGTACTGAATGGTCCAAGAATAGTTTTTATGTTTCTCAAAGCGCATCAGTAGTCACAGATAGCGGGTTGGATCCATAAGCGTGGGAACGGGGGCGGCCACACCACTTCGTGGCGCCATCCTCCGATGTCCGGGTGACGTCCATGCAACACCCCCACCCTTAAAAGAAAGAAGGTAAGGAGAGCAAAGCATTAGTATGTAAGACGAGTATATGAGTAGTTTGACATCTTAAGCATTAGTTTATGCTTCTCAAGGCTAATTAATTATCATCATCACAAATAGTATAATCAGCAATATCTTAATACATGTAATATATGTAATACAACTCTTCCAAAGGACAGAACATATCCGAGGCTATAACAAGAGTCAATCATCAGATCAAACTTAATGACGTCTCGATAACGTATCAGCGATTATGTTATCGGAGCCCTTGATGTGTTTGATAACTAGGTTAAACTCTGACAGGGCTAGACTCCATCTCATTAATCTCTGATTATTATTCTTCATCTTATGAAGAAATGTTATGGGATTATGATCTGTATAAACAGTTATATCATACGGCGTAGAGCCCAAATATACTTCAAAGTGCTGTAACGCCATCAATAGTGACAGGGTTTCCTTTTCAATAGTAGAATAATTCTTTTGATGAGGTAAAAATTTCTTTGAATAGTAGCAAACCGGATGACTTATGTTAAAGTCATCGTCTTGGATGAGCACAGCGCCTACACCGCAATCGCTGGCATCCGTCATGAGAGAAAACGGTTTATCAAAATTTGGAGCCTGTAACACAGGTGCACTTTGTAATATAGCTTTGGCTCTGTCAAAAGCATTTTGACAGTTTTTATTCCAATGGAATTTTCTGTCCTTTTTCAATAGATCCGTTAACGGATTTACAACTTCTGCAAAGTTCTGACAAAATTTCCTGTAATACCCAGTCATTCCTAAGAATCGCATTAGTTCCTTGCGATTAGTAGGAACTGGAAATTCTGCGATAGCAGATACTTTACTGGCAATTGGTTTTACACAACCTTGCCCTACTTCGTGCCCTAAATATGTTACAGTTGCACGACAAAAATCACTCTTGGCAAGATTAACTGTCAATCCTGCTTTTTTCAGTCTCTCAAAGAGTTCTATCAAACTTTGTTTATTATCTTCCCATATGTGATTGTATACAACAACATCATCAATATAGCAAGTACAGTTATCTAAGCCAGATAATACACAATTCTTAAGTCTCATGAAGCAGGCTGGCGCATTTTTCATTCCGAAGGGCATAACTTTGTACTGGAACAAACCGTTTGGCGTTACAAACGCAGATATTTGCTTAGCCCTTTCGGTAAGAGGTACCTGCCAATAACCTTTTAACAGATCTAACTTGCTAATATACGTAGCAGATCCAATCCTATCAATGCAATCTTCCACTCTGGGCAAAGGGTAAGTATCTGTTATTGTTACAGTGTTAACTTTTCGATAGTCTGTACAAAATCTGTAGGTCATATCAGGCTTCTTTATCAACAAACATGGGGAACTCCAGGCACTACTGCTGTTTTCAATAATATCATTCTCTATCATATACTTGATTTCATTCTTTATGGCTTGTAACTTTTGGGGACCAGCTCTATAGGGTGCCTGTTTAATAGGGGAAGCATCTCCTACGTCTACATCATGCTGTAGTACATTAGTTCTACTGGGGACATCAGGAAATAAAAGAGTCATAATTTAGCAGGATTTCCTTCAACTCTGATAACTGATCGAAATCCAAATGTGACAATTTCTGATCTAAATTATTTAAAATATCAGAGTTGTTCAGTTTTACAGGATGTTCAGTTTTCTTCATGAGAACATCCTCTGCATTCTTTTCAGTTTCTTTAATGAGTACCAAATTTGTTTGGGGAGGACTAGATTGACAGGTTTCCGCTGATCTGTCATGATATTCTTTTAACATATTTATATGACAAAGTTGTTGTGACTTTCTACGATCAGGAGTATCAATTACATAATTCAAATCTGATTTCTTCTCAACAACTTTGTATGGTCCAGAGTATTTTGCTTGCAGGGGATGTCCTGGAATTGGGAATAAAACCAGAACTTTATCACCAGGTTTAAATTCTCTTTTTGTCGTCTTTTTGTCATACCATACTTTCATTTTGTTTTGGGCTTTCTTTAAATGTTCTTGGGCGATTTCATTTGCCCTACTTAATTTCTCCTTGAATTCCTGAACATATTTTAACAAGCTACTTTGACCACTGTTTTCCATCCAAGTGTCTTTTAACACCGCCAGGGGGCCTCTTACACAGTGCCCATAGACTAATTCAAAAGGGCTAAACCCTAAGCTTTCTTGCACTGCTTCTCGGGCTGCAAATATCAAAAAGGGTAAACCCTCATCCCACTGGTTCCCAGTGTCCAGACAATAAGCTCTAATCATGTTTTTGAGAGTTTGGTGAAATCGCTCTAGAGCACCTTGACTCTCAGGATGGTAGGCACTGGATTTGTAGTGTTTTATGCCTAGCTCCGCCATAACCTGGGCAAATATATTTGACATGAAATTTGAACCTTGATCCGTTTGTATTGTTCTTGGTAAGCCAAAAGTAGTAAAAAAATTAACCAGAGCTTCAACAATTTTCTTTGCAGATATAGTTCTAAGAGGAATAGCTTCTGGAAATCTAGTTGCAGTACACATGATTGTTAGAACATATTCATTGCCATGTTTAGTTTTTCTTAGCGGTCCTACACAGTCAAGTATTACTGATTCAAACGCATCATGTGTTGTTGGTATGGGCGAGAGTGGCGCAGGACTAATTTGGTGGGTTGGTTTTCCAATCATTTGACACACATGACAAGTTTTACAGTATTTCGCCACGTCTCGTTTTAACTTGGGCCAATAGAAGTATTGGAGAATTTTGTGTTTGGTTTTCCTGACACCCAAATGTCCTGCCATAGGATGATCATGTGCAAGTTTTAAGATTTCTGGGCGATACTCGGGGGGAACTACAATTTGATAAAGAGTTTTCCACGTTTCGTCCGCTGGTATGGTGGGAGGTCTATATTTTCTGACTAGTACATCATTCTGTAAGGTGAAACAAGTTGGAACTTTATCTGCTTCCTCTTTAGTCAAGGCATTTTCTCTAAGGAAGGCAATATCAGGATCTTTCTTTTGCATTTCTATCAAATCATCAGTTTTCATGCTAACTTCTACATTCTTTACACTCCTATCCTTCTTTAACTGTTCATGCCCATTTTTATCAGGCGATTTCACGCCGTTTGTACTCCTTTGGAGATTTCTATTCAGGGTCTGTTTGCCCTGTACTACATTTGTAGTCGAGTCCTTTGGACTTGGTGTGCCACTTGGGTCACACGCGGGCGATTTAATATTTACTCGCGTAACGGGCTTTAAGCCACTGACATCATCGTTTGAATGCGCCATAAAGGTTTGCGAGAGGTCAAGTACAGAACTCTCTGGTTTCAGACTTGCCTTTTTACTCATCGCTCGAGTCACTACACAGCCTGGAAATACGCCCGGAAACTCCTGCTGGAGCAGGTCTGTGTCCCTATCAGTGCTCGGCAATTTTGTCATTCTGGGATCAATTTTCACTCTGTCACCAGCTAAATCGTTGCCTAGGAGGAGCGAAACGCCCTCTACTGGCAACTTTGAACAAACTCCTACAGTTACAAATTCAGAGACTAAATCAGATTCTAGTTTCACTCTGTGTAATGGAACTTCTAAAAAATTCCGAATTAACACCCTGGACTAGAACTGAACACCCCGCGTAACTCTCTTGAGAGAAGGGAAGAACAGATTTCAAAACGAGGCTTTGGGTTGCCCCGGTATCCCTTAAGATTTTAACACGGGCCTTTCTTGCATGGTTACCCTCTAACTGAACAAAGCCATCTGACACAAAGGGCTGAAAGCTCTCGTGGACAGGGCTTTGTGTTTCACCTTTAGTCTCTAGTTTACTGGGCATTGTTACCGGTTTCATGCTCTGCGTAACAGTTAACGCATTAGGTTTAGGCTTACTTTGACCGTATCTTTTTCTATAACACTCAGATTCTGTATGCCCCTTGAACTCACAGAATGTACAATATTTGGGTCCAGTCCTAGGTTGTCCCTCTTTATGTTGAGCAGGAGAGTCAGATTGACTTTTATACTGGGGTTTACCATGATCGGACTGTGGTTTACCTGAGCCGGAGTGACCCCGATAGTAGGGACTACCCTTTCTCCGACCCAGTTTTGGGCTTTTGCTACCCTCTCTTTTCTCACCATACCTCCTCCTGTGACTGGTATAACTGGGGCGGTGCGTCAAGGCAAATTCATCTGCCAGGACACCAGCCTCGTTTACATTTCTTACTTTATGTTCATCCAAAAATATTTTAATGTCACTACGGATATGCCTTTTGAACTCTTCTATCAAAATTAGTTGTTTGAGTTTTTCAAAATCCTGATCAATTTTCATAGACTGACACCATCTATCAAATGCACTTTCTTTGTCTCTAGCATATTCAACATGAGTTTGATTTTCTCTTTTTGTGGCATTCCTAAATTTTAAGCGATACGCTTCGGGGACTAATTCATAGGCTCTCAGAATGACCTCTTTTACAGTGTCGTAATCCCTGCATTGTTCGTCTGTGAGCGCAGTGTAAACGTCCTGTGCGCGACCAACCAGAACGCTTTGTAACAACAGGGTCCACTGGCCTTTAGGCCAAGCCATTAAAGTGGCCACCCGTTCAAAATAACTGAAATAACGCTCCACTTCATTTTCATTGAAGGGAGGTACTTTTGTCGAATTTCTGAATAGGAATTCAGACGGCTCAGGTGCTTTACGATTTTGAGGATTTTGTAACTCTAACTCTTTCAACTTAATTTGCGTTTCTCTTTCGATTTCACATCTACGGATTTCTGTTTCTGCTTCATATTTCAATTTATCTGTTTCAACTTGAGCTTTGAGCTCATATTTCAATTTAAGTTCATACTTTCTCAATTCTAGTTCTATCGGGTCAATAGCTGTTGCCCCAAGAGGTTCCTTAATAGGTTTTTCCTCCAATTCAGATTCCTCTTTACTTTCTACATCACCATATAATGATTTCTTAAGTACATTTCTTAAACCCTCTACAGTGCATACATCCATGATGTCAATATTTAAATGTAGAGCAACAATTTCAAGATCATTTTTCTTTAACGTATACAATAAGCTCCTATTTTCTCTTAATTGTGGTATAATTTCATTTGGTTTAAATTCCGTACCCATATTTGCAAAGTATCAAGATAACGTGTCTGAGAAATATAAGAGTTCAATTGCAGTTAAATACTAGTTCAATAACTAGAAGTTATAGAGACCACTGTGAAATTTTACATCCAAATGTAGCCGTTATTACGAAATACAGGGTCTCGTCGCGGTCGCCATTATGTTACGGTCCCTTTTCACACCAAACAACTCAGGCCGAACCGTAACACATATGCTCAGACACGTTCTCTTCAAATGAATGCGTAACCAAAATATGGGTGCAAAAACAGTACTATATTACTAGATTACAATATTTACATTCATACACAAATAATATAATAGTCAATACATAACGTAATTTATAACCAAGTCTCTGACGAAAACTGAGTCTCTAAATAACGAACTGTAACGAAATACTTAACTGAATCCGGTATACGAGAAACTGAAGTCCATCATCAACACATAATTCGGGCACACACAAAACTGAAGTCCTGTATTAATCCATGTGGCACCAAACAAACAAAGTCTCTCCTCTTCTTAAATAATAAAGTTCATGGCGTGGTTCATGGCATTCCGTGGGCTTGGGGACCAAGAGCCCACGGTCACGGTCCCCGGGGAAAACTGTAACGTGGCGTAGTAAAGTCAATAGTCCCGCCTCGTACTGCAGGCGAGTTCGTTTTATAGGCTTTCAACAATGGGTGGAAACCGCAGAAGTTTGTGGTTTTGCTTGAGAGAAACGATAGCGCCGGCAGAACTGCAAAACCAGTACTGAATGGTCCAAGAATAGTTTTTATGTTTCTCAAAGCGCATCAGTAGTCACAGATAGCGGGTTGGATCCATAAGCGTGGGAACGGGGGCGGCCACACCACTTCGTGGCGCCATCCTCCGATGTCCGGGTGACGTCCATGCAACAACCACTTATTCAGACAACTCTGAAAATGGATATTTGGGAAGTTTGGGAGCCATTATGGACATTTGGCCAATCAGTGCCCTATTGAACCATGTTACCATTGTTCAATGCAATTCATGGGTCGATGGTATTCTGTCAGTGTTTTACATGGAGATTTCGATTGAATTTGGTCAGTTTGTTGATTTATCTCCGTTTTAATTGTGTTGTGAGAAAAATAACTGTTGCTGAATATATACACAGTATAAACAAGAACACGTACGAATACACATATTTTAATATGAAATATATCTGTGTGCAGGGTTGTGCTTTTATGATCTGAAATTTCACTCCGGTCATTGTGCTAACTTGGACCAGCTGATTAGTTGCCGTAACTGGTTTACTCTGTTGTTTTAATTTGTCTTTATTATTATCCAAACAGGTACTCTCTTTCCCTGTCTGTCTCTGTCTGTCTGTCTGTCTCTCTCTCTCTCTCTATATATATATATACATATATATTATATATATATGTATATATATATATATATAATTTGCCTTTCCTCACATTTTAGAATTTGTAACATTTTAAGATCTTACTGTAACTAAGATGGACACGGGAAGTTGTTGGTAAGGGTTTTGCAGCCGTGTATATCGATCTGTCTGCCCGTCTGTCTGTCCAGGTCTGAAAGTGAAAATCAAAAAGTTATACTGATATGTTCACTGCTTCCAGGACCCTATTGCAAATCATTTTACTATGCTAATTGAGCATCCTGGTAATATATCTTTGTATTATATATAAACAAAAAAATAATAACAACAAACCTCTTTGCCCTGTTATGTTCCAGTATAGCACGTGTACCCCGACCAATCCTATTGTGCCCCCGAGGACAACAGGATCAGTGTCAGTCTTTCAAATTCCCCCCCCCCCCCCCCGAATCGCACAAAGCATAATCTCGTAATCTCGTAAAGTCTCGGCTTTTTCAAACCACGCCGTTAGCTTCATTCAAACCACATTAACCTGATGATCGGGTCGCACCCCGTGAAACAGACTGTTGTGAATTTACAGTGTTGTTTTTCTTCAGAGTTATATTATATATATATATATAAAATAAAAGTGATATATATACATATATATTGCATATATACACTTTATGTTTCAGCTTTATTTATCCATATGTTCAGTCTTTTATTTTTGTTCTTACATCCCAAAGGTTTATTGCTAGGTTTGTCTCATATATTACATCAACCTCACCCCCCCCTCCGTAAAATGGATAAACTTAGGTAAATTTCTCTGTGTGTTTATATGTTTTGCCCTTTATATATTGTGTATATTGTGTAATCTGCACATGTACAAATCACTTATACTTGTTTTGTATGTTCTCACGATGTATATATATAAACATCTGTATTAAAAATAATACAGGAAGGTAAGGGAAAGAGGGAGACGAAGAGAAATCCCCCAAAAGAGCAAAAATAAAAGTCAAAAGAAGAGGAAGAAGAGTCAAAGAAAACAAAAGAAGAAGAAGGAAAGCCGACTCACAAGAAGAGCGAGGTAGAACAAGATAGAAGAGGAAGAAAAAGAGGAGGAAGAAGAGTAGGAGGAATAAAAAAAGATAAAAAGATGATGATAAAGCAGAGTGAGAAGATGAAGGAGACAACATATAAGAAGTAGAAGTTTGCAGAAAGAGCAAGAAGAAAAATAAGTGTAACAGAACTAAAAATAAGAAGAGAATTAAAATAAAAAGTGGAGAAAAAAGAATATAAAGATATATTAAAAAAAGAGTGAGGGTTACAGTTAAGAGGACAGGAAATGTAAGAAGAAAATGTAATGAGACGAAAAAGAAGAATGGCAAGTAGAACATGAGTAAGGAGGAGTAGAAGAGGAAGTAGAAACAACGAGAAAGAAGAAGAGGAGAAGAAGAAGGAAGCAAAAGTATTAGAATTTGAAGCAGTTTAAAGAACAAGAAAAGGTTTATGATGCAGGATACCAAGAAAAGAAGGAAAAAGAAGAAAATGAGATAAGGAAAAAGAAAAAAGCAGAATGATAATAATAAGCAGAAGCAGAAGATGAAACGCAGCAGAGTAGGAAGGGAAAGAGGTTTGAGAGGAAGAATGATAAGATTAAGAAGACGAAGAAGCCTGAGGAGATATAAGAATAAGAACAAGAGAGAGAAGAAGAAGAGGTAGAAATAAAAGAAAAAGAGAAAGAGGACGCATGAGAAAATTCAAAGAAGATTTTTAAAAAATAAGAAAAGTTGGGAAAAGAAAAAATAAAAAGGAGGAGAAACGGAATGAGAAGTAGAGAATAAAGAAAAAATAGCAAAAAGAAGTTTAAGATCATGACGAAACTTGAATAAATGAATATTTTATTCAGAAAATATAAGGCCTCAGGCCCATTTTTCCATAAGTGCATGCATAATACAGTATCAATGAGTGATAAATATAAAAAACACAGTTAAACAAATAAACTTTAAGTACATGCATTCAATAGTTTTAACATATTTTTCACAAAGAGGTCATTTCTATAGTATACAAATCATATACAGATGTATTTGTATGCAATTAACATTTAAGTGCTCAGATTTTTATAAATGATAAATCCTTTTCCAAAATAGGTTTCAGTAAATTAATATCAATATTATATAAGAACCATTTTAAATACCTTAATATTGACTTATACCTGATCATTTCTTCTTTTAAATGCATTATATACAAAAGCTGCCAGATTATTAAAAACAGAAGGATTTTTATTGACATAAGTGAAACAAAAGAAAATTTACCTAATTTTAAAAGAAAATGGTCTCTCAAATCATTATATAATGGACACTTCATTATGAAATGATATTCAGTTTCAACTAAATTTTCACCATGTTTTAAACAAAAGGTACAGTTTCTCTCAGTCCAGTGTATCTTATCATGTCTTCCTTTTTCAATTTGCAAATTATGTGATGAACATCTTAATCTAGCTAAACTGGTTTTATGATTATTATTTTTCACAACATTTAAATACATTTCCTTGGTTAAGAGTGATTTAAACACGGAGTATGATTCTAAACGTTTATTAATTGAAATGTTATTCGACCATTCTTGCAAATAAATATCTTTTAATCTTTGGTGTAGCTCTGACAGAAACAATTGTGTATTCCCTAAATCCTGCAATATCCAAGTGTAACCAAAACCTAATTAAAATAATAAATTTTTAACTTTCGTAGCCCAAGTTTTCCTTCCCAGGTCATCAAGGCGGCATAATTTACCGTATAACTGTTTAGGATACCTATTTGGTGTCATTCTTAATATTTTGGTCCAATACTTAATGCATCTAAATACATAATGAATTTTCAAAGGCCATCGTCCACATTCACCAAGTGCAGCAGTTGGTGATGAAGAATTAATTTTAAGAATGTATTTGCAAAATTTGTTCTGAACTGATTCAATAGTGTCACAGTTTTCATGGCCCCATAATTCACTGCCATAACATAAAATTGGTAGCACCATTCTGTCAAAAAGAAAAAAGGACTGATCCACCGTTAAATATTTATATTTAATATTTGATTTGCTAAATGTTGTTTCATTCTTGACCATTTAAGAAAACTTGTATAAAATTCCCCCTAAATAATTATAACTACTAACCATTTCAATTTGTTTTCCTTTATAGTACCACTTTTCACATCTTTTTAAGATGCCACCATTTCTGAATACTACTTTTTTGTTTTGTGTTTATTAACTTTCATTCCATATAAATCAACAAAAAAATTTAATTTGTTGATTTGGGTTTGTAAGCGACCAACTGTATCAGCGAAACATACAACGTCATCTGCAAACATAAGCATGGAGAGTGATTTTGCTTCTGGACTGATATATATACCTTCTCTTTCTGAATGCAGTATAAAGTATAATTCATTCATAAAGAATGTAAAAAATAAAGGACTGATCATACAGCCCTGCCTTGTTCCTACAGTGCATGAAAAGTAATCAGTTAGACCTTTTTCAGTTAATACACAAGATTTAAATTTTGAATACATGGATTTCAAGATATTGTATATTTTCCCTCTAATCCCTATTTTATAAAGAATGTGAAATAATAACTGATGTTGTACACAATCAAAAGCTTTGGAAAAGTCTGTGAATATTGCATAAAATCGGCCTTTTTTTATAAATAGGATTCAGTTAATGCCATTAGGGTGAACATATTATCAACTGTACTATAATTCCTTCTATAACCTGCTTGTTCCTCTAAAAATCTATTATGATTTCAGCCCACTGCAATAATCTTTCATTTAAAATTTTGGTAAATAATTTTTCAATTGTATTTAAAAGAGCTATGCCTCTGTAGTTATTTGGATCATTTATACTTCCATTCTTATATAAAGGAAATTAAATTGCTTTTGACCATTCGGAAGGAAACTGCCCATACAAAAAAATTTGATTGAATAATGTTTCTAAAAGTGGTAATAAAATGACTTTATTTTCTTTTAACAGTTCCACAGAGATACCATCAGGTCCAGGTGTTTTGCCATTTTGTAACCTGGATATTTGTCTAAATATTTCAGTTTGACTTATTTCATAATTTACTTCCATATCTAAGGAGTTTGTATCCACTGGTTCACAATATTCATATTTATTAATCTCATTCACATAATTAACATTTATATTATTTGCATTATATGTTAAAAGTTTGTGGAAAACTTTAATCCAATCTTCCCCGGTTATGTTATTTTTAACTTGCTTTCTATTGTGAGTTTTTATTTTTCAAAAAATTTCATTGGTTGTAGAAAAAGAAGTAATTTGTTCAATTTTACCTTTTACTGTCTCTTTTTGAGATCTTTTGCATTCTGCCTTGAATTAAGCTTTCATTTGTTTATATGCAATAAAATCATTATTATTATTTGTACATCTAAATTTGTTTAAAGCTTCATACTTTTTCTTTTTTAACTTAGTACATGCCATATTCCACCATTCTGGTTGAAATGTCTTCTTAATATTCACTTTCTCAATTTTGACAAATGTTTTTTTCTGCTACGTAGAGAATTAAGTTTCTTAACTGTACTGCTCAACTTTCTATGTCAGTCATTAGAGTGTATTCTAAATTAACTATTTTATTAGTTACCTCATTGTCACTAAAGACATCATATACACCAGCCTTTTTCTTCCTGTACTGGATCCAGTTTTCATATTGATCAATATTTTCATCCAAATTTACTCTAGTTCCAATTTCAAATTTAGTTATTACAGGAAAGTGGTCTAACAGATCTTCATTTAAAACTTCAAACATCTTAAATTTATGAAAGATTTCTGAACTTACAATAATATAATCTATTAAAGAGGTGCCTTGTGCTGACATGTAAGTTAAGTTTCCATGATAATCTGGCTGAATTCTACCATTTAAAGTATGTACATTTAAACTTATACATAACTGCTGCGATGCAAAGCCCCATTTATTTATAGTCTTATCTCTCGATTTTCTAGGCAAACTTAAAGAATCACTGTTGTATGCATCAACATTAATATAATATAAATTGCCATCTTCTAGATAGTCCTTCAAGTTACCCATTCTAGCATTAAGATCCCCCAAAATAATAAAATTTACATCATCGTATCTTGTCAGAAGTTCTACTAACACATTTTCTAAAAATGTTATACCATTTTTTTCTTCCACATGATTATAAAATACAGAGTTTCCTGGAGCAATGTATACAGCAACTATTGCAATATCTTAATAAAAACCTAGCTTTAGACCATCCATAATAACAATAATCATATCCCTGTAAGTGGTTATAACTTATTTGACATATTTTAGTAATGCATTTCTTAAGTAAACAAGCACTCCTCCACATTTCATTTGAGATCGTACATTAGAATACCCATGGTACCCGCAGAGATCATTTAAATATTGATCAGCATGATTTGCCCAAGTCTCAGTTAAAATTATTATATCATAATTTTTAATTAGTTCTTGAAAGTCTTGATTTTGATAAACAGATTTTAAACCATGAGACGATTAAAGAGAATAACAGGAAATAAACGGGGAGAAGAGCAAGACAAGTGAAATCCTGACAGCAAAGCAAAAGAAAGAAAAAAAAGAAAAAAGGGGGAAAAGAACATAACTATAATAAAGAAGAAAAAAAGTAAGAGGAGGAAGAAGCAAAAGTAGAACAAGAAAGAGAGTAAGATTAGTGCCAAAAGAAGGAGGGGAAGAATAAGGGTATTGAAAAGACGAGCAAGCAGCAGAACAATAAGAAGAGTAAGTAGGTGAAACAGAAGAAGTAGAGTGAAGAAAAGTCTAGGAAGAATAAGAAAAAGAATAAGGGGAGCAAGAGGGAGGATGATAAGAAGAGTTAGACGAAAGAGAAAAAGAAGAAGAAATAAAAGAAGAAGACAAGATGAAAAAGAAGTAAGAGAATAACAGGCAGAGGAAGAGTGAGATTGAGACGGGAAGAACCAGATAAATATGAAAAAAATGTGAGATGAAGAAAAAGTTGAAAAGAAAGGAGGGAGAAGAGGAAGTAGAAAAGGTGAAAGTAGAAGAAGATCATGAAGAAGAATAAAGGGAAGGATGAGGAGAAGAGGAAGAAAGTGCACAAAAAACAAGACAAAGAGCAAACAATAGAGAAAAAGACAGAAGAGGAGTGAGAAGAAGATATATAACAGAACCAGTGTAAGAACGGGGAGAAGAAAAATTGTCTTTGAACAATCTTTAGACCAATAAAATTTTGAAATGTAGGTAAGTCAACTATTTGCGTATACAGCAGACAATTAAGAGCAAGGCGACCGGTATCTTTAGAAGTTAGCTTGGATATTTTTGCTGGTTTCAGCTTTTAGCTCAGCTGACTATAAGTCATCTGAGCTATAGTCATTATCCATTGTCCGTCGTCCGTCCGTCTGTCTGTCCGTCCGTCCTCCCGTTAGACTGGCACGTTTTGAAACCGTTAGACCAACGAATCCAAAATTTGGCATATTGTTAGATGTCCCCAAAATCTCCTACCAAACTAAAAACTGAGTCATTGCGACTTCGTTCCTTCGAGAAATTAAGGAAAAAACTCAAATTTCAATTAAAAATGCTATTATCACACTTCAGGACTCCCTAATATCAAAACCACTCAATATTTACCAGGAGTATTCTCCTATATATTTCCTATATATTTCCTATATACATGCCATAAATTAATACTGTTAAGTTTAATTTCCATAAGTTATGGGCTTTAACATATTGAACTTTGTAAAAATATTCATGAGAAATATTTGCTCACTTAACATGAACAATTTTTAAGCTATAGAGACTTTTTCTCAAGTATATAACTTTGTTTAATTAAGATCCAATCGTATACCCAAAATTCGTCTGATTTTTGTATTTTTTTAAGTTATAAGCATAAAAATAAAATCAGTACCTTAAATTCCCAACTTTGAACATGGCACGCTTTGTTTCACGTGTGTACTGTTGATTTTATTTTCACAGCATGTAAACATACATTTTTAATTTGTTTAAATCTGAAATTTGAAAATAAAAGGTTGAAAATTAGGCTAGTTTTTTCATTGTTTTCTTGAAGCACTGTTGTCGTTACTTGCTTTGTCCAGATGCAGGTAGACCACTCCAGGTCACTGGAAGTCAGCTACAGTCACAGGGGGAGACCCCCTGCTGTGACAGGTGTACAGTTATTCTAACATCACATCCCCCCCCCCCCTCCCCGCCAACCCTCCCCACCAAATAATATTATAAAAAATAGGTCCAATTGAACAAATGTGTAAACTACTGAACTGTCAATAATTTATAAAAAAAGGCCAACCTATGGTCATGGTAAATATATTCAATCTTATGGTCACAAACTGCTAACATGCTTAAATTTTAACATTAGAAAATGCATGGTTTGGTCACAAAATATTATTTGCAACAATTTCTTACTCATCAGTACAAACCAATCATTACAACCAGCCATGGCCTATATTACCTCTTCCTCTAACATTTTAACTCCATTTGATTTTATTTTAGATTTTTACCTTCAAGGTCAACTTCAGCTGAGCACAGTGACCCATGAGTCCCTTGTTTCAAGTTGGGATCCAGTTTCACGATTTGGAGCCTAGCTTGAATCGTGATTTCAGGAAACATGACAGCTGCACTAACCGTGAAACCAGTTATTTTCATGGCAAATGGACACTGAGTCCTGCACAAACCGTGATTTCACAAAACGTTACCGGTGACCAAAATGTGAATTCCTTTTCCTATAATATTTTTTTTTCACGTTTTGTGTTTAAGGGTTTGGAGATAGCCTTTCATGTTTTGAGGCTTATTTTTTTTCACGTTTTGTAAAAAAAAGTATGCGACTATGACATATTAACCGGTTTGGGGATATTTTTCACGATTAGTGCAGATTCACGTTTTGAAGCCTAACACCCTCTCGGGACAACTAACATAACAAAACGACCCTCAGCTTCTTTATATCCACACATAGCGTAGTACTACCATGTTATTCCACTAAATTAATCTTCTGTATCTTTCTTCATTTAAAACTACATGTAAATTACTCTGACATTCGTAGCTTCAAATCTGAAGGGATATATTAAACAAACTTAGAACATTAAATGTGTCATCGAATACGGTTATCCTATTCGTACATAAAAATATAACATTCGGATGATCAGTATATACCGGTATATAGATATAGACCGGTCAAGCTCAAATTATCCAATCCAACTAACAGCAACACTAAAGTGTTCCTAGAGATCTGATACTATACCTAAACTATTGAATTTGTGTCAACATGTGTCAATCCATATATGTTTAGAAAGTAATATTCAAAAGTATAAATGTGTTGTAAATGTGTTATGTATTCCTCATTTAATCAATAATAATCAGTAATAATAATTTATAGGTATTTTTATCAGGCATTAAAACGGTCATTCCAAGATAATTAGCACATCGATGCATGGTCTCTTCCTCTAATTAAATACATAAAGTAAGATTGCCCATTTTACTTTAAAAGCACCCAGTACCTCGGCGCAGACACAGAGGGCAACTGCGACAGTAGGAGCTACACAAAAGGTTACCAATATCAACACGGCCCCGACACCTGGAGGGTAAGTAAATTATGGTGTCATCAGTATGATTTAGTGTCCCTTCTAGCTTTTGGCAAGACGGCTTTTACGATCAGTGGTGTTTATATGACAGCATCGTACATGGTATAAGCTTCCTTCGTAACGTTAGTGAGAGGCATTTGACGAATCACAGAACAGTTGTGGGTTGGCATGGGGGTTACCTATTGTATGTGGGTGAACAGTCATTGCATGTGGATAAACATGAGCATTCTTTGAACCTTACTATAAAATGAGGACTTTGGCGTGATCTAAGAATGCATCTTCCGTGATAGTCGTGACCGGCGAATAATCTTGAACATTTGATAATTTCAGTAACCACAACAACGCATGCGCCGTCAAAGTCTCTGTCCTGGTCACTATCGTCTACTCCATGGTGGAGCTGCTGAAGATGTTCGGAGGTCACGTGACCAGCTGATTTGAGGTGATCGTCATTGCACTGGACATCAACGTCAGCAGCCCGGTCAACCTGCCCTCCCTCCGGGCCGTCCACTCTGTTTCGACCAATCAAATTTCCGCTCTAGTTTGCTTCAGCTTTATTCACTCGGGCTAAGGGGCTGTCGGTGTATAATTTATAATCCCGGGTTTACTTTAACAAACTCGACAACATATATAAGGACCTCTCCAGGAATATACGTTTCTGTTACTTATAGCGGGATTTGCAATGACGCTCTTTGTATTGAGAATTTGTAATCCGAATACTTGAATACAAAAACATTTTGTACACACACATTATAGAAATTCATAATAGCGTTTTTGATTTATCCTAGATTCTTGGATGGTTCTCAGAGTATTACACATCATTTTCTAACAGACATTTCATTGTTATTTGCGGTATTTGCCCTTTGAGAAACCTAAACATTTATTTTTTTATCCCACAAGCATAACCGTTATTGCACTTCTCATAAATACTGCTAAATGAATAATCCAAGGGCTTAGAAACAAAATTGCATGTTTCGGTACTAGTCAAGATGAATAATTTTCTTTGATATTTCAACATGCTACATGTATCTAGTTTATAAATGGCTTTGATGACCCTTGCAGACTGGTAGCTAAATTGTGGTTAAACACACTTAAATGATTATACCCAAATGTGTCCGCATCCGCGTCCGCATGCGTAGACCCGTGCCGCACGGGCACGTGGACACGTGGCTTCATCCAAAAGATGGACACTTTTGACGGTGAATATGAATAAAAATGCTTTTTTAAACTGTGATACACACTTGTAGTCCTTTAGGATTTATGATATAACTAGCTATAGTCTATCAGCCAGACCGTGAAAATAAGGCCTCTCGGTACCAAAGGAGGGGCAATTGCTTTCATTATTTTTTCTAAAGGCATTGATCCATAGATTACAAAAATGCATGATAGCAGTTTGAGAGTGGTAGCTTTCTATATAATATAAGCCTGTTTCCATGGCAACCATGGTAATTTTTGCAGTAATTATGAAATTTACAAAGAAGGCCATAACTTTGACAGTTTTGTGAACAAAAGGATGAAATAAATGCCAACATGCGTCAAAAGAAAGATTTTTATTTTTAATAATATTTTATACCCACAAAATAATTTGCATAATTGGCTGTATGCAAATATATGCTAATTGTTTTAGTAAAAATTCAAATGTTTACCCCAAACATATGTTCACAGTCCTTTGTTTTTTAATAAACACTTTTAGCTTAAACTTTACCTTACAGGATAGGAAATGTAATATGCAATACATATATGTTTGATAGTTATCATTATTCATCTTATTTGCATCTTAATGAATATTCATGGGACACTACCATAATGACTGTGTTCATGATTTATCTGTCATTGCATCTGTTATTGTCTGCGGTATGTCGAATGAATAATTTTTAAGCATGTAAGTATCCATGGTTTTATATGTAATTTTCAAAGCAGAATATATATTTACCAAATACACAAGTAAAATTTCCATATTAAATGAGACCATTTGCATAAATCTGCATAAATTTATATGATTTAGATCAAAATGGCACATTAATGTTCAACAGATTTACAATCCTTTTTTTAAATTAAATCAACACTTTCAGCATAAACTTTTCATTCCTGGGAAGATAATGAAGTGTACAACACATTTATATAAGATCCTTATCGATATCCATAATATTTGCATCTTAATGAATATACATAAGGCATTATTATAATGGCAATGTTCTTGATTTATCTATCAGTGCATCTGTTATTGTCTACAATAATTAAATAAATGATTTTGTAGGCCTGTAATTTTCCATGGTTTTCTATGCTATTTCCACAGCAGAATATATTTACTATATATACAAATGAAGTTTGCATATTTAAATAAGACTATTTGCATAAATCTGAATAAATTGCTATAATTTAGTTCAAATGGCACATTTATGTTGAATAGATTTACAATCCAGTTTTTTATTATTAATTTATCACTTTTAGCATAATTTTACATTGCTGGAATGAAAATGAAATATACAAAACATTCATATTAGATGCTCATTGATATTCATAATATTTACATCTTAATGAATATACATGAGACATTATAATGACAATGTTCTTGATTTATATATCAATGCATCTGTTGTCTGCGATAAATCGAATGATTTTGTAAGCATGGATGTATCCATGGTTTCCTATGTTAATTTAATGGCAGAACAAATATTTAATCGGTTCCCAAATTTTTATTTGCACATAAAATGAAGCCACTTGCATAAATCTGCGATAATTTCCACAATTTGGATGAAAACTTCACATCAAGATTGAACAGCTTTGCAATCATTGTCTCTGATCTCATGACATTGTCTTGGTGTCAGAGGAGAGGTTTGTATGTTGGACTGTACAGTAAGAATCCTACGGTGGCTCATATAGGACATGCACAAAATTATTTTTTATCTTGTTTCCACGCGATAATTATCTCGTTCGCACGCGATAGTATCTCGTTCTCACGCGATAATTATCTCGTTCCCACGCGTTAGTATTGCGTGGCCACGCATTAGTATGCCATGCTAGCTTAAGCCCTCCTTTGGACAAGAATGTCTGTGGTCTGTTGTATATCGAGCATCGATGCAGCTTAAATTTTTTGTATGTATTTCGTTGTATGTGCGTTATCGCCGAATGCTTTGAGGTAAATTCCAGCAGTTTTCATTGCGTTGGTTCAACATTTCATTGCGTTGGTTCAACAAGCCCATTTTTATTAGTTAATGGAAAACTGTATTGAGTTTGTTTTAGGTTCAGGGTGATATAAACCCTTGTGTACCAAACATATGAATTAAACTGAAACACTTATTTGTATTTTACCTTTCCAGAAAATCTTATTTTTTAGGGCTAGGGTTGGGATTATTTAATTCCGGGTATACTTAATAGGGTTAACAACATTTTGGTTTGTGTTATGTCTCAAGGGAGAAGCTTACAACAAAAGGTCTCAGCCATGCCACTTCATTATAACTTTGGGGGAGGGGGTTTAAGGAGACCTTTTTACGAGAATTTTGCTCATTCTTCCCCCTCACATCTCTCTTTCTACAATAAAACTCCAGTTATGTAATTCATATTATGAACATTAATTATCGCGTGGCCACGCAATAGTATCGCGTGGGAACGAGATAATTATCGCGTGGCCACGAGATACTTACGTGTGGCCAGGAGATAATTATCGCGTGGCCACGAAATACTGACGCATGGGAACGAGATACTATCTCGTGGGAACGAGATAAAAATAATTTTGTGCATGTCCTATATGAGCCACCGTAATTCTCAAATGAAAATATATAAATTTGCAAAATTAATTTGAAAATATCAACCTTTCAAAGCACCGGATTATTTAAATATTGACATTTTAATGCATTCAATTATTAGATTATCCTTTTCTCAAAGATGTCTTTACTTTCTGCAACACTTCTCAACACTTCATAAATGTCAAGGTCCTTCTGCGTCTATGCTATCAGGAGCTTAAGGGCAAGCACACGGTCTGCTTGAAGCATGATTTCTTTTCCTTTGGGTTTTAGCTCAGCTAAATAAAAAAGTCATCTGAGCCATAGCGATTAATTTTTGTCCATCACCCATCTATCTGTCATAGCGTCTCTCTGTCTGTCTGTCCGTTAACAGGGCACATATTGTAACCGCTGGACCTAGAAACGTATTTATATATCAAATAGTGTTTCATTATTTCCTGAAGACTAATGGTGCCAGTGAAAATTCAAAACAAGGCCTCCAAGCCTAAAGCTTACCTGTGCAATAGGATATACATCAGGGATAATGATTCCAGGATAATATGCTTGACCTTTACTTTTCAAGTACAATGCAAGTACTAAACATTTTAAAAACAACGTATGTACACATATGCTAAATTTTAAGCTGCATATCAAAGTTCTACTGATAAACAAGGAGGAACATACCTTTGTGCAAAAACCTGTTGTAGGTGGCAACACTACTATTGTATACAATGAAGCTATCTGATATGAATAGATATGCACAATACGATTGTGTTATATAAAAACTTCTCTTGAATCAGGTGCACTGGGCTGAATGAGCTCAGCCGAGACAGGCAGTTGCCCCAAGTCAAACAATGAAACTTGGCAGGTCCAACTACTGTACTAAATGAACTCTTGACCTGTACCTGGCTACACTGAGTGAACTCTTCATCTGTTGCAACATCTGTTACAGTTGGTAGTCTGCCAAAGCTATAAATAGATCCAGACTGAGACTTGGACTGTTGCCAAGTATAAAAAGTTGGAAGCATGCCAAGTTATTTCTAGATACAGACAAAATCTTGCAATCTATTCTTATACAATTGAAAGAACCCTACCCTAGGATAATTGTTGTGAAAAATTAAACCATTCAGCCTGACAGTTTCATAATAAAACATTTTTAAGCTGAGAGAGGCTAAAATTACTATGTTTTTGTCCGTAAAAAAACGGTTAATGTAGAATGTGCTACAAAAACCTCTATTTCAAATATGAGTCATGTGACAAACATTGGTGATGCTGGCTCCTGTCTTTTCTGAGCTTGTAATGTTAGTATGCTTACTTGGCCAAATGGCTAAGTTCAAATTCCTGTAACTCGGCAATTCAATGCATTTGAACAAACTTGAGAGAGCAAGTCCCAGGAATCATTTCTGTGAATTATTGAACAATTTGGCCGAATGATTTTGGAGGAGAATATTCCAAAGGTTTTAAATGTAAAATGTAAGCTGATGCAGGTGGCGCCACAAAAAGCCTAATCCCACAACATTTGATATATAACTGATTTTTGCGTAAAATTTGGGGATGCTAGCTCCAGCTATTCCTGAGAAATTATGGGTTAATGTACCAATGACCCATGAACCCCCATTCAAAAAAGGTCGATGCATGTGGGGCCACTTATACCTCAATTTCAAATATGACTCACAAAATTACAAAAAATTTGGTGATGGTAGCTCTAGCCATTTCTAAGTTTGTAATTTTTGTATGCTGTTTTGGCCAAAATACAAAATTTTGCTTCCCATAACTTAGCCAAAATCACTGAACTAAAAACATTCGAACAAACTTGAGAAAAATTGTTTCTGGAATTATTTCTGTGAAATATTGAAAAATTTGGCGGGACGGTTTCAGAGAAATTTTTTTAAGGTTTTCTTTTTAGCTTTTTCCATATAAAATCCAAGTCAATGCAGATTTCCAAAAAAATAAATTCAATCTGAAAGTGTTTGACATGTTACTAATTCTTTCATAAAATTTGGCGCTTCTAGCTCTGACATTTTTTTAGATGGTATGATTTAACGTAAGGATGACAGCGGACGGACGATGCTGCACCATCGCATAAGCTCTCAGATTGAAAATAAAAGGTAACGCCACCAGTCTGCAGAAACTGATGAATCACTCCATGATAAATATGCATGGAAACTTAAGTATCACGGCCTTCTATGCATTAGTTATTCAGATACTAGTGCTTTTGTATCAAATTTTTAATAAATCTGAGTCCTATAGCTCAGAGGATATGGGTAACAGAGACCTTATTTCAGGTTTCTTTGGAGATTTTTCTTGGACTTCCCTGGATTTTAAATAAGAAGGTCCAAGGCCTAAAGATTACGATTTGTGCCCTTTTAATGGACGACCGCTTGATTTGAATGTTAAAAAAAAAGAAATAAATGCATGAAAATTGAAAAAAATATAGGCGGCACCACCAGTCTGCTGGAACTGATGAAACAATGATCCTGGGGACCAATGCAACATTTATTCAGATACTGAAGCTTTTGCATCAAATTTTTAATTATTCTGGGGGGGGGGGGGGGGGTGTCGTTACTTACAAGATCCATAGCTCGGAGGATATGGGTAACAGAGACCTATTGTTGGTTTCCTTGGAGTTTTTGCATTGATCTCCCAGGATTTACTGCTATAAAATTCTATGTCTAACAGTTTAGATTTGCGCTGTGTTCACGGCCGGACGGTCAGACAAAGGGTGATCACTATAGCTCAGATGACTTACAGTGTGCATAGTCATTTTTTAGGTCAGCTGACTGCATACAAGAGCTAGCTTTCATTGGAATGGCTGGACATATTATCATAAAACTTTTTCTTCTTCTTCTTGATTTTGAAGAACGGAATCACCACCTAAAAATTTGGCGTTCACATGATAAAATTCCTTATTGAAAAGGTCTTCCTAGTCAGCTGAGCATCATGATCCATGGGTCACTGGTTACTTGAGTTGCATTTTTAGCTCAGCTGACTATAAGTCATCTGAGCTATAGTCGTGGTCCATTGTCCGTCGTCTGTCCGTCCGTCCGTCCGTCCGTCTGTAGATGTGGCACGTTTTGAAACCGTAAGACCTAGGAATCCAAAATTCAGCATAATGTTAGATGTCCCCAAGATCTCCTACCAAGCCGAAAACTGGGTCTTTGCGACTTTGTTCCTTTGAGAAATTAAGGAAAAACCTCAATTTTTTATTAAAATCGTATTTTCACACTTCAGGACTGCCTAATATCAAAACTACTCATCGTTTTTCCTCATATTTACCATAAATATTCCTCTATATAGTTCCTATGTACATGCCAGAAATTAAGTCTGTAAAGTATAAATTCTTTAAGTTATGGGCCCAAACATAATGGACTTTGTAAAAAATCAGGAAAAATAATAACTCACTTAACATGAAAAATTTTGAAACTAGAGTCTCTTTTCTCAAGTATATAACTATGTTTAATTAAGATTCAATTGTTTACCCAAAATTAGATCCCAATTTTGTAAATTTTTTAAGTTATTAGCATTAAAAAAAAATCAATACCTTAAATTTTGCCCAACTTTGACCATGGCATGTTTTTTTCCTGTAAGCACCATTGATTTAATTTTCACAGCATGTAAACATAAATATTTAGTTTGTCTAAATCTGAAATTTGTAAATAAAAGCTTGAAAATTAAGCTAGTTATTGATTTTTTTCTGTAGTCACTTGCTTTGATTACAGATGCAGGGTCCCACTCCAGGTCACTGGAAGTCAGCTATGCCAGGGTTTCTGATTTGTTACAGTCACTGGGGGAGATCCCCTGCTGTGACAGGTGTACAGTTATTCTCATATCACCACCCCAATCACCCCCCCCCCCCCCGGCAAACCCAACCCACCAAGTGTTATAGTGTTATGCAGTAATTGTTATTGTTTTCACTGTATCTCCTTAATTGTAATGCTGTTTCCACTCCGATATGCAAAAACTTTCCTTGAAAAAATAATTCAAGGTGTAATCCATAAGATGCAATGTTGTGTATTGTAGCATTTTTAAAGAAATCAATTTTCTTTTAAATGATTTTAACAAATATAAATTAACCCATCAGTATGCTTAAATTATTATAAAATATGAAGCACATTATGGATAAATAAAGACACAATTAAAATTGTGAAATCTAAATCAAGTATTATTTTTAGATATTTATTGTTTTGCAGATTTAAAAGATATATTTTTGTGGTAAAAAATAAATAAACATTTGTATGCATGATGTGGTGTTATCTGACAAGATTGAGATGTATGATGATGCAATTGAGAATTATGAATCAACTTTTATATTCAGATATATATGTTAAATTGGAAATGTATAGAAATACAAGTTATCTGACAAGATTGAGATGTATGATGATGCAATTGAGAATTATGAATCAACTTTTATATTCAGATATATATGTTAAATTGGAAATGTATAGAAATACAAGTTATCTGACAAGATTGAGATGTATGATGATGCAATTGAGAATTATGAATCAACTTTTATATTCAGATATATATGTTAAATTGGAAATGTATAGAAATATAAACTTAAATTAGAAAATAATTGATGTGATAAAAAAATCAGGATTTAATACAAACATTTGTTCATTATTTTCCTGCCTCAGCAGAATTTGAGATCAGGCTTTGTTTGCCCAGTTTTATGTTGTTAATTAGCTATATTTCAACTGTATACATTTCATAAAAAAAATACATATATATTTAATAATATATATTATACAAAAAAATAGATTCAATTGAACAAATGTGTAAACTACTGAAATGTCAACAGTTAATCGAAAAAACAACTAATGATCATGGTAATAGTACAGATCATTTGTTCACAAACTGCTCACATACTTTAGTTTCAACATTAGGAAACACATGGTCAGGTCACAAAATATTTTTTGCAACAATTTCTTGCTCATCAATACAAACCAATCATATAAACCAACCATGGCCTTTATTACCTCTTCCTCTTACACTTTATCTCCATTAGATATTATTTTAGATTTTTACCTTCAAGGTTAACGTCAGCTGAGCACAGTGACCCATAGGTCCCTTGTTTTGTGTATGCCACTGAATGTTTGCAACTTCTTCTTAGATATTTGATAGTTGAAACTCAACCGGCCTGGCTCACATTCCAACCTCTTATACTGCACTCTTTAACTGTAGTTTCCAATTTTTGTATAGAAGAGAAATGGAGACCAGGAAACGTTTGAGCAAGTGACATCATCTATTCTTTCTGCTGCTTTGAGAGAATACCCACAAAGCAAAAGGGTAGATGTTTTTTATGTCTATCATACAAGAAGTCAAGAACAAAGCAGAAACAGTTTTTGGTCTCTTAGGTCAGACATGGAATGTTCCATCAAGTGTCATTAATGCATTGGAAATCTTCACATTTAAGCTATATGTCTCTAACACCAACCAGCAAAATATTAATTATCACATATATTTATTTTGCACCTAAAAAGGTGAAATTAAACCCCGTCAAATGCTACCTTGTAAAGAATGTCTGTACAAGCATAGCAAACGTGCAAACTACCAAACAGTTGTGTGGCGCCGCTGCTTTAATAAAGATCAAGATAATCCAAGTCCTGTTGGTCATGGATATATTTGAGAAACCTCTGAAGGGAATGACAAGCTCAGTATAGATTGGATGGATGGTTTGCCAGCCCCTGAAAGTATTGGATTTGTCAGCTTGTAATTGTTCAAAGTCATGTAATCTCACTGACTGCAAGTGAATCGTTCAAAGGCTAAAATGTTCATATATGTGCAGTTAAAAAAAACTTGTGATAACCAAGTAAATGACAAGAGTGAAGATGACGAGGTTGTCATATCATGTGGATACATTAGATCGATGAACATGAATTCTGATTATAAACAACAATTCAAATCAAATGGGACGCATTCCTACACATTGGACAGGTTTACACAAGTAATGATTAAACCTCCTGATAATGATAAAACCTGTCAATAAAATGTACAGGAATTTCCATTTATTATACATAATTAATTGATTGGCAATGTGTAAGGGTGATGCATTTAATTGTCCTTTGTAGTTAAAACAGAATTGTCTGATGTTTCCATCCTAGAGTATAATACACTATCATCCTTGATATATTAAATTTGACTTAATATCATACAGTATGCTTTATTTGTTACTAATAGCCAGTCTGGATAAATGTATGTATATTCTCATTTAATTCTGTTTTAATTTTCATCCAGAGATGGGTTGATTATTATGTATACTTCATACTCTGTTTTTTTTTAATATGAAGAAATTAGGTTTTGCCGGAATGAGAAATAAAAACTAATTTGAATGTTCCCCGAGAAAACATACCTTATTACTGACAGAGGAAGCGTCCGATAGTTAAATATTAGAGAAAGAATGTTCAATATTTTATGACCGTACATTTTTTGGCTGCAGATGTTTTCTTGGATATAAAATAATGCAAATGCATGCAAACTCATGTTAAATGTATATGCATACAATGTATCATGCATAGATTGCATGATGTATGCATACAATCTATCTCGCTTAATTCAAAAGACAAAGAAAAGTGTTAAGTGAAAAGCTGAGCATAAAGTTGATAGAGATCGTTTAGTTGGAAATGGATAAATTAATAATTGAATGCTTTAACGTGTGGATATTTAAATTATCCAGTGCTTTAAAATGTCGATATTTTCAAATAAATTATGAAAATTTATTTATTTTCATTATGGATACTGTATAGTGCAACATACCAACTTTCCCTCTGACACTCAATATCATGAGATCAGAGACAAGGATTTCAAAGCTATTCAACCTTGATGTACAGTTTTCACCAGAATTATAGAAATTCATTGAAATTTAAACATTGTCATTTTAATGTCTCATTAAGATGCAAATATTATGAATATCAATGAGTATCTAATATGAAGGTGTTGTATATTTCATTTTCATTCCAGCAATGTAAAGTTATGCTGAAAGTGTTGAATTAATAATAAAAAAAAACAGGTTTGTAAACATGTTCAACATAAATGTGCCATTTCGATCTAAATTATAGCAATTTATTCAGATTTATGCAAAGAATCTCATTTGATATGCAAATTTTATTTGTGTATTTAGTAAATATATATTCTACTGTGAAAATTACAGAGAAACCATGGATACTTACACGCTTACAAAATCATCCATTTGATATATTTTAGACAATAACAGATGCAGTGATAGATAAATCAGAAACATTGTCATTATAACAGTGCCTCATGTATATTCATTAAGATGCAAATATTATGAATATTTATGAGGATCTAATATAAATGAGTTATACACTTCATTTCTTCCCAGCAATGTAAAGTTTATGCTGAAAGTTTTGATTTAATAAAAAAACAGGATTGTAAATCTGTTCAATATAAATGTGTACATTTTGATCTAAATTATAGATATTTATTCAGATTTATGCAAATAGTCTCATTTAATATGCAACTTTAAAAAGTGTGTTTAGTAAATATATATTGTGCTATGAAAATTGCAGAGAAAACCATAGAAACTTACATGCTTACAAAATCATCCATTCCATATAACGTAGACAATAACAGCTGCAGTGACCGATAAATCAAGAACATGATCGTTATGGTAGTGTCCGATGAATATTCATTAAGATGCAAATAAGATGAATAATAATGATTATCAAACATAAATGCATTGTATATTTCATTTCCTGTCCAGCAAGGTGAAGTTTAAGCTGAAAGTGTTTATTTGACAAAAACAGAGGACTGTGAACATATGTTTGGTGTAAAAAATGTGAATTTTTACTAGACAATTTGCATATATTTGCATACGGCCAAATATGCAAATTATTTTGTGTGTAGAAAATATAATTAAAAATAAATATCTTTCTTCTGATGCATTTTGGCGTTTATTTCATCCTTTTATACACAAAAATAACAAAGTTGTGGCCTTCTTTGTAAATTTCATAATTACCACAAAAATTACCATGGTTCCCATGGAAACAGGCTCATATTTTATAGAAAGCTACCACTCCCAAACTGCTATCATGCATTTTTGTAATCTATAGATCAACACCTTTAGAAAAAATAATGATAGCAATTGCCCCTCTTTTGGTACCGGCGAACCCCTTGGGCTGATAGACTACTACTCCCGTTGAAAATCCACGGCTCTATCTGATGCATATTTTTGTTATGGGCTGATAGGAACTGAACGACGCATATTTTAATCCTAAGGTATTTGCAGGAACTTTTGTCATGTGTTTCACTTATATGATATAAAGATTACTTCTGCTAGAAATTCTCCAGGAACACTATCCCCCAAAATATCAACATAGAAAGAAAAATTATTCTATTCCAGAAATCACGAAAAAAATAAATTTTGGAAAGAGACGCGAGGCATATATACAGGGTATACGAATTTTTAAGTTTTTTTTCGATAAACAACATAGGTCCGACAGCTTCGTAGATATCGTAGATATAACGATTGCATAAAGAAGCATTAACCGTGAAATTGTATGAAAGATGCTTTGTATTAGTTGAAGCTCAGGCGATATCGTAAAACACGATGTTTATTCAGTGTAGTCAGTTGAGGGTATAGTCTAAGGCATGTTAAGAGACACATGCGTTTTTTTGTATACACATGCATATGTCGTTGAAGTCTCTTGTACGCGAAATGTATAGCTGCCAATGTGAATATTATAGGCCCAGAAAAATATATTTCAACAGTATTAATTTTTGGTTTAAGTACTGTAAATTGTCATGGAATAAGCAGTTCTGATGCAAAATTGACAACCCTCCCTGATAAAAAGAAAGCAGGTTGATATATTTCGATGAAAGCATTTAGCAAAGAAACCACTTCAGCCTTGGTTCGTTGCATCGTCTTTCAGCAAATTATGCAAAATGTAATACACAGATTTTGCTTAAAATTTGTAGAGGGGTAGAGTAAAACTGCATCCGTAATCCATTAAATTTTTGGAGGAAATCGGAATCATAAAATATTATTTTCTTAAGTGCCATAATCACAATTCTACAAAGGAATAATTATAAGGGGCTATTCCTTTGTTCCGCCCATTCGTATGCAGTTGTTCTGCCACTTGCCTGGTGAACCCGTGTTTCTGAACCATGACAATGTTTTACATGAAACGTGCACGTATAAACCAACGACTGATTAGTATAGATTCTGGCGGGGGTTTTAAAGTCCCCAAGAGATTGAGAACCCTTAGAAGTGTGTGCAATCCCCCTCCCCTGGGCTTCCTTTTGAAAAAAAAAAACTTTTTTCAAACAACTCATAAATCGGCCGAACTATTAAAACCATGGTTATCATGGAAAGATAATTCTGAATGTATAAAAATCAACATACCTGTAAACCTATAAAACAGTGATTGTGTGAAGGGTCTCAGCTCTTTGTGTCCACTCAACGGGAAAGTGCTCCTTATTAAAAGGTTCATGTGGACATGTGTTCCGCGCATGAATTTAAAATTCCTTAACAGGCGATACAATGGAAATGAAGTTCAGTGTGGATTACAAGTCGCCTCCTAAAAAATCGTAACAGGCGAAAAATGTTTTGCTGAACATTTGTAGAGGGTATACGGTAAGACATATAAATTGTTCATTTCATTTTGGAGGTAATAAGAATCACCACAATATAAATTTTTTATAAACCATTATGACAAAGGACCATTCCTTCGTCCCCGTGTGGAAGCTACCCGTTCGTTTTTATTTGTTTTGTCACTCGCAAGGTGAACTCGGGTTACCGAAGCATGACAGTGTTCACACACGAAACGCATACACGTGAACACATGACTGATATTAAAGGAGATTCTGATGGAGGTCTGTACGCCCCGACTACGGATTCTAGTTTTTTATCAATTTTAAGATGTACTGGTGATATTTGTTCATGTTTTACCGTCCCTACAGACAACGGATTTAAAATAATATATGTGACCCGCACCCCCCCCCCCCCCCAGACCCCACCCCTACCCAACCCGAATGATAATTTAGTTGTGGGGCTTCTTTCGAAAAAAAAATCGTAAAACACATGACTTGGCTGAACTTTTGAAACCATGGTTATCATGGAAAGAGATTTTTGAATGTATAAAAATCAACATACCTGTAACCCATATAAATATTTGTCAAACGGTGGTCACTAGGGCTGGGTATCGGTCCGCCTCATCCGGTACAATATGTATCGCGATATAGTTAATTCGATACCGATACGTATTGACGATACGCTTCATTTCTCTTTGTTTATCATTTCTTAATATTAAATAAATAAACAGACCAGTTGATTTTAAATATCAAAATCTATCTAATTAAAACTACTAAAATCTCGATATTCTTTGAGCCCTTTGCAACCCCCCCCCCCCCCCCCGCACAAACAGTTTTATTACTTTTGATGTGAAAGATCATAGGCTTTATTTTTTCGTGTCATGAAATTACACAGTTTTGTATATTTCTGTGAATATGAATCCATTAGTGAGAGAGAGAGAGAGAGAGAGAGAGAGAGAGAGAGGAGAGAATATTGTATTCGACATAAAAGTAAAGCATCCACCATACAAAATATATTCAGTATGTTTGTCAATATTTTTGTTTTTGTTATGGCTAGGGACGACACAACAGCCCCTTGTGCATGAAACATGGAAAGAGAGAAATTGTACATGAATATGGAGGTTAAATGATGATACATTTTTAATATTTGAGACTATATGATTTAATGAGGAAATTTGTAAAAAAAAAACTAGGAAGATTTACAACTTGAATTACTGAAATTATAGTTTGTTATTGATTAAAATATTTTTTTTATGGCTTAGACTAATTTTTGTTACAGATGTAGCAGTTAATAATTTATAAAATGTTCCTTGATTTAGAAAATCAAACCTTGAAGACTATGAGTGAACATTTTGTCATCAATGACTTAGTCGGTTTCATTTATGACTTTTGATATTATGTTTCTCAGACAGTTGTCTGCTATCTTAGGTCTGGTTTTATTTGTAACAAGGGTATCTTTATGTCTTGTGTCATGTTCGTGTGTCATGGTCCTTGTTGAAAAATTAAATGTTTGTAAATATTTTGATAGTGATTTATGGCAGTTATTTTTGTCAAATTTTAATATATTTAGTCTGAAGATGTCATTAATTTTAAGGATTTTTAATTATGTAAAAATCGGTTCACTGTGGGCATTGTATATTTGCTGTTTGTGATAATTCTTACAGCTTTTTTGGAGTAAGTCAAGCTCATGTGTGAACAGAATTTGTCCCCAGGCTTTAACCATTATTTTACGTTTGATGTGAAACGTGGGAGTTTCAAGTAACCGATGACTGGCTGCGAAAAAAAAACCAGAGATAAAATGATATACAGTGAAACCCCTCTGTGGAGGACAGTCACGGGACTGGACAATTTGTTCGTTGTAGCGGGGTGTCCGCCCTAGAGGGGGTCGGGCCCAGGAGGTCCGGCTGCGGCAACATGTCGGAGACCTAAGTATGGAATTTTATCAACCATAAAAAAACGGTATTTCTCCTTTAATATTAAACCTTAAATATATGTTACATGTGAATAAAATTTAATGCTACCGGTTGTTGTGTTTTATTTATTCATTTTATTTTATTTTATTTTTGAATGAGGCTTTTCATATTTACTGGAACATTATCGTCATTATCTATTATTAAAATAATATTTTTACATTGATTGACATCAACAGGACTTACTCGTCTCGACATATACATTTCTGCACTGGGTCTGTAAAATTTCTCAATTACTCACTCTCCGTGATAATAAAAGAATCGCTTATGACATAAATTAATATCTGACATCTCGTTCAAGTTCTGTGAAAATCTTTTTGGAGCGTAAGCAAATTTGATAAATCAATGCATGATATCATATACGCCTTATAATTGGTAGTTGGGATTGATTTCCGTGATGCAAATGTTACAGGATCGGGGATTGGTTGATATCGTTGAGCACTCACCCCAGGCGAAAGGTCATGACTCGTGACTGTTATCGTCCGGGTGTGTAACAGATACGTCATTATCCTCGCTTCTGGGCTTGTGATAGAATAATGTGGCCCAAATACAGAATAAATATGTTGCTTCATATGTTGCTTCAATAAGAGCTCGGCACAATCTTTGTTAATTCCGTCATTTTTTAGGGGGACTGCTATCGATAAAATGATACATAAATGAATGTTCCAGTTGAAAAATAGGGTAACTTGAGTAAAACTAGCTCCGGTCTTAAAGTCATGGCAGTATGCCTAAATCATGAGAACATTTAAGTGATATATAAGGCGTACCAGATTTTTGCCATCGGGCGGACAAAAAAGTGTCTATTGTCCTGAATAGCGGGGGTGTCCGCCCTAAAGGCCCGGCCACACCCAACGCTGCGCTACGCCGTGCTGTGCAGTCCGTCAAAACAAAGCTGAACAAAAATCAACTTTCTCCGCTTTGCAGTGCCGCAAAAATGCTCACCCGTTTATTTGCAGCGCAGCGCAGCGTTCGGTGTGGCCGGGCCTCAATGGGGTTTAATAAATAGTAAAAACGCTTCGTCAGCCCAAAAAGTGTCCGTTAGGCGGGGTGTCCGCCTGTAGCCCGGGGTTTCACTGTACCATAAAGCGAATAAGTGTCACACACACACACATATATATAGGATAAAGGCGTGGATGTACCTTGTTCCTAGTAGCAATATGTGATGTGAATATCGATTTCATTAATAAAGAGAAAGTCAGTATCATTTTCCTATTATCGCTTACATGCACCTGCTTTTCATGGAAGTACTGACGTGCATGCGTATGAACATTTCTAATCAAGTCATTAAAGGCAAAACAACAAATACATAGTGCATTTAGCTTTATAAATCGTCATGGTTATATTTAAACTTCGAGTCATATCCCTATTCGTAAGCAATCAATGTTTTCCATCGATACGACCCGATACAGCATGCAACGCATTTCGGTTATCGTATCGACGTCCCGTATCGATTTGTATCGATATATCGATATATTGATACAGCCCTAGTGGTCACATCACTAGACTCAGTGCCCATTGCTGACCAAACTGAAAGCCCTCGCATTGAAGGCGGAGGTCTTTGGAAAAAAAACCTTCCTTTTGAGAGAGAAAATTCCGTTAGAGGCGTTACAATGGACGTTGGGGACCAATGGGGATTATAGTGGACCCGCATGACCGCGTATTGCACGGAAATGCCTTTTTGGCAGGACATGCGCTGTAACCACCGTCTTAATAGGCCAGTGAAAACCCCCGAGGCTCCTCCTGGAAATTCGTCACAGGCGTGGAGGACCTTGCAGCACAAAAGAAATAGGGGCACCTAATGGGGAAATATTAAAATTATTAATTATTCTGCTAAATAGGGCATAATCTCGAAAAATAAAACAAACTTGTCCTAGAAGAGCGCACCACCGATACGTCTACCGAATTTGGAGAGTCATATCAGAACGGAAGCAGGTAAGCCGTGGTCTAGAAACAACCCAACTCCTTACTAATAATATATATTCCACTTAAATGTCTCTCATTTCTTGTTTCACGCTTAAGGATGGTGACCTAGGTTTGGTGAACCACAGGCGCTTGAATTGCTATATATATATATATATATATATATATATATATATATATATATATATATACGGTTGGTATCTTAGATAAACGGTAGAACATATAACTAAAGGTTTGTGATTGCCTATAGCGCCCGCAACTCGAACGCACATACAGTTCCATCTGTTACATGTATTTGTTTTTTATGCGCAGGATTTTACATAGCTCAACATGTGCTTGACATTCTGATTCGTGTTAGGCGCAAGCCCTGTGCGTTTCTATGGGAACCGCACTTGTTGAACTCTGGCTTACCCGCAGAGTGTAAAGACAGCGTGTTCAGTGTAGTCTAGAATGTTCCGGAACGGAAGTTTCTGGACTGCGGGTGAAGAAGCTATAAATAGGGGCTGGGTTCAAAGCCAGGGAGAAAGAAAAATACCCGCGGGAACTAAAGTTTGCCACTTTCTAGTCAATCTTTTCCTACTCCGATAATTGCATAGTTACAGAGATTCTACGGACTTTATACAGACTTAATACAGACTTTATACAGATTTTATACAGATTGTCTTCAGTTTGCAATTGGGATTTTACCTTAACTTCACTTCTGAATTACAACAGATTGTCTTCGAGATTTAATTGGACTGTGACGTTTGTGGTATCAAGAAATCAAAGTCTAGGATCCGGACTCTGGTGATGTACACTTTTATTATTGTTATGTCTTAAATATTGGGTAATTGTATTGATTTAGTGTATTGTAATGTTAGGATTGTTCTAGGAGTAAATTATAATTATTTTTTAACAAAAAAACACTGATTTCTTTATTATTCCCCTAGACATTTCACGCTGCCTAGTGTTGCGGAATCTATTTTTTTTTTGTCTCCGTAACAAGGGTTTGTGCTCGTCACGATATCTTGATATGTAATTATTAGGTCCCGTAACATAAAATTGGGGCTCGTCCGGACTTGTGACTCCTGGGAACGTCTTGTTCTGAAAGAAAGAACACTCTTGAGAGGGGGTGTATTATGGGGTGTTATAAAAGCGGACCGAACTGTCTCGCTGGTGACGCTTTCTTTCCTAGCGAAGCGGTTGGAACGCCGGATATGTGCGCCACTGACATGGGTTCGAATCCCGGATCGGTATAGAATTTTCCCCTTAAAAAACTGTCTTCGTAACACATTAAAGCACGTTTTAAAAATTCTTGAGGGTTTTATGACCTTGCCTTGACTTTTGATTCTAAGTGGTATTATGCGATATATAGTAAATGTTTTTTTAAGGGCAGAAGCTATATGTTGAAGCAATCTGTGACGAAAAATGCTGTGTAAATAAAATGATTATTGACAAATAGGTTTGGTTGGTAACGACCCTGAAATGTGGGTCAAATTAAAATATTTTGTCATATGTGACTTTCACTATGGGTAAAGAAACCTATTTGAGAATCATCCCTAAAGGATATCAGTTGCAACTCCGGAGGGAGTTTTAATGACGAGTGGGAAATTAGTTCGACACATATCCTAAAATCAATTTTATCATCCAGAGTCAGATGTATATGAGTGGAGAGCTAAACAGTCACACCAATGTCACCTATTCTGAAAATCTATCTTGTATATAAAAATATTTTATTATATAAAACTGTTAAAAATATTGCTGGCACCACTAGCCTCATAAAACATATTGAACTTTCCAAGGTAAATGTGGCAGTAAATTCCAAGGCCGTCCATGCTTTAATCATTGAGATTCTAAAGCTTTTGTGTGGATTTTTAACTTAAAAGAAGAGTGACATATAGTTACCTTTTACATTTGTTAGGCCCCTTTTTCCATGCGCGCCGCGCGTTTCCGCGCGCCTAAAATCGCGCTGAATTGAGCTTTTCCATTTGCGCGGAAACGCGCGCGTTTTCGCAGAATTCCCCCTTTCGCGTGTCCTGTTTTCACATGGTATTAACCGTCCCACAGCCTTCCCGGCATCATGTCAAGCATGTGTCTGTTCAGTTTATGCATGTATACATTTAAAATTTCATTATATTTGCAGGAACGTATAGTTATTACGGTAGTGTGCTATTGACAGGAGGGCGGGGGTCGTATATAGGCTATATATGAGAAGATTATTAACTACCGCAGTCGGAAATAAGATATTTAACACCCTCGCCGCACATATATATGTTTATATAATATATAAATATATAATCATGCATTAAAGTAGACAAGCAGAACAGCAGTTAAGTATGACTTGTCGCCATGCATGATAGAGGCCTATGCTGGGGCGTCCTCAATCAGACTGCATTCGCGACCTTGACCTCCACAAGCAGGCTCACCCGCGCGCGTTTCCGCGTGCATGGAAAAGGGACACATGATTTACACTGGTGCGATTTTTCCGCGCGCGGAAACGCGCGCTGAAAAATCGCGCATCGCACGATGTTCATTTCACACGCGCGCGTTTCCGCCTGCATGGAAAAGGTATACCTGATTTACACTTGCGCGATTTTTTCAGCGCGCGGAAACGCGCGCGTTTCCGCGCGCATGGAAAAGGGGCCTTAGTCACATTTTTTTAGAAATGCTCAGCTTAATATAGTCTTAACTTTCCTTGTTGCCGGGAAATAGGTCACAGAAACAGGAAACAAATGTACTCTATATCAGCTTTATCATCTGAAGTAAAAAAAACACAAGTACCCAAGTGCAGTGTAAACAAACAAACATATGACTGTCAGCTGTCAGGCTCAAACCTTCCATTAAAAAAGTCAATTTGTTGTTGGCACGGTCTGACAATCAAATTAAGTTTTAAGTTCAAAGATGAGGTATGACACTGAATTTCAACACAATTGATATATTTAATTTACATAATAAGATCTTCGCACATACTTGCATGGTATGTCTTACATAATTGCCATTTTGCTTGCTGTAGACATCGATTCATTGAAGGTCTTTCAACATGGATTTACTCGGGATGTAATCTAATTACCGGTTTTAGACGGGCCGTATTGTGGTATACATACCCACGGTTCGTCCGTCCTTCTATTAACATTTAGTACCTGATATACGTGCTCGTCAGTTTATTTTAACTTAAATATTGTGGTGTTGCGAAAGCAAATAAAACCAAATTATATATATTTAGATACAGGGCCATTGTACAATAAACCTGCTCTGTCTGGACAGTGTCTAGTTCCGTCCGGTCGTCCGATCAGAAAACTAAACTGACTTATCACAGCAGTAACATTGTTCATACCCACAATGATTTTTGGATAAGACTTGTGGTCATACTGGAGATCCAAGCTGTTACCTAAACAGATCTCTACATGTCCGAGCGTCAGGCAAGTGATTAATCGTGTATACCTTTTTTTGCAACCTTTGTGGACCTGAAATGTGCAGACTTTACGATTAGTGGGTGGCCGAAAATATATAAAATAGCTATATTTGAATTTTCATTTCGAATCGATGCGAAAGTTTACAAAATTGGGATCAAATTAAAGCTAAGGACGAATTGACAACTTTTTTCCGAGTAGATAACGATCAGCCCACTAGGGGTCGCTTAGGGTCTTGGCGAACTAGAGCCCTCTCTGACTAAATTGAAATTTTTAAACGGTTCATATCTTATGAATTGATGGCTTAGATTGAAAAGATTTGATCATACTTGCTAACAGATAATAGTCCGGATGGCAATTGTCAGTCCATGGGCACAAGATGGCGCTATGGGCTATAATGACGTAGACAAATGGAAAAATGGCCTATTCGATGAAATGGTGATATACAAGTATCAAACGTTGTATGTAATTTATCTTAAACCTACCAGAGCCCTTTTCTCGGGAATTTATTAATGGGATATAGATTTATTTTAAAAACAATTACATCTGAAAGATGCAGTATAGATTATGATTATGTAAAGATCTTATTAAGAAATTATAAAACATTAAGAAATTATTCCAATGAATTCCCAAATGCTCTATTTTGATTGAATAGTATAAAATTAGAATTTCCCCTGAAACGTGAGGGGTTCACCCTCTCAAACATTATTTCATATAACACAATGGATTAATAGTTATCAGAATCTTTACAAAGAAAATCTGATATAATAATGGTTGAAGGTTGGTGCATGAGGGCTGTATATATGTGAAGGTGGGTGCATGAGGGCTGTATATATGTGCCTGCATGCGTGTTTATGTGTGCAAACCTTCAGCAGCGGCTATATGTACATGTACTTTTCTCGAGGTTTGAAGTCAACCTTACAATTTTAGAAGTGTATGACAACGTACCATTTCTCCCCTTACTTTGTCAGGGAATAAAACGAATAATAATATTACTGGTTGTTTTTGCCATCCAGTTTACAGTGAATCAACATTTTTCTCCTTGATCTTTCAATAATGCTTCTCACATTGAGATCATGCAGGATACGGCATTTGCCTCATTGAATCATCAGCTGGCTCGGTCTGTGATGGGAGACAAATCCGAAGCTGACTTGCCATCTTGTTCATCGAGGACTGATTTGACCCACAGATTCAGTGAATTTTTATTATCAAGGTCAAGCTGATTCCAGAGGAGGTTGAATCTGGCGCCACCGTTATCATGAAATTTGACAGGAACTTCCAGGGCTGTTATTTAACAGTTTTCCCCGGGGAAAGTAGATGAGGTTCGAAAGTTAATTTTGCATGCCCCTAACAAGCCAGGTGGTTTAGATCCTCTGCCTGCCTGGTTGCTGAAAGAGTCTGTTGATGTATTTCTACCTATCATTACAGCGATTGTCAATTAGTCGTGCATCGATTCTACTGTACCAGACCTTTTTTAACGGTCAAATATTGTGCCATTGATGAAAAAGCCAGGACTGGACATAGAGACTCTTCGCTGGATACAATTGTATCTTCGTGATAGGCGTCAGTGTGTAAAAATTGCTTTAAAAACATCTACAGCTACGCTTCATACTTTTGTTGTGCCAAATCAGTTCTTTAGCCGATGATCTGCTGCATGTTTACTCGACAAGTAGGAGAAATCGTCAGGCGGGACAATATTAATTACCACTGTTATGCTGACGACACATAGGTCTATACATCCTTCAAACCATCTGCCTGGGAGGAAACAGCACCTACGGTCTAGGAGTTTGTAGACACTGAGGTTATGGGTAGTAATAGACTGAGGCTGAATCAAGACAAGACTGAATTGATTGTTTTTGGTCCTAAATGTCAAGCCAGGAATTTATCTGATATTTCTAGAAATGTTGTGTCTAATAAAATACATCTCAGGTGAAAGAGTTAGGTGTTGTTTTCGATAGTCAGTTGAAAATGGAGAAGCAGATAAATGCTAATGTGAAATTATGCTACTTTCAGATCCAAGGCATTGGTAAAATTCGACAATATATTACTCTTGATGCTTGTGGGACCTTGGTGCAAGCGTTCGTTACTTCACGATTGGATTACAGCAATGTATTACTGCATGTACTACTACAAAAGTCCGGGGTCAGTTGTCATTCCGTGGGAATTCCATGAAAAAATGTGGCAAAAATACACCATGTTAAATCGTATAACCTAATCAATCTAAAAATCCATGTTGCCATTTTGTTCTTGTAGGTTAAAAGTCAACGAACAAGGTCAAGGTCATTTTTTTATTTCTTCATTTTCCATGGTTAGTTGTAATTAAATAGAATTTTCATTAAAAGAAGCTGGCAACATACAAAATTGTAAAGCTTATGACCGAGACAAGCTAAAAGTAATGTTACAAACTTTTCTCCTCAGATGAAAAACAAGGTCATGGTCATGGCTTTTGAACTTTTGTCACCAAAAGTTCAATGTCATATATCAAAGTTTAGTGTGATATATGAGATTTTTCAAACATGTTCACATTATTAACATCGGCTCACAAATATCTGTAATATCACATTTCTAAATTGCATCAACATTTATAGTAAATTTATCTGGTTAATTGCACTTGTCGACAGAATGGGGTGGAGGCAGGAAGAGAGGCATGGGGCGGGGGGGGGGGGGAGAGAGAGAAGAGAGAGAGAGGCTCTCTGGCAGTTACTGCCTGACCCAGACACTCACAGAGCCAGCAGACCAGGAGTGAAGTAGTTATGTAACAGCCTAGCACACCGTATACGACTGACTTGATGTTAACAAACAAGACATGGTGCTTTAAAAATTTAATGGAATCTACAGTTTTTGATCAATTGGTTTCAAATTTCAGATTTTACAAAATTAAATGCTTGTGTGTACATGCTGTGAAAATTAAATCCGCAGCACTTAGAGTAAAAAAAGTGCCATGGTCCAAAATTCAGGGAAATTTAACGTACTGATTTTAAATTTATGCTAATAACTTAAAACCGTGGACCCATTGGTCACGGCGCTAAGTTTTTATTTATGTTCATAAAATATGATTTGGAAGAAGGGGTAGACTAATTTTGGTTTGCTGTGGTAATATAAGCTGATTAATGAGGATGATGGCATTTTTTATGGCGTATTCACTCAAATTTCTTGTATTTATTTAGTTTCAGTAAAACAAAACTGTTGAAAATCCAGGAAATTCAAATTTCACGAATTAAAGTTACGATTATAAGTACCTGGTTTTACGGCTTTATTTAATAAAAAAACTATTATATTCACTTTTGCACACTGTCAAATCACTGTCTACAACCAAACATATCAAGACACTTATGACAATTATTAATATAATAGATATATTAAAACATGCATCAGAAAAAAAGTATTCTCAGCTATGAAACTAATACGTGTTAAAAATCCCAGGGATAAAAACACCCAATATTTTATACAAGGAGGAAACTGGAGTTGGAATGTTTAATTTTATTAACTGAAATAAAAGAATCAGTTCCATAAATTTTGATTATTTACCAAGTACCATGTAAAAGCTGATACAGCCATGAGTCTAAATGTCATTAGTCAAACATATTGACATCTTTAATGAGCACTTGTCTGAGTAATATTTTAAAATTTTTGACATATTTCATTTTTTTTTAAATTTTGTAATAAATATATGTCAACAAATTTACCTATTAAAGGAAAAGACCTGTAAATCATGATTAATTTGATTTAATCAACTGCATCCTTGTCTATCATTAACTTGCTCAATATAATACCAAATGGCAAACAACAATTTTATTTAATTATTTATTTTTTTCATTTTTATCATCGAAATGAAAAATATGGTGTCATTTGAAATACATATATTGCCATCCATGGAACATCTATAAAACATCAGTTATTGCAAGGTGATTCCCTGTTACTCCTTTTTTATTCATTAATTTTTCTTAAAGTTGTTATTATAAACCAATAATTGTTTTTAAATTTTTGTTTATTGTTAAATTTTGGCCAAGACAACTACTAGAGAAGGGGGGGGGGGGCATTGGACAGTTCGATCCAGCTGAAGCCACCCAAGAGCAGGCTGGCTGCAGAGTATACCTCCCTTCAAGAATGCATAATTGGCCTGAAAGGTCAATATGGGGACATATGGAGGGGCTTCAGTATAACCTAGGTTTGACATGGTCTCATAAAAACTTATATAAAAGCTACATTTTTTGGTCAATTCCTTTCAAATTTCAGAATTAAGAAGCTGATATCCTTACGTGTGCATGATATGAAAATTAAATCAACAGCGATTACAGGAAAAAAAGTGCCATGGGCAAAATTTTAGGTACTGATTTTATATTTATGTGAATAACTTATAAAATTTGAAAAATTCAGATCTAATTTTCGGTATACAATTGAATTTTGATTAAATGAATTAATATCCCTGAACAAAATGTCTCTAGCTTCATCGATTCTTATGTAAAGTGAGTAAATATATTTCCTGATTTTTTACTAGGTGCACTTTGTTTGGGCCCATTAAATCAACAAATTATGCAATACTTACCTTATTTTTGGTATGTACATAGAAAGTGTATGGAAGAATATTCATATTTACTATGATCAAATTCAGATCAGTGGTTTTGATGTTCGGCAGTCTGAAGTGTAACAATGTGTTTTAATGGAAAACGGAGGTTTTTCTTAATATCCCGAAGGAACGCAGTCCTAGTGACTCAATTTTCGGAATGGTAGGAGATTTTGGGGACATCTAACCGTATGCCGAATTTCAGTTTCGTGGGTCCATTGGTTTCAAAACGTGCCAGTTTAACGGTCGGACAGACGGAGAGCCGACGGACAAAGGACCACGACAATAGCTCAGATGACCCATAGTCTGCTGAGCTAAAAAAATCGTAACAAATACAAAAAAAATACAGGTGGCGCCACCAGTTTTCGGGAGACAAAACTAGTCATGGTCAATTCAAGGCAACATTTATGGCAATCCTTGCATTAATTATCAAGATACTGGAGGTTTTGTATCAAAATTTTAATTATTCTGGGAAGTATGGGGAGTACGTACAAGCCGCATAGCTCGGAGGATATAGGTAGCACTGGCCTAATTTCAGGTTTCCAAGGAGATTTTTTACTGACCTCTCTAGATGTTAACTTTTTATTTTGGTAATATTTCCATGCAGCTAACGTAGCTATAGCGATGACACGTCGACGACCGTCTGTCCTTCTGTCAATTAACCAGGTACCTTGACACTACAGATTTTGAGTTCTATGTACCGTAAGATGTATGTCATTTCTCCTTCCATTCCTAAACTTGTTCATTGTGACCTCGGAAATACTTTCGTTTTTAATTGAAAATATGCTGTCACTTTTCACGACCCATTTCTGTCAAATAACCCTCTGCATTTCTATACATACATGTTTAATCAAATGTTCTTGCTAGCCCATTTTGATATTTGACCAAAATTTGTTTAGTTATTAGTTTTCAGACCATGCCTATATTAAAGGTCAATTTGGTATGCAGAGGTCACTTAGTGCGCAAATGGTCAAGCTAGCTGGCCGTCTGGTTTGCCTGAATTGGGGTATACAGCTAGAGGTCTCCTCTATTTTATGTCCCTTGTCTGCGAGGGCTGAGCAAGTAGCCGTGACAACCCGCCTAAGCAGACAATTATAATGGGATGGTAAGCCAATTGAGTCGTGATACAAGCAATATCGAGGCACCGCAGTGGTTTCCATCATGTTGCATTCATATTGTAGTAAAACCGCTCATAACCCTAACAATATGCTACGGATGATTATTTAACACAAGAGAATACGTGACCTCAAAACCCAATTTGAAACGCAGTCTCTATGGTAACGAGCCCTGTATCTCCTGCCAGTTGCCTGCGTCCTGTAACCCGTTCGAGCCCTGATTGTGTTCATGCGGTCATAAATTCAACACACATACCGAGTGGTTTACCATTATGCCGAATTAAAACGGAACATTTCTCGCCTATATTTGGTGTTATTAGAAATAACACCAAAAATGCTAACGATTGGTCTTGTTTTTGTTAATTGGCCGTGTACCTGTAGGCCACGAGGGGCTGTAAACAAGGGACCCATTGATCACGGCGCTCAGCTGTTATATATGATAAAAAAATATGATTTAGGAATGAGGCACATGCTTGTTTTGTGTGGAAATAAATATAAGCTGTATTATGAGTTGTGGGTGTTTAGCTTATGTATGATTTTGATAGTATCTTTGGAGACAGGGAAGAGGATTGATTTCATTAATTTTATTAACAAATGGAATGCTATTGTCACACAGATTTTGACTTTGCCATATAACTTATAAGCAGAACATATAATATAAGAGTTTAACTATTTATAAAAAATAATTACAAATTGTCCCAAATATAATTTTTATTCTACCGTCTTATCAAGACCATACGAGATTCCGCGAGATTGCGTAGCTATCCCATGAGTCAATGCGTAGTTGACCCAGTTTTAAGTCAGACGTATATTTACAGCTTGAGAAGATTTCACGTTCGTTTTGCAAAAATAATCACTGAAAAGTGCCAGTATTGCATGCGTGCGGTACAATAGTTCCGAAAGGAACCGCTAGGCACAAATAATTGATCGGTTTCGTGCATGCGTGCACGGGAACCTGAACATTACGGCTGAGCAGTTATGGCCAGCGGTGGAGAGCTGCTGTCCACCATCTTGTCCGAGATGGACAAGCTGACAGAGACAGACAAGAAAAATGAATCGCCTGGGTAATGTAGCCCTGTAAAAGGCACAACATCTCTTGCTAAACCGAACGACAGCACAGGTGCAAGAAATAAACAGAAAGCACGTGCTTCTGCAAGCAACGAGAGCTCAGAAAAACAAACACGTGACGTCACGGGGGATTCTCCAGGCCAGCAAAATGGCGGCCAAGATGGCACACAACAAAGCCAAAACAAATCATCTGTGAACAGTTCGGGAAGCTCTGCTACCAGAAACGACAGAGAAAAACAGAGATGTGACAGTTCACGACGAACTAAAGAGAAAGACCGTTCGAGGGATAACGGAACTAGCCACAGGCGTGAGAAAGAGAAAGCTCACTCCTATCATGCCTCGGGCTCCGCTTCGGGTGATAATTCATGAAACTCGAGTATCAGCACGCAACAGTCGAGCATGAAGGAAGATATTAACGCTCTCCGTCAACAGGTCAGTAATTTGGCGGATATGGTGTCGGGGCTTGCGCCAGTTTTGCATGATTTGACTGAATTTAAACGCAGTTTTGAAGTTAATGAAGCGGAACAGATTATGGAGGAAGGTGAACTGCATGACTCATGCCCAGATACCGTGATGGATCATGATGACGGCGAGGTTCACCATGCTGTGGAACACAGTGCGGCGGACCCTGGTGATAATTTAGCCTCATGTTCCAGCCACAGCTCAAATGTCAGCCAAGTTCTCGAGGAATTAGCAAACGACATAAACAAAACGGAAACCTGTGGGCCCCCAGTGCTAGACAAACTTGCAGAGATACTCAATAGCGTATCTCAGAATGGAATGGATGAGGAGAAAAAAGCTGCAAGAGCAAAACAGTTCGCAAGACCAATAAACTGTCAAGGTATGTCACCTGCAAAAATAAACTCAGAAATCTGGTCTGAACTCAAAACAGAAACCAAGAACAGAGATTTGAGATTTCAAAAAATGCTGGCAACGCTGTTCAGTGGTTTAACACCTTTTGTGGAGGTGACAAACAAACTGCTTCATTCTCTCCAGAATAAATCCGGGGAAGAATCTACACTGAAGGCAGAAACTCTTCTCCCAGGACTAACAAGTGGGCTAGCATTGATAACATCAGTGGCTCATGACCTCAACATGAGGAGAAGGGAACTTATAAAGCCAGAACTAAACACACAATTGATGAAAACTCTAGCAGCACCCAGTAATCCAGTTACACAACAACTATTTGGGGATGAACTGAGCAAAACTGTCACAGACCTGTCAGAAACTAAAAAACTGACTACTAAAGTGTCAAGACTTGTTACTCGTGGTAAGGGTCCTAGACACTTCCACCCATACGCTAACAACCGAGGAAACGGTCCGCATCCTATCAGCAAAGCCCCTTTTTTGGGCCAAAGTCAGGGCAACACCTACCACAGAAAGAATGTTGTCAACAACAACTTCAAGAACAGGCCAGGACTGAACAGCCAGTTCCAGTTCAAGAGGCCAGGTCAGAAGCCCTTCCCCAACAACAGAAAATAGACACTGTGAGTACAGGTCACTTGTACACCTTCCCAAAGTTTGTGGGCCCCAAAGGTGAACATAAAATAGGGGGAAACATTAAAAACTCATTCTCGGAATGGGAAAAATTATCTTCTGATAAAAACATTTTAACATATGTGAAAGGATGTACCATAGAATTTATAGATTTACCTATTCAGAGCTTTGAGCCAAAATTGATACAGTTCAGTGAAAAAGAGGAAATTATTGTAAATTCAGAGATTCAAAAACTATTGGCTAAAGGGGTCATTATTGAAAGTAATGAACAACCAGGACAATTCATATCAACAATCTTCTTAAGACCAAAGAAAGATGGCACTTTTCGCACAATACTAAATTTGGAAAAATAAATTCTTACATTGCATATTATCACTTTAAAATGGATACTATTCAAACATGTGTCAGTCTCATGATTCCTGGTTGTTACATGGCTTCATTGGATTTACGGGATGCGTACTACTCTGTGCCAATACACCCTGATTATCAAAAGTATTTGAAATTCAGATGGAATAGAAAACTGTACAAATACACAGCCTTACCAAATGGACTTACCTGTGCCCCTCTTTATTTCACTAAGCTCATGAAACCTGTGCTGGCAGCATTAAGACAAAGGGGTCACATAGTCTCTATATATTTAGATGACCTTTATCCCGAACTTATGATGAATGCAAGACTAGCATAGAAGAGACGGTGACAGTTTTGAATAGACTTGGCTTCATGGTGCATCAGGAAAAATCAAAATTCATTCCTAGTCAACATTTAGAACATTTAGGCTTCATTCTTAATTCACTGGACATGGAGGTTACAGTCAATGCAGCAAAACAGAATAATATCAAAGTATTAGGGGAACAGGTGCTACAAAAACACAGTAAAAATGATTGTACCATTCAAGATGTAGCGCAGCTTATAGGAACTATGGTCTCATGTCTGCCAGGGGTGGAATATGGTGAATTACATTACAGAAGCTTAGAACTTAATAAAATTGAAGCCCTAAAACTCAGCAAAGGGAATTTTAATGCTAACATAACACTCTCAAAACAATCAGTTGAAGATATTAAATGGTGGTTTGATATTTGACAAAATTCAAGAAAAATATCTCATGGGAACCCATGCAACACTATAAGAACAGATGCATCCCCAGCTAGATGGGGGGCTGTAATGGGTAAACATTCCACTGGGGGACGCTGGCTGAACTCTGGATGCACAGAACACATTAATGTTTTGGAACTTAAAGCAGCCTTCCTGGGATTACAAGCTTTATGCAGTCAGGTACACCACACGCACCTACTCCTACAGTTGGATAATTCAACTGCAGTCGCCTACTTAAGAAATATGGGCGGCACTCACTCAATCCAGTGCAATAACATCACCCAGCAGATTTGGAATTGGTGCATAACAAAAAAACATTTGGCTTAGTATCTCACATATTCCAGGGATAGAGAATACCAGAGCAGACTCTGAATCTCGTAAGGTTAACGATAGGACAGAATGGACATTAAACAGTAAAGTCTTCTGTAACATTAGCAAGCACTTCGGAGTACCAGACATAGATTTGTTTGCTTCTAGAGTTAACCATCAGGTGGAGACCTATTTTTCATGGAAAGCAGATCCCTGCTCCGTAGGAACAGATGCCTTTTTACATGACTGGGGGACTTATAATCTTTGCTATGCTTTTCCTCTCTTCAGTGTAATTCAACGAGTGCTCCAAAAAGTGATACAAGACCAGGTCGACATTGTGCTGGTGGTCCCAGATTGGCCGACACAATCATGGTACCCGCAGCTCCTACAACTGTTAGTAGAGAGCCCAGTGCTACCTCCCAGGAGACAACATCTGCTACATCTGCCGCACGACACAAGTCAGGTCCACCCCCTCTGGCGAAAAATGCGACTTGCAGCTTGCCACTTGTCAGGCAGAGCTTACAACAGAAGGGAATATCAAGCAGAACTCAGGAAATCCTCATGTGCTCATGGCGCACAGGGACTCAGAAACAATATAAAACTTATATCACAAAATGGACTAAGTTTTGCAATACAAGACATTTCGATCCAATACAACCAAATATACCAGAAGTATTAGAATTTTTAACTTTCTTGTATGATTCAGGCTTAAAGTACAGTGCAATCAATACTGCTCGCTCAGCATTAGCATGTTTTGTGACCATAGATGGCCAGTTAACACTGGGGACACACCCATTAGTAAAAAGGTTTCTTAAGGCAGTTTTTCAATCACGACCGGCCCTGCCAAGGTACCAAGACACCTGGAATGTGGACACAGTTCTCATGTACATAGAAGAACTTCTGCCTCTTGAGGAACTTAGCTTAAAACAGTTAACATTAAAACTAGTTATGTTAATAGCATTAGTGACAGGACAGAGGTGTCAGTCAATACATTTGTTGGACTTGCAGCAAATGAAAGTCACTAAAGATGGTGTACATTTCATCATTGATAAACTTGTGAAACAATCAAAGCCAGGAAAACACCAGCCAATATTAGTATTGCCTAGGTTTAAGCAAAATGCAGCATTGTGTTGTTTTCTTACTTTGAAAGAGTACCTAGTGAGAACAAGAAACCTTAGAGTTGAGGCAGATAACACAAAGTTGTTTATTAGTTACATGAAACCACATAAAGCTGTAGCCAAGGACACAATCAGTAGATGGGTAAAATCTGTAATGGCAAGAGCTGGCATTGACATACAGTTTTTTAAGCCTCATAGTACAAGAGCGGCATCAACAAGTAAGGTTTTAGCTGTAGGGACATCACTGTCTGTCATAATGAAAACAGCAGGATGGAGTAGTGCTTCTACTTTTAGAAAGTTTTACCAAAAACCAGTATCTAATAGCAGTAATGATTATGCTGAAGCTTTGCTTCATAAGTAGGAAATTTGAGGGCAGAAACCTGGACACTAGTATAGGGGTTACTTTTTATATGGCTATAAAGATAGTTACACTAGAGACTAAACAGCAATTATTGAATATATCTCCTCCAGGTTCTCAGGTATATGATACTTAACAAACTAAGAAAAGGAGTACAATTTTGGGGCATATGTATTTACTAGTTGGATATAGTAAACTGTTTCAAGTAGAACTTGTCTTTGTGTCTCTTTTACATGCTCTCTACACTCTCTATGTCCACTCATGCTTTAAAATCTCGCGGAATCTCGTATGGTCCTGATAAGACGGTAGAATTTAAAAATTAAACGAGACTTACCAAAGTTGAAGTTTGATTGTAATTCTACCGTCTTGTCAGGAACATGAGAGATTAAGCGCCCACCCTGACTATAAGTCCCTCCCTACTTCTGGCGAACCAAAATTATGAGTGGACATTCTGGCTGTAAAAATTGACTCATGGGATAGCTACGCAATCTCGCTTAATCTCTCATGTTCCTGACAAGACGGTAGAATTACAATCAAACTTCAACTTTGGTAAGTCTCGTTTAATTTTTAAATTAAAAATAATAAGAGAATCGTATGATTTTTAAAAATAAAACAAGGGACCTATGGGTCACGACGCTCAGCTGTTATATATGATAAAAAAATATTATTTAGAAATGTGGCACATGCTGGTTTTGTGTGGTAATAAATATAAGCTGTATTATGAGTTGTTGTTTAGCTTATGTATGATTTTGATAGTACCTTTAGAGACAGGGAAGAGGATTGATTTCATTTATTTTATTAACAAATGGAGTACTACTGTCACACAGATTTTGACTTGGCCATATAACTTATAAGCAGAACATATAATATAAGAGTTTAACTATTTATTAAAAAAATTACAAATATTGTCCCAAATATAATTTTTATTAAAAATAATAAGAGAATCATATGATTTTTTAAAATGAAATATAACTGATATGATTATTAAAATAATATTAAAGAATATATTCATGAATGCATTCATGAATACATTTTGAAAGTATTTGCACGAGTATTCATATACTTTCATTTTTACCTGAATTCCCATTCTTTATGCAAGAAATTTTATAATGGAGTACATAATCATATTCGTATTTAAATACAATTACAAAGTATTCGCACCATGTCTGGTATTTATTCAGTTTTCACCAAACAATGATGTTGAGAATCCAGAATATACAAAATTCACACATTTAAATAATGATCATAAGTACCTGGTTTTATGGCTTTTATTTATATTAAAAAATAACTGTAAAAAATTCATTTTGGACTAATTTCACATCAATGTACACACTAGACACAGTAGGAATCTAGATTAATATTATCAACTGCATCTTTGTCTATCATTAATTTCCTTTATATAATCCTTAATGATTAGTAATGAATAATATGATTTACTTCTTTATCATTAAAAATGAACTGAAAAATGCCATAGGTGACTGCATGGTGTTATTTGGAATATGTGACATTCTACCCATCAATACAAGATTCTTATATCATCAGTAACTGCAAGTTAATTTCCTGTTATTATAAACTAACAAATTCCTTTTCTATTTTTCTTTAATTTGTTATTTAAAACCAATAAAAATTTATTAATTTATTGTTTATTGTTATGTTGTTGGTTAAAACTACTAGATGAGCTGGGTTGAACACCTGGATCAACTGTGGCTGGCCATAAGCTGCCTGGATTCTCCCCTCAAGCGTGCATAATTTGATGAAAGGTCAACAAGGTCAACATACAGGTGACTCAAGAGGGGCTGGAGAGAGCCAAAGTCTGACAGGGTCCCATAAAAAACATTAATAAAAGCTACAATATTTGGCAAATTTCTTTTAGCTTTCTAAACTAAAAAGCTGAAATCCTTATGTGTGCATGATATGAAAATTATATCAACAGTGCTCACGGGAAACAAACGTGCCATGGTCACAGTTGGGCAAAATTTAAGGTACTAATTTTATATTTATACTAATAACTTATAAAATTTGAAAAATTCAGAACTAATTTTGGGTATTCAATTGAATCTTGATTAAATAATGTTACATCCCTGACAAAAAAGATCTCTAGCTTCAGCAATTCCCCCTGGTTAAGGGAGTAAATATATTTCTTGATTTTTTACAAAGTGCATTATGTTTGGGCCCATAACTTAAAAAAAATACACAATACTGACATCATTTCTTGCATGTGCATAGTGAATGTATAGAAAAATATGTATATTATATATGATCAAAGTCAGATCAGTGGTTTTGATATTAGGCAGTCTTAAAGTGTAACATTGGGTTTTTAATGGAAAAATGAAGTTTTTCATCGATATCTTGAAGGAATTAAGTCCTAGTGACCAAATTCTTGGCATGGTAGGGGATTTTGGAGAAATCTAACTGTATACCAAATTTAAGGAACTTAGAGCTGAAGCTCGGGAGCTGAGCTCTAGCAAACTGCATAACACTAGCAATATGTGACATGGTGCTTGAAAACTTGAATAAAATCTACAGTTTTTGATCAACTGGTTTCAAATTTTTGGTGTTAACAGTTGAAATGCTAACAAAAACATGCTGTGAAAATTAAATCCACAGCAGTTACAGCAAAAAAACGTGCCATGGTTAAAGTTGGGCAAAATTTAAGGTACCAATTTTTTATTTTTGCTAATATTTTTAAAAATTTAAAAGATTTTGATCTAATTTTGGGTATACAATTTAATTTTGATTAATAAAAATAATATTACTGGAAAAAAAGTGCTTAGCTTTAACAAGTTTTGTGTTAAGTGATAAAATTTCTTTCCTGATTATTTACAAAATGCATTATGTTTGGGCCCATAACTTTTTTAAATTAAATAATACAGACCTAATTTCTGGCATGCACATAGGAATTATATAGAGGATTATTTATAGGAAATATGAGGAAAAACAGATGATTGGTTTTGATATTAGGCAGTCCTAAAGTGTGAAAATAGGTTTTTAATAAAAAATTGAGGTTTTTCCTTAATTTCTTTAAGGAATGAAGTCGCAAAGACCCAGTTTTCGGCTTGGTAGGAGATCTTGGGGACATCTAACATTATGCTGAATTTTGGATTCCTAGGTCTTACGGTTTCAAAACGTGCCACATCTACGGACGGACGGACGGACGGACGGACGGACGGACGGACGGACGGACGACGGACAATGGACCACGACTATAGCTCAGATGACTTATAGTCAGCTGAGCTAATAAAACTGAAATGATTATTAAAATAATATCAAAGACTATATTCATGAATGCATTCATGAATACATTTTGAAAGTATTTGCACTGGTATTCATATACTTTCATTTTTACCTGAATTCCCATTCTTATGCAAGAAATTTTATAAAGGAGTACATATTCATATTCGTATTCAATTACATTTGCAAAGTATTCGCACCATGTCTGGTATTTATTCAGTTTTCACCAAACAATGATGTTGAGAATCCAGAATATACAAAATTCACACATTTAAATGAAGATCATAAGTACCTGGTTTTATGGCTTTTATTTATATTAAAAAAAAATAAATGTAACATATTCATTTTGGACTAATTTCACATCAATGTACACACTAGACAAAGCAGGAATTTTGATTAATATTATCAACTGCATCTTTGTCTATAATTAATTTCCTTCATATGATCCCTTATGATTAGTAATGAATAATATGATTTATTTTTTTATCATTAAAATTGAACTGAAAAATACCATAGGTGACTGCATGGTGTTATTAGGAATACGCGACATTCTATCAATTGATATACCAATATCATCAGTAACTGCAAGTTAATTTCCTGTTATTATCAACTAACAAATTCCTTTTCTATTTTTCTTTAATTTAATAAAAAACCAATAAAAATTTATTTATTTATTGTTTATTGTTAGTTAAAACTACTAGATGAGTTGGGTTGGACACCTGGATCACCTGTGGCTGGCCATAAGCTGCCTGGCTGCCCCAGTGTATGCCTCCCGTCAAGCGTGCATAATTTGATGAAAGGTCAACAAGGTCAACATACAGGTGACTCAAGAGGGGTTTTGGGAGAGCTAAGGTCTGACATGGTCTCATAAAATCATTAATAAAAGCTACAATTTTTGGCCAGTTTCTTTCAGCTTTCTTATCTAAAAAGCTGAAATCCTTATGTATGCATGATATGAAAAGTATATCAACAGTGCTCACAGGAAACAAACGTGCCATGGTTAAAGTTTGGAAAAATTTAAGGTACTAATTTTATATTTATACTAATAACTTATAAAATTTGAAAAATTCAGAACTAATTTTGGGTATTCAATTGAATCTTGATAAAATAATGTTACATCCCTGAAAAAATCTCTAGCTTCAGCAATCCTCTTGTTAAGGAAGCAAATATATATCTTGAATTTATACGAAGTGCATTATGTTTGGGCCCATAACTTAAAAGAACTAGAATACGGGTAGTCGACAAACGACTACGTGTATCTGCCAAAATCAGAGAAGGATGGGTGAAGTGAGGCATGGATTGAGTGGCAAGGGGATATAGAGTTACATGTGTTACATATTAGAATGGATCCCTGCCACATAAACATGATTGTAGGTGGCGCCACCTGTTATTTGAACGAGAAACTATCCAAGATGTATACATATGTAAAATTTCATGTGGAAAAGTCAAACAACTGCAGAGATATGAGTGATTTCATACCACAGCAGACAAACAGATGGACGCTGTGCAAAAAATGGCTGCTGGTGGCGCCACCATTTTTGTGTATGTTATAAAGCTATCCAAGGGCTACATTTGTGTAAATTTTTTTCCTGATTGGTCAAACGGTTCCGGAGATGTAAGCATTAATGTCTGCAGCGTGAAGGTGAATGTAGGTGGCGCCACCTGTCATAAAATCAAGAAAGCTATCCAAGATGTATATGCATGCCGAATTACAGGTAATTTGATCAAACCACTGCAGAGATAAGAGTGATTTTAACCTAAGGCAGACAAACAGATGGACGCTGTGCATAAATGGCTGCAGGTGGCGCCACCATTTTTGTGTATGTTATAAAGCTATCCAAGGGCTACATTTGTGTAAAAATGTTTTCCTGATTGGTTGAACGAGTCCGGAGATATAAGCATGGATGTCTACAGCGTGAACGAGAATGTAGGTGGCGCCACCTGTCATAGAATCATGAAAGCTATGCGGGATGTATAAGCATGCCGAATTTCAGGTAATTTGATCAAACCACTGCAGAGATATGAGTGATTTTAACCTAAGGCAGACAAACAGATGGACACTGTGCGAAAATGGCTGCAGGTGGCGCCACCATTTTTGTGTATGTTAAAAAGCTATCCAAGGGCTACATTTGTGTAAATATTTTTTCCTGATTGGTTGAACGAGTCCGGAGATATAAGCTTGGATGTCTGCAGCGTTAATGTGAATGTAGGTGGCGCCACCTGTCATAAAATAAAGAAAGCTATCTAGGATGTATACGCATGCCGAATTTTAGATGAATTAGTCAAACCACTGCAGAGATATGAGTGATTTTAACCCAAGGCAGATGAGGAGATTGACACTGTGCAAACATGGTTTGCAGGTGGCCCCAGCCTTTTGTTGTGTATGTTATAAAGCTATCCCAGGGCTACATTTGTGTAAAAAAATGTTCCTGATCGGTCAAACGGTTCCCGAGATATATGGGTTTATGTGTGGAATCAGACGCACAAACGGACGCTGGGCAGAGAGGAAAGGTCAGAGGTCAAGGTCACTTGTTTAGGAACAAGTTCACATGTGACCGGATAATTTGTGTAATTTTTTGGAAAAATCCGTCTAGTAGTCTCAGAGGAGTTCTCCGGAAAGAACGCGGCAGCGGAACCCGGTCAAAAACATAGTATCCGCAAACTTCGCAATACTGTATATTATATGTATATGTATATTATATATGATTAAAGTCAGATCAGTGGTTTTGATATTAGGCAGTCTTGAAGTTTAACAATGGGTTTTTTAATATAAAAAATGAAGTTTTTTATTAATATCTCGAAGGTATTAAGTCCTAGTGACCAAATTCTTGGCATGGTAGGGGATTTTGGAGACATCTAATTGTATGCCAAATTTTAGGAACTGAGAGCTGAAGCTGGGGAGCTGAGCTCTTGCAAACTGCATAACACTAGCTTGATGTAAACAATATGTTACATGGTGCTTGAAAACTTGAATAAAATCTACAGTTTTTGATCAACTGGTTTAAAATTTTTTGTGTTAACAGACAAAATGCTAACAAAAACATGCTGTGAAAATTAAATCCACAGTACTTACAGGAAAAAAAACGTGCCATGGTCAAAGTTAGGCAAAATTTAAGGTACCAATTTTTTATTTTTGTTAATATTTAAAAAAATTTAAAAGATTTTTATCTAATTTTGGGTATACAATTTAATTTTGATTAATTAAAGTTAAATTACTGGAAAAAAGTCCATAGCTTTAACATGTTTTGTGTTAAGTGATCAAATATCTTTCCTGATTTTTTACATTATGCATTATGTTTGGGCCCATAACTTTTTTAAATTATATAATAGACAATTTCTGGCATGTACATAGGAACTATATAGGGGAATATTTATGGTAAATATGAGGAAAAACAGATGAGTCGTTTTGAAATTAGGCAGTCCTGAAGTGTGAAAAATAGGTTTTTAATAAGAAAATTGAGGTTTTTCCTTTATTTCTCAAAGGAACGAAGTCGCAAAGATCCAGTTTTCGGCTTGGTAGGAGATCTTTGGAACATCTAACATTATGCCGAATTTTGGAATCCTAGGTCTTACGGTTTCAAAACGTGCCACATCTACGGACGGAAGGTCAGAAGGATGACGGACAATGGACCACGACTATAGCTCAGATGACTTATAGTCAGCTGAGCTAAAAATTACGAAAATATTTGCATCAGGATGAGCCCTTAAAATGTGTTCCATATACCAAGATGTTAATACACCCTGGCAGGCCGGTAATCTGGTCTTAATTTCATCTTGGCAATATTTTAAATTTAATAAATAATTTATAAACAATAATTAAGGAGTCAAAAGAGATTTCACATAGCACTGTATAGTACTTTATTGATGTATGGTCCCAGATGTGATACATATGACTTGCACCACGTTGTCATCCGTAGGTAGTTTTATTTTAATTAATAAAGATCCATGTGATAATCAAGCATTTTATGGTGCAAATTATTAAAAGATCGTGGTGCTACTGGTAATTTTGAAATTAAATTGCCTTGCATCCTAAACTGTAAAAATTTTGAATACATTTTAACAAAATCCAAAAATTGGAGCTGTTTAAAAAGGATATTAATTGTGTATATTACACAATTAAGTACCTAATCAGACCCAGTATGAGTTCAATGTTTAAAAAACTCAGTTGTGCAAGTATTTACAATGCAAAGTCCTGCATTAAGCAGAGCTCATGTCAGCAGAAGCCCACAAGAGATTTTGCTGTATTAGCGGGAAGTTTTTTTTTTGCCCTATAGGTAAGATGACACCCTATAAACACTCAAGAAAAACAAGTGGATGAAAAAGCGAGATCAAGGGCATCTTGCATCTACCCAACTATTCTCACATCTTGTATCCAACAGTCACTTTATCTCACATATTTCATCCAACTGTCACTGTATCTCACATCTTTTATCCAACTGTCACTGTATCTCACATCTGTTATCCAACTGTCACTGTATCTCATCTTTTATCCAACTGTCACTGTATCTCACATCTTTTATCCAACTGTCACTGTATCTCACATCTTTTATCCAACTGTCACTGTATCTCACATCTTCCATCCAACTGTCACTGTATCCCACATCTTTAATCTGTCAATATATCTTGCATCTTCAATATACCTGTCACTATCTCACATCCACCTTTGTATCTCACATCTTGCATCCACCTGTCACTTTATCTCACATCTTCCATCCAACTGTAACTGTATATCACATCTTAAAATATATCTCACATCTTCTATCTAATGGTCACATTATCTCACATCCACCTCTCAATGTATCTCACATCTTGCATCCACCGGTCTTTTTATCTAACATCTTGCATTCACCTGCCACTTTATCTCACATCATCTTGCATGTAACGGTCACTTTATCTCATCTTGCATCTATCTGCCACTGTATCTCACATCATGTACTTTACCTGCCACTTAAACTAATACGTTGACCCATGTTCCCCTGATTTCATGTATTTTAATTTGTTTTACATGCACTTTTAGACATTTCAGGTACGTGTAAAATTATGATTTATATGGAAAACATTTGTACAATGAACTAAATGGTCATTTGATCACTTTGACTCACAGTAAAATGCATGTTGCAGTTTATGTGCAACTAAATTACTCTTTTGTGTAAATACTTTGTCACAGATATCACAGAAATATGGTTTTTCACCTGTATGTAACCTCTGGTGTGCATTTAAGCCTGACTGCTGGCTAAAACTCTTGTCACACCAGTTACAGAGGTATGGTCGCTCTCCGGTGTGTTTGCGCATGTGGACCTTGAGGTTTCCTTGCTGTGTGAAGGATTTCTTGCACTCTGGGCAGGTATGTGGCTTGTTTCCTGTATGGGTGTCCTCGTGTATCTTTAACAGTGAGGGGTTTGCAAACACTTTAGTACAGTACGAGCAGTAATGGAGACTTTCAGCTTTGTGGAACTTTTTATGGTTTGTGAATGCCCCAAAGGATGAGTACTTCTTGTCACACTCATCGCATGGATACATTTTTTCATTTACACCTGATTTAAGGATTTTCTTAGCAGATGTACTGGTCTTTATTGTGGTTGACACCTCAACAACCCTTGAAGACAGTGAATGTGACTTGGCATGCTTGTCTAGGGCATGCTGTGAAGCAAAACTCTTTTTACAATGTACACAATGGAAACTCTTTTTCTGCTCAGCAGTTTTAACTACATCAGACGAAGAACTCCCAGGCCCTCTCTGGGGACGCTCTGCTGTACTCCTTTCTGTAGAGGACAGGACTGGAGCTTTGTCATCATAACATTCTACATGCATCAGCACTGGGGGAGTCATGGCTATAGTACCAGTAGGTCTGCCAGGTTCTTTTGTCTTCTCTGGATCAACCACTACTTGAGGGGAGCCTTCACCTGTGAATATTAAATCAACAGTGCATACAGAGAATAAATGTGCTAAGGTCAAAGTTGGGCAAATTTTAAGATACTTATTTACATTTTTTCTAATAGCTTTACAAGGGACCTGTGTGTCACAGCACTCAGCTGAAATTGATTATGAGAAGTTTTTTTTTATACAAACTTAAGATACTGAAATGCAGCAACAGTTATTTTTTTTTATAAATCATGTTTTGAGAAATGTAGACAACACTCGTATTTAGAGTTGCCTCTGTACTTTTGTGGGCTACATGAAATATGCAGGAGCCTCTCATGATTACATATTTGTAGAAGTATTGGTAACTAAACTAAGTGACTGTAATAAGCAAGTAATTTATAAAGCGGAAGATATAAAAATAGAAAACAAGGCCTACATGCCTAATGTGAACCTGTGCAATGGGATATACATCAGGCACAATGCTTCCATTTTGAACTGTTACTTTTAAAGTACATGTGTGACTTATATGCACAATGCAAGTACTAAACAGTTTGAACCCAAGTCCAAGCACATATCACACAAACATCACTGCTGAAATACTGGCGTGGATGCACACAACACATAATGACTGTAAGTGCCACCACCAGTCTTGTGTATGAGAAAGCCATCGAAGATGTATGGACATGAACAATTTCAGGCAGATACTTAAAACCACTCTTTGGCTATGTGCAAAGAGGCATGAATCAACTAGATACAGGTAGTTGAGAGTGACTTCGTGTTTCCGCAAAAAAGTGGCACAGGGGAAGTGAGGCATGGATTGAGTGGTAAGGGGAAATAGAGTGAGATGGATGTCTGCCAGGTAAACATGATTGTCAGTGGCACAGCCCGAGGCCAATACTGCAAATCACCCCTGAACAAGGGACCCATGGTTCACGGCACTCAGCTGGGGGAAACAAATGTTGGTTTTGTGTGGTAATATAAGCTGATTTAAGGAGTTAACTGGTATTAAAAAATTTTTACAGGTTACCAATACCCAAGAGTAGCACTAGCAAAATTAAATGAGTTTAAATATTTATTCAAATTTATTGCAATTATACGGCCAAATATAACTTTAATAAAATAAATACAACTAGTATCTGAAAAGATTTTTTAAATAATAAAATTTAAATAATTGATGATTAAAACTAGAATAGGGTAGTCAACAAGCGACTACGTGTATCTGCCGAAATCAGAGTGGGACGGGTGAAGCGAGGCATGGATTGACTGGCTAGGGGAAATAAAGTGAGGTGTGTTGCATATTAGCATGGATGTCTGCAGCTGAAAGGTGTACGAAGGGCGTCACCTCTTACAAAATCCAGGAAGCTATACAAGTTGTATATATATGCAAAATTTTAGGCAGATAAGTCAAACCACTACTTGTATACGAGTGATTTTATGCCACAGCAGACAAACAGAAGGACACTGTGCAAAAAAGGTTGCAGGTGGTGCCACAAGTTTTCTGTACGATAAAGAGCTATGTAAGATCTAAACACGTGCAAAATTTTAGGAAGATCCATCAAACCAGTCCAGAGATATTAGCATGGATATCTGCAGCATGAACGTGAATTTAGGTGGTGCCACCTGTCATAAAATCAAGAAAGCTATCCAGGATGTATAGGCATGCCAAATTTTAGGTGAAAAAGTCAAACCACTGCCAAGATATGAGTGATTTTAACCAAAGGCAGACAAACAGACGCACGCTGTGCAAAAATGGTTGCAGGCAGTGCCACCACTTTCTTGTTTGATAAAGAGCTATGCGAGATCTAAACACATGCAAAATTTCAGGAAGATACATCAAACCAGTCCGGAGGTATTAGCATAGATGTCTACAGCGTGAATGTGAATGTAGGTGGCGCCACCTGTCATAAAATCAAGAAAGCTATCCAGGATGTATAGGCATGCAAATTTTCAGGTGAATTAGTCAAACCACTGCTGAGATATGAGTGATTTTAACCAAAGGCAGACGAACAGATGGACGCTGTGCAAAAATGGTTGCAGGCAGTGCCACCATTTTTTGTATGATAGAGCTATGCGAGATCTAAACATATGAAAAATTTCAAGAAGATACATCAAACCAGTCCGGAGATATTAGCATGGATGTCTACAATGTGAATGTGAATGTAGGTGGCGCCACCTGTCATAAAATCAAGAAAGCTATCCAGGATGTATAGGCATGCCAAATTCTCAGGTGAATTAGTCAAACTACTGCAGAGATATGAGTGATTTTAACCAAAGGCAGGCGAACAGATGGACAGATGTGCAAGAAGTGGTTGCAGGAGGCGCCACCAGTTAATTGTAAGATATAAAGCTACCCAAAATCTTCTCTGGTGCAACATTTCAGCCTAATTGGTCAAACGAGTCCGAAGATATGTGGTTTAATGTGTTAAAACAGACGCACAGATGGACACACTGCAAAGAGGAAAGGTCAGAGGTCAACGCCAAATGGCACCAGTTCACATGTGACCCGAATATGCATCCTAAATATGATCAAAAACAGATTAGTGGTTTTGATATCAGGTAGTCTTGAAGTATGCTACTTTGGACAGATGACTAAGTTCAACTTCCTGTAACTCGGCCAAATCACCAAACTGGAACCATTTGATAAACTTGAGTGAGATTGTTTCTTGGATTATTTCTGTGAAAAATTGGACAATTTGGCTGGACGGTTTTGGAGAGGAAGATTTAAAATGTTTTTAAGGTTAGTCCCTATATAATCAAAGTTAATGCTGATTCCCAAAAAAATCAGCTCAATCCCTTATAGTTTGACAAGTGACTTATTCTTACATGCAATCTGAAGCTGCCAGCTCTGACATTTTCTGAGATAGTATTGGACGATGGACATCGCTGCGCCATCACATAAGCTCACAGGTTCACTTAAATACAGGTGCCTGCTCAGTCTTTGGGAACTGATGAAACTAGTCATGACCAAGGAACAAACCCAATTTTAGGACACAAGATAAATATACAGTTATCTGAGAAACAGATACCATTAATGTAATTTGGCAAAGAAAAACTGTTTAAATTACCAAAAATACATGGTTTCAAAATACTCTATGAAACCAAAGCTGAGAAACTGACAGAGTTTAAAAAAAAAAAATCTTAAAACATCAGAAAAAGGATATGTGGTGCCACAAGTTTTTTTTTTTTTTTTTGGGGGGGGGGATTCCATGATCAATATTCAAAGAAAGATTCATGCAATACATGCAAAATCAAGATATTGGAAGTTTTGTGTCAATTTTTTAACTATTCTGGCAGGGTACAAACAAGTTGGATTGCCAGACATTTGATGGAAAAAGGTAACTGTTTTACCTCAACTGACTTTCATGCAGCTGAGCTGAAAACAGAAGTAAACAAAAGTGGATGCAAGACTTTAGATAGTGACAGGTGGATGCAAGACTTGAGGTACAGTGACTGTTGGATGCAATATGTGAGACAGTGAGAGGTAGACGAAAGATGTGAGATACAAGGTGAGAGACAGAGTGACATGTGAATGCAATACATGAGACAATGGTGGAAGACAGGAAGATGTAAGACATGAGATAGTGACATGTGAATGCAATACATTAGATAATGGTGGGAGACAGGAAGATGTAAGACATGAGATAGTGTGACATGTGAATGCAATACATGAGATAATGGTGGGAGACAGGAAGATGTAAGACATGAGATAGTGTGACATGTGAATACAATACATGAGACAATGGTGGGAGACAGGAAGATGTAAGACATGAGATAGTGACATGTGAATGCAATACATGAGACAATGGTGGGAGACAGGAAGATGTAAGACATGAGATAGTGACATGTGGATGCAATACATGAGATAATGGTGGGAGACAGGAAGATGTAAGACATGAGATAGTGACATGTGCATGCAATACAATGAGACAATGGTGGGAGACAGGAAGATGTAAGACATGAGATAGTGACATGTGAATGCAATACAATGAGACAATGGTGGGAGACAGGAAGATGTAAGACATGAGATAGTGACATGTGAATGCAATACATGAGATAATGGTAGGAGACAGGAAGATGTAAGACATGAGATAGTGACATGTGAATGCAATACATGAGATAATGGTGGGAGACAGGAAGATGTAAGACATGAGATAGTGTGACATGTGAATGCAATACAATGAGACAATGGTGGGAGACAGGAAGATGTAAGACATGAGATTGTGACATGTGAATGCAATACAATGAGACTATGGTGGGAGACAGGAAGATGTAAGACATGAGATAGTGTGACATGTGAATGCAATACAATGAGACAATGGTGGGAGACAGGAAGATGTAAGACATGAGATAGTGACATGTGAATGCAATACAATGAAACAATGGTGGGAGACAGGAAGATGTAAGACATGAGATAGTGACATGTGAATGCAATACAATGAAACAATGGTGGGAGACAGGAAGATGTAAGACATGAGATAGTGACATGTGAATGCAATACAATGAGACAATGGTGGGAGACAGGAAGATGTAAGACAGGAGATAGTGACATGTGAATGCAATACAATGAGACAATGGTGGGAGACAGGAAGATGTAAAACATGAGATAGTGTGACATGTGAATGCAATACAATGAGACAATGGTGGGAGACAGGAAGATGTAAGACAGGAGATAGTGACATGTGAATGCAATACAATGAGACAATGGTGGGAGACAGGAAGATGTAAGACATGAGATAGTGTGACATGTGAATGCAATACAATGAGACAATGGTGGGAGACAGGAAGATGTAAGACATGAGATAGTGACATGTGAATGCAATACAATGAGACAATGGTGGGAGACAGGAAGATGTAAGACATGAGATAGTGTGACATGTGAATGCAATACAATGAGACAATGGTGGGAGACAGGAAGATGTAAGACATGAGATAGTGACATGTGAATGCAATACAATGAGACAATGGTGGGAGACAGGAAGATGTAAGACATGAGATAGTGACATGTGAATGCAATACAATGAGACAATGGTGGGAGACAGGAAGATGTAAGACATGAGATAGTGACATGAGAATGCAATACAATGAGACAATGGTGGGAGACAGGAAGATGTAAGACATGAGATTGACATGTGAATGCAATACATGAGATAATGGTGGGAGACAGGAAGATGTAAGACATGAGATAGTGACATGTGTATGCAATACAATGAGACAATGGTGGGAGACAGGAAGATGTAAGACAGGAGATAGTGACATGTGAATGCAATACAATGAGACAATGGTGGGAGACAGGAAGATGTAAGACATGAGATAGTGTGACATGTGAATGCAATACATGAGATAATGGTGGGAGACAGGAAGATGTAGGACATGAGATAGTGACATGTGAATGCAATACAATGAGACAATGGTGGGAGACAGGAAGATGTAAGACATGAGATAGTGTGACATGTGAATGCAATACAATGAAACAATGGTGGGAGACAGGAAGATGTAGGACATGAGATAGTGTGACATGTGAATGCAATACAATGAGACAATGGTGGGAGACAGGAAGATGTAAGACATGAGATAGTGTGACATGTGAATGCAATACAATGAAACAATGGTGGGAGACAGGAAGATGTAAGACATGAGATAGTGACATGTGAATGCAATACAATGAGACAATGGTGGGAGACAGGAAGATGTAAGACATGAGATAGTGACATGTGAATGCAATACATGAGATAATGGTGGGAGACAGGGAGATGTAAGACATGAGATAGTGACATGTGGATGCAATACATGAGATAATGGTGGGAGACAGGAAGATGTAAGACATGAGATAGTGTGACATGTGAATACAATACATGAGACAATGGTGGGAGACAGGAAGATGTAAGACATGAGATAGTGACATGTGAATGCAATACAATGAGATAATGGTGGGAGACAGGAAGATGTAGGACATGAGATAGTGTGACATGTGAATACAATACATGAGATAATGGTGGGAGACAGGAAGGTGTAAGACATGAGATAGTGACATGTGAATGCAATACAATGAGACAATGGTGGGAGACAGGAAGATGTAAGACATGAGATAGTGACATGTGAATGCAATACAATGAGACAATGGTGGGAGACAGGAAGATGTAAGACATGAGATAGTGACATGTGGATGCAATACATGAGATAATGGTGGGAGACAGGAAGATGTAAGACATGAGATAGTGTGACATGTGAATACAATACATGAGACAATGGTGGGAGACAGGAAGATGTAAGACATGAGATAGTGACATGTGAATGCAATACAATGAGACAATGGTGGGAGACAGGAAGATGTAAGACATGAGATAGTGTGACATGTGAATGCAATACATGAGATAATGGTGGGAGACAGGAAGATGTAGGACATGAGATAGTGACATGTGAATGCAATACAATGAGACAATGGTGGGAGACAGGAAGATGTAAGACATGAGATAGTGACATGTGAATGCAATACAATGAAACAATGGTGGGAGACAGGAAGATGTAAGACATGAGATAGTGTGACATGTGAATGCAATACAATGAGATAATGGTGGGAGACAGGAAGATGTAAGACATGAGATAGTGTGACATGTGAATGCAATACAATGAGACAATGGTGGGAGACAGGAAGATGTAAGACATGAGATAGTGTGACATGTGAATGCAATACATGAGATAATGGTGGGAGACAGGAAGATGTAAGACATGAGATAGTGTGACATATGAATGCAATACATGAGATAATGGTGGGAGACAGGAAGATGTAAGACATGAGATAGTGACATGTGAATGCAATACATGAGATAATGGTGGGAGACAGGAAGATGTAAGACATGAGATAGTGACATGTGAATGCAATACAATGAGACAATGGTGGGAGACAGGAAGATGTAAGACATGAGACAGTGTGACATGTGAATGCAATACATGAGATAATGGTGGGAGACAGGAAGATGTAAGACACGAGATAGTGTGACATGTGAATGCAATACATGAGATAATGGTGGGAGACAGGAAGATGTAAGACATGAGATAGTGACATGTGAATGCAATACATGAGATAATGGTGGGAGACAGGAAGATGTAAGACATGAGATAGTGTGACATGTGAATGCAATACAATGAGACAATGGTGGGAGACAGGAAGATGTAAGACATGAGATAGTGTGACATGTGAATGCAATACATTCATGAGATAATGGTGGGAGACAGGAAGATGTAAGACATGAGATAGTGACATGTGAATGCAATACATGAGATAATGGTGGGAGACAGGTATTGTGAAATATGAGATACAGTGACATGTGAATGCAGTAAGCGAGATGCAAAGATGGAGACAGGTAGATGTAAGAAATAAGACAGAGTGACATGTAGATGACATGTAGTGAGATAATGCTGGCAGATGGGTGGATACATTTAAGTCTAAGACATGATATACAGTGACATGTGGATGCAATATGCAAGCTGCAAGGTGGGAGATAGGTGGATGTATGGCATGAGCTAATGTGACGTGATTGCAATATATGAAATGCAAGGTGGGAGACAGGTACTGAGGTAGTTGTAAGACATGAGATAGAGTGACATGTGGATGAAATATGAGAGTTGCAAGGTGGGCGACAGGTGGATATATGGCATGAGATAGAGTAATATGTGGAATCAATACCGTCTTCCCCAGAAGATAATCAGCATATTTATAAACATAAATTATATATTTGTAAAATCTAACTAAAAGTCTTGCTGTGTATTATACATGGAGGTATAATTTCCATACTATTTTCCTGCTTCATTGATCATCGTTTGAGGGCCGTAAGATGGCAAAAATGTCAGCATAAAATGAGCCATAATAAGGGTTTTTTTTAGGAAATGAACAATATTGATTTACTATTCCATTAGATAAAGTTTGATCTTATTAATTGCCGTCATTTTAAAAAAAACTTCATATATACCTTTAATATGGCTTCCAACCCCAGAGAACTGATGATATGCCAAAGAAATATGCATGAGCATACCTCTCGTTGACATGGTTTCCTACCATTGTTAGTTGGTATATGGTGCTGCAAGTGCTAGCATTGGGAAATGTAAGGGCTTCTTCAGGGGGGAAATGATCCATGACACGCTCATTACTTTCAAAACAATTTGACCCAAGTAAGGAATACTGTCTGAATGTGACTGCTTCCTTATCTTTGGCCTTCTGGTGACAGTCATGATCAGATTGATCAATTATGTAATCATGGCCATACATAGCTCCAGCTCCCATCAGCTCTCTACAGGACCCTGGATGCGTATACCACACAGATGCATTGCCCTAGGTGCAGGTAAACTCACAGGTGGCATGGCTGTCAGGTATTCTCAGTGCACACTGCCATTTTTAGGTTATATCTTACATAAAACTATTCCATTCAAGCCTGATTGAGTACATTCCTAAACACTTAACAGGTTAAAGGAGAATAGACTATATCCAATCATTGTAATGATAAGCTGTTCTATATCAAGAAAATTTTGGAAAGTTGGCCAGACTGTCTTTTCAAAAGATCACTGCCATGGAACCAGTAAATTTTCCAATGACATTCAGATATGCAATATACCAGTACATCATCCATTTTTTTGTCAGGAACTGGGTGCATAATATACACAGGGCCATAGGTTTTTCTATCAAAATTGTGGCTCTACATAGGGGTGCAGATTATCTACAGTGGTGGATTATCTTTTGTAAAAGATGGTATGCCAGATGCAAGATGGGAGACAGGAGGGTGTGCCACCTGATACAGAGCGACAGGTGGATGTAAGACATGAAATAGAGTGACATTTGGATGCAATCAGTGATATACAGGGATAGATGGATGCAAAATGTGAGATACAGTGGTAGGTAAATGCCAGGGAATAATTTGTTTTACATCCACATTCAGACATTTCATGCATGTATAAATTTGAAATATGAAATACACCTGTAGGATTGAAGATCATTTGCAGCACTTTGATTCAGTCAGGTTGTTGTATGTTGTCGTTTATGTGCATCTAAATTACTCTTTTGTGTAAAAACTTTGTCACAGATATCACAGAAATATGGTTTTTCACCTGTATGTAACCTCTGGTGTGCATTTAAGCCTGACTGCTGGCTAAAACTCTTGTCACACCAGTTACAGAGGTATGGTCGCTCTCCGGTGTGTTTGCGCATGTGGACCTTGAGGTTTCCTTGCTGTGTGAAGGATTTCTTGCACGCTGGGCAGGTATATGGCCTGTTTCCTGTATGCGTGTTCTCATGAATCTTTAACAGTGAGGGGTTTGCAAACACTTTAGTACAGTACGGGCAGTGGTGGAGACTTTCAGCTTTGTGGAACTTTTTATGGTTTGCCAATGCTCCCAAAGATGAGTACCTCTTGTCACACTCATCGCATGGATACATTTTTTCATTTACACCTGATTTAAGGATTTTCTTAGCAGATGTACTGGTCTTTATTGTGGTTGACACCTCAACGACCCTTGAAGACAGTGAATGTGACTTGGCATGCTTGTCTAGGGCATGCTGTGAAGCATAAGTCTTTTTACAATGTACACAATGGAAACTCCTTTTTTGGGCAGCAGTTTTAACTACATCAGACGAAGAACTCCCAGGCCCACTCTGGGGATGCTCTGCTGTACTCCTTTCTGTAGAGTACAGGACTGGAGCTTTGTCATCATAACATTCTACATGCATCAGCACTGGCGGAGTCATACCAGTAGGTCTGCCAGGTTCTTTTGTCTTCTCTGGATCAACCACTACAAGATTGGGGCCCTCACCTGTCCCAGAGTCACCCATGGCACAACAGGTGCCCTCACCTGTCCCTGGGTCACCTACCATGCTTAGGCCCTCAACTGTCTCACCTGTCCCTGAGTCACCCCCAATGTAAGGGCCCTCACCTGGCCCTGAGTCACCTCCAATGTGAGGGCCCTCACCAGTCCCTGGTTCAACCACTAATGTGCACATGGCTGAAGAGACAACACCAACAGTCTCTTGAAGTTTGTGTTCATTTTGTGATGGCATGGTGCTGCCACCTGCTGTCTTTGTAGGGGGAGCTGTGACGTGTTGGTCACCGTGTTCAGCGTGCATGATGTGTCCAGGGGTTCTTGTGTTTGGTGATGTCATGTTTGTCACATGAATATCATCTGTTAACATTTCATTTGGTTTTACCTCACTGAGAAAATGTATTAACTAATTCTGTTGCTGATCCTGTTGCTGTGTGGCTGCTTTCTTAACTGTGGTTGAATCTGGTTACTGGGAAACTGTTCTGCCTCTCAGTGCCTTTCCAGCACGATGTTCCGATGTTGTTTCAAAGACAACAGGTAGCAGACAGGGTGATGGCCACAGTGATCTATGGATCATGCATCTTTGATCCGGTAGTGCAGTGTGGTTTAGTAAGCCAATGATATGTTGTAAATAGGCCTACACTGAGGGGTCAGTGGTCGCTTGGTTACCCAGCATGCCATCTGTTTATATGGAACTGACTGTTAAAATATACCAGAGAGGACACTGTCAGCCAACATCAAGTCTGTCAAGTGGTAGACCTGCAAAATAAATAATATATAAGAGCAGCTTTATTTTAGTCAGACATGTCAGTTACAATCACTTAAAACTTTACAGTGGCACAATATCAAAACTCTTATCAAGCACAGTTTTTATGAACAACAGCAATTTAAATCACAGACAAATTTTGGTCTCTATTTATATGACCATTTCAAATATTCATACATAACTGTTAACACCACTGTTTATATAGTAAGGGTGAGTGATTGACACGCTTAATTAACAGACCATACTGGACACTTCTATTTCATCACTGCAGTCATTGTAAGCTTTTTTCCCCTATGTGTTGTTTTACACTGAAATACAATGATAATTCTTGTGACGCTTGATTATGACAAAGATAATAATATATATAATATCAGTTTTATAATTAAGTGAAAATATATCTTTATGATTTTTCAGGATAATAGTTAGCTGTTTAAGGTGATCATGTTTGTGTCTGTATCACCATGTGCACATATCAATGAGGCCATATTATCATGTTTTTGCTGTTGAACATGTAAACATTGCAAGTGTTCTCCTTTAAAGTATTTAAAAAATTCTATTGACAAAGTCACAAATATGTGTGATTCTGGTGATTCATAAGCATACGTGGGGTTTACAGATCAAAATAAAGCAGGGCCCTAGTAAAGACCTGTATATTTTGACATGCAAAAAGTTTGTATAAATTACTACCATAACAACATGGCCATGATGTACTACCAGTAAATTCTTGAGGTTTTTAGTCCTTTTGGACAGTGTTGGGACCAATGATCAATTATAAGAAATGAGAAGTTAGCTGATGCAGGTGATCAGATGATCCATCTTGTATTGCTAAAATCAATTACAGTTTTTCATCAAGGTGAGACTTTTTAATGATAGAAGGTACTCATTCATATAATTTATATGAACATACTTAAGAACAATCTGTGTTATCAAATAGATTCACAACTTAGTTTACTGTGTACAAATGTGGGCTACAGAGTTATGATATATTAGCCAATATGTAGGCCTTAATATCAACCGAGAGGATGTAAAGGTTTGTATTTGATCACAAATTTCATACTCACAGAGTTCAACCAATTTTTACTGATGACTGATCATGAAATTACAACTAATTCCCAACACTTCTTAAATACTACTAATAACTGATCATCGGTTGCCGACATGCTGTTGATAATTGATTATGATCATGAACTTAAAATGTAATATTTTATGTAATTATCATGTCATTATATGATTAGAAACTGTGGCATTATATGAATATATGCATATAGCAAAATGTAAGCCTAAATTTTCACTGATGGGTTAGTTTTAGGCAGCCAGTATTGATCATCGACAGCTACAAGGTCCTAAAGCGATAATTTGCGTCCCATCAGATGCTGAGATCATATGAACGGAGCAACCATAAGAGATTTTGTGCATCAGGGACGGTAACCTGCACATCTGTGGAGCCCAGGTCAATTTCCTTTTTTTTATCTCAGACTGAATAATGATGTGCTTCCCATAGCACAGTTGTATATATATGCAATGCACATTCCCAAAGTAAGAAATATACATAGCACATCCGGATTCATGAAGAAAAGAGCATTTTCCACATGTTGTGACACATGCTGGGCACCTGCAGACAAAAATGTAATATGTCCCATTTTTGTTCAAACTGGACTGTTAAAGCAGGAGAGAAATAGTATACATCGAAAATCTCTCATTGAAAAAAAAGAGGAAAAAAGTGCTGCTGAAAAAAAAGAGTGAAAAAAAAACGAGTAATTAGCGATATTTTCAGGAAATCCTCAAAGTGACTCTTTTAAAAAAATGTGTGTCACATATGAAATGTAAATATTTGTACAAATCAGATAATAACAAAAGCATAGCAAACATGCATATTACGTGTTTTGTGTGACCTCTGACCTCATTAAATATGTGTGAATTTTTACGAGAATGTAATTCAGGGGTAGACCTTTTTTTGGTAAATTTGTATACTGTGTGTCATGAATATCCAAAAGATTTCTGGTAAATAAACATGGTGCCACCAAAGTTTGGTGACCTCTGACCTTATTACCTATGCGTGGATTTTGCTGGAAATCAAAATTAGGCGAGAAATTACACCGATTAATATTTCTGCTGAGTTTGATCAAGATCCATCGTATTCCTATTATCCAACAATTAGAAGTAGATCTGAGTAAAACTTTGTAATATCGTGTTGCATATGACATGTTCCATTTTACATAAAAATTATATAAAACATTAAAAATTCATTGTGTGACCAAAACAGAATCAGCTCTCGAGACTAATAGGATGTACCTGCTACTTCATTTGAAGTAGATCAAATTAAAACTTTTTGAGATATCATGTCCCAAAAAAATGTTTACAGACTGACGGAGCTGATCACTATATATTTACATGTAAACAAATACCAGAGGTGGGGGCTAATTAATTACATCAATAGATTAAACGGTCAATGGAGTGTTAATATAATTTAAATCTAAAGTTTAGGCTAAGGGGGTAGAATGACACACAGACACTTGAATCCCCTTTTGAAAAAGGGGGGGGGGGGGCCAGTGAGTAATTCAAGCCCACACATCCCCCCCCCCCCACCCCGAAATTCTGGTGTGTGACAGATCATCTTGTACGGTGTCATTCGTCTGAGCCTTTTCTACATCCTATCCACCAAAGGTCGTGTGTTTGTTTAATTAAAAATTACCGCACCGTAACACCTACAATATACAGGTGCACGATCATACGCAGAGCGCCTGTAGTAGGCTTTACCTCTAAATACCCTCTAGCTCTATTTATCGCCCATCGATCCTGCCACCGGCCTGCACCGGGCATTTATATCGCCCGTGCTCATCCAGCAGCTTCCTTTCTGTCCTTGAACTAAACTAGACACACTGGACAAATGTGCGGTTCCCCTCCTGGTTTAGATGTGATTTACAGGAACAGATGCTGGGCCTTTCATCCCTCGCAAACTTGGGGAAAAAAGGTGGGAATAAACTAAAATTCTGATAATGTCAGTTGGATGTCGGATATTGCGATTAATAAAACTCGGAAGTCTGAATACGGAAACAGTTAACTTTTTAGTATCTAAATGTTAAAAGCGTAAGGCGATTTTTTGTGATTTTCCGTATCTCCTCTGATACCATGGAAATACTGATTGCCGTGATTTTCGACATACATATGCTCCGGTATTTGTACGAAGAGATTCCACCCACTTTTATTTGCAATAGTCAAGGGCGTGCGCAGGATTTTAGCATGGGGGGGGGGGGGGGGGGCTCAAGCCCGCAAAAAAGGGACACCCCCTCCCCCCCCCTCGGTCGTATATTCTGTATACGTGCTTCTCCCCCCCCCCCCCCCATTAATTTCTGGATCGACCGCAAATGACATTATTTATACTGAGAATTTGTGAGAATAAGTGAGAGAGAGAAAGAGATTAGGGGGAATGGAGGTCTTTGCAGGCATCCCGATAACCTCAAGGCAAGAAACCTACAAGAGGTTGCTCATACTACAGTCTGTGCTTCTCATCATATTTATATATATATATATATATATATATATATATATATATATATATATATATATATATATATATATATATACAGTCGAGCCCACTTCGTGTCATATCGGTTAATAGAAAATCCCGCTTATTGTCACAAAAATCTGAATTCCCAAACCATTTCCTATATAAACTATGGTAAATTTGAACGTTTAATATCATGGAATATTGTCATAATCCCGTTTATTGTCATGCTTGGAATTTAACCCATGGCAGTGATAGTACCAGATCGCAGTTAATATCACATCAGACGCCGACACGGCGATCAACGAGGCCAAGAGCCTGTAATCGGTCAGGCGTATCAAACGATCTCATCTTCCACCTGTGTTCTGCAGGCAAGTGCAGTGATGCATGCAGGTCAGTCCCCGTCCCTTAGCTAATTAACGTCTTAAGATGCCACGGTAATCCAGATCATTACGTTTCTTCGTACATAAACAAGGGCGATGTTTGCGATCACACGTCATACATAATGAACTCCTGGCCTTAACAAGGCCGTAGTTTACACCTCGGTGAAGTTTCGCTGAGATGATATGAAGCACGAGCTCTAAACGTTGCTTGCGACTGGAAATCCCCTTTATGGGTCCACGAAAGCAGGAGGTTTTGTGAGCACTGGAGGAGATAATCGGTCCAAAATTTCAATCGCGGCGAAACTTCAGAAAGTTGACAATGGCATGACGATGCCCGCTCCCCCAACAGTCCTATCATAAAGACGTTCATGGAAGTTTGAGTAATTAATAAGATACCCGAAAATAAGGCGCCAGAGTCGGGAAAATAATAATTTAGTAAAATAGTTTGCCTACACATAACGTTATAACCTTGCCGCATATTTCCAGACATTTGACCTCATGACCCTGACGATACGTCTCTTTCTGTAAGCAAGTCTGATTCTTGACAGTTATTACGGCATGCCGCACAAAACTTACAGGAAATAAATTGTCAGGTGCGCATAAACGTAATTTGATATGCCGTTGTGCAATAAAAATATTCATAAATGTTCCTGGTTCCTTTATATTGACGATTTATTTAATATCATTTGAGGCAACGCTTCTTCTATGACTCAAAAGATCATCGATGTTAAAGCCCACATCATATCACATCCCGGTTATTTTCATAATTTAAGCACGCACCACTGACATGACAATAAGCGGGCTCGATTGTATATGTGTGTGTGTGTATTTGTTTGTGCTAACAACAACAATACTATCACAACAATGACAAAACCAATTGAAACTTGGGAGAATAAAAAAATATTTATAGGAACATAATAAGAGGTTAAAATAGTTAAAACTGTGCCGCCGCAGCCAAAGCGAGTGCAGATGCATTAGATTGTTACATACTTTGACAGGTATTAGATCGGCAGTGGAAGCTGTATGGACTGTGAGGACTACTGTGATTCTGTGAAAACTTTTCTCTTTTTTATTTACGATAGCTCAAGGTTTACATATATCAGCTTGCATCATGTTCCTCCAAACACATCGGAGGAACTACCAACGTTTTGTTTACTTTTGTTGGGACATTCGCCATGTATAATAAAAACGTTTAGTATAAATGAAACCAGACCTGTATTTGCTCGTATGAATTTGAATATTTGATACACGCATTCATACCTGGTTTGTCACAATAATAGGAAGCTATATGGGTTAATGATAAGTTGATAATCGACTCTATATATATAATAGTATATATAGCATGCATATATTTGGAGCACGGGATTTTAAAACAAAATGAAAGCGATCCCCCACCCACCCACGCACACAAAAAGAAAAGCATTCAGAAAAATGGATGCACGGGTGTGTTGTACTAAATATAAGATGTGCCATCCTGTAATACCGTAACCATGGTGAATCATCACCCAGGAATTTCTACATTTCCATGCATTGTAATGGGCCTTAAGAACTCCTGGCCCATCCAGGCCCTTTGTATAAAGTTTTGTATATGTATAAAGTAGTTAATACTATTTAAAACAAATGAAAGACTCTAATTTGAGACCTCATAGGGGACTCTTAAATTCTATGCATGCCACACATACCAGAGGCCAAAGCGAGGCCAATGGGGAATAACAAAGACACGTGCTCACTTGTCACAGCAGTAACACATGTGCTGATACAGTTTAGCTCAGCAAGGCAGGTCGTGTCACAGCCTATTCTGTATCTTCATCCTACTCATTTACTAATTGGACATCAGATTTGATTTTTCATTAGTTTTCATAAGTGATCCAGGTAGAAAGAAACAGTGGAAATTACTAATTAATTCATACATCTGGATGAGGGACATTTTGTGATGTGTGTTCATATGTTCCTGGTTTGGTCTGCTGTTTGTTATATTTGTTCATAGAATTAAGTAAATGAACAACCATTTTAGAACAATGATTTTTAATGATCTGTATCAATTTATAAAGGCACATATTAAAATATCATTTTTACATGGTCCATGCCCTCATTTGTTTTGCCTTACCTTTATTATGTACGTGTCAAGATATTTTAAAATACTTTGCTGTTTCACAAAATCTGTGTCCATACACATGCAATTAATTGTACTTTATTAAAATAAATAAATAACAAATAAATAATGATAGAAGACTACCAACATATTTAACTTGATGGTGACATTTAGCAAAGATCTGCATATAGTTTTTACCAGCCAAGCATTGATCCCCTTACTGGTTTATAGATAATAGATACATTGGTATGTCTCAATTGGTTGAAGGGGCTTACATTTTATATTACCAAAACTTAATGTCATCATTTTATCTCATTTTTACTTGAGGCCCTCTTAGATGGCATCTGTGGATAGCTTTAAGACCCCTAAATTACATGATTGCGAAACAATTATAGATATATCCCCACATGACCAGCCCAGACCCACTGCAATTTAAAGAATATTTAACTCATGCAATTCTTGTGTCACCGTTTCCATTGTTTGTCAATGCAGTTTATGTCACACAGCTGTAGGACACGCCGTCAGTATATTTTAACTCTTTATTCATAACAAATATGAAGTTTTAGTATATGACACATATTAATTTTCATATTCGATTTATAAAGAGTTTTTGAAGGAACTAACCTGAGTAAAAAGGTGTGGAGCTGGTGAAGTGTTGAGCATTAATTAAAATGAATATATTATTCCATAATTCATACCTTACATATTTTTATATTTTTTCTCAAATTATGTAAAGTCTTGCGGGAAAAAGGTGTCATTTATAAAATTCTGTTTCTGCCCACGCACTAATATAATCCTTGCCATGGGAACTCACCATATCACTATCTAATGAGGAGCGATATATTTTTTTAAATGACCTGTGACATAGTGTTTCACTTGACAGCTATGTGTTGGTTATGTCACTAAAAATACAGTGTATTTCTATTGGTGCCAGATACAGCATACCTACATCTATATTTTTAATAGGCTTGTGAATAGAAAACATTTCATAATTTCATTTCAGAACACTTTTAACAATCACAGAGGCAGACATGTTTCATTTATGCTTTATTAGTCTTTATTAAGTTAATGACTTCATAATGGCAGTATAAGCAGCGTACTGCCGAAAGTGTTTTGGTGTGTGTGTCTCTCGGTGCCTACTGTACATGAAACAAGAAACTTAGTATAAATGTACACAATCAGAGGAACCATGCACAGACCACCTCATTCTGTGCCGTCTGGAATGTGTATCAGTCAGCACCTGTGCCCGACACTTGTATATCTTGATATTTTAATTGACCTCGGGCAATTAATGGCATCCTGTGGTTTGATTCATACCTAGCATAGACCGTAGAGCCAAGTAGATGTGAGCCCAAGGGTCTTTAACTTTGTTATGTTAAGAGTCACTGGAAAGTACCTCCCTTACAAGTCGGGTTCACATTGTGCTCATAGCAGCAGATTCCTTTGGTTTATATACTTCTTTCCAGATGCTTTTAACAAAATTTGTATGTAAGCATTTACAAATTTGAAGTGGATAAATGGAACAACTGACAGGTCTATGTTGCTGTACATAGCCATGGTGAGTGAGCACGTGCTCCTTGTTATTCCCAGTAAGCCTCGCTTTCGCTAGCTGATTAATTATTCATGAGGAATATTAAGAATCCCCTATCGTCTAGCCTTTCGGGACCTGTGGGCCCGAGTCCCCATAGGCCCTTCCCGTCATATCTGATTAAAACTATAAGCTAAAACCAAAGAGAAAAAAAAGTTCCGAGTTAACGAACATTTAACTGAGCCCTATAGGAGACAAAGCCCGGGCCGAGCCCCTTTCAGTCATCCTAATGACAGCTACATAGTTGCAAGTTAACATAAAAGCTAAATTTTCTCATTTTCAAGCACTTTCTGGTGTTCTTCACATAGGAAACTCCTGACGGGCCCGGGCCCCTTTGGATCACTCACTATTAGAAACTCAATGTATATTTACTTTTCATAAAACTCGTGACTTTATCATTTTCGGGCTTTTTCTTGTGCCTCATTGAAAATTCCTAGGCTAAAATAAAAATTACATTTTCAAACTCGAGATCTGTAGATCTAATACTCAAATGACAAGCTGCCGGGATGCGCATTTTTTCGCCCTATATAGGACTCGTGCCCCATGCATAACACGACATGACCTGTGCATGAGCAGCAGCTTCCAATGAAGTTTTTGTTTGGTCCATCTAAGCTATAGGGTGCCATCCTATACTGTTATGCCTAATAAATTGAAACAGTTTTAACTAGGGCATGGGACTTACAAATGCAACTTGTAAGATTATTTTGCAAAAGCCTTAGACACGCCCTGAGAATTAACGAAATTGGATGTTCCTTAAAAATATGTTGAACAGATTTTAGGGGGGCGCGCGCCTGTTGCGCCCCCTCTAAACACGCCCCTGATAGTTACGTATTACGTGCATAATGAATAATTTTAATATTTGCTCCCCACGGGCGCCTCTTTTCTTTGTGTTTTTTTAGATATTTTATTGATACTGAATATGCACATATAAATCACATAATACAAGCATCAGTGGGATTAAGTGCAAGCTACTTAAAGCTTATAATACCTCGACTCTCTTCCGAATGTTTCCATTAACAATATACGATGACAGTATTCAGAGTGTTTGGATGTGATTGAATTTAGGTGAGGTAGGGTGGTATGGATGTTGGGTAAGTGAAGGCAAGTTGTAAATTTTCTTAGTAAGAATGGAAAAAATTGTTCATTTATTCTTTTTTTTAATTAAATTAATTATTTGGAAGACAAGTATTAAAAATTGTTTTTGTTTCATTTTTGTTTCAGGTCCTAGTATATTAGGACTATAAATTATGAATATCACTTTTAGGGGAAAATATGGCGGGGAATATTATATTTTGAACCTTTTTGTGTTTTCTATGTATGAAGATACTGCTTCAAAAATTTCTTCATTTCTGATGTGGCTTGCATAGGGATTTCCATAAAGAAGTTCTTCTACAGGTATATTTAGGGGGAGATGTTTACTTCTAGAGTTGACATGGAGGTGACACTGCAGTAGGTAATGTTCTGCGTTTTCTGTTTCGAATCCACATTGGCATTTTGAGTCGTTTGATAAGTGTCTTCTATATAAATCATGGTTTAGATTACTGCAATGTGTTCTTAGCCGTGTGTGAATTATCTGGGCTCTTCTTGATCCTGAATTATAATATTTAGGTGGTTTGTTTTTAGCAAATTCTCTTGATATATAATTTTTTAGCAATTTACTGGTCTGGCAGTGTTTAAGTCTATCATCTAGTTTGTTCCATAGTCGTATAGATTTTGGTAGGAACGAGTTGTAGTAAAGCTCTGTTCTAGAGAAAATGTTTTGTATATTGAGTAGAGCACTTGACCTTGTATTAAAGGTATAGTTTCTTGGTGGAGGTAAGAGAAGGTAAAGGTACTTTGGAGTTTCTTGTTTTAACATTTTGTGTAGTTGGATGACCACAGAGTTTTCCCTACGTTTTTTAATAGGGGCCAGCCTGTTTCTTTGTATAGTTTGGCATGGCTAGTTCCTCTGACACAGCCTGTCACAATCCTGGCAGCTTGTAGCTGCACTGCCCCCAATGTATCACTTTGCTCTTGTGTGCAGTTACACCAAACAACATTTTCTTTGTGTCTTCGGGCCCGGTAACACAATGGCCATAGGATGTGTGATGGCGGGACAGTTTTAACCCGGGGGCCCTATCTGGGGTATTCATACGTTTTGCGGTCACGGGTCCATCGCCGATCCCTTCTCAATGGGGATCTTTGAAAGAATTATTATGCAGGCCTTCCTGCGAACCCCCTACTGTAGGCCTCCTGTGTAACAGATGTAAAGAAAATGCAAGCCAAATTCACGTCGTGGTTGGAACAATGTGATGTGCACACGTGTGATGTGGCACCACAAAAGTTGTAAACACATATATAATATTGACAAAAAATATTTGAAAATCGAGATTTTTTTTTTCATTACTGCAGTTTCAAATGTGAAATTCCTGTAAATTTAATACGTTTGTACTTGTATTTATTTCTTTTACATGCATGTGCAATCTCATTTTCGACAATGTGTATGTAATACCCTCTGTTTTGAAAGACTTTTCATTCTTTAATCTTTCATTCAGTATGTATGCTTATTGCGTAAAAGTCATGGCCATAATTTTTATTATTTTTCACAATTAAACTGGTATTTTTGTATTTTCTTCTAAGGTCTGTTCCATGGGCTTTTTTTGTGTGTATATGTTATAATGTTGGTCAGTTTCTCACTGCACATGGTACATGTACGTGTAGGTGACTATTTTTCAAAGACCCCGACCACATGTTAGGCACTGACATGGGGCGAACGTGTGCGACTGTACGTTGTTCCGAAACATATTCCCAACACACTTATTATTCATAACACTATCCACACAATGGATCTATATATTAATAGCGTAGCGCAATTTGTGTGCCATTTTCCGTATCACCTCTGATACCATAGTACGGATTGACGTGATTTTCGACATACATTATGCTCCGGGTTTGTCAAAAGACATTCCACACACTTTTATTTGCAATATATGCGTATTGCGTGCATAATAAATAATTTTAAATATCCCCCCCCCCCACCACACGGGTGCCCCTTTTCTTCGTTCGGGCCTGGCAACACAATGGCCATGGAGTTTGATGCCGGAACCGAACTTTCTCCGGGGGCCCTATGTGAAGTTTCGTGCATTTCGCGGTCATTGGCCCGAAATAATCCCCATTGGTGGTTCCTTCTCAAAAAGGTGATTTTTAAAAGAATTATATTTAATTGAACGGTAGTGAAAACAGTTATACAGTCTCACTGGAAAACTTTGGCTCAGCTTTCAAACTGAAATGGTCTTTGGGAGTACGTGATATTAAATATATATATATATATATATATATATATATATTTATATATATATATATTTATTTATATATATATATATATATATATATATATATATATATATATCCATTAAATGTACCATGTATTATAATGCTACCACGACATTTTGTGCAGCGGGATTGCCCGACCATGTGAATGCAAAGTTTTTCTTGTGCGTGATAAAGGGAATGCAATTTCCGAGAACACATGTCAGCGATGCTGTACTACCGGTATGTAAGATAACACGTTCCTTTACCGACGGATGGACTGGCTACAACTTTAAATAGCGATGTTCAACACAATATATTTTCATATAACATTACTTAATTTATCATATCAATTCTCCGAAAAATTCTCTGGCCAATCTCTTGGCTTCAATAAGAAGCACCATACATATAATGGATCTATATATTAATAGTGTAATGCGGTTTGTGTGATTTTCCGTATCTCCTCTGACACCACTTACGGACTGCCGTGATTTTCGACATATACATATAAACTTCACCATTGGTGTTAACACGCGAGTGTACCGAAGGACACATTTTTTACGTGAAGAAAAGTTATTCGTTTTAACACAGAAAGGTAAGAGCACATGTTATAAAAAATGACTGCACCTATTCAGAAACCTCAAAAATGCCTATGCCTAACAGTTATATACCGTCTTCGCGATAGATCGGGGCTTGTGGCTGGCCGCATGGCTAACCGGTCACATTTTACAATGCATGCAAAACTATCTACCATGTCCACAACGCCAATCATACAGCACTTTGAGTATGAGTATACTAGTAATTTCACTATTTCACGATAATTATTACGGATATTACCATCAGAAGAATATTCTGATATTATATGGTCGGTTTTATGAAGAACAAGTGGGTTTTGGTAGGGTAAGAACTGTTTTTAGGGAGTTTTATTTTGTAGGCCTACACATACATGTCACTAAAGGAGGCACCTGTCCATCCATACTGCTAATGATCATTTAAATGATCCGAGGTCATAATCAGTGGAATTTAATCACAGAAACTAAAAATAATCTGACTTTGAATTGAGGTGTTAAAGTGCACAATCAAGACATTCAACTGTGAAAGACTATTTGAAATCAGAACTGTAACTCCTCCTTCCAAACCATGTAATGAACAACTTATGTAATGAAAATTACGAATAACTTGGAAAAGAAATAGATAAAAATGAGAGATGTTACAGCTCAACGGGGGGGGGGGGGGGGGGGGGGCTTGCGCCCACTTCTGAATCCGCCACTGATAGCACCAACCAACAATGACACAGAAAAAATCTTGCATCATTCCAAATTTTAATTTACGTAATTCACATGTATTTGAATAAAATCAGAATGTATATTACTAACATAATGATATATAAAATATAAAAAAAATACAAGAAAATGTTGAACTGTACATTCAAATGTAGAGAATTATATATCATTTCGCAACGTAATATTTTAAATATGGAATGTTATTGTAGAAATATAATAAAAAAGCATTTAAAGGAACCCAATCACCTATAAAGCATGTTGTGTTAACACGAAAAATAGCCTCTTCCCTTTAAAATAAATCTGTTCCTGCCAAAATATTGCCCTGGAGCCATTTGTTTTCTCCTGTAAACAAATGTTAAAAACAGTGCACCGGGCGCGATGACATAAACACGGCGCGCGTGGGGTCGTGTGCATCGCTGAGCCAAAAAACGTGTCAATCAGGAGATGCCTTGTCTGACTTGACCACAAAAATGTATTTCATGTTCTCGCTGGCTGAAACATCGCGTGTTGCCTCTCTTAATCGGACCTCTGGTCACACGGCCTTGTTATGGTAAACAGACTGTGTTTACCTACAAGCAGAGCCTTAACATGGTGTTAAACAGCCGTATGCAAGGAAATGAGACCGTGTGCTGGGATGGTTTTGCTTGGAAACATTCGTATAAAGTAAAACTGATATGATAGTGTGAAAACTAGGCAAAAATTAGCTCATGATTATGTCCCTTTAAAATATCGTAATTTTAGCTTAATGGTGTAATAACTTTTTTTCCTTATATAACAAAATAGTTTAGAATATTATATCATATAAACATTAGAAGTCTTCCTCCCAAGTTCGACGAATTAGTGCTCCTCTTAAAGGTTGGTTCGGTCCATGTAGTATGTCTCACTGAGACTTGGTTGGACGATAGTATCGCAACCCATGAAATCGAAATCCCGGGGTATACTCTCTACCGAAAAGACCGAAATAGACATGGTGGAGGTGTTGCCATTTATGTACAAAGTTCCTTGCAATCTACCGTATGTCCTTTTATTTCTAATGATCATCTAGAAGTAATCTGGGTCCAAATTCAATGGAACAGACGTAACTCTCTGATCGGGTGTATATATAGACCGCCTCACTCTGACAAAAGTTATTTACAACTTCTCTTCGATAACATTAGCCTTGCTATGGCTAAACATGTTCATACAGTGATCATAGGCGATTTTAATATTGATTTTAATAACCCCAAAGCGTCTATAAATGTTGAGTTGGTGAATATGGCCACATCATACAACCTTCATCAACTTATAACCTCCCCAACTCGAGTCACCGCAACCTCATCCAGTACGATAGATTTGATTTTTACAAATACACCCGGTATTCACTCATCATCCGGCATTATTCTGTGGTCACTTAGTGATCATTATATTATTTTTTCCCGGCTCTCAGCAGGCAGTTGCCAAAAAGGAACCAAATTTGTGAGAGTTAGGTCCTTTAGGTCCATTCAGTCATCATTAACATTTCACTGTCTTCCCGATGTAAATGATGTCATCTCAGCCTGGAATCTATGGCGTGATGAATTTCTGACCATATGTAATAAACACGCACCTTTTAGAACGTTTAGAGTTAGAAATAATAGACACAATCCCTGGATGTCACCTGATATCCAGCGTCTAATATATAACCGAGAACGCATTCGTAAATCTGCTGTGTCAAATAATGATCCACAGCTGTGGGCACAGTTCAGGCGGTTACGTAATCGGGTCACTTGCATGATCCGTCAACTGAAACGTTCCTATTATAGACACAAGGCACAGTCATCAAAATCTCCCAAGGAGATTTTGCAGTCTTTAAAACACGTGATCAATCCAGTTAGCCGGGGTCAAGATAGTCCAGATCTAACTGCGGATGACCTGAATGACTTCTTTGCCTCAGTTGGAAAAACTTTAACCAAAGCATTTACCAAAGATGTTGTGCAGGACCAACCTGATTTTACTGATTCTCGGTTTTCAATCCCTCAAATGAGCCAACAGGATGTCGTGAAACTTCTAATCGCATTTAAGAATAAACATGGAATTGATGTCCTTAATATGCCGGGGTTCTTACTTGGAGAGGCCGCGGTCATCTTAGCGCCATCGCTGACACATATTCTTAACTTATCACTCAGTACAGGAATAGTTCCTCCTGACTGGAAGTGTGCAAGGGTGGTACCCATTTATAAGGGTAAAGGGAAACTTTCTGATACTAACAATTACCGGCCAATTACGATCACCAGCCATGTGATTAAAATCTTAGAGAAGCACATTAAACGTCATCTCCTTAATTACTTAAACCACAAACGCTTGATATCTCCTGAACAAACTGCCTTTCTTGCAAACAACTCTACCCAAACTGCATTACATAGAATTGTTGATAATTGGCTGACAGTTATGAACTGCGGACGTGTAAACTCCATATGCTTTCTCGACCTTAAAAAAGGTTTTGATTCCCTAAATCACGATATATTATTGGGTAAATTAAAACAGTATGGCGTAAATGGAAACTCGCACACCTGGTTTTATAATTATTTATACGACCGAAAGCAGTTTGTCTGCTTCAATAACTATAATTCTGAGGTGAAAACCATCGATACAGGTGTACCACAAGGCACTGTACTTGGACCCATTCTTTTCCTACTATATCTTAATGACTTGCCCGATAATGTAACAGACGCAAAATGCTCGATTTATGCTGACGACATCACGCTATACGCAGACGTCATCGATCGCGAATCAGCACAACATAAGTTACAGGCTGCTGTAGACCAAGTTACTAAATGGCTTAATAAAAACAAACTAATTGCAAACGCCACAAAATCAGCTACTATGCTTGTGAGTTCCAAGCAACGCAAACAATCAAATTCATTACAAATAATTATCGATAAAGATATTGTCCCGAATGTCGATGAATTTTCTCACCTTGGCTTGATCATTGACGCCCATCTCACATGGAAATCTCACGCTTCTACCGTTTTTAAAAAGCTATGTTGCAAAATTGGACTTTTACATTGGCTCAGCAAATTTCTACCACAGAAGTTTTTAGTCACTATATATCACGCCTTTGTTCAACCCTCAATAGATTATAGCCTAACAGTATGGGGCAGCTGTCCCAGCACATTCCGTGCCGCAATCCAACGAATGCAGTGTCGTGCGGCTAGGATAATAACAAAAAATTACGACCCAACTCAAAGAGGTTTAGATTTAGTGAAAGAAATAGGCTTAATGACAATTGAACAGCGATATTTGTACCTCCTATCTATTTTAACCTATAAATGCATAAATGATTTAGCCCCTTCATATTTATATAAGAATTTTCATATGGCGAAGGGCATTCATAATTATTCGACGCGGTTAACCGAAAACAAAAACTGTATCCTTCCGAAACCGCGTATTGAAGCCTTCAAGGCTACCTCTTTTTATGCAGGCAGTACTCTATGGAACTCCCTTCCTCGACACATTAAGTTTGCTTCTAATTTGCAGCATTTTAAAAAATTATCACGTTCGTAATTCTCCGATTTTACAATGATGTCATAATCTTATCACAGCACGAAATTGTTCTAGATGTAATCGTTGCTCTTACCGCTGTTAGTACCGTCCCTTTTATTAATTTTATGATATTATCATTCCTTTGTAATGATTTTACAGTCTCATTATGTCTTTTATATTTCGCATTGTACATGTACTTTTATGTATTTTTATTATCATGTTCCATTGTTTATAATATCTTATATATCTTGGAAGAGGGCCCTGCTTATAACAGAATTCTTATTCTGGTACAGGCCACCCTTCACAATATTATAATAAATAAATAAATTAAGTATAACTTAAACAACATTCATTTGTTTTATGATAATTTTACATAATACTGTTCAAATATTTTATAAAATACATAAATTTGTATTTTATTGTTTAAAAAAATACCAAACTGCCGCATTCTCGGCGGAACTGGTAAGACTTAAGAAAAGTCTATTCAGTTTTGCATTAATAAACCTTTTTTTATCCATTAGGGTGCTATATACAGTATTAATTAATGAAACTCAATTTTTTTATCCATGCATAAGGATGCTCCACATGGCACGCATATAACTCTCCAAGGCTTGCTGAATATTTATCACCCAACGCATCAAGCAACATTTTTAGAACATTGCACTGACAGTTTGCCTAAAATATTATAAAAACACTTCAAATTTTTTCGTCATTAAAAAAAAACCGGGTCTCAGTTGGACACGTTCACGTAAGTCGATAGACTTCTACCTACTCAGGAAAAGTCCTCGTATGCCTGTCATAGATACCGAAAATGTCCTTATAATTTCAGTGATTTCTGTATCCAGAAGGAGTTAATATAACCTGAGCATACTTAAAACATTGTTTGTTTTCTGGAGGCAGCACGGGCTTGTGATAGGTCTATTCGAAGTGTTTCCTGATTGAGTTAAGTTATAAGGAAGCTTTCTTAAGTACAGTGCTATACAGTCTTCTCAAGTAGAGTGCCTGTACAATTATTAGATAAATTATTAATTAATGGTTGAAAAGTCAATTGATATATAGATTTCAAAGGTGAATAAATAAATGCTAAATTCGTATATTCTTAATGTGACATCAATTTGCGTTTATGTTTAGGATGCTGAAAGAACATCTTGTACCTTTAATTAATTCCTGGTGGATGTTAAGTCGTCACATATCTATATGGATAAAACATATTTCTCGCCTATTTGTTGTGAGTATTACATATTCATTTTTCAACTGTATTATTGCTTGGTGAGGTGCAGGTCAGTGTGACATTGGTATACGTGTACCCATAACATACGGCCTTGTTTCCAGAACTCCTGTCTTTCTTGGAGGAAAAACCTGTGATCGGCAGTAAAACAGTAAATATGTACACGTACATGCATGTATTTTCGAGATGCAATCCTCGGTAATATAAATGTTTAAATGGGTATTAAAGTGTACTTGTCATGCTTATTAGTGAGTTCTCTCTCCGACAGGAGGGCGTGATATATGAGTACAATATGCTGTTAGTTTTTCCAACAGATAATATACAACAACCCAGGAATTAAACTTTAACATCACCAAATGGCCGAAAGGTCTGTCCGAATTTGGAATGGTTTTTATTATTTGACCAAATATTTACTGCCAGTTTATTAGTAAAACGTGATAAACAGGGAGCTTGAAACAGTCGCAGTATATAGCTATTGTAAACTCACCTTATGTCGATTAACGTTTAGCCCCTTCGAACGTTGAGATGTGTGCCCCGCAACCCGAGTCTGGATCCTTCAGGCACTGGAGGGAAAATGGTGGCTTTGCACTTTGCCCCAGAACACTTTACCCTACTGGGGTGGCTTATCAATGGATCAGTCTATTTATACTATTTAAGAGGGGTGATACATATATAGGGCACTGATATCTTACACTCCCTCTTCATTAATCATGAGAAATAAAACGCATTTTTAGAACTGGGCAATGTAAAGGCAAATATTTGACCATATATATATACGCACATGATGGGGACAAATTTGCCAGGGAAAAAAACCTGGAGCTTGCCATAACTGTTCTCATGTTTTGTTCTTTGGATATGACAAGCTCTGACAATCTTTATCATATATATAACCGTTAAAATCTTAATATGTTCCCCATCCCCAAATTTGCCATGGTGTCATTTTTTTTCAAATAAACACCACATAATTCATCACATTTATGTGTGCAAAATATTTTAATATAAAGTCCAAATGGGCTGCACTGTGTCAGCATCACAACATATATGACAGTATTATTTATAAATCACCGTGTTTGTTACCCTGAGCTGGTAGAATTTAAAATGTCGCTTATAACTCAGCACAAGGTGGCAAGTCCATTGGCAGATTTCTATTTATTTTATTGTTTTAATTTTTAAATATATATGTTTGGAGCACACCTGCTTGGCAACATCAACTGTATCCCCCCGTGTTGTAGCTGTGCTGAACGTACTGGTGTGGTCAGGAGGCAGCGCATGCCCTTCTCATGCAACAAAGACAAACAAAGCAGCAGTATCTATTCCACACAAAGTGTATCACAATATATATCAATAATGAACATCTTTGTTATTAAAGTCATTTTTATTATTTTTCATTCCAAACGTAAAGTACAAACAATAAAGTACATTGTACATAAAGACAATATGTAGACAGAGACAATTTACAAGTCATACATACATACAAAACAGATACAAATAACAAAGGTACATAACAGAGATAAAACTGTTGTTCTAATTCAAAATGTGGGTTAAATGGGTTTTTCACTTTATGTTGTGTTATTCGTTTTCTATATATATGTTTTGAAAGTTCTTCCACTTTTGTTCATGTTTCTCTATTTAACCCCTCGCACTCGCAATTTGTTTTTCCATTTTATAAATCTGTGTCACATAAATTTTATACACAGAGAACGTTGGTAATTTCTCTCTAAATTTGCAAGTATATATATAATATTTTAATAATAATAATAGAGTATCCAGTTTGCTGTCACCTGAGATGTTTAATATTAATACTATTTCTGTTTTATTGTCTGAGTTTAAAAATTGTTCCAGGTCTTTGGACCAATTTTCAAAAGCTATTAACAAAGTATGGGTTACCTCACAGTATATGTAAAGTATATGTATATAAGTTTCCTTTTCTAATAAACAAAATGAACAGAGTTCAGTTTCGCTTTTCTTCTGTTTATATAAAAGCGCATTGAGTGGTAAAATTCTATGTAATGGACAATATTCTTAAATGCTTTAAATATTTTTTCTTTATTTTGTAACCTTAGTTCACCAATCCATTTCCCTATTTGTTTTTCTGGTTTTGCATAGACAGAGTTAATACTATCCACCGTATATTCTTGTACTTCTTAACTAGGAATATTCTTTGGCTCTCTTTTCCAACAATTTGGAACTGCATCCACTAAACCTGCATATTTTATAAAAAAATTATACTCACCTTATATTTGTTAGTGAATTCTTTATAAGTCAAAATGCTAGATTGTTTCCTGATTTTTTAGTTATGTCGGAAAGTGTTTTGATGCCTGACATATATAATTTCTTACAAAGAATATTGTATCTTTAACCTTTATATGAGAATTTTACCATACGGTTTGTAATTGAAATTCATCTGTTTTGAAGGTCTTCTTAAAATTGTATCTGCACCAATGATGAAATATATCTTTCCAGAACGGATCGCATGTGTCACTAAAATTGTGTATTTCATGTTCTTTCGATTGCATTTAAAAATATATGAGCCAAGCTTTTTAAATTGTGCATTATTAATCTTTCTCCAGCAATCTTCTAGAAGTCCGTGGAGGAACCGTTTAACCCATGAAATTTTTAAAGATATTATCTTAGATAGGCGATGAATGATATTCAGCCCTCCTTTATTTCTTGGTGCAATTATTGTAGATCTTTTAATTTTATCTAGTTGGTTGTTCCAAATAACTTTAAATATTAATTTTTTAATTTCTTTGATATAATAATTTGGTGGACTTTGTAGTACTAAGATTAAATAAGTTAACTGTAAAATTATGCAGGTTTTTATATTAGTTATTCTGCCTGCTAGACGCATTATTCTGTTACTCCAGGTATTAATAATAACTTAAATCTTACTGAGGATTTCTTTATAGTTGACCTCTATCATATATTTTCATTCCGGATGAATGGAGATTCCTAAGATTTTTACAGGGTTGGTGCACCATTGTAAGCCTAGAGATTTTTATGTATCGTGATTATGTGTGTTAGCAGTTATTGGCATTATTATTGTTTTTTTTTTATATTTACTTTGACTCCCAATATTTGTTCAAAATCTAAGAATACTATTAAGGTTTTTTTTGCACTGACAGAGGCCCCCTGTTCATATTAAACTGTATCCTCGGCATATTGTATGATTTTATGTTCTTTCTGGTCTATTATTACTCCTTTTATGTTACCATTGTTTCTTATTTCGGTTGCTCAAGTTTTTGCTACCAGAATAAATAGATAAGGAGAAAGGGGGCAGACCTGCCTTAAACCTCTAGTTACTTGAAAGAATTATGTTGCCCAGCCTCTGTTTAGTACACAACTGTAAATATCACTGTATAGTAAATTGATGTATGGCACTTCCTGAATTTAGTTACAAAGTTGAGTATTTTTTCGAAAGCTTTTTCAAAGTCCACTGATAGCAAGTAACCGCATTTATTATTCCTTTAGGTAAGAGATAATACCGGTAATTTTAAAAATATTTCCCCAATTTACCTATTTTTCATGAATCCAGTTTTGATTTTGTATAGTCTGTATTTAGAAGTGAAAGGGGGCGCCATTTTTCATATGTAAATGGTTTATTTCTTTCTTGGGAATGAGGCATATAACTCCTTGAGGCATAGTTATTGGAAGACAGTCTGTATTGAAGGAATAGTTAATAGCACTTATAAAATATTCTTTAAATCCCCCAAAAATGTTTTGTAGAACTCGACTGAAAATCCGTTCAGGACCTATTGATTTATTGAGAGACATTAATTCAATAGTAGATTTTAACTCCTCCTTTTTTAAATTCTTCCTCACATAATTCCTTTTCATCTTCATCAAGAATTATAAGATGTCCTGTTGAAAGAAAATTTCTATTTGGGCATTCGAGGTTATCTCTGGCTGCATATAACTTTTTATAAAATTGTAATTCTTCTTTTTAAAATATCTTTGTGTTCTGAAATTATTTCCCCATGTCGATCTTTAAGTTTAGTATAGATTTTTATCGTAATTTCTTCTTTTTTTCAGATTGAGAAAGTATTTAGTCGGTTTATCTCCCTCTGAGTACCATTTGGTTCTACATCTCACTATTGCACCTCTGTTTTTTTTTCTTCAATAAATTGTCTGTGTTTGTTTACTGCTTCCTCCCAGTTTTCACGGTCTTTAATATCACATGTTGTATTGAATATATTTTTTATGTCATTAATTATTTTTTCTAAATTTGTGTGTGTGTGTGTGTTTTCTTTTTATTCTATATACTGCATAAGCTACGGTTTCTCCTCTTATTTGACATTTAAAGGTGTCCCATATTAGTGTTTTAAGGTCATTATGAAAATTATTAGAATTAGTTCCCATTAGACATTATACAGTTCTGAATATCTTGACGTGCTATGCTGATTTGGTTAATTTAATAATTGTTAATAATGAATTATACAATACTAGGGTTTATATATACCTAAGCGGATGCAAATTTGCATGAATAACAATTAAACTCTATGTATAATAAATTGTTTTCATAATTAAGTATTACATGGGGTTATGCAAGGCATATTATACTTACAGACAGAAAGTAAATACCTATAAACCGTAAGCTGTATCAATAGAACCTATCAGAGAGGCCAATACAATGATAATTCATATTTTTATTATCTTTTATTAAGCGGTAGTGGGGTAACCAACTAAACTTTTGAATATCCCTTGATAAGTATTACATGTCGTTTGCTTGGTTAAAACGCCTAACTTGATTTTGGAATAGAGTTATCTAAACATGAATACCAGAGATAATAATGAGCTGTGGATACAATATGTTGCTCCATTTAATTATAAAGGTGCGTAAAAGTTTTGTATGGAAAGCTACAAATATTTCTGTAAAATTCTACGTTTCCTGTTCCCCAAATCTCTCCTTACTGAAATATAACTGACATTTCCAAATATACAAAATCCATTGATCTGAAATTATCTCATATATCAGGCCAGTTTGAGACCTCACAAGTGTACAAACAGATAAATGCTGGGGCCGTTGGGTGATTACGTAATAGGGACATGTTACATGCCAGGTGCTTGGCTGATATCAGACTTGTTATCAATGAGGGACCGTGGAAGGTCTTTGTTTGTATCTCAGACACTGGGGGTTAGTGATGAGTTATCAGCTTATCAGGGATGGAGATTAGAAGTGACTGGCTCCATAAAGGTCTCAATCCCCCGTGTTACAAAATCTGATACCACCACGATAGAAGGACACGTGCCTTAGCCTGTGACAATAGTCCAATATTATCCATTATTTATGTAATTCCCTCGTGAGCTGGGTATGGGCTAGAATTTAACGGGTAACTACCTTCAAGTTGATTTTGTTTCCCTTATTTTGGTTAATTAAAGGTTGATTATAACAAGTTACTTTTTTGTTTGTACAAACATATTTATATAAGTTTGACTTGAGAGATATATACATAGTGAAAGAATTAAGGTGTACTCTGATGGCCAAATTATTATATTAATTGAGATCAACCCTGTTTGATATTTTATTTAATTGTTAATTAAATGAACAACCAAGCGTGAATTTTTCCTTGTTATATTTTAGAAATATACAATCATTAATTTCTCACTGAGGCTACTGACTTTACAATGGCCCCACTAGATCTGTTTATATGGAGTTCTCCTGGGCATAAAGAGACAAACAAAGGTGTGGGTACAGCCCACTGCACAGTCAGTTAGTAAGGTACCTGTGTACTACAAAAATGTTTATCCGAGATGCTTATATGAGACTAATTTAAAGACCGTGTCTGCATATGCACCTATAGTAAGAAATTCTAAGTTTGAACCTAGGTTTCATATGTTTTTGGTACATTTTATATTGTTTTTTTTAATATATATAAATATATATATATATATATATATATATATATATATATATTTCAAACACTGTTCACTACCGGATTTGTAAGTACAACTAGTGTCATCAGTAATAAATACAATTGGAGAGTACTGCGTGCTTTTTATCTGTTGATCATATTAATTGTAAAATGAGAAATTACTGGTTTTATTAGTTGTATAACATCAATACTTTTTGTTAACTTATAAATTATGACTTAAAGCATTTAAATAATTGTTGAATGGACCTATTTTCAAGTTTTATCTTGTGCTCTTTACCGTATTAATTAAGTGAATGATATTCTTTTGCGCTTGGCCCCGTAACAATTAAGCAAACTGAATATTAGATGAAAGTTGGGTGAAACTTGCCATTAATTGTGCACAAATACTCTGTGTGGTATACATACTGACCTAACCGTTTATGAGACTTAACATGTTAATACTAAAGGAGATGGGCTCTGTAAGGTTAGTGGCAAATCACATTACTAATTATAGGACACCATTTTCAGCTGTTATTTACTAGAATTCTTATTTTAAGCTTATGTGCTTATATCTTTGAAAAGTTATATATGTTGTGAGATTTTGTTCGGACACCATTTTAATAAGCCATTTAAACCAGCCTTATAAATGTAACAAGTTTATATAAAAATGACATTATTATCTTTAGTCTATATTTTATGCTAGCACTAACATTGAAATGTTTTGAATGGTTGTCATGTACATTAATAATGACATATATATATTACAAAATTTTACTCAATTTGTCATGTCTTTATGCACATATTTAATCTCAGGGGTTTGCGCTTTAATTTATCCAGTGTGCTGTATCTATATATATATATATATATATATATATATATATATATATATATATATATATATAGTAATTTTATCTCAATAAATGAATTAACGATAACCTGTCCCTGTTTTTAACATAACAACGTTAAAAGTTCAGCATTGACGAAAGTATGATTTTTAGAAGCCTTAGAATCTATTTAAAAAAAGGTGACTTTACGTAGCGACAATAAATCTTCGAGATTCCTTAAACTTAACACACTGCTGTTATTTTATACATTTTCACGACTATACATTTCGTGTACAACAAATCTCGGTCTTTAATTCTGGTGGCACAGACCGGTGCCAATAACTCCCAATATAGGCCTACCCGCGGGCAAATCATTTAGCACAACACTCATACCATTCTATACCACGAGCGATAGCACATTACTTGCCCCATGGCACAGCTCTTGATACTTGCATATATATATATGCAAAGTCAGTGCTAGTTGTAGTTATTGCCAATATAAGCAATCTTTTGTTCGGACACCATTTTAATAAGCCATTTAAACCAGCCTTATAAATGTAACAAGTTTATATAAAAATGACATTATTATCTTTAGTCTATATTTTATGCTAGCACTAACATTGAAATGTTTTGAATGGTTGTCATGTACATTAATAATGACATATATATATTACAAAATTTTACTCAATTTGTCATGTCTTTATGCACATATTTAATCTCAGGGGTTTGCGCTTTAATTTATCCAGTGTGCTGTATCTATATATATATATATATATATATATATATATATATATATATATATATATATATATATATATAGTAATTTTATCTCAATAAATGAATTAACGATAACCTGTCCCTGTTTTTAACATAACAACGTTAAAAGTTCAGCATTGACGAAAGTATGATTTTTAGAAGCCTTAGAATCTATTTAAAAAAAGGTGACTTTACGTAGCGACAATAAATCTTCGAGATTCCTTAAACTTAACACACTGCTGTTATTTTATACATTTTCACGACTATACATTTCGTGTACAACAAATCTCGGTCTTTAATTCTGGTGGCACAGACCGGTGCCAATAACTCCCAATATAGGCCTACCCGCGGGCAAATCATTTAGCACAACACTCATACCATTCTATACCACGAGCGATAGCACATTACTTGCCCCATGGCACAGCTCTTGATACTTGCATATATATATATGCAAAGTCAGTGCTAGTTGTAGTTATTGCCAATATAAGCAATCTTTTGAGGTACAGGAATAGCTCCTTTACTACTTTTATGTTTGATTCGGTCGACATTGGCCACATTTATCTCATATGCTTCGGCAATTCACTGTAAAAGACACACAGCTAGGCCAGTTCCTTATGCCATCTTGTTTGTATGTGGCAGTTAATTTACAATTTCAGAGAATATATATTGCCAAAAATGTAGGTTCAATTCACTACTTGCAAATAATTTGATTTGCAGACAAGCACGATCGTCAATGCAGTATTTTCCACAGATAATATAAAACAACACAGGGGTTTAATTTTAACGTCACCAAGTGACCGAAAGGTTTGTCCGAATTCGGAATGGTTGTTATTACTTAACCAAACATTTACTGCCAGTCTATTAGTTAAACGTAATAAACAGGGAGGCTACTGTCATTTCACCTATGTCGATTAACGTTTAGCCCCTTAGCACGTTAAAATGACTTAACAAAGTGCCGCCAAGTTGTGGACCCGGCAACCCACGTTGTTGATCTTTCAGGCACTAGAGGAAAAGTGATGGTTTTGCACGTTACCGCAGGAAAGACTAAATTTACCTGATAGGGGTGGCTTATCAATGGGTCAGTCCACTCAGAGTTAAGAGGGGTGATACGTATCACAATGCTACATCTTACAGTGCAAATGAACGTCCTTGTCAGTTGTCCTCGCGAGTTATGTGCTACGTCAAAGCATCGTTTTCTTATCTATTCAGCCTTTTTCTTTTAAAAAGAGTGTGATGATACGTGCGTGTTTAATAGTAACTCCCCCCCCCCCGAACCTAAGCAGAACTGCTGTTCCTCGGGAACTTGGTGTCAAAGCTAAGACCTCGCGGGTTTGGGAATCCGCACATGTGGTCAGAATGAAGCTAACGGTGTGGTTTGAAAAGCCGAGACTTTACGAGATTATGAGATTATGCTTTGTGCGAGGGCGGGGGGGGGGGGGGGAGGCTGTGAAAGACTGACACTTATCCTAATAGGATTGGTCGGGGTACACGTGCTATACTGGAACATATGATACATATGATATAAATACACATATACTATAAAAAATACAATATACAAGGCAAATATACAATATAAAATACAAATATACTATACTATACTCACACCAAGTGAAATCCACTCGGTAAACTCACCATGCTGTATTGGTAACGCCATGTTCCTCAACACTGCAAAGCAGTGAGAGAACAACTACCTGAACAGGTAAGTCAGTCCAACGGATCCTCGTGGGATATATATATATATATATATATATATATATATATATATATATATATATATATATGCTGAATAGTTATCTTTCCCCTTTTATTTATGTATCGTATCTTTTATTTTTTAGATCTTTTCACATAAGTTTTTGATGGAAGATTTGTATTCATAGAAACAAATACATTTGCCTAAGGGATTTGTGTACGATTGAATCGCTCACCAAGGCGTATCCGCTGTACTAGCCATACAAACAATATTTATAATAAATATTATAAATATAAATATTATACGTAAATATTTTATAAAATTCGACAAAATATTTACTTTGGGACCTTCAATAAGTTGAATTAAGTGAGAAAATGTGAGCATTTTTGGTCCGTTTCGGTGCTTTTCGGTTATTAGTCTGACCGATACAAACATCGTATAAGACACTTAGCTTCACCTGTTGTTTGTCGATTATATGTTACAACGACTTTATATAATTTTGCTTTGTAAAACAGACAAGTGTCAGATTTACTTCACAAGAGGACCTGGAATCACAACATGAGCAAATACTTCAGTACAAACAGACAATTCATCAAATGTATATACTTGAGGTACACCATGCAGCTATCGAATACACAAAGAACGGGACACTGGGGGCACCACTGGATGTTCATTCTTGTAGGCATTTTTGTGTGTGCGGGTAAGAGAGACAGTGCCAATTATGCAATTTCATTGTCCTGAATTATTTCATTTTCCTGAAGTATAAAAGACCCTCCGCTGAACGATTCCATGAGAATTAAACTTAAAAGTATTAATTTTGAGAAACGGCTCGGAACTGTATGAGGTGTTCAAAAGCTAATGCTTTTTGTCTGTTGCACATTTTCACAAGTAGATCTATACAACTAAATAAAAAGTGTGTTTTCTTAATAGACGTGTTTTCATTGCAACGAGGAGGATTAGTCATATTGACAGGATACAAGTATAAACATGATTTTATGTTATTATAATTGCAGTTGCCCACTATTTAATAGAATTAAATGCTTTTATAAATGTTCATTTTATCTATCAAAATTGTTTATCTCAAATATATGGACATAGGACGTGATTAATTTATCCTAAACGTATATTTTCTAAAATAAACCTGCATTGAAAGTTCTATAAAGAACCCTACACATGATTTACAACAAGAACCTTTCAGGGTTCCCCACTCAGTCCATCATGAAGAACCTTGGGGGAAGAAACTTACAGGTTCCATAAAGGAAACCTCGGGAGATTCCAAAAAGTTCCACGTTTTTAAGGTTCCAGTTGGAACCTTAAAAGGTTCACCACTCAGTCCACTCTGAAGAACCCTTTGGGTTTTATCTGGAGCCTTTTTTTCTAAGAGTGTAAGATCTTTTTAAAGTGAACTTTTAGCTCTGGCTGAGTCAACTGAACTGTAGTGACCATGTTTTATCCGCCGTCCGTTAAGCCGTCCGTTGATGGGGCACAAACCGTAACCTTATACCGGGAAACATCTTTTATCTACATCATGGGTGGTTCTTGATAAATCTCCATGGAAACCTGAAATGAGGTCACTGCTGCTGAGTAATGGGGGTTGTTTGCGCACCCAAGAATAATTATAAATTTGGTATAAAAGCTTCAGTATTTCAATAATTAATGCATCAATCTTGCTTTGTTTATTGATGATGGACAGTTTCATCGGTTACTGAAGACAGTTAGGCCACCTGTATATGTTCCCAAATTTTTAAGCATTCTCCTCTATTTTTCAAACTCTAAAATGACAACAAACGTATCTGTATCTCATATGTGTTTTCATCTAGTGTCCTGGAACCTTGTGTGTGTATATATATAAACCAGACTGATTCATTAATTCTTATCATCACATGCTGTTACAATAATTGCAATAAACACAGTCACCTGTCCACCTGCCAAATATACCTGGCGTCTCATTTCAAACAGGTCAGGTAAAACTAAGTCAAAACAGTAACTATATATGGTTGAAATAGGTTCAGAGTTTTTTCTTCTATCAGCATGTACAATTTTACGATAAAGTTTGAAGGTTTGAGCGACCATTCCAAAGTTTAATGCGACAACATAATAAAAATAAAATTTTTCATTGGACTTGAAATTTACGTGGCCACGAATTACTAATTCGTGCGCACGGATTAGTAATTCGTGCGCACGAATTACTCGGTGTGAACAAATAAATTTCCAAGGTAGAAAAAATATTTATTAATTCGTGCGCACGAATTACTAATCCGTGCGCACGAATTACTAATCCGTGCGCACGAATTACTAGGTGTGAAAAATATATTTGCAAGGTGGGAAAATATTTATTTCAATAGGATAACAAAGTAGCCGATAAGGCTAATGCAACTGCTCTCCTGCATCTAAATTAAAAGAAAGTGAAAAATTAACATGAATATATATATATATATATATATATGTATATATAAATGATCAAATTTGAAAAGTGCACATATATTCACACACGATAAGATATATATATATATATATATATATATATGTATATATATATATATATAGATAGATAGATAGATAGATAGATAGATAGATAGATACATAATATATGTTAATACAGATTGACATTCCACATAAACTGATATTTATACATAAATTATTACTGGTAGGCGTAATACAATAAAAATAAACGTCTCAGTCCATATCAAGCATATCAATTAGATTATAACCATCAGTCTTTCCAATTGAAAATAGGTATTGATTTAAGTAACTGGCACCTAGTCGTAACCGAGTATGGATAATTTCATGTTGACGATGTTTGTCGCAATAATAACTGTATATTTCTGGAGAGGCAGGGTTTAAATTGTCACGAACATTTTCCTTAAAGGAATCGATTGAAGTAGACTGAATTATAGGAAACTGTTTAAAAGTTTGCAGGCTATTGAAAGGAAAGAAAAGAAAATTGGAAGGAAAGAAAAGCGACAGTCTTTCCGTGTGAACCTCGGTATCTTTAGCAAATGCGAGTTGCGCGGACTGTATAGGGCTGAGCATGAGACAGAGTTTGAGTTAATATATTAGCAGATAATCTGGAGCTAGTCCGTTAATCATTTCATAAAATATGGATTGTATAGCCAGCTCTCTTCTTATTTTTATACTTGACCCTTGTAGCTCGTTTACCATAGCTCCAGTGCTGGAAGTCGAGAGCGCTCCAGTACATGTTAAACATGCTTTCCGTTGTATACTCTCCAGCTGGTATGACTGTCTGACAGAACAATTGTTAAATATTAAAGCACCACACTCCAGTACTAAACGTATTAATGATTTGTACATACGATCTAAAACTTTCATAGAGAAATGGAATTTATAATTTTTTTTAAAAATTTCCGAAAGCTTATTTGCTTTCAAACATATCATGTTTATGTGTTCCTGTCAGGAAAGCGAATTCCAAATATGACATGAGAAGTTCTGTGAAGTTCATTTCACCTAGTTTATGTGTTATTTGCAATTTAGCATCATCGTCAATGGCGGTTGAGAACTGTAACTGTAGTTACTTTGTGAAGCAAAATAACTGTTAAAAATTTCAGCCTGATCGGCTTTGTCTATAATAATGTGCCCATTATGCCCCAACGATTATAAGGTTCGTTGTTGTTTTGTTTTACCAGAGAAAGCCTTACTTAGAAATTTTCCACCATGCACGGCAACTGGGTCTGTGAGTTTTATATTTATATTCTTTAAGAATCGCTTAAAGCCCTTTCTATTTTCAATATACATAGTTCCAAATTTTCCAAGGTAGGAAGTCATGGAATTGTCGGAAGGCGCTGGGCTCCATTTTGACAACCGTGTGTGCCCGCTAATAATGCCAGCCTGTGCCTAGACAGAGTCGATGTGTGCTTGCTTCTCATTGGCTAGTAATTCGTGCGCACGAATTAATAACTCGTGCGCACGAATTAATAGCCAATGAGCATTGAGCCAGCAACATAAGAGAGCTGTTCTCATTGGTCACTAATTCGTGCGCACGGATTAGTAATTCGTGTTCACACCTATTAATTCGTGCGCACGGATTAGTAATTCGTGGCCACGAATTAGTAATTCGTGCGCACGGATTAGTAATTCGTGCGCACGGATTAGTAATTCGTGCGCACGAATTAATAAATATTTTTCACCATGTCGTCTCCCGGGCTCCGTAGAAATTTCATTTCCTTAAATTCTGTATTAATTTATTTTAATTCTTCTGGGTATCCCAGGTTTAGTCATGTTTTCAACAGATCCTTCTCTTTTACAAGGTATAAAGTAAATGAAAGCATTCTCCGGCAAATCTACCATAAACACAAGAAAACTGCCTACATGCCAAAATACCGCGAAGCCTATTTTAAATCATACAGTAACATTAGTACTAATTGTATGATTATATACAGTATAGATAGGTCAAGAATATAATTTTACGGTAACAGTTGAAAGTTTAGCGACTTTTTAAAAAGTAAATGCGAAAACATAATTAAAATCGAGATTTTTTTATTGGACGTGACAATTTTATTTCCCATAAATGTCTTTCAAATTATGTATATATGGTTTTTACATATATTGATAAATTCTTTAAAAAAGAATATCTAGAGATATCTAGAGATATCTTTATTATAAAGATTGATTGAATAGAAGTCAAGATACTCACAATTAAGTTACCCCACCCCTTATCATTTATAACTCGAACGGTCAAGCGTCGGCTACAAAACGATCAGTAGCACAAAACTGATACAATAATTTGACAGTACTACCCGCCTGGCAATGCTCTCAAGGTGTCAGGCTACCATAACATCAATTAAGTCAGACCTTTGATGTGTGGTTGGTTGAACGACGACCCTTTAGCCAGGTCTGTGCTCCTGACTATTTAGTCAATAACCGATTTTATCCGCATCCCACATTCCGTACATAAGGTATAGCTTAAACCCCCGTCACACTAGAGGCGGAATCAGCCGGAATGCTGTCGAAAGAAAAATTCTTTGTATATTCCTAGATATTCGAAGTGCATTCTTAAAATTCTGACATGACTGCATTCTGAGTACATTCCAAACATTCAGGCCGGTTCTTCTGGCCGGCCAGAATGTTTTGCTCATGCTCAAAACTTTCGAGGTGCATTCGAAGTGGAGAAATGTCGGGCGGCATTCAAAGATTATTCTTACTGCAACTATGACTGCATTTCTAAATATTCTTACTGCATTCCAATATTATTCAAAATATTCTGATCGCATTTGAGGGAGAACAGAAACGGCAACCCACTTCAATTCATACCAGAATTTAAATAGTAAAAGAATTCAGCTGGAATGCCGTAACTACGTAGGAACCTTTTGATTTGTCGCTCGAATGCGGCTCGAATGTAGTCGGAATTTTCCGATTGGCCCTCGAATGAGTCAGGACGTTATTCAGAACACCGCCGAATTGAATCGAGGTCAGCTGCCGCTTGAACGTCAGTCTGATTTGAGGAATCTATCTCCAGGTCAACAGGAAACATCCTTCAGCGAGGAAGGCACTTTAAAGCTCTCTGAGGATGTAAACATTTCCGTTGTATTTGACAACGCCTCATGGCCTATACCAGTACACTGTCACTTGACACAAACGAGACCAATCGGTAGCTTTTTTGTGTACATTCTAACAACACACACACATACACACTTAAATATAACATGAACGAGTAAAATTCCGTTTTAATTAAGCAAATTGGTAAATCTCTCCGCATGTTTGTTGTGTTTCTGACCGCATGAACACAAGCATGGCTCCCACGGGTTACTGGATGCAGCCAACTTGTATACGCGAAAAAAGGAAAAGATTCGTCACCATAGAGACGGAGTTTCAGTTTTGGTTGTGAGTTCAAATGTATTATTTTGTGTTAATTCATTATTCGTAGCATAATGTAAATGTTATGGGCTGTTTACCATGATATGAATGCAACATGATGGAAAACCATTGCAATGCATTCCTCGATTTGGCTTGTATCACAACTCAAGTAAGGCTTACCGCCCAATATAAGTGCCTATACTGACTCGTGTTGTCTGGGCTAATGTGGATGACGAGTATAAGATCATAACAACGAAACAGCAGAACTGTCCGATACAAAAGTAACATCCCATAAGAACCCATCAATTTTACTGAGGCAAAAACGTTACTTATATCGTCAAGTTTGTCTGAAAAACTATTACTAATGAGAGGTAATATTGGAAGTATCGGTACGTTTCCTTAGTCTGTAAACTACTGGGTAACGTATACGCTGTATAGATTGTGATTAAGTCATTTAAATTGGTACTAACACAGACTACTGTTGCTTTGCATAAATGTAATGTATACGCTGTATAGTTTGTGATTAAGTCATTTAAATTGGTACTAACACAGACTACTGTTGCTTTGCATATATGTAACGTATACGCTGTATAGTTTGTGATTAAGTCATTTAAATTGGTACTAACACAGACTACTGTTGCTTTGCATATATGTAACGTATACGCTGTATAGTTTGTGATTAAGTCATTTAAATTGGTACTAACACAGACTACTGTTGCTTTGCATATATGTAACGTATACGCTGTATAGTATGTGATTAAGTCATTTAAATTGGTTCTAAACAGACTACTGTTGCTTTGCATATATGTAACGTATACGCTGTATAGTTTGTGATTAAGTCATTTGAATTGGTACTAACACAGACTACTGTTGCTTTGCATATATGTAACGTATACGCTGTATAGTTTGTGATTAAGTCATTTAAATTGGTACTAACACAGACTACTGTTGCTTTGCATATATGTAACGTATACGCTGTATAGTTTGTGATTAAGTCATTTAAATTGGTACTAACACAGACTACTGTTGCTTTGCATATATGTAACGTATACGCTGTATAGTTTGTGATTAAGTCATTTAAATTGGTACTAACACAGACTACTGTTGCTTTGCATATATGTAACGTATATACGCTGTATAGTTTGTGATTAAGTAATTTAAATTGGTACTAACACAGACTACTGTTGCTTTGCATATATGTCATATCAATGTTTATCATGCTGAGGCACTCTCACACGACTGACAAGCCTGAACAATGGTTGCTTTGTCAACTAGATGCGCCTTCTCGCTTTTCAATTCCTATATTATCTTCTATTTTCACTTTTTTTCTGTAATATGTGTCTCAACATATTGAATGAATTTCATTGAAATATTGTGAAAGGGTAGTTTATTGGCTCACGGTGCGCACGGTAAAAGATATTTAAATCAGCGTATCTGGCAACTTAAACTGGAATTCATTTCAAATATAATTAGAATAAAAAGACTTCCTGCTTTACTCAGGCAACCGTTCATCACACGTATAGATTGTCGTGTTATCTGTTATTATATATCATAAATGTTTGTATTTCTTCTCATGATCATTGTTTGATCCCTCTATATTAAATGCCGCGTATTCACAACTCGGTCCACATTTAAATAACTACATTAGCAGGGCATCGTGCGCCGCCCACTGATCATCTTTTCTGTAATGGCATTAAAATATCAATAATGTCATGGTCCCATCTCTACAATCAGCAGCTTAATTCTGTAAAACTGGAAGGAATAAGTTTAATAGAAAAGTGTTTTATATTTGGGACACAATAGAATTCAGGCTTTAATCTAATGTACAAAGCTGGCTTCAAACAGATCCGTTTTACACTTTTAGTCATACAGGACGAGAATGTAAGTTGAATACAATGTTAATGATAGTAGTAATGATTTGAATGGTTGGGCCGGACACGGCGTTTAGGAGTGTAGATCGGCATCCGTATGTTTATCTATAAACCCACCGTCAGACAATTGGTCAGCATGGTGTTGATTGAGACGATACTTGTATACGTCGCCGCCTGTGGACCTGTAGTGGCCACACTGTCTCAGACATCAGGTGCCATTTACCAGCGTCTGCCTAGTGATGTGGAATACGTCAAGGTTCACGTGCTGACAGCAAAACAAGTAGACGATTACTCGGAGTGCGCCCTCCTGTGTGCCGCCCATCGTGACTGTGCGCGATTCTCTTACACAGACGATGACCGGAAACTGATCTGTGTTCTCACTTCCCCTTGTACAAACCTAAACACGTGCCGCTACAAGCGGGAAAAAGGAAGCAATGTTTATCAAAGTCAGTACTCTTAATTATAATTATGTTCTGTACCTGGTGTAATTCCTTCGAATCCACGTTATCATATGCTCGTGTTAGAGATAACTACATTCACCATAAATAATATATTAATGATATTAATAAAAATATATTAATGTCTTTATGACACCGTTTAATGACTGACTTGCATAATGTAAATCGCTGTCTTTATGGCATCGTTTAATGACTGGCTTGTATGATGTAAATCGCTGTCTTTATGGCATCTTTAATGACAGGCTTGTATGATGTAAATCACTGTCTTTATGGCACCGTTTAATGACAGACTTGTAATATGTAAATCGCTGTCTTTATGAAACCGTTTGATGACTGATTGTATGAAGTAAATCCCGGTCTTTATAGCACCGTTTAATGACAGACTTGTATGAAGTAAATCGCTGTCTTTATGGCACCGTTTGATGACTGACTTGTATGACGTAAATCACTGTCTTTATAGCACTGTTTAATGACAGACTTGTATGATGTAAATCACTGTCTTTATGGCACCGTTTAATGACAGACTTGTCATATGTAAATCGCTGTCTTTATGGAACCGTTTGATGACAGACTTGTATGATATAAATCACTGTCTTTATGACACCGTTTAATGACTGGCTTGTATAATGTAAATCGCTGTCTTTATGGAACCGTTTGATGACAGACTTGTATGATATAAATCACTGTCTTTATGACACCGTTTAAGGACTGGCTTGTTTAATGTAAATCACTGTCTTTATGACACCGTTTGAGGACTGAATTGTATTTGGTAAATCACTGTATTTATGACACCGTTTGAAGACTGACTTGTATTACGCAGATCACTGTCTTTACGGAACCTTTTAATGACAGACTTGTATGACGTAAATCGCTGTCTTTACCGAACCTTTAAATGACAGACTTGTATGATATAAATCACTCTCTTTATGACACCGTTTAAGGACAGACTTGTATGATGAAAATCACTGTCTTTATGACACCGTTTAATGACTGACTTGTATTATGTAAATCACTGTCTTTATTACACCGTTTGAGGACTGACTTGTATTTGGTAAATCACTGTATTTATGACACCGTTTGAGGACTGACTTGTATTACGCAGATCACTGTCTTCACGGAACATTTTAATGACAGACTTATATGATGTGAATCACGGTCTTTATGACACCGTTTAATGACAGACTTGTATGATGTTAATTGCTGTTCTTATGACACCGTTTAATGACTGAATTTTTTAATGTTAATCGCTGTCTTTATAACATCGTTTAACGACAGACTTGTATTATGGAAATCACTGTCTTTATGACACCGTTTAATGACAGAATTGTATGATGTAAATTGCTGTTTTTATAACACCGTTTAAAGACACTTGTATGATGTAAATCACTGTCTTGATGACACTGTTTGATGACTGACTTGTATGACGTAAATAACTATCTTTATGACAACGTTTAATGACAGACTTGTATAATGTTAATCACTGTCTTTATGACACCGTTTGAGGACTGACTTGTATTACGCAAACCACTGTCTTTACGGTACCTTTTAATGACAGACTTGTATGATATAAATCACTGTCTTTATGACACCGTTTAAGGACTGGCTTGCATGATGGAAATCGCTGTCTTTATGACACTGTTTAATGACAGACTTGTATGATGTAAATGGTAATCGTGCAAAATAACGGACCCATCTTACATGGTCTCACAAAAAAGTGTGACCACATTTCAATGAAAAAACTGTTTCATGTAAAAGTTGAAGATCCGGCGCATCTAATGATACAATATTTTTGTATGTTAGATATTAATATATTTTGCTACAAACTGTCGAAAAAGGGATTTTTGCTTAAAATACCCAAATTGACGTCGTGTCAAAGACGTTCTCAGCCGACGTCATGAATCCACAGTACTGTACGTGCATACCATGTTAAACAAAAGGATGATTTCTAACAAAATTTACAGTCAATATATCTTTTTATGCATAGATAGAGAGACAATTTTACCTCTAAATATCCATATTTCCCAAGATTTAATAAATTTGACGACTTCGTGCCGCCAAAAACATAAACATGCAACTGTCGTCTGTAAGTGTATTCGACTGATCACGTTAACTCTTGCTCTATTCAGCTTTGCCTCTATGTACGTTTTATATGTCAAATTAATATAAATTGTGTAATAAACAGTCATTTTTGTGGACAGAGTATAAAGACTTCATTTTAGACATGTCATTTATTTTATTTATTTTTTTTTGTCCTGTTAGACTACTTTATGTAAGGACAATCAGATGGGAACATCCCCTCCCCACGAGTAACAGACCGGTAGCCCTTAAAATCGAGACGTACGCGGGAGAAACACGGGACCATGTTGGGCATATCATCAATATGTGACCACATTTTATAATATTATATATATAATACAAACTTATATGGCTGGTCAAATAAAATGTGGTCACACCTAATTTTTGTTTATATTTATTGTAAAAAATGTGGTCACACCATATGTGAAAACATTTTATAATATTATATATATAATACAAACTTATATGGCTGGTCAAATAAAATGTGGTCACACCTTATTTTTGTCAATATTTATTGTGAAAAATGTGGTCACACCATATGTGACAACATTTTATAATATTATATATAAAATACAAACTTATAAGGCTGGTCAAATAAAATGTGGTCACACCTTATTTTTGTTAATATTCTTTGGTGAATATTTTTTGTAAAAAAATGAGGTCACACCATGTGACCACATTTTATAATATATTAAATATATATATATATATATAATACAAACTTATATGGCTGGTCAAATAAAATGTGGTCACACCTTATTTTTGTTAATATTTATTGGTAAAAAATGTGGTCACATCTTATGTGACCACATGTTATAATATTCTATATATAATACAAACTTATATGGCTGGTCAAATAAAATGTGGTCACACCTTATTTTTATCAATATTTATTGTGAAAAATGTGGTCACACCATTTGTGACAACAGTTTATAATATTATATATATAATACAAACTTATTAGGCTGGTCAAATAAAATGTGGTCACACCTTATTTTAGTCAATATTCTTTGGTGAAAAATGTGATATTTCACCATATGTGACCACATTTTATAATATTCTATATATAATACAAACTTATATGGCTGGTCAAGTAAAATGTGGTCACAACTTATTTTTGGCAAAATTTATTTTTTAAAAATGTGGTCACACCATATGTGACCAGATTTTAAAATATTATTTATATTATACAAACTTATATGGCTGGTCAAATAAAAGGTGGTCACACTTTTTTTATTGGTAAAAAATATGGCCTTTGTTTGAAAAAAATTCAGGATTAAATTTAGAAAAAAATAAGAGATATGATGATGTAAGAATATATTTAAATGTGGTCACACCACCTTTTTTTTACTATTTCTAACTACTATATGTGGTCACACAGTTTATAAAAAAGAGATCACACCTTAATTATGTCATTAATTATAACTAATAAATGTTGTAACCCTTTATAATTATTTTATTAAAAATAAGGATATTATTATGTTAGTATAACAAAATATGTTGTAAAATAATGCGGACCAACATGTTTCTCCCGTGTCTCTCTTGATTTTAAGTGCATGACTTGTCACGTGACACTCAACATTTGTTTACGTTCTGGCGGCAGGGCGTCGTCACCTTGAACGTACATCAAGTGAAATGTGGATAAAAAGAGGTAAAAAAAGTATAAACATAAATGGGTAATATTATATATTGACTGTAAATTTTATAAGACATCATCTAAATGTTTAACATGGTATATATGTATATTACTGTGGATTAATGACGTCGGCTCAGAATGTCTTTGAAACGACGTCATTTTGGGTATTTTCAGCAAACTACACTTTTTCGACAGTTTGTAGCAAAAAAAATATATAAATAACATACAAAAATATGATATCATTAGATGCGCCGGATCGTAAACTTTATCATGCAAAAAAAAAAAAATCAGTGAAATGAGGTCACACTTATTTGTGAGAGAGAGAAATATGGGTCCGTTATTTTGCACAATTACCATGTAAATCACTCTCTTTATGACACCGTTTAATGACTGGCTTGTATGATGTAAATGGCTGTCTTTATGTTACTGTTGATGATTGACTTGTATAATGTAATTCGCTGTTTTTATGACACCGTTTGATGACTGACTTTTATGACGTAAATCACTGTCTTTATGGCACCGTTTAATGACTGATTTGTTGAATGTAAATCACTGTGTTTATGACACCGTTTAATGACTGGCTTGTATAATGTAAATCACTGTCTTTATGACACCGTTTGAGGACTGACTTGTATGGCATAAATCAATGTCTTTACGGAACCTTTTAATGACAGATTTGTATGATGTAAATCGCTGTCTTTATGACACCGTTTAATGACAGACTTGTATGATATAAATCACTCTCTTTATGACACCGTTTAATGATTGGCTTGTGTGATGTAAATGGCTGTCTTTATGACAATGTTTATGATTGACTTGTATAATGTAAATCGCTGTCTTTATGACATTGTTTAATGACAGACTTATGTGACGTAAATCACTGTCTTTATGACACCATTTGAGGACTGACTTGAATTACGCAGATCACTGTTTTTACGGAGCCTTTTAATGACAGACTTGTATGACGTAAATCGCTGTCTTTGCCGAACCTTTTAATGATTGGCTTGTATAATGTAAATCACTGTCTTTATGACACCCTTTGAGGACTGACTGGTATGGCATAAATCACTGTCTTTACGGAACCTTTTAATGACAGATTTGTATGATGTAAATCGCTGTCTTTATGACACCGTTTAATGACAGACTTGTATGATATTTATAAATCACTGTCTTTATGACACCGTTTAAGGACTGGCTTGTATGATGGAAATCCCTGTCTTAATGACACTGTTTAATGACAGACTTGTATGATGTAAATCACTCTCTTTATGACACCGTTTAATGATTGGCTTGTATGATGTAAATCGCTGTCTTTATGACACTGATTAATGATTGACTTGTACAATGTAAATCGCTGTCTTTATGACACCGTTTAATGACTGACTTGTACAATGTAAATCGCTGTCTTTATGACACTGTTTGATGACTGACTTTAATGACGAAAATCACTGTCTTTATGGCACCGTTTAATGACTGATTTGTTGAATGTTAATCATTGTGTTTATGACACCGTTTAATGAATGGCTCGTATAATGTAATTCACTGTCTTTATGACATCGTTTGAGGAATGACTTGTATGACGTAAATCACTGTTTTTACGGAACCCTTTAATGACAGATTTGTATGATGTAAATCGCTGTCTTTATGACACCGTTTAATGACTGTCTTGTATGAAGCAAATCACTGTCATGATGACACCGTGTAATGACAGACTTGTATGATGTAAATCACTCTCTGTATGGAAACCGTTTGAGGACTGACCTGTATGACGTAAATCTCTGTCTTTACGGAAACTTTTAATGATAGACTTGTATGATGTAAATCACTCTCTTTATGACACCGTTTAATGACTGGCTTGTATGATGTAAATCGCTGTCTTTATGACACCGGTTAATGATTGACTTGTATTATGTAAATCACTGTCTTTATGACACTGGTTGATGACTGACTTGTATGATGTAAATCACTGTCCTTATGACACCATTTAATGAATGACTTGTATCATGTAAATCACTGTCTACATGGCACCGTTTAATAACAGACTTGTATGATGTAAATCACTGTCTTTATGACACCGTTTAATGACTGGCTTGTATGATGTAAATCGCTGTCTTTATGACACTGTTTAATGAATGACTTGTATAATGTAAATCACTGTCTTTGTGACACCGTTTAATGACTGGCTTGTATAATGTAAATCACTGTCTTTATGACACCGTTTGAGGACTGACTTGTATGACATAAATCACTGTCTTTACGGAACCTTTTAATGACAGATTTGTATGAGGTAAATCGCTGTCTTTATGACACCGTTTAATGACAGACTTGTATGATATTAATCACTCTCTTTATGACACCGTTTAATGATTGGCTTGTATGATGTAAATGGCTGTCTTTGTGACACCGTTTTATGACTGACTTGTACAATGTAATTCGCTGTCTTTATGACACTGTTTGATGACTGACTTTTATGACGTAAATCACTGTCTTTATGACACCGTTTAAGGACTGGCTTGTTTAATGTAAATCACTGTCTTTCTGACACTTTTTAAGGACTGGCTTGTAAAATGTCAATCGCTGTCTTTATGACACCGTTTAATGACAGACTTGTATGACGTAAATCGCTGTCTTTATGACACCGTTTAATTACTGACTCGTAAGATGTAAATCGCTGTCTTTATAACACCGTTTAATGACAGACTTGTTTTATGTAAATCACTGTCTTTATGACACTGGTTGATGACTGACTTGTATGATGTAAATCACTCTCTTTTTGACACCGTTTAATGATTAGCTTTGAGGATGTAAATCGCTGTCTTTATGACACTGTTTAATGATTAACTTGTATAATGTAAATCGCTGTCTTAATGACACCGTTTAATGACTGGAATTTTATGATGTAAATCACTGTCTTTATGACATCGTTTAACGACAGACTTGTATTATGGAAATCACTGTTTTTATGGCACCGTTTAATGACAGAATTGTATGATGTAAATTGCTGTTTTTATTACACCGTTTAAAGACAAACTTGTATGATGTAAAGCACTGTCTTTATGACACCGTTTAAGGACTGGCTTTTATGATGGAAATCGTTGTCTTTATGACACTGTTTAATGACAGACTTGTATGATATAAATCATTCTCTTTTTGACACCGTTTAATGATTGGCTTGTATGATGTAAATCACTGTCTTTATGACACCATTTAATGATTGACTTGTATAATGTAAATCGCTGTCTTTACGACATTGTTTGATGACTTACTTGTATGACGTAAATCACTGTCTTTATGGCACCGATCAATGACTGAATTGTATGATGTAAATTGCTGTTTTTATTACACCGTTTAAAGACAAACTTGTATGATGTAAAGCACTGTCTTTATGACACCGTTTAAGGACTGGCTTTTATGATGGAAATCGTTGTCTTTATGACACTGTTTAATGACAGACTTGTATGATATAAATCATTCTCTTTTTGACACCGTTTAATGATTGGCTTGTATGATGTAAATCACTGTCTTTATGACACCATTTAATGATTGACTTGTATAATGTAAATCGCTGTCTTTACGACATTGTTTGATGACTTACTTGTATGACGTAAATCACTGTCTTTATGGCACCGATCAATGACTGAATTGTATGATGTAAATTGCTGTTTTTATTACACCGTTTAAAGACAAACTTGTATTATGTAAATCACTGTCTTTATGACACCGTTTACGGACTGGCTTGTATGACGTAAATCACTGTCTTTATGACACTGTTTAATGACAGACTTGTATGATGTAAATTACTGTCTTTATGCCACTGTTTAATTACGTAAGACGTAAATCGCTGTCTTTATAACACCGTTTAATGACAGACTTGTATTATATAAATCACTGTCTTTATGACACTGGTTGATGACTGACTTGTATTATGTAAATCACTGTTTTTATGACACCGTTTAATGACTGACTTGTATTATGTAAATCACTGTCTTTATGACAGCGTTTAATGACTGACTTGTATGATGTAAATCACTGTCTTTATGACACCGTTAAATGACTGACTTGTATTATGTAAATCACTGTCTTTATGACTCCGTTTAATGACTGACTTGTATTTTGTAAATCACTGTCTTTATGACACCGTTTAAGGACTGGCTTTTATGATGGAAATCGTTGTCTTTATGACACTGTTTAATGACAGACTTGTATGATATAAATCATTCTCTTTTTGACACCGTTTAATGATTGGCTTGTATGATGTAAATCACTGTCTTTATGACACCATTTAATGATTGACTTGTATAATGTAAATCGCTGTCTTTACGACATTGTTTGATGACTTACTTGTATGACGTAAATCACTGTCTTTATGGCACCGATCAATGACTGAATTGTATGATGTAAATTGCTGTTTTTATTACACCGTTTAAAGACAAACTTGTATTATGTAAATCACTGTCTTTATGACACCGTTTACGGACTGGCTTGTATGACGTAAATCACTGTCTTTATGACACTGTTTAATGACAGACTTGTATGATGTAAATTACTGTCTTTATGCCACTGTTTAATTACGTAAGACGTAAATCGCTGTCTTTATAACACCGTTTAATGACAGACTTGTATTATGTAAATCACTGTCTTTATGACACTGGTTGATGACTGACTTGTATTATGTAAATCACTGTTTTTATGACACCGTTTAATGACTGACTTGTATTATGTAAATCACTGTCTTTATGACAGCGTTTAATGACTGACTTGTATGATGTAAATCACTGTCTTTATGACACCGTTAAATGACTGACTTGTATTATGTAAATCACTGTCTTTATGACTCCGTTTAATGACTGACTTGTATTTTGTAAATCACTGTCTTTATGACACCGTTTAATGACTGACTTGTATTATGTAAATCACTGTCTTTATGACACCTTTCAATGAATGACTTGTATTATGTAAATCACTGTCTTTATGACACCGTTTAATGAATGACTTGTATTATGTAAATCACTGTCTTTATGACACCGTTTAATGAATGACTTGTATTATGTAAATCACTGTCTTTATGACACCGTTTAATGACTGACTTGTATTATGTAAATCACTGTCTTTATGACACCGTTTAATGAATGACTTGTATTATGTAAATTACTGTCTTTATGACACCGTTTAATGAATGACTTCTATTATGTAAATTACTGACTTTATGGCACCGTTTAATGAATGACTTGTATTATGTAAATTACTGACTTTATGGCGCCGTTTAATGAATGACTTGTATTAAGTGAATCACTGTCTTTCTGGCACCGTTTAATGAATGACTTGTATTAAGTGGATCACTGTCTTTATGGCACCGTTTAATGAATGACTTGTATTAAGTGAATCACTGTCTTTATGGCACCGTTTAATGAATGACTTGTATTATGTAAATCACTGTCTTTATTGCACCGTTTAATGACTCACTTTTATGACGTGAATCACTCTCTTTAATGCACCGTTTAAGGACTGACCTGTTTGATACGATATTTGATTTCTTTGATGGACGACCATTATGTATTCTATACCTTAAAACAAAAGAATCGTAATTTTGAATCCTGGTGATTAAAATACACATGATGATATAATACAATCGATCAACTGGAAGATTAAAGTCGTTTACCGTGTTTTTCAGTCCGTCGTCAGGTAAAAGAAAAAAGGAAAAAGTCAAAAAGGAAGGAAGGTAACACGTGTTTTGTAACGCAATTTTTCTTTATATAATTTATTCCCCCTCGATGATAAATTTAATATTAATATTCATAAAGAAATCTGACCTCGCACATTAAACAACTTCTCTTGAGCAGAAGTACGACATATACTTGAAAAAAAAAACAGGTTCTTGTTTTTTTTTTCATTATAATGTTCTCTTTAACTTTATATATATATATATATATATATATATATATATATATATATATATATATTATGAAGAATACACTAAATCAAGTTTTTTCCAGGCAATTAATTAATAATTAGTTTTGTACCACATGCTCAGAGCGTGTGGCACTCTACAGATGAAGTAGCCTAATAGCCTAATACTAGTACTGTATTAGGCTACATCATCTGAAGAATGTCACACGCTCTGAGCATGTGGTATGAAATTAATTAGTAAAAAATGCCTGGGAAAAAACTTAATTTAGTTCTTTCTACATAAAATAGAAATGCTCTGGTTAGCCACTGAGATCCTGCCATCAGTTTTTTGCAAAATATGATGACTAAGGCCAAAATAAAAAAAAGGTATGGTTCTCAGGCACTTTTTTCAGAAAATCAATGCGGGCGGGCGGTTTTTTTTTATTTTATTTTTTTGGTATGTTTCGATAAAAATGTCAAATTATAAGGGAAAAGCATGATAATAACATATTTATTTGGCTAAATAAGTAAAAGCACTACATAATAAAGGAAATTGTATGATTTTATCTTCTTGAAAGAAATGTCCGAGCGGATGCAGCTCAAAATTGATAAGTTTCTATTGAAAATCAAAATAAAAATTTTTGATGCGGGGGTTTAAAATTGATGCGGGCGGTGCCTGAGAACCAAACCTTTAATTTTTTTTTGCCTAAGTACCACTATTTATATATATATGTGTGTGTGTGTGTGTGTGTGTGTGTGTGTGCAGAGTCCCCCTTAAAGCAGACAGAGCTTGTGAATATTCCACTGAGCACGGACACGCCGCCCTCCATTGTCCTGGTTACCACGGACAGACCGCCGTCTGCTCGAGGACGCATCACCGGTAAGATAAATTAAATAAGCATGTCAGAAAAAATAAGTTAAAACCTCAGTTGTCATGATACACCATTTGCAAAATATTCTTTAACATGCCACCTATTATGGTCACATCAGGGAAAGCACACATTCCTTGGCCATATAATTTTTAATTTATGGGCCACTGTGACGGATTATGCACACTTCAAGGATCAAGGCATCAGACATGTAAATCCATCGATACAAGTCGCATGATCTTCGCACACACGCACAGAGAATGACTGACAGGATCCGTTAAACTACGGAAACGTAAATGTTTGACACACCTCACTGGCATTAAAACGTGACTGATACAATTCACTGGTATTAAACACATGACGGATACGACTCACTGGTATTTAATATATGACTGATACAACTCACTGCTCCAGAATTCTCATTGATCTCACTGATTCTGTGATCAGCTCTGAATAACCTCATGAAAAGAAATTTAGAAGCGAATATCGTGGAACTTATCACATACCATTAGGTCTCGAATGACCAAGTACGTTTGCTATATGTATCTGTTTATTATGCGCAGGAATTAGCATGGCTTGACATGTGCCTCGCGTTCTGATTCGTGTTAGGCGCCAGCCCTGTGCGTTGCTATGGGAACCGCACTTGTTGAACTCTGGTTACACGCAGAGTGTAAAGACAGCGTGTTCGTTGTAGTCTAAATGATTCGAGTTTGTTCTTTGGAATGTTTCGGACTAGAAGCTTCTGGACTTCGGGGAAAAAGGCTATAAATAGGGGCTGTGTTTGCCGAGTAGAAGGAAAATATCAGCGGACACAAAAGGGTGCGACTTTCTCGTCAGTCTTGGGATCTACATCGATAATTGCATAGTTACAGATATTCTATGGACTTTATACAGATTTTATATAGATTGTCGTCAGTTTGTCTTTGGGATTTTACCTGAACTGAACTTCTGAATTACAACAGATTGTCTTCGAGATTTAATTGGCCTTTCACCGGGAAGATTTACTTGAACTGATCACGTGGATTATTTGTGCTAAAAGACTCTTGTTGGACTGAGACATTTGTGGTATCCAGGAATCAAAGCCTCGGATCCGGACTCTGGTGATGTATATTTTTATTATTGTTCTGTCTTAAATACTGCAAATTGTGTTGATTTAGTGTATTGTAATGTTAGGATTGTTCTAAAAATAACAATAATAATTATTTGTTGACAAAACAAGTGACCCATGGGTCATGACGCTCAGCTGACTGGGAAGAGATTCGTAAAAGGAAATTTTATCATCTGAATGGTAGTATATACCCATTCACCTGTAGCAGCACACAGATTAACCAACAGGCCAAGATTGTGTCTGTATTTATATATCTCAAAAATAGAGAAAAAATGCGTAAACTTTAAAAAAATTCAGCTGGCTCCACCAGTCTGCAGAAACTAATAAAACACATGGTCAATATCCATGCAAAGAATCATGTTGATCTCTGCATTAGTTGTTTAGATACTTCAGCTTTTGTATCAAATTTTCCATTATTCTGAGGGATACTTCTGAGTCCTATAGCTTGAAGGATATGGGTAACAGAGACCTAATTTCAGGTTTCCACAGACACTTTTTCATGGGTCTCCTTGCATTCAAGAATGAAGATTCTAGGTCCAGTTGTTACAATTTGTTCCACATTAAGAGATGACAGCATCCTTAAAGGTCTCAAAAATAGAGACAAAAATTCGAAAAATTGAATAAAATATAGGTGGCACCACCTGTCTGCAGAAACTGATGAAACACTCCGTAATCAATATCCATGCAAAGAATCATGGTGATCTCTGCATTAGTTGTTCAGATACTTCATCTTTTGTATCAAATTTTCCATTATTCTGAGGGATACTTCGGAGTCTTATAGCTTGAAGGATATGGGAAACAGAGACCTAATTTCAGGTTTCCACAGACACTTTTCATGGGCCTCCTTGCATTACAAGAATGAAGAATCTAGATCCAGTTGTTAGGATTTGTACCCTGTTGACAGATAACAACATCTTTAAAGGTCTCAAAAAATAGAGAAAAAAATTCGTAAAAAAATAAAAAAAAAATAGAGGTGGTGCACCCAGTCTGCAGAAACTGATGGAACACCTCATAATCAATATGTATGCCAAAAATAATGAAGATCAGTGTTGTAGTTATTGAGATACTGCAGTTTTTGTATCAAATTTTTCATTATTCTGGGGGGTATTTTGGAGCCATACAGCATAAAGCATATGGGTATCAGAGACCTAATTTCAGGTTTCCATGGAGACTTTTCATGGGTCTCCCTGTGTGTCAAGAATGAATATTCTTGGTCCAGTTGTTATGATTTGTGCCCTGTTAACAGATGTTCATATCTTTAGAGGTCTCAAAAATAGAGAAAAAAAATCGTAAAAACACTCGAACAAATCAAGATGATGCCACCAGTCTGCAGAAACTGATGAAACACTCAGTGACCAATATCCAAGCAAACAATTATGGTGATCTCTGCATTAGTTGTTCAGATACTTCAGCTTTTGTATCAAATTTTCAATTATTCTGAGCTGTATTTTGGAGTGCCATAGCTCAGAGGACATGGGTAACAGAGACCTAATTTTAGGTTTCCATGGAGTCTTTTCATGGGTATCCTTTTGTGTCAAGAATGACATTCTAGGTCCAGTCGTTGCGATTTGTACCCTGTTGACAGATAACTACATCCTTAAAGTTCTCAAAAATAGAGAAAAAAAATTGTAAAAAATTGAAAAAATACAGGTGGCGCCACCAGTTTGCAGAAACTGATGGAACATCTCATGATCAATATGTATGCAAAAAATCATGACCATCTGTGATGTAGTTAATGAGATATTGAAGTTTTTGTATGAAATTTTTTACTATTCTGGGGGGTACTTCGGGGCCCCATAGCTTGAAGGATATGGGTAACCGAGACCTAATTTCTAATTTCCATGGAGACTTTTCATAGGTTTCTCAATGTGTCAAGAATGAAGATTCTAGGTCCAGTCTTTACGATTTGTGCCCTGTTAACAGATGTTCACATTTTTAAAGGTCTAAAAAATAGAGAAAAAATTTCGTAAAAAATCGAAAAATACAGGTGGCGCCACCAGTCTGCAGGAACTGATGGAACATTTCATGATCAATATGTATGCCAAAAATCATGACCATCAGTGATGTAGTTAATGAGATATTGAAGTTTTTGTATGAATTTTTTTACTATTCTGGGGAGTACTTTCGGGCCCCATAGCTCGAAGGATATGGGTAACAGAGACCTCATTTCTGGTTTCCAAGGAGATTTTTCATGGACCTCTCAGAATGTCAAGTTACAAGTTTCTAGGTCAAGCGGTTACGATTTGTGTCGGGTAAACGGACGGACGGACAGACGGACGGACGGACAGACAGACAGACGGACGACGGACAAAGGGTGATCGCTATAGCTCAGATGACTTACAGTCAGCTGAGCTAAAAACACTGACTTCTTTATTCCCCTAGACATTTCACGCTGCCTAGTGTTGCAGAATCTAATGTTTTTGTCGCCATAACAAGGGTTTGTGCTCGTCACGATATCGTGATCTGTTATTATTAGGTTCCGTAACACGTTATTGACATGCAGAGTACATCAGGCCAGAGTGGGACAAATTGGCACTTAAGATCCTGGTCATATTTCACCAAGTTGTCATTGTCAAAGTGTCTTCGTGCTTTGGCTACCATTTTTCAGACACATATCTTTTCGAAGAATGGCGGGCCGGCCCTGGAACAGGATTTGTCAAAATTTTCATCTGGACTACCCACCCTAACTTTAGTCTACACTGTTCATGGCAGACCTCGACGGCAGACGAAACCACAGAAAGCTGCTGTATTCTACCTCAGCGAAGAGTGGAAGTTAAAAATTCCGTACCATAAAACAATGATTCCTCTTATAAGACTGTAGGCGGGCTGAAATGTCAATGGCCAGATACCTCAACAGCCTCTCTTGTACATGCACAAACATACATTCACACGTATAGTAGAGTTGCTCATTCACACTGTGCTGGGCCAGTCTGATATATTATACATTATAAAATACTGCATGTCTAAAATAAGTGGCACTGAACGTATGTAGCTTTTGTAATTTAGTATTGACTGGATATTAAGTTATTAAGTAATGGTGGCTGTAAAATGGCTTTCTTTTTCCACAAGACTCAAATTCTACAATATATATCAACAAACTGTATATAAGTATAAAGACGAGTAAATAATTGTCACACCCCTGAATGAATGGACGTCCAGGTTCTTTTAACAGTGTCCTAAACCGGCTGAAACTCACACATACACCCAAAAAGGTGAAAAAGACATGAGTAAACTAAATAATAAATATTTTAAAAGCAAACTTACACTTCTCTGGAGAGGCGTTCCACACATATGTACTGATGATCACAAGAGTCCACATAATTACATAAGGTCACTAAGTCCGGTTTATTCCTGAATGAACATTATACACACGAGATTTCCACTTGTTTACACGGCTTTTGGTCACACGACCTACGCGCACACGTGACTTTAAAATGTCAGCTATCAGTTCAGTCTATCCACAAACTTGCCAGCGCTTCACGCCACTAAACAACTCAGTTCTCCACTGAAGTACGCGCTCGCCATTCAAGGCAAAATCCTGAAAGCACTAACAAATAGGCTCACAGCCTTCTCTGTTAGAACACTTGAGAAATGTCTTACAGAGCAGAATACTCCTGGATCCATGTAGCACTATGTACTTGAATATGCCACCGTGCACGATAATAGTCACTACCACTCACGATTCGCGTTTATATTGTCCTGGTCTGTTACTGGACCCCCATCACTGTAGAATCACATCGCAGTTCACAAGTCCTGTTAATACGATACCCACTTTCAAGTCCGTTAGAGAGGTATCTACGAGGCCGTCCTCAGACACTGACGTTTTACGCTCAGGAACATCGTCTTTCAGCTGATCAGACACGGACAATCACGGGCTGACCTAGGCGATTGTGAAGTCCTTCCAGCATTCACAGGTTATATACGCCTGCTGACGTCACACATCCTGACCGCCTTTTGGCCTATCTTCTCACACTGCTACGCGGCCTGTCATTAATTGCATGAATACTAAAATGGACACGCTTCCAGTGAAAAACATGGGGGGGGGGGGGGAATCAAGTTTGCAGATGCGTTGCCTTTGAAATAAATAATTACAACAGGAACGGTCAAGACATGGGTCTTAAACCTACATCAAATATGACACCTGGGTTCTCCAAACTAAGTTCTCACGCTAATATCTATACATGATGGGGTAGGACGTAGCCTAGTGGTAAGGGCGTTTGACTTCGGTGCTGAAAGTCCCCGGTTCGAACCCCGCCGGTGCCTCAATGGCATAATGTTGAAATCTCGTTATAGAACCTCAGAAATTCACTCTAATGTCTTAACCACAGGTTATGACTTCAGGATTATCCCTAACCTCGTGCGTATAAAACCCAGGGGCGGATCCAGGATTTTGGAAAAGGGGGGGTCCAACCTAGGAGGACTAATGAAATTCCTAAAAAAAAAGGTCATCAGTTCTGGAAAAGGGGGGGTCCAGGCCGCAAAATTACGTCTAAAACCCCTTAAAAAAGGTTGCTTCGGGTGAAAAAGGGGGGGTCCGGACCCCCTGGACCCCCCCCCCTGGATCCGCTTCTGAAACCTGAAATCCAGAAAGCTTAATAATTACATATAATTCTTATTGCATGGATACCTGCATCCTCATTAACAGACAGTGCCACTGACAGGCTTTCCTTAAAAAAACATCTGTACATGATACTCCATATCAATTTACAACAAATTACAGAAACATTCATCTGTTTGTAGTCCTTACTTGATTATGGAATAAAACAACAACGTCACAGTTCCCTGGTGACAAATATAATTTATTAAGCAAGAACAAAGAGTATTAACATTTTCAAGATTTTATCAAGTATATCAGGGTTTATTCATTAGAAAAGTGCGAATTCTATTACCCCAGCCATCGAATACCTAGTAAATAATTTGACCCCTAGTATAAATACTATATATATATATATATATATATATATATATATATATATATATATTCCAGAATTTACATACTCCATGCTTTTGAACATGGTATGGATACAATTTATGTTTCGACTCAAAGTCCTTTAACTATAATTATCTACAGTGTCTACGCCATGTTTGTATATTGATGTAGAGCCAGTGTCTGAGCAGACAGAGTTGCTGACTGTACCACTGAGCAAGGACCCCCGGCCCACGACGCCCCCGGACACCGCAGACGGGCCAAATTCTGCTCGAGGTCACAGCACTGGTAAGATATTTCTACTGAATTTTTTTACAGGAAGCAGAAGCTTACGAAAATATACTTATTTATTTGTTAAGCTAGACTGGAAATGCCAGAACGTATAAAGCTGTAGTGTTTCAATGTCCGCGTATGTACGTATATGAGGGAAACAAGCTCTCATATGATTTTTAACTATGGTGTTCCCATATGTCCGGATGTGTCAATATGCATTAAAATCGCTGTAGGGTCTTCGTGAAAGTAAGGATTCTGGATAAATGAATTTTGTATTTTTTTAGGGGACTAGTGGTGCTAGATCCATTGTATCGATATTACCTCTGGCAGCAAATACGTATATACGCAAAAATGGAAACACTACTATTTTTTTTCACGAACATTAATAGGGTTCAGATGCATTCAGGAAGCAAGGTATTAGTGTTTCCCTCCCCACGGATTCCTTGCACACACATATATGTATGTGTGTGTGTGTGTGTACAGTAGACCCCCCGAATAACGGACACTGACGGCACCTGAAAGTTTGCCTGCAACAGAGAGGTGCCCTTAGTAGGGAGGTTATAGATTTCTAAACCTACTTTTAAGGGACTGTCTGTAAGTGGCCGTAAATATGAGGTATCCTTATAATAGAGGTGCCCGTAAGGAGAGGTTCGACTGTATATACATACATACATACATACAACATGCATGTATATATTTAAGCAGGGAATGTATATCGGAACTCAACAAAATTTAAACATTTAACATTTCTATCGGTTTAAATGACAGAGAGAGGACTGTTTTTATTGAACTTTTCTCTAACACTGTGTTCGATAGATTTACATGTGAGCTGAATATTTAAGTAATTAAATAAGTAGGGCTTTACTGTACCTTCACGTTCTACATGCTCACTTGTACATGTAGAGAGAGACAAACAACTGACATCGTCATCCGCCACAACGAGGCTGCGGGGCACGTGCCAATTCGAGTACGGCAGCATCAAACCGAATGGTACTGGGGTTGATGGGATGTGCATGTCAGAGAACACACTAGAATCAACCGTTGTTGTAGCAGCTTTGGACGCTGATGGTATGGTAGCTGAAATGTATGTGGAATTGGAAGGGGGAGATACAGCCTGGTTTATCTGCAAACAGCGTGAGGTGATGGTGGCTTACTACTTGGAGGACCCCACGCAGCACCTCAAGGTTAACGGGCGGTGTTACTATGTGGTGCCTGATCTACCAGGAACCGATCACCTCACCCTCAGCTAAATCACACACCTTTATCTTACATCAGATCTCCAACATTTGTTCATATAAATAAATTACGAATAAATAACCACCGATGTACAGAAGTAAACTCTACACTAGTTTGCTTAATTAAGTACGCTTTGATATGACATATAGGTCCATTCTTGAGACACTTTGATAGGAAAATAGCAATTATAAAAAAAGAGAGAAATTCTATGTCAAATGACATATCAAATTACTCTTATTAGTCGCTTTTACTAACAAAATATTTATAAAATATTATACTCTCAGTAACTGATCACTCTTTCAGGAAGGACCAAGGTTTCAGGGAGCTGTTGGATTTGTAAAAATCAGTGCCATATATTATTTGGTTAGGAGACTTGGAATTCTGTTTCTCTTCTATGCACGCTCATGAAGGTGACCCGACATATATATATAAGACAGTTGACTCCGTGAACAGAATCATTATGTTTCTATGTTGTATATAGCGACTACTATTAATGGGGCTACTTGAAGGAGCTTAACGCTTTTTACACTACGTAGACTATATTCGTATATCATTTACTTTGCAACGTTTTGTTACTCATTATGAGATTTTACCTTGTGGTGGAAAAGGCAATTCAGCGGTACTAGCCTACATGGGCTTTGAATTCATAAAGGACAATCAGAGATTTTAATTCCAATGTTAGAAAAACTGTTTAATAAATTTTGTGCTGCTGGAGAATTCCCTGAGGAATGGTCCAAAGCCATCATATTTCCCTTACATGAGTAAGGTCGTATAATCCCAATAGTTACAGAGATATGTTGCCCTTTTTATATACAATAATAAACTCTTCCCAAAACTTTTAAAGACAGACTTATGAAATGGGCTGAAGAACTTCAAAATTTATTGAAGAGCAAGCAAGTTACCGAAGAAAATATATTGCTGTAGATAACATATACTTTTGTAGCGATCCTGCGCTCTATAGCCCAACGCTCCGCGGGTGCGTAATTCGGGTGGTAATGAAATTGAAAACTTAAAAACTAGGCCAATATTTCTTTTCCCGACAATGATGAACAGTTAACATGTCATACCGAGACAGTCCTCACTACATACCCGACAATGATGAACAGTTAACATGTCATACCGAGACAGTCCTCAGTACATACCCGACAATGATGAACAGTTAACATGTCATACCGAGACAGTCCTCACTACATACCCGACAATGATGAACAGTTAACATGTCATACCGAGACAGTCCTCAGTACACACCCGACAATGATGAACAGTTAACATGTCATACCGAGACAGTCCTCACTACATACCCGACAATGATGAACAGTTAACATGTCATACCAAGACAGTCCTCAGTACATACCCGACAATGATGAACAGTTAACATGTCATACCGAGACAGTCCTCACTACATAACCGACAATGATGAACAGTTAACATGTCATACCGAGACAGTCCTCAGTACATACCCGACAATGATGAACAGTTAACATGTCATACCGAGACAGTCCTCACTACATACCCGACAATGATGAACAGTTAACATGTCATACCAAGACAGTCCTCAGTACATACCCGACAATGATGAACAGTTAACATGTCATACCGAGACAGTCCTCACTACATAACCGACAATGATGAACAGTTAACATGTCATACCGAGACAGTCCTCAGTACATACCTGACAATGATGAACAGTTAACATGTCATACCGAGACAGTCCTCACTACATACCCGACAATGAGGAACAGTTAACATGTCATTCCAAGACAATCCTCACTACATACCCGACAATGATGAACAGTTAACATGTCATACCGAGACAGTTCTCAATACATACCCGACAATGATGAACAGTTAACATGTCATACGGAGACAGTCCTCACTACATACCCGACAATGATGAACAGTTAACATGTCATACCGAGACAGTCCTCAGTACATACCCGACAATGATGAACAGTTAACATGTCATACCGAGACAGTCCTCACTACATACCCGACAATGATGAACAGTTAACATGTCATACCAAGACAGTCCTCAGTACATACCCGACAATAATGAACAGTTAACATGTCATACCAAGAGAGTCCTCACTATATACCCGACAACGATGAACAGTTAACATGTCATACCAAGACAGTCCTCAATACATATCCGACAATGATGAACAGTTAACATGTCATACCGAGACAGTCCTCACTACATACCCGACAATGATAAACAGTTAACATGTCATACCAAGACAGTCCTCAGTACATACCCGACAATGAGGAACAGTTAACATGTCATACCAAGAGAGTCCTCACTACATACCCGACAACGATGAACAGTTAACATGTCATACCAAGACAGTCCTCACTACATACCCGACAATGATGAAGAGTTAACATGTCATACCAAGACAGTCCTCAGTACATACCCAATAATGATGAACAGTTAACATGTCATACCAAGAGAGTCCTCACTACATACCCGACAACGATGAACAGTTAACATTTCATACCAAGACAGTCTTCAGTACATACCCGACAATGATGAACAGTTAACATGTCATACCAAGACAGTCCTCAGAGTACATACCCAATAATGATGAACAGTTAACATGGCTGTGACACGCTGGCTCTCAGTCTATCTTGCTGTTATTCCTAATACCACCACACGCGTGCCTGGATCTTTAAGCCTTCTCTACCCAGTCATCCTTAACTGAACGAATTCGTTAATATGTGCGACATCGTACCTTACTGGATTCGTACGAAAGTCAAGCCGCATCTAGGGGGTTCGCCACACTTTTATGGCAGTTATTGAAACATAAAACGCGACAGAAAAGGAGATTTTATGCTATTATTATCTATTTTTCTAAAACGTTCGATTGCATCCCAAATAAAATACTTTTTATGTGTTACAGAAATATGAAGTTCATGGTAAAATGTTACATATACTTAAGTTAATGTACAGTAAATTAGTTTCATGTGTTATAACAAATGAGGGGTTGACAGTATATGGTTCGATGTATTGTAGGCACCAGGCAAGGGTGCATGATAAGACCAGTGCTTTTCACTTTCTCAGTGAATGAACTATATTATACTATGAAACCATTAAATCAGGCAGTATATATATTTAGGTCCAGAAGCAACTTCTTTATCCATGTTAATGTTCGCAGATGATGTATGTTTTGGGGATACAGTGGGAGCAATACAAAGACAAATTAACAAAGTCGAAAAGTTTTGTAATCAATATGTAATGAAATTAATTTTGATAAAACCAACGTTATGGTTTTTAGAAAGGGTGGAATTACTAAAAGGTATGCAAAATGGTATTATAAAGGTTGAAATCCTGAAGTTATTAATGGTTATTAATGGTTAATCTCAAACTATCAATATCTGACAGTAATTGAATCTTTTTTTTTATTTGACAAAACCAAAACTTTGATGCCATAAATTTGCTATGGTAGTGAGTTATGGGTCATATCAGAAGAGATCATATTTAAATGTTTAAAATTAAAAGCTTTTGTAATTTCGCTGCTGTCCTTTGTGAATGTGCTTCTTTACCACTGAAAATTAATTACATGTCAAAATGTGTATCTTACTGGGTAAAAATACTTGATGCAAGATAATAGGTATCCAAAACGACTATATAACAAATTATATCTTTCAGCTGAAATAGGAAAAATTAATTTGGCAACAAAGGTTAAGAATATTTTGTTTTCTCTTGGTTTTGAGTATTCTTGGATTTTGCAAGATGTTGGAGATGAAAGTCTATTTCTATTTACTTTTTAAAAAAGGTTGCCTGATGGTTTATCACATAATTTGTTGAGTTATGTCAAAAGAAATGGCAAATGAAAAGCTTGTGCCACATTTAATTCAATGATATGTGGAGAAAAATATTTAACGCTGATCAAGAGTGAAAGATATAGAAAAAGTCTGGCCAGATTTTGAACGTCTGCTCACCAGTTACAGGTAGAAATAGGAAGACATAATTAAATACCCTGGGAGCAAAGATGCTGTATATTATGCATATATTGAAGAAACTTTCTGTTAATTTTCCATTATATAATATGCTTAGAAAAGAATATATTGTAAGATTTGGTAAATCATCATTTGTTAAACTTATGTCCAATGTAAACCCAATTTTAATCAACCATGTTTCAGCATTTATATACCATACTTTTAATAAAAGAAATCATTATTTAGAAACAAAATATTTAAGAAATATATTTTAAAAATCCACTTTCTTTATTGCTCAAATTACACACAGACATTTCCAGTAAAGTATGTAAATTTTTGTTTTATAACATATATTTTTTTCATTTTATTTTACCTTGTTCATTTGATTTTTGCATATAAAATGAAGGAGTTGTAGACAAGAGTCATTGATTCATTTACAGAACAAATATGAGTACTAGAAACTGTAAAATATTAGGTACTACATATTATATTATATTATTACTGAATTCAGCTATAAGTACTTGCTTTGTGACCAAGATTGTTTATCTTTGAACAAATATGAAATGCATATATTTGTTAAAATTTTTATTATTATGTATATTGTAAACTGTTCACATTGATGGAACCTTTGGCATGATTAGTATACGTATAGTTATGAAGTGTTAACACATGATTAGTATAGGTATAGTTATGAAGTGTTAACACATGATTAGTATACGCAAAGTTATGAAGTGTTAACCAAGATTAGTATACGTATAGTTATGAAGTGTTAACACATGATTAGTATACGCAAAGTTATGAAGTGTTAACACATGATTAGTATACGTATAGTTATGAAGTGTTAACACATGATTAGTATACGCAAAGTTATGAAGTGTTAACACATGATTAGTATACGTATAGTTATGAAGTGTTAACACATGATTAGTATACGCAAAGTTATGAAGTGTTAACACATGATTAGTATACGTATAGTTATGAAGTGTTAACACATGATTAGTATACGCAAAGTTATGAAGTGTTAACAAATGATTAGTATACGTATAGTTATGAAGTGTTAACACATGATTAGTATACGCAAAGTTATGAAGTGTTAACACATGATTAGTATACGCAAAGTTATGAGGTGATAACACATGATTAGTATACGTATAGTTATGAAGTGTTAACACATGATTAGTATACGCAAAGTTATGATGTGTTAACACATGATTAGTATACGCAAAGTTATGAAGTGTTAACACATGATTAGTATACGCAAAGTTATGAAGTGTTAACACATGATTAGTATACGTATAGTTATGAAGTGTTAACACATGATTAGTATAGGTATAGTTATGAAGTGTTAACACATGATTAGTATAGGTATAGTTATGAAGTGTTAACACATGATTAGTATACGCAAAGTTATGAAGTGTTAACACATGATTAGTATACGCAAAGTTATGAAGTGTTAACACATGATTAGTATACGCAAAGTTATGAGGTGATAACACATGATTAGTATACGCAAAGTTATGAAGTGTTAACACATGATTAGTATACGTATAGTTATGAAGTGTTAACACATGATTAGTATAGGTATAGTTATGAAGTGTTAACACATGATTAGTATAGGTATAGTTATGAAGTGTTAACACATGATTAGTATACGCAAAGTTATGAAGTGTTAACACATGATTAGTATACGCAAAGTTATGAAATGTTAACACATGATTAGTATACGCAAAGTTATGAGGTGATAACACATGATTAGTATACGCAAAGTTATGAAGTGTTAACACATGATTAGTATACGTATAGTTATGAAGTGTTAAAACATGATTAGTATAGGTATAGTTATGAAGTGTTAACACATGATTAGTATACGCAAAGTTAGGAAGTGTTAACACATGATTAGTATACGCAAAGTTATGAAGTGTTAACACATGATTAGTATACGCAAAGTTAGGAAGTGTTAACACATGATAAGTATACGCAAATTTATGAGGTGATAACACATGATTAGTATACGTATAGTTATGAAGTGTTAACACATGATTAGTATACGCAAAGTTATGAAGTGTTAACACATGATTAGTATACGCAAAGTTATGAAGTGTTAACACATGATAAGTATACGCAAAGTTATGAGGTGATAACACATGATTAGTATACGTATAGTTATGAAGTGTTAACACATGATTAGTATACGCAAAGTTATGAAGTGTTAACACATGATTAGTATACGCAAAGTTATGAAGTGTTAACACATGATTAGTATACGTATAGTTATGAAGTGTTAACACATGATTAGTATACGCAAAGTTATGAAGTGTTAACACATGATTAGTATACGCAAAGTTATGAAGTGTTAACACATGATTAGTATACGCAAAGTTATGAAGTGTTAACACATGATTAGTATACGCAAAGTTATGAGGTGATAACACATGATTAGTATACGTATAGTTATGAAGTGTTAACACATGATTAGTATACGCAAAGTTATGAAGTGTTAACACATGATTAGTATACGCAAAGTTATGAAGTGTTAACACATGATTAGTATACGTATAGTTATGAAGTGTTAACACATGATTAGTATACGCAAAGTTATGAAGTGTTAACACATGATTAGTATACGCAAAGTTATGAAGTGTTAACACATGATTAGTATACGCAAAGTTATGAAGTGTTAACACATGATTAGTATACGCAAAGTTATGAGGTGATAACACATGATTAGTATACGCAAAGTTATGAAGTGTTAACACATGATTAGTATACGCAAAGTTATGAAGTGTTAACACATGATTAGTATACGCAAATTTATGAAGTGTTTACACATGATTAGTATACGCAAAGTTATGAAGTGTTAACACATGATTAGTATACGCAAAGTTATGAAGTGTTTACACATGATTAGTATACGCAAAGTTATGAAGTGTTAACACATGATTAGTATACGCAAAGTTATGAAGTGTTAACACATGATTAGTATACGCAAAGTTATGAAGTGTTAACACATGATTAGTATACGCAAAGTTATGAAGTGTTAACACATGATTAGTATACGCAAAGTTATGTAGTGTTAACACATGATTAGTATACGCAAAGTTATGAAGTGTTAACACATGATTAGTATACGCAAAGTTATGAAGTGTTAACACATGATTAGTATACGCAAAGTTATGAAGTGTTAACACATGATTAGTATACGCAAACTTATGAAGTGTTAACACATGATTAGTATACGCAAACTTATGAAGTGTTAACACATGATTAGTATACGCAAACTTATGAAGTGTTAACACATGATTAGTATACGCAAACTTATGAAGTGTTAACACATGATTAGTATACGCAAACTTATGAAGTGTTAACACATGATTAGTATACGCAAACTTATGAAGTGTTAACACATGATTAGTATACGCAAACTTATGAAGTGTTAACACATGATTAGTATACGCATAGTTATGAAGTGTTAACACATGATTAGTATACGCAAAGTTATGAAGTGTTAACACATGATTAGTATACGCAAAGTTATGAAGTGTTAACACATGATTACTATACGCAAAGTTAGGAAGTGTTAACACATGATTAGTATACGCAAAGTTAGGAAGTGTTAACACATGATTAGTATACGCAAAGTTATGAATTGTTAACACATGATTAGTATACGTATAGTTATGAAGTGTTAACACATGATTAGTATAGGTATACTTATGGGGTGTTAACACATGATTAGTATACGCAAAGTTATGAAGTGTTTAACACATGATTAGTATACGCAAAGTTATGAAGTGTTAACACATGATTAGTATACGCAAAGTTATGAAGTGTTAACACATGATTAGTATACGCAAAGTTATGAAGTGTTAACACATGATTAGTATACGTATAGTTATATCGAATTAGCTGCAATACCAGGAGATTTGCTAAATTTATTACAAGGTGAGAAATCAAAATATGAAGTGATTTATCAGGGGAATGTACTATAAGAACGACTAAGGGTTCTTCATATATGCTATCTTTGTCTTCTATATATGTTTATAGTATATTAGTGGAACAGAAATCATCTGCCCCCTTATCCTTGGTTCAATTAAGAGATACAATTAAGAATGACAATGTTTACTCTCAGAGATATTTTGGAGCTATCCATGTGTTCTAGAGAATTCTATTTAAAATATTCCATAATTATTCGCCAACCAATAATTTATTAAATAAATGGGAGTAAATTGAAAGCTACCGATGTTGGTATTTCTTTACAGAATCCGAGACAAGGGAAAACATTTTTTATGATTTTTTTAAGCAAACAATTTATGTTTTAGAGTTGTAGATTTGATGAATTCTAATGGAGTGTTCATGTCACTTTAACCGTGAAAACCTCACTGTTCGGATGATTTACAATTAAGAATAATATTTCAATGAATTAGGGGTTCATTATATTCAAAAGTTGAGCAATCTGTGGTAGAACGAAATAAAGTCACAAGTAATGTAATGTAAGATTTTATAAGGAGATTAAAATATATAAATAAAAATTGAGCATATAATATGAAAACAGAAATGTGATATTGCTACACATTTGGAAAATGGGACAAAATAAAAAAAGAAAATTATAATAGTTCGTAACTTTAGGAGTTTTATAATAGAAATGCAATAACAACGGAAATATTTGTATTGTTTGAGGATCACTAGAATATGTATATATTGTATGTGAATTGTACAAACTTTGAACTATTGAATTATAATTGAAATAATATCCAGGAGATGTGCTTTGTATAAATTGTATATATAGAATTTGATGTGATTACATACCAAATGTTTGATATGAGTATGTTATGATATTTGAAATAAAATATACATGTATTTGACACTGTAACACGTCATTACATCTATTTGACAATGACAATATACAGACTTTCTTAAGTTTAATCACTTAAACGATTGTCACTAAACACCAGTCGTGTTACACCATGCATCACGGTGATTGGTGTTGCACCGTCGTCTGTGGCGTACATCGACTCTGTTCATAATGAAACTTGACCTGTATAGTTTTACTTACGTGAAACTGTTGTTTAAAATCGTATTTACAAAACCAAAATAAAATGTTACAAACAAATTTGTTTTGTTTCTGTTGTGTAACAGTTGGAATGGCGCTTTGTCTGTAGTCCGTTAGCAGGGCACATATCGTAACCGCTGGACCTAGAAACTCCTTAATGAACATCTGGGGAGGTCAATAAAATATCTCTTGGAAACCTGAAATTAGTCAGTGCGACCTATATCCTCCGAGCTTTGGGGCTTGTAAGTACCCCCCCCCCCCCCCAGAATGATTAAAAATTTGATAGATAACCTCCAGCATGTTGATTATTAATGCATGGATATCCATGAATCTTGCCTTGAATATTGACCATGACTAGTTTTGTCAGTTTCCGAAAGAGGTGGTGCCACATGTATATTTTTCTAATTTTTAAAGATTTTTTGTTTTGTTTTTGAGACCATCAAATGACAGCAGTTATGTCACTTTCTCACCTGTGGTTTTATCCAATGTCCTGAAACCAAGTGTGTTTATTGATTATGATTGGTTTCTACAGTTCCTGAAGACAGGTGGCGCCACCTGTATTTCTTCTGTTATTGATGCATTTTTCCTTTATTTTGAGACTGCCAAACTATATTGATGCTATTATATTTGCAACTGTGGTTTCATCTCTGTCCTGAATCCTTGTGTGTTTATTAGGGTCCCGCTTGAATAAGCGGATGCCCCTTATTAATCACGCTGTCTGTCCGTCTGTTCGTCCATCGTTTCTGTATATCCCTTCTTGCACATATAGCTGACCTACCAACGGGGAAGAACCTGATTGTTTTTAGGGTCATAAGGTCAAGGTCACAGAGGCGATCTGTCCACATATTTGTTTCCGGATTATAACTCCGGTTTCGATTAAAATATTGGTTTCAATCTTGATTTATATGACCCATATAAAATGTAAGAACCCTTTTCATTTTGGGGTCATTAGGTCAAAGGTCAAGGTAACAGGACCCACTTCTTTTAAAAAGATTGTTGATGTATTTGAAGTCAAACGTTTCATCCAAAACCTTCCATCTTCCAGATATCGATCTCCTTCCAATGGTGGTAGAAACCTCTGGATTTGGGGGTCACAAGGTCAAAGGTCAGTATCATAGGGGCCATCTATCCACATAGTTTCCAGATGATAACACAATTTTGGATTGAAATATTGGTTTCAAACTTGGCTTATATATGGCCCAAAGTAAGAACTCCGGGGTCATGAGACCCAAGGTCAAGGTCACAGGACTCACTTCTTAAGAAAGATTGTGGATGCATTTTAATTCAAACTTTTCATTGCAAACCTTCCACATGTGGTGAACCTGCCAAAAGAGCAAGTTTCCTTTTGATTAGGGCCACTATGTCAAGGTCACAGGACCCATCCATTCACAAATTAGTTTATGGATGGTATCTCCAGTTTGGGTAGAAAGGCTGGCTTCAAACTGATCACAGGTCTCGTATTTTGAAAAAAAAATCATAAACATATCCTTATAGACATATTCGGCTGAGCGTCGAGACCCATGGGTCCCTAATTGCATAATACAGTGTACAATGATATAAAAACCTAATTTAAAAGTCTTATTAAATGTTCCGTTGTATATGTTACATTGTCTGGCACGTGAGGGTTTAAAAATGTGTGCGAGGTGGTCGGAAGTTTTGTTCAACTGATTGAAAATTGTCTGGGATATATAGAGATTGCCTTTGATGGTCAGTACGGCCATTGGGCACCAGTCACTCTCGGGTTGAAAACTTTGAAATATTGAGAAGCAGTCATGAGAGTTCCTATTTATTGCTCTCTGGGAACAAATGCGATGGCGCCATAAATATCTCAAGTTTCAACAGCCGCTTAGGCTATGGAAATCATGACATTGACTTGCTAAGCATCGTCGACATTTCTTTAGAGCAAGTGGGAAATATAAATGGATTGCGTCGAATCATTTCAGAAGGCTTCTTCACGATATGAATACATTTGGTCAATCACACATTGTTATACTGAACTGTGACTGGGCTAATTTAACTACGGAAAAAAACAGAAAACCCTGTACCGAAAGTCATATAGGTTTTAAGGAGGCGCCAATTTTGTTGTTTTGCCGCTTATATGGTCTCAGACAAGAGTACATCTTGTCTCGCAAATATGTTAAATCATTGCTGAGAAATCTTATGCATCTGTATGGACATATTTAATTTAATTATTTAATAAGGCCAATTCGAACTCTATCGCATAAACGAGTAAACACACCCAGGTGGCGCTTTTAAACATAAGATTCCATAAGATATACATAGTTCGTTGAAGTCGCTTCGTCGTACACAACTAACTGAATAATAAATACCATAAGTCAAGATGGCGAATTTACTGTCCATGAGTGTCACAATATTATGTTCTTTCGTTCAGTTCTAAGACCAAGTTAGAGACCGTCAACTAGTGGATGCACGCGGAAACAATCAATACAATTGTTTTAAACAAAAAATTATATATATTTAAAAAAAGTGCTTACAGGTCCCCCGGGTCATAAAAAGTTATATCATATTCAACAGAGATATGCGCGATGTAAAAAACACTTAGTACACACAATAATACCACCATGGAGTTCCTTGATAATACGAATAAACTAAGGTTTTATGGCTGGTTGTCTTCCTGTAGCGAATTAATGCAGTTCTTTACAAATGACGATTATTCGCTCGCGCCTAATATATAGTTCAGGGACCACTAAATCGAGTAAGCGACCTTAACACAACAAGACTGACAAGGCTATGGCGTCACGAAATCACACGATCTTAAGCAAGCCGACGCTACAATCATCCATCCCGGGTCATATCACGTGATCCAGGAATTTACCTGCTTTAAACATGTCGCACAGGCGTTGAGAGAACGAGCAGGTTTTGTCTTATCATTAGTCGGCGCTCTACTAACACTTGAAGTCCAATCCAACCAAAAGATTACGCCACAGGATCTCAAAATAATGGGCCTGTCCCACTTAGGAAACTCTCCAGGCGACTATACAAGCAACCAGGCTGTCGCCACAATGCCACAAAGTCGTCAGTATGTCGCCTGTATGGTCTGTAGTAGTCTAAATTCCAAAGAATCGTAGCCTCCTACGGTCGCCACAGGTTTTTAAAAAAGTTCAAAATTCTCAATGGCAGCCTGCTTGACGCCGATGAGCGCCTGACTTCTACTGGTTGTGTCGTGGTTTGTCATTGGGTGACGTAAGTTGTCGTAGGTGCTGTTGTGGTTTGTCGTTCTTCTTCTTCCCCAGTCTCCTTGTTTTCCTATTAACTGATCTTTTATTATGAGTGTTAACGCAAGCAGCGGAGCACCTACATGAAACAGCAATACAGTCTAATGTGACCCCATGGTAGTTACAAGGCAGAATTATTGCATGCCCTTTCTCTAACTCCTTTACCAGAACTAGGGACCCATGGATCTCGACGCTCAGCTGAATTTGATTGTAAGGATATTTATGAGCTTTTCAAAATTTTGTTCCTGTGACCTAACCAATGACCTTTGTGACCACAATTTTGAGAAGTTACTATCCTTGAACGTTCAGCATTTAGATTATCTTAACAATCTTTGAAAAATGACAACCGACCACACAATATCCGACACCTGCAAGTCTTTGTTGTGCTTGCACTGTCACCCACTGACATCTAAAACGAAGAAATACCCGTAACTAAGAGCTATAGAATAAAGATTGTTGCAGCAGATTTGCGACTTAAACTAATTCCTTTGTTCTGTATCATCACAATGTCAAACGAAAATAACCTACATTTAACTTAAGTCAATTATTTGTGAGCTAAACTTGTAACAACCAACTTGTGACAATCAGTCATTGTCACATGTGAAATATACCTCCTTTTGAGGACAACTCTGATGGACAACTACTCTCAGAGTTTAAAGACTGAAATCGACACTATAGCTATGAGAAACTGGATAATTAATCAGCGGCTGTTGAGTGAACGGGGTTGACTTCAAGCACCTCCTGCGCATGACACAGTCGTCCACAAAACGCATTTAACAGCTATTTTATAAACTAGAAACGATTGTGATCGGAAAGTTCCTTGATCGTTTGAGGTCTCCCGGTTCCAGACTTTAATTGGACGCACGGAAGATAAACCTAAAAACCACCAGGAACCCGGCCAAGCTGGGCTGTATAAAACCTGATAACCATCAGGCACCCGGCCAAGCTGGGCTGTATTAAACCTGATAACCACCAGGCACCCGGCCAAGCTAGGCTGTATTAAACCTGATACCTCCAGGCACCCGGCCAAACTGGGCTGTATTAAACCTGATTACCTCCAGGCACCCGGCCAAGCTTGGCTGTATTAAGTGTTGTAAACCTGGTAACCTCCGGACACCCGGCCAAACTGAGCTGTATTAAACCTCATTACCACCAGGCGCCCGGCCAAGCTGAGCTGTATTAAACCTGATTACCTCGAGGCACCCGGCCAAGCTGAGCTGTATTAAACCTGATTACCTCCAGGCATTCGGCCAAGCTGGGCTGCATTAAACCTGACAACCTCCAGGCACAAAACCAAGCTGGGCTGTATTAAGTGTTGTAAACCTGATAACCTCCGGGCACCTAGCCAAGCTAGGCTGTATCAAACCTGATTACCTCCAGGCACCCTGCCAAACCGGGCTGTATTAAGTGTTGTAAACTTGGTTACCACCAGGCACACGGCCAAACTGGGCTGTATTAAGTGTTGTAAACCTGATTACCACCAGACACACGGCAAAACTTGGCTTTATTAAATGTTGTTAACTTAATAACCACCAGGCACCCAGCCAAACTGGGCTGTATTTAGTGTTGTAAACCTGATTATCTCCAGGCACCCGGCCAAACTGGGCTGTATTCAGTGTTGTTAACCTGATTACCACCAGGCACACGGCAAAACTGGGCTGTATTAAACCTGATTACCTCCGGGCACTCGGCCAAGCTGGGCTGTATTAAGTGTTGTAAAGCTGATAACCACCAGACACACAGTCAAGCTCGTCTGGATTTAGTGTTGTAAACCTGATTACCACCAGGCACATGGCCAAGCTCGTCTGGATTAAGTGTTGTAAACTTCATTACCACCAGGCACGCACACGGCCAAACGGGGCTGTATTAAGTGTTGTAAACCTGATTACCACCAGGCACAGGGCCAAACTCGTCTGGATTAAGTGTTGTAAACCTGATTATCACCAGGCACACGGCCAAACTGGGTTGTATTCAGTGTTGTAAAGCTGATTACCATCAGGCATCTGGCAGCAAGTGTTGTAAACCTGATAACCACCAGACATCTGTCCAACTTGTCTGTATTAAGTGTTGTAAACTATCCAACATATCTCAGTTGAAGTGAAATAATTGGGGGGGGGGGAATAATAATTCATTGGGTGATACAAAAGATATGCCCGGAGGACATACAGCATGAGAACAATCAACAGGCAGAGCGTGCCCACGGAGGGAGTATAAACACTCAGAGCCGTTTGAACTTGTTAGTGAAGAGGTTCCTCACTTCAGATCTATTATGGTAATGTGTTGTACAGAGAGGATTTACTGCGGTGACTCTGCCGTCAAATATACATGCGGTGAATGTTAGTGTACGTAAGCCCGGGGCACAATGTCTCTAGTCCTCTATAAACATTCAGGGAGAGAGCCCTTGACTGTCCGTCACTGTCATAACTCTCGAGTCCGCCAGAACAAGGAGGTACACGGTCCACGCGGCTCAAAGGTAAGGGACGTCGCTATGGCCGTTAGAGGATACTTGCGTGTACTAACACAGGGGTATTTTAGGGTTAATATATATCTGGCACGCTTTTAAGAGAAAAAAAAAATGATTTAGTGGCATTTCATAATGATAAGATTTTGATTGATCGAACGTCTCTGCTGATTTGTCACCTAATAAGCTGCACGTGTAAGATACACCAGAGAGTCTGCTGTTTTCTTCCATAAAATGACAGGAACAGATTCACTTACGCTAGAATGGTTCTAATAAAGCACTCGGTGTCTTTGGCTTTTTCAGGGCCATTTTAATGACTTTTACACCGACAACGACACCGAGTGCCTTTTCACTTGTATACTGGTAATTTATTTATTATTATTATTATTTTTTGCTAAGTTAAAAATACACATGCAGTCTCGGTGGAAACAACAGTGGAGGCCAAGAGGGGATCACTGACCCGACATTCCCTTACGAGACAAAATTCCCCTCGTAAGGCCAAACTACTGAATAACAAAATATTGCTTTGCCTTCCCGTACACACAGCCAGCCGCTTATGAATATTAACTCAGTACCCTATGTAAAAGAATCTGTGACTTATTTTCATGAGAACTTTTGCTTACACTACTCCCCATAAACGCCGCCATATAGACCAACTTTACTAGCACTGTGTTGAACATATATATCTATTCACCTTAAACACATATGTGCTTGTATAATACAATACAAAGTGAACGGTCACGGACCTCAGAAATACAAGATGTTAGCACACTGACGCGATAAAGAAGGTACATATTTGCGTTTTCTCCTTAATAGAAAACCAAGGACCATAATGATATTGACGAGCTCTCTATAGAGCAATAACAGAGAACCAAGGACCATAATGATATTTACCAGCTCTCTATAGAGCAATAACAGAGAACCAAGGACCATAATGATATTTACCAGCTCTCTATAGAGCAATAACAGAGAACCAAGGACCATAATGATATTGACCAGCTCTCTATAGAGCAATAACAGAGAACCAAGGACCATAATGATATTTACCAGCTCTCTATAGAGCAATAACAGAGAACCAAGGACCATAATGATATTTACCAGCTCTCTATAGAGCAATAACAGAGAACCAAGGACCATAATGATATTTACCAGCTCTCTATAGAGCAATAACAGAGAACCAAGGACCATAATGATATTTACCAGCTCTCTATAGAGCAATAACAGAGAACCAAGGACCATAATGATATTTACCAGCTCTCTATAGAGCAATAACAGAGAACCAAGGACCATAATGATATTGACCAGCTCTCTATAGAGCAATAACAGAGAACCAAGGACCATAATGATATTTACCAGCTCTCTATAGAGCAATAACAGAGAACCAAGGACCATAATGATATTTACCAGCTCTCTATAGAGCAATAACAGAGAACCAAGGACCATAATGATATTGACCAGCTCTCTATAGAGCAATAACAGAGAACCAAGGACCATAATGATATTTACCAGCTCTCTATAGAGCAATAACAGAGAACCAAGGACCATCCCAGCTAACACATAACGTTTCCGCAACTTTCATGATAAAGTTGACAGAAAGTTATGCTACAACATTACAGTGTCACAACGTTGTAGCAACATGAACAGGCTGCAAAAGGGAAGCGGCGGATGGTGTATAGACGTTATCGGAAAAACGTTTAGTATTTTACCTTACAGAAACATTTTCCCAATGTCGTATGGAAATATAAATATCACGTGAAAGTTTTCTTTAATTTCAGTTTAGAATAATATATATCGTCATATTTTTCCTATTCAAATATTATATAATGTTATTTAATGTAATAATTTGCCCTTCGTCTAGTTTCACTAAAATGTTTTCACAACATCCAGGCAACGTTTGGTGAGCAATGCTTAATGGTTGTCAGATGGTTTTGAAAGACACTTTATTTTTATAGGTGGGGAAAACGTTGTACAAACTTATTTAAAGAATTTATATTCACTGGCAATTTAAACACGTAAATTATGCGTTGTGAATATTTCAATCAGCTTATATTTATCTTTATTTTCGTTTATTCCCGTAGTAAAAAAAACTAGCTATTAATTCTCTTGCGAATCAATGATTACCGAATTACGGTGAAGAGTTATGATTTAAGAGGGGTATATTCAGTTGGAAAAGCAACCGATACCAAGTATAAAAAAAAATATCAGATCCAATGTAACCTTGAGGTTTCTTTCAAATACAATTTGAGCGTGCCTTTTCTTTGACCTTATGCTAACAGTTTCTGGACGTTTTCCGAACGTTTTGTCGAATGTTATATAATATTTGGATAACGTTTCCCTAACGAACGTTATTCGACTATTGTTCGAATGTTGTTCAATATTACTATATAACCTTTTTTTTTTAACGCCAGGCAAACATTGCCCCAATGTTAATATATCCGTATATACATTTCATGAAAATAAATGTATTCTTTTGTTAGCAATGTATCTAAAACTTATTTGAAAATAGATAAGATCACAGTTACTCTGAGGTTTTCCTTAAAATTGTGCGTATTTATATTTTTCCATACGCTAATATTTTCCTAACGTTTTTCGAACATTAATCAGATGTTATTTAATATTGGGGAAATATTTGTATCGGACGCCAGGACAACATTGCTCCAATGTTATTTTGTCCATATATACATCTCTTGAAAATAAACGTATTCTTTATTTGCGAATGTATTTGATACTTTATGAAAACAAAAGTAAAATCCAGAGTTACCTTGTCGTAGTCTGTATTTACTTTGACCCATACTAACCTTTTCCAAACGTTATCTGACTATTGTTCGAATGTTACTCAATATTACTATAAAACATTTGTCAAACGTCAAGCAAACATCGCCCTAACGTATGTTTTCCATATTTATATTTCTCGAAAATAAATGTATTAACGGGTTTTTAATGTATTTAATACTTCATGAAAATAAAACATGAAATCCAAAATTTATCTTGAATTTCTTTTAAATGCAAATATAGTGTATTTTTACTTTGACTTTTGCTAACCTTTTCCGAACGTTATCCGACTATTGTTCGAATGTTATTCAATATTACTATATAACCTTTTTTTCTAACGCCAGGCAAACATTGCTCTAATGTTATTATATCCATTTATACATTTCATGAAAATAAATTTATTCTTTTGTTAGGAATGTCTCTAAAACTTATTAGAAAATAGATAAGATCACAGTTACTCTGAGGTTTTCCTTGAAATTGTGCGTATTTATATTTTTCCATATACGCTAATATTTTCCTAACGTTTTTCGAACATTAATCAGATGTTATTTAATATTGGGGAAATATTTGTATCGGACGCCAGGACAACATTGCTCCAATGTTATTTTGTCCATATATACATCTCTTGAAAATAAACGTATTCTTTATTTGCGAATGTATTTGATACTTTATGAAAACAAAAGTAAAATCCAGAGTTACCTTGTCGTAGTCTGTATTTACTTTGACCCATACTAACCTTTTCCAAACGTTATCTGACTATTGTTCGAATGTTACTCAATATTACTATAAAACATTTGTCTAACGTCAAGCAAACATCGCCCTAACGTATGTTTTCCATATTTATAGTTCTCGAAAATAAATGTATAACTGGTTTTTAATGTATTTAATACTTCATGAAAATAAAACATGAAATCCAAAATTTATCTTGAATTTCTTTTAAATGCAAATATAGTGTATTTTTACTCTGACTTTTGCTAACCTTTTCCGAACGTTATCCGACTATTGTTCGAATGTTATTCAATATTACTAAATAACCTTTTTTTCTAACGCCAGGCAAACATTGCTCTAATGTTATTATATCCATATATGCATTTCATGAAAATAAATTTATTCTTTTGTTAGGAATGTATCTAAAACTTATTAGAAAATAGATAAGATCACAGTTACTCTGAGGTTTTCCTTGAAATTGTGCGTATTTATATTTTTCCATACGCTAATATTTTCCGAACGTTTTTCGAACATTAATCAGATGTTATTTAATATTGGGGAAATATTTGTATCGGACGCCAGGACAACATTGCTCCAATGTTATTTTGTCCATATATACATCTCTTGAAAATAAACGTATTCTTTATTTGCGAATGTATTTGATACTTTATGAAAACAAAAGTAAAATCCAGAGGTACCTTGTCGTAGTCTGTATCTACTCTGACCTATACTAACCTTTTCCAAACGTTATCTGACTATTGTTCGAATGTTACTCAATATTACTATAAAACATTTGTCTAACGTCAAGCAAACATCGCCCTAACGTATGTTTTCCATATTTATAGTTCTCGAAAATAAATGTATTCACTGGTTTTTAATGTATTTAATACTTCATGAAAATAAAACATGAAATCCAAAATTTATCTTGAATTTCTTTTAAATGCAAATATAGTGTATTTTTACTCTGACTTTTGCTAACCTTTTCCGAACGTTATCCGACTATTGTTCGAATGTTATTCAATATTACTATATAACCTTTTTTTCTAACGCCAGGCAAACATTGCTCTAATGTTATTATATCCATATATGCATTTCATGAGAATAAATTTATTCTTTTGTTAGGAATGTATCTAAAACTTATTAGAAAATAGATAAGATCACAGTTACTCTGAGGTTTTCCTTGAAATTGTGCGTATTTATATTTTTCCATACACTAATATTTTTCGAACGTTTTTCGAACATTAATCAGATGTTATTTAATATTGGGGAAATATTTGTATCGGACGCCAGGACAACATTGCTCCAATGTTATTTTGTCCATATATACATCTCTTGAAAATAAACGTATTCTTTATTTGCGAATGTATTTGATACTTTATGAAAACAAAAGTAAAATCCAGAGTTACCTTGTCGTAGTCTGTATTTACTTTGACCCATACTAACCTTTTCCAAACGTTATCTGACTATTGTTCGAATGTTACTCAATATTACTATAAAACATTTGTCTAACGTCAAGCAAACATCGCCCTAACGTATGTTTTCCATATTTATAGTTCTCGAAAATAAATGTATTCACTGGTTTTTAATGTATTTAATACTTCATGAAAATAAAACATGAAATCCAAAATTTATCTTGTAATTTCTTTAACATGCAAATTCAGTCTATTTTTACTTCGACCTTTGCTAACATTTTCCGAACGTTATCCGACTATTGTTCGAATGTTATTAAATATATAACTATATAACACTTTTACCAACGCCAGGCAAACATTGCTCTAATGTTAATTTGTCCATATTAATATTTCTCGAAAATAAATGGATTCAATGGTTTGCAATGTATTGGATACTTCATAAAAACAAAAATGAAATCCAATAATTGTCTTGTCATTTCTTTTAAATGCAAATTCAGTGTATTTTTACTTTGAACTTTGCTAACCTTTTCCGAACGTTGTCTGATTATTGTTCGAATGTTATTTAATATTACTATATAACATTTTTTTCTAACGCCAGACAAACATTGCTCTAATGTTAATATATATCCATATATACATTTCATGAAAATAATGTATTCTTTTGTTATGAAAGTATTAGAACAAAGATAAGATCGAATTTATTCTGAGGTTTCTTTGAAATTGAGCGTATTTATATTTTTCCATCGGCTTATATTTTCCTAATGTTTCCCGAACATCAATCAGATGTTATTTATTGTTGGAATAATATTTTTATCTGACGCCAGGACAACATAGCTCCAATGTTATTTTGTCCACATATATATCTCTCTTGAAAATAAATGTAATCTTTATTTGCGAATGTTTTTGATACTTTATGAAAACAAAAGTAAAATCCAGAGTTACCTTGTCGTAGACTGTATTTACTTTGACCCATACTAACCTTTTCCAAACGTTATCTGAGTATTGTTTGAATGTTACTCAATATTACTATATAACATCTTCTAACGTCAAGCAAACATTGCCTTAACGTATGTTTTCCATATTTATATTTCTCGAAAATAAATGTATTCACTGGTTTGGAATGTATTGGATACTTCATAAAAACAAAAATTGAAATCCAAAACTTATCTTGTCATTTCTTTTAAATGCTTATTCCGTGTATTTTTAACCTTTTCCGAACGTTATCCGTTTATTGTTCGAATGTTATTTAATAATACTATGTAACATTGTTTTCTAACGCCAGGCAAACATTGCTCTAATGTTACTTTGTCCATATATATATTTTATGAAAATAAATTTATTCTTCTGTTAGATATGTATCTAAAACTTAAAGGATAAGGTCCATATTAACCTTGATTTTTTTAAATTCAATTGAGCGTATTTATATATATTCCATATATGCATGCTAACACGTTCTTTATGTTTTTCGAGCATTAATCAAATTTCATTTAATGTTGGTTTCTTATTTTTCTAACGTCAAAGCAAACATTGCAATTATTTAAATTTTCCCAGATATAAATTGCTTGAAAATAAATGTTTTCATTAAAGTGGACTATGTATCTGATACTTTATATGAAAACAAAAATGAAACCCCAAGTTACCTTGTCCTTTCTTAAATGCAAACTGAGTGTATCATTATGGTCTGTATAAGGATTAATTATTTAACCGAAAACGTATATCCGACACTTCATATGAAAAGTATAAAACCACAGATCCGATGATGTGTGATATAATTTAATTTATTGATTTATGCACTGTTATTTCTACATTTTATGTGTGTTCAAGACATTAGTGGTATTATTTCAACATAAGCACTGCTAACTCTCTAATTTGTTCCGGCTCCCTTGAACTATTTATTTATATAATGGGAACATAATAAGTTTAATTTATTGTGGAACTGTTTACTTCTGCATAAATTGTTGAAAACGGGGTATAATCGGACAAGTTATCAAGTTATGATTCAGGTAGTAGCACAGACAACATTAAATTTGATAGAACGGGGTGACATTTTCCCTAGCTCCCCCCACCCCTCCCCCCTCCTCCCCCCCCCCCCTCCCCCTCCCCCCCCCCCCCCCCCCACCTTCATCACCACACTCCTCTCTCACACACAGGCGGGCATATGATTTACGGCCTATCAGCCATAGGGTTCAAAGCTTTCTTTAAGATAGCTTTGCCAGCTCATCTAGGTTTGACTTATATCGGGCTCTATATAAAATCGATTTATAATCGAGCCAAACCTGGTCTATATCTAGGTTTGAAAATGAATGTCTGCAGTATACTCTTCCAGTAAACTGATGTTGGAAGTGTATATATATATATATATATATATATATATATATATATATATATATTCAGTCACATTCAGGCCCAGACACCCATAAAAAAACATGAGATGTCAGTTGTTTGATCTTGGACCCCACTGGGGCCAATAATTTTATTAATTATACCGCACCTCAAAAAAGACAAAATAATATCATATAAGAAATAAAACCCAGGTATGGTGGAGTAACCGCCATACACAAACATGTACATGTATAAGAGACATAAAAACAATCATGGAGGAGGGAGGGAGGGATGACGGGTTAAAGAAAGCAGTGATGCATGCATAGGACCGGCTGAGTCAATGCTGTCCTTTGCTATATACTGGGGGTATGACCTGTATGTACCTACCAGAATCCCATTGTTCTGCCAGTCATCCTGGCTTTTTTTACTTGCATTATGGTATTCTTGTTAACTGATGTTGGAAATGTGTGTTTATATATATATATATATATATATATATATATATATATATATATATATATATTTATATATATATATATTTATTCATGGTGTTCGTTGGATATTTTGTACAGCATTTTCCGCTCAGTATTTCTCTCTCCATTTAGATATAGATAGAGCATATATACATATATATTTCCCTATAGGTCTGATAAAGTTGTAGAGTCGAATTATAATAAACACGTTTCAATTGCTGTTATAATAAGGCCTATATTTGGTGTTCAGATTGAACAACGATAACGTCTTGAATCTGAAAGACAATTAAAATTAAACTGAAACCTTCACATACTAGTATTTAGTCCTCGTCCGATTTCTAGGCCTATTATTTTTTTAACAAGCAGCTAACACGGTTTAGTTGTCAGTTAATAAACTTCAGAGAACCATTTCTGAACAAATATTGTCATTTATCTGACGTCACGATTTTGACCAATCATCGTTCACCTAGCTTTGGCGGGAAGAAATGAACCAGCGTGAAGCGGGGCAGGAAATCCGGCAGTGGCAAGTACTCGGTAAGTGCATATTTCTGGCCATATAGAATAACATAACATATTCACTGTGATTCTTCTTTAAAACATTATAAAGCCACCCACTAACAGTTTTCTTCAGATGAAAATAATGTCATTATTTTCGGTGAATGCGTTAGGTTATCGCTTATGCCTTTATTATCGCTCACGTGTGTTATTTATAATTAATGTGGGTCTGATTAAAAGGCGGACTTAAATATTGATCCAAATGGACACAAAGGGACGTGAAGATTGACCTAAACAGGCCCTAACATCAATTTGTTTTAAAGAGAGAAAATATTTATGACAGGTTAAATTTATCATGAAACTGCCTGAGCCGAATATTTCACCCCTAAGATTTCAGAAGCAGACATCAAATACATGTCTATAGGCCTAATTACCTAGTGTGAAAATAACCGTGACAACGCAAGAAAATAGAAAATTGTATTAATAAATAAATATTTTTAGAATTAAGTACTTTATAGTAGGCCTACTATAACAACTTATCAACCATGCGAATATATACCTAATTATACCTAATTTATCCAGAACAATTTGAATGACATGACTATAGTGTCAAAATATGTAACTTTGTTCAAAGTAAAAGAAAAACCAGAACTACAAAGAAACATATAGGATGCATGTAAGAGTAATGGTAGGACTGTTGTCACCAATTTGGATATTAATGGTAGGACAAATAACCATCTTCTATTATATTGACCCATGCAATCCTATGCAGAGCTGATGTAAATTACTTTCTAAACTTACAAACATATAAATTTTATATAATATATTGGGTGTGGAAATACTTAAGCATTCTTTATCTCAATTCAAGGAGGGGGAAGTGGAAATAAGCACTTCCCTTTAGTATATGTGTAAGTTAAAAATATAATATCAAAATGGATACCTGTGTCTGTGAAAAATTAGTCTTGATAGAAATGGCAGAAAGAAAATACTAGCAGAACAAAACATTCAAAGTTGATGAAAGTTTCTAGACATTATAATGAAAAGTCACCCTCATTTCTTTAATAGATGAAGGCAAATAGAGCCAAACATATTCAGTTATAACTGACAGGCTTTGTAAACTTAGTGATAAAGGGCCCTGCACATAACCAGAGCCCAAATGGTACTCTCCAGTTCACACTGCAGCCGATATGGTTGACCAGAAAACTGAGACAAGAGTCAATAGCCGTCTGTGGCTCACTTGAGCTGGCAGCTGAAATTGCCAGAAATCAGTGGTGGCTGATACAAGTATGTCCCTAAATCTTTTTTAGCTCATTTGCATGCCTTTTTTATAATACCATGTTCCTGAGAAAGTTACATATTTAATTCAAGAAAACAAGGAAAATCATATGACAAGAAAAACAAGTCTAAAAACTTTTTGAGGCAATTCTGAATGATTTAGCAAATTATGTTTAGCTGTGCAAACTCATTGCAAGCTTGTTAATGAATTAATCACATGTTTTAGAAATGTAAATTATCACAGTAAATAAAATGTGTAAAATACATAAAAAAGTAAATTAAATATTTTGGAATAGTATTTAGTTTATAATTAAATTTCCATACAAAAATTAATGTCTTAGCAAGCCTGCCAGAAGTACAAGAAAAAACCTGATGTAGTGAAGTATGTATGCATATGTGTGAATAAACGATTATTTTTTCAATAATTCAAGGGGTGAAGAGTTGCTCTGACACCTTTAAAAGTATGGTGTTTAGTATATTATGGCAACTGCACACTGCAAAGGCACACAGAAGTTTCAATATATTTATAACTTTTAAATATTAAAATTCACCTATTAAAACTAAACACGAAGCTGAATTCATACCAAAATTATTGCCATGACTACAAAAGCAATACTTAAACCTCATCATATTTTATAGTGCATGATTTATGTATGAGCTTGAATTAAAAAAATAAAAAGTGTAACATTTTTTTCTTTATTATACACCCATCATATGATGGGAGTATTTTGGTATTCCCACTGTCTGTCCATTAACTATTAGTGTCGCTGGAATAATTTACTAGGGCTTTGATGGATTTTCATCAAACTCACCATAACTACATACCAACAGATTATCTCACCTGAGTTGGATGATGGGCAGTATTTATTATGTTCAAAGGTCACTATGCTACTTTGTGGTTTTGCTGTGATAACATGCAGAGAATATGAGGGATTTTGATAAAACTCATCAGAAATGTTAATATAATAACTCACCAAAGTTTGATTTTCTTAAAAAAATCCATATGTATTTTATGAGATCAGACCACTGCACTTTGGTGACTTGCCAAAAATCATATGGATTTTCATGGAACTCATTATACATATTTATTAATAGAGTTTCTACCCTGAATTACATTCTCATCAAATTTCACAAATATTCAATGGGGTCAGGGTTCATCAGATACACAACAGGCGTATTATGCATGTTTGCCTTGCTCTTGTATTTGATTTGTTAACGTCAAAGTTAATGCACAAAAAAAAAATCTCAAACATTTGGTTTAATCTGAGAAAAATGTAAGGGTTTGTTATATGTGAGTAATGTAAATTGAAATAAATAATTTGAACTTTTGGGTCCTATATTGGTCTGTTAGGGTCACCAGTCACATCCGTTTGGGTCCATTGGGGGGGACTGTTTTGGGTCCATTTGGGTTGTTGGGGTAATTAGACCCATTTCTGTTTCATTTCATAATGTCTTAACAATATTTTGAATTAAGCGTATCTCGATTCAAACTCTGATACCCATTGCCAGGGGAAAACTGTAAAGATTTAAATGGGGGGGGGGGGGGGGTTTGGGATTAACATGTGAATTTTCTGTTCAAAATATGAATATAAATTTGAGTTGGTGACCGGAATTCTTTGGTGGCCCACCTGTTATTCTTTACTTGTTTTCGTGCCTTTTAATACCCCAAAAATTGCCACTTGACAGTACTGTGAGCATTATAAGTAAAAAACTAATGGACAGATTTCTTTTATATTATGCATATATACTGGAAAACCCCCATAATATGGTCCACATGGCCAAAAACCGCAAGTACAAGGGCTATGGATCTCTAAACAGTGTTGTTCACAAGATCGAGTTCAGCTCTCGAATGGCATGGCTGGGTTTCCGCTGCTGGGATCGGTAGAGGGGATGTGGGTTGCTTCTGGTTATGTGGCTGTGGATGCTGTAGCTTTCTAAAAAGGTCACATGCTTGAGATGGACAGAGGCGGCCTCTGCGGATCTCTGCTTGGCTTGGCATGGCACTGTGACCGTTGGCTCAGAGAACATGCTAAAGGAGCGCAAAGGGCTGAGGTCTTGACCACAGCAACCGGTAGCTGCTCGATGAGCATATACCTCTTTTGGTTTGTTTGGTTGGTTGGATTATGGGATAGTGTTTAGTTAAATTGGGGTCATGACCTTTCCTATGAGAGTGGACTTGACCTTGAATATTTCCATATTTGGTGAAATTCACACAGAGTCTTTAATATCTCAGTAAGGGATACATGGAATAATCCAAAACTCAAATTGACTGAAGATCTTGGAGAGCTTTGTCTTTTGCAGAAGACATGCAGGTGGCAACATGTTGTGTCGTTTTCTTGTTAAAATGATGTTAACGCAATAACTTCAAAAGAATTTGAGATACAGTCACCAAACCAACGGCTTTGATGCATCTTATCAAGGGCTATGTTAGATTAAAATATGGGTGACCTTGATGTATATTTCAAGGTCACACAGGTGATAATGCTAAATTGATATTCCCATACTTATATTTTTAAGTTGATAGATGGATTAAATAAATTTTTTTTTTTAATCTTGGTTATTTTGTCTTCTGCAGAATACCGGTGGTGCCACCTTGTGTCGTTTTCTTGCTTTCGCTCCTTGTAATACCCCACCATTGCCACTTCACAGCATTGTGAGCCTGATAAGTTGAAAACTAATGGACAGATTTCTTTCTTATCATGTATATAGACATGGGTTACGGAATGAGATTTCAGTTTGGATCATGACCTCTCCTTCGAGGGTGATCTTTACCTTAAATATGCCCATACTTATAAGAAACCATGGTGGCTTGCCAAGTGTCAGTCTCTGCATCTGAATTCAAGATGGGATCCTATTCTTTGAGGCTGGGGGGAGGGGGGGGGGGGGTTAATTGTATGGGGATACTATAGCACCAAATATCTAGTTTAATAATAAAGATCCTGTTATGAACATGGTATGACATGCTATTTCATAAAGGTATCAAATTTATCAAAGAGCCAGATTGTGTTGTAGCATGTATTTTTACACTTTGCTGACAATCCATCCCCCTGCCCCCACTCCATACACACACACACACACTCACATCCCCTCACATAACATGCGCAAGCATGCAGGATGGGCAGTTGGTAAAATCTGGTAAAAATTTGGTAAAATTATTATTGAACACAACCATGTGCAATGACAGTTTAACTTGTGGATCGTTGGACAGGTCCAGTAGGAAATTAATGCAAATTTTGTGCAAATGAACCCTTACCCCTGCAAAAACAGCTAGGTCTTGAGGATATATTCCCTCATTATCTCTCATTTTATTTAAACTCAGTGACCATAATTTTGTTCATACTAACTGTTCTGCAGTAACTTTGGTCTCTGTCTGAATGACATCTAATTATCTGCATCAGTGAAAATATGTATGGGTTATATGGTGTCTTACTGCTGCACAAGAAATATGTGCCCAAACATATTTGAACAATTCTGTCTGATGATCAATATGGTATCATACTGGGTTGTACTGCTTGTAGAGATAGACAAAGAGGTAATAGTTTTACCTAATATATTATCATATTTGATTGTTATCTGGAGATTTTTATGGAATTGCCCGAAATAAGCCCCAAATTTCATGAGCCCAGACAGTTGAGTGGTCAAATGCTTGGCCCTCTCCACTGGCCACCCAGGTTCAATTCCAGGTGTGGCTTATGAAATTGGGTAATAGTGGCCTGTCCAAAGTCCATGGTTTTCTAGGGTTTCTCTCAAACCTTACCCACTACATAGTGCCATGATCCAGCCATGGTCACTCGATCATAATATTAGATAATGAGATGTCTCACTCTCAGACCCTCTGTGGTGCTGGATGTCCACATTAGTCAATAGCTCATTTTTCCTGTCATAATTACCACAAATAAGGTAAGAATGGGACTCTTGATAAAGGTAAATTCAGAAATTTGACATGAGGAGTTACCTGCATAGTAGTAATAATTGTTAGACATACTGGTATATGAAATATTCTGAAAGGTGAGACTATTATCTATATAATTCCCAGTATTTTCTGGGTAATCCTGGGAATTCCCATTGTCCTGAGAATTTTGCTGATTTCCTGGGAATTTAAAAACCCTGCAACAGTGACAATGGTGGTATAAACATAATGACAATGACTGTACTTAACAATGGTGTTAAGAGTGTTAAGAGTGCAAGACCAGATGTCCAATCTTTTGCTTTTTTGATATCCCAGAAACACTTAAAAAATAGGAGAGACACCAATTGTAAGCCTCTTGATTACAGATCTGGTGTCACACTAAATCAGTTAAAGAAACTCCAGTTTAAGCATATCAAGGTCTCTGTACAAACAGACGGCCTTACATTGATGATCAGTATAGTTATAATGAAAAAAGTTTGAAGCTGTTTTTATAATTGTACGGAAAAATTAGGACAGAGAACAAAATTTAAAGAGTAAAATTATGCTGATGTATATTTACTAATCCTGGTATGTGAGCTGGTTTAAAGAATGAAATTGTCCCAGAAATGAATAATTTAGCAACAGATGTGGCTGCATGCATGTAGACACCACTATCAAATTAACACTAAAAAATATTACTACAATCGTAAACTCTTAATTCTGTTAGACTTTAGGCTTCTGGCACTATTACCCTCATTCCCATAATAGTCATTATTAAAGAACAAGATTCAGTGTCTGGTCTAGGTTATGGTTAAAAGAAGGATATTTTGGGTCTGTCTAAAACGCGGAGAATCCACGGAGAGATGGAGAATTCGCGGAGAATTCGTGGAGAATTTGCAGAGAGTTTTTACTTGCAATGATACTTTAAAAATACACATTAAAATCACTTAAAATCTCCAACTATATTACTCTTAACACATTTGTTCACTGTTAAATGACAGAAATAATTAAAAATCTGTACATTCATTTAAAATTCAGCTCTAAGTTGCTTGGGCTCTTCTCTTAAGATTTTTTTTGTGCCACGCAAGAGACAACGAATAGCATCAGGAGACTGTGGGCTATTGGCGATTGCAAATGCAGCTGATCTTTGTTCCAATCCAGAAATTAAACAAACTGAACATTTTAACCAAGGATTAATGCAAAACACTTAGTTTCTTGTTTCAGTTCAGGCATTTATACACTATTTCCTAAAACAAAACTTTCTCCCAGAATACCAAAGCCTAAATATAAAGCAACTGTAACCATTGGGATTAAATGTGAATGTGGGATAGAAGATGTATTTGAGGACATGATTGGGTGTAATAAAAAAAAAGAGAGAAAAAAACTGTAATAAGTTGTTTCATTTTAAATGTGCATTTGTCTTAAAAATAAATAAAACAATTAATGAAATGGTTTTGTGAAGATTGTACAAATAAATTATTGTACTATTGCTGTATATATGTGTACATTGTGCTATATTTTTCTCTTTTTTTTATTATTATTATTATACTCTGTATTGTTATGATCAGAAAGAAGTGTGGTGTAAATTGGGTCTATATATACTATAAATGGTGATAGTGCCATTATCTAACAATAAATGTAGGTAAAGTTATGATTTATTTATTATATTATATTTTTCATTCACCCCTTATAAATTTTATACACGTTCGTGGTTTTGTTAAGGTTTGCACAATAAACTGTCCAAATATGAGGTGTTTTGCAGTTTCGTCTAATGATCTGTCAGTATCAGCTGGTGATATAGATGGGTGTTAAATTTTGCGTAGGCCTACCGCATTCACTCGTCAGTGAGTCTACATTGTTGAGCGTAAAATCCTTAATTATGTACAGATTTTTTACTTATTTAGGTCATTTAACAGTGCGCAAATATGTTAAGAGTAATATAGTTGGAGATTTTAAATGATTTTTATGTGCATTTAAAAGGATCATTGCATATAAAAACTGTCCTCAAAGTCTCCACAAATTCTCCGCGAATTCTCCATCTCTCCGCGGTTTCTCTGGGTTTTAGACAGACCCGGATATTTTGTCATTTTCAGAGTATCAGCTTGATTTATCACCCACTCAAACACACTCATTGACACGCATGGCATGTCAAACAGTTTATATTTTTCAGTTGTAACAACATTGAAAGTGACATCTGATGAACAGTCTTTTGTATGGTATGTGTTTTCATGGTAATAATTCATATTTTGATCGATCTAAGTTGCACAGTATTTCTGTAAGTTTGTTAGATTGATCAAAATAAAGTATTCACAGGAATCTTATTGAAAACTTTAAGTTGCACAGTATTTCTGTAAGTTTGTTAAAGTTTTCCATAAGATTCCTATGAACACTTAATATGTATGAACTGTGTAAGAATAACAATTGTTTTCTCCCTGTAACAGTGCTATAAGGATTCTGCATTAAATGAGCAAAACATTTGTGAGGTTTTTGTAAAATTCATATAAGAAGATACTATTATATCCCAATAAGTGTCATATTTATTTTATGAAAGAAACAAATATGCACAGGAGCAAGAAAAGTTACATTTTTAGCGACGTTGACTATAATCATCTGAGCTATAGTCATGGTCCTTTGTCAGCTGCTGGTCCGGCTACCCATCCAGTCGTCCATTATCAGGGTATGTTTTGGAACCGTTGAAGCAATGAATCCCAAATTTGGCATATCCCCATATAGATGTCCCCAAAAGCTCTTACCATACCTAAATATGGGTCACCAGGACTTGATACCTTTGAGATATTAAGGAAAATCTTAATTTTCCTAGTTACACTTCAAGACTGCCTAATATCAAAACCACTGATCTAACCCTGATCATTTTAATATGCATTTTCCTCTACACATTTGCTGTGTACTTGCCAGAAATTAGTTCATTATTGCTAATTTTTAGCTCAGCTGACTATAAGTCATCTGAGCTATAGTCGTGGTCCTTTGTCCGTTGGCTGTCCATCCGTCCGTCCGTTAAACTGGCACGTTTTGAAACCGTCGGACCTACGAATCTGAAATTCGGCATACTGTTAGATGTCCCCAAAATCTCCTACCAAGCCTAAAATTGGGTCAGTATGACTTTGTTTCTTCCAGATATTAAGGAAAAATTCCAAATTACCAATTAAAATCTATTATTGCATTTCAGGACTACCTAATACCAAAACCACTTATCTGTTTTTCTTAATATTTACCAGAAGTAATCTCTTATATATTTCCTATATACATGCCAGAAATTAAGTCTGTTAAGTATAATTTCATTAAGAGCTGGCTAGCATAACCAAATTTTATGCAAAATCAGTCATCTAAAAAACTTGATTTTGCTTATTTTTTTATATTTACTTTTATTGGAAAAAAGCTAATAAAACCTTTAAAAATTTTCTTCTCTGAAACTGTCTAGACAAATTGTTTAATATAAATTCAGAGAAATATTTCATAAAACCATCTGTCAGGTTTGTTTGAATGGTTCCAGTTTTCTGATGAATACTGGCTCAGTTACAGGAAGCTGAACTTGGTAATTTTGCCAAAATAGATACTAAAATTACAACATCAGAAACAGCTTTTTTTACAATATTTTTATGCAAATTTATGAAATTGCGGTGTTGGTGTTACCACATGCTTCAAGCTTTTTTAGCTTGGTTGACTAAGTCAACTTGGGTATAAGAATGGCGCTTTGTCCGTCTTCGGTGCAGGGGTCCAGCCACCCGGCTCCAGTCTTCTTAGCAGGGTACAAATTGTAACTGCTGGTCCTTGGATCTTCTAAGTGAACATCCAGGGAGGTCAATAAAAAATCTCCCTGAAAACCTGAAATAAGGTCACTGTGACCTATATCCTCCGAGCTATAAGGCTTGAAAGTACACCCCAGAATAATCCTTAATTTGCTACAAAATCCCAATATCTTGATAATTAATGCATGGGTTGTTATGAATCTTGCCTTGAATATTGAGCATGACTAGTTAGGTCAGTTCCAGAAAAGAGGTGTTGCCACCTTTATTTTTAAGTGGCTAGGGCATATAGTTTTACCCATGTCAGTCATTCCGTCCTTCCATCATTCCAAAATCAAATAGTTGTACGGACGTTTTTTTCACAATGCCTGCAGATATTGGCCTGAATTTTAGTGTGTGGGCAGATAATGACCAGTTACAGATCGAGTTCACGTTTCACTTTTTGACCCAGTTGACCTACTTTTGACCGTTTTACAGCTCCTGACCATAGAAAATTTCATGAAAAATATAAATTTTAATGACAAATAAACATGTACCAACTTTTTCTGCATTGCCTGCAGATATTGGCCTGATTTTTGGTGTTTTGGCAGATAATGACCAGTTACAGATCGAGTTTAAGTTTCGTCTCAGTTGACCTTCTTTTAACCATTTGACGGTGCCCTAACATAGAAATTTTCATAAAAAATATAAATTTTCATGGCAAGTGCACATGTACTGACTTTTTTTCGCAATGACTGCAGATACAGCCAGATTTTTGGTGTGTGGGCAGAAAATGACCAGTTACAGATGGAGTTTGCGTTTCGTCCCGGTTGACCTACTTTTGATTGTTTAACGGCTCCTAAACATAGAAAATTTCATGAAAAATATAAATTTTCATGACAAATGTACATGTACAACCGTTTTTAGCCCTCAGCTAATAGGCTGATGGGCTATTGTCGTCACCCAAGCTGTCCTTCTGTCCGTCTGTCTGTCTGTCCGTCCGGAGTCAGGCCATCCTGCGTCTATTAACTTTTACCTTTTGAGCAGGATATCTCTAAAAGGATTCACTGTTGGAATTTTATTTCATCAGTGAAGATGTATATCAACAAAATCTTGCGAATCTCTTCCCAGTCAGCTGAGCATCATGACCTATGGGTCACTTGTTTTAAAAAAAGATTGTAACAATAATCAAAATGCTGCAAGTTCAAGGATAATAAGGTCACAAGGTCATTGTTTAAGGTCAAGACTGTCATTCTGAAAAAAAATATCATAGACAAATTCAGCTGAGCGTTGAGACCCAAGGGTACCCAGTTTGTATGAGTTTTATTGGTCATCAGTACATTAACCCAAAATTTCTCAGGAATGGCAGGAGCTAGCATCCCCAAATTTTATAGAAAAAGCTGTCACATATCAAATGTTGTTGGATCGATTGAGTTTTTGTGGTGCCACCTTCATCATCTTACAAAAAAAACTTCGAAAATCTTCTTCTCAGAAAACATTCAGCCAATTTGTCCAATATTTCACAGAAATGATCCCAGAGATGAGCTCTATTAAGTTGTCCAAATGGTGTGGGTTTGATGAATTTTGGCCATGTTACCTTATTGTGTACTTTAGCATTTGGCCAAATAAGCAGACCTGGTGTCGATCGATGCAAATTTTTCAATTCCAATTTAAGAACTTTTATGAATCTTAAATTCCAATTCAATTTGATTCAGTGTGCTGGAGAAAAATATCATTTCCCATTGAATTCAAATAATTTTTTATTCAATTCAAATTCAATTCACAATTCAAAAAGTAGCAAATCATTTTAATACATTTCAATTTTCACTGGTGTGTAAGAAGTGTTACTATACAGGTGTTCTGTTACATTTGCACAAGTATACAACTTACAGTTTTGTTAAGAATTGGTTGGATTTGCTCCATAATTAAATGAAATATGAGTAATTATGAGTTTTACTATGTCATGTGGTAAGGCAGAGCAGCCAGATAGGTTTTACTGGGCAATTATTCCTTTCGATCATGTAAACTGCCTTAATTGCAGTAAATGTTTATTTGGATTTCAAGTGAATGGCCATGGCATTATAACCTGGTGTAATTGATAAGAATGTAAATATTTTTTTGGTGATGAAAAACATTAAAGTTCTCAATCTTTTAAACATTAGGTGGGGGTTAATTACAGTATATATTCCCTAAAAACAACAAGATCAATAAACTTTGTGCCTGAATGAGCACTCATGATTATTGACAGAATTATTGGATCTTTAACAATGAAAGGACCGCTTATTGTTTTAAACATTCTGATAAAAAAATCCGATATGATTGATGGATATGATAATCTTTGTCAGGTTAAATAAAACTTTTTAGCCAAAGACTTTCAGTAGGTTTAAAAAGATTACCCAACATGCCAGATTGTGTCTGTATCTATTAGTAGCTTTGAAGACTGCCAACTATTTCAATTTGGTAACAGACCAAAGTTAAGTCTGGATCTATTTATATCTTTTAGACCAGCTGATAGGTGCAGAATACTTCAGCTGGTGACAGAAGCACTAAATTTGGTATGTGTAATCCAGAGGGCCTATCTTTTTCATAAGGAACTTAAGCCAACAAAAATTTAAAGATGGTGGCAATTTTCAAGATGGCTGCCATTTACCACTTTCAGATCAGGCTTTTGGTAATAAAACATGTCTCATCAAATTTTAATGATTTTTTCAGCTCAGCTGACTATAAGACCATAGTCGTGGTCCTTTGTCTGTCTTCTGTTCGTCCGTACGTCCATTAAACAGGCACGTTTTGAAACCGTAAGACCTAGGAATACAAAAATCAGCGTAATGTTAGATGTCCCCACGATCTCCTAAGAAGCTCAAAACTGGGTCTTTGTGACTTCGTTCCTTTGAGAAATTAAGGAAAAACCTCAATTTTTGATTAAAACAACTATTTTCACACTTCAGGACTGCCTAATATCAAAACCACTCATCTGTTTTCCTCATATTTACCATAAATATTCCTCCATATAGTTCTTATGTACATGCCAGAAATTAGGTCTGTATTATATAATTTAAAAAAGATATGGGCCCTAACATAATGCATTTTGTAAAAAAATCAGGAAAGATATTTGATCACTTAACATCATAGTATAGCTAAGGACTTTTTTTCCAGTAATATAACTTAAATTAATCAAAATTAAATTGTATATCCAAAATAAGATCAAAATCTTTTAAATTTTTTAGATATTAGCAAAAAAAAATTGGTACCTTAAATTTTTCCCAACTTTGACCATTGCACATTTTTTTTCTGTAACTGCTGTGGATTTAATTTTCACAGCATGTATTTGTTAGTATTTCATCTGTTAACACAAAAAATTGAAACCATTTGATCAAAAACTGTAGATTTTATTCAAGTTTTCAAGCACCATGCCATATATTGTTTACATTCAAGCTAGTGTTATGCAGTTTGCTAGAGCTCAGCTCACTAGCTTCGCCTCTCAGTTCCTAAAATTTGGAATACAGTTAGATGTCTCCAAAATCCCCTATCATGCCAAGAATTTGGTCACAAGGACTTAATTCCTTCGAGATATTAATGAAAAACTTCATTTTTCCATTAAAAACCCATTGTTACACAAGACTGCCTAATATCAAAACCACTGATCTGACTTTGATGATATATAATATACATATTTTTCTATACATTGGCTATGTACATGCAAGAAATGATATCAGTATTGCGAAATTGTTTTAAGTTATTGGCCCGAACATAATGCACTTTGTGAACAAGAAATATATTTACTCCAATAACATGAAAATTGCTGAAGCTAGAGATTTCTTTTTTTTTGTCAGGGATATAACATTATTTAATCAAGATTCTATTGTATACCTGAAATTAGTTCTGAATTTTTCAAATTTTATAAGTTATTAGTATAAATATCAAATCAGTACCTTAAATTTTGCCTAATTTTGACCATGGCATGTTTGTTTCCTGTAAGCACTGTTGATATAATTTTCATATCATGCAGGAATAAGGATTTCAACTTGTTAGTTTTGAAAGCTGAAAAAATTGGCCAAAAACTGTAGCTTTTATTAAAGTTTTTTATGAGACCATGTCAGACCCAGGCTCTACCCAGCCCCTCTTCAGTCACCTGTATGTCCTCTACTTGACCTTTCAGGCCAATTATGCACGCTTGACATGGGGCATATACTTGCAGCTGGGCAGCTTATTGCTGGCCACAGCTGATCCAGGTGTCCAACCCAGCTCATCTATTAGTTGTTTAGACCAACAGCATAGGATAAACAATGAATCAATAAATTTTTATAGGTCTATAGTAACAACTTTAAAAATAATCAATAGAAAAGGATTTTGACAGTTGATGAGTAACAGAGAATTAACTTACACTTACTGATGTTTTATGGATTTTGTATGGATTGATGAAAATGTATTCCAAATAACACCATTGAGTCACCTATAGTATTTTTCTTTTCAATTTTAATAATAAAAAAAATTAATTATATTGTTCTATACTATTAGGGATAATATGAAGGAAATTAATGGTTGACAAAGATGCAGTTGATAATATAAATTAAATTCCCAGGTCTTTTCCAAGCGTTTCAGCTTGTCTATTTATATTTAATTCAAAATTTATAAAAAGAGTTAAAATGTCAAAATTTTTGAATATTACTCAAACAAGTACTGATTAAGAAAACAATATGTTTCACTTATGACATTCAGACATTTGGCTGTAACAGCTGTCACAAGACTATGTAAATAATCAAAATTTACATTACTGGTTCCTATATTTCAGTTAATAAAATTTCACTTGCCCATCTTTAGTTTTCTCCTTGTATAATTTATAGGGTGTTCTTATCCTCTGTTTATTTTTTACACATAATGGCTGAGATACTTCAAATTTTTTTCTGATACATTTTTTTTTAATAAAAAAATTGAATATGATAAAAAATCAGATCTTAGACAAGTTCTCATTATGATTTCTGTAATGTTAATAATTGTCATAAGACTCTTGCTATGTCTAATTCATAGATTGATGTGAAGGTAGTCCAAAGGGAATATCATAGTTTTATTTTTTTAATATAAATAAAATTCATAAAACCATGTACTTCTTATCATGATTTAAATTTGTGATATTTGTTTATTCTCGATACTCAAGAACTTTGTTTTGTTGAAACAGAATAAATACCAGACATGGTGCAGTACATTGCAAATGTATTTGAATGCAAATATGAATATGCACTCCATAATTTCATGTATAAGGATAGGGATACAGGTAAAAATGAAGGTATTTGAACACAACTGCATTCATGAGTATATTCTATAATATTATTTTAATAATCATTTTTTTCGATAATATTGTTGAAAAAAATCTTTGATGAAAACAAAAACAGATGATACTTTTATAATTTTTAATTTAAATTATACTTGACACATTATTTTTTATTAATTTTATATAAATAATTTAACTTTTCAAATAATTCTGCTGCAATGTAAGTAAAGTTTTATGTCCAAGTCAAAATATTTCCAACTGTACATAATATTAGTGATATCAATCCTCTTCCCTGTCTCCATGGATATTATCAAAATCTTACATAACTTGAGTTAAACACCATCAACTCATAATAGAGCTTATATTACCTCACAAAACCAGCTTTTTCCTACCTCCTCTTCCAAATCATATTTTGTGATCAAATATAACAGCTGAGCCCCTTGACCCATGGGTCCCTTGATTTTAATCCCAGGTATTAGAACATGCTGAATCGATTTCCAAACGAATAAAATCATGAACATTCCTGATTTTACAGGGTTTGTTTTATATATGAGGTCAATATGTTGAGTTTTTTTTTGTCTCATTTCCTTTATACCTTCTACATTTGCTTTGTTGTTCACTTAAACTATCAGTTGTAGTTTAAATATCATTTCTTTGTTAATAAATACATCCTGCTCTAAGTTGAGAATTAGGGTGTGGTCTAAAGGATGAGTTATTCCACTCTATTAACTTTGCCGATACAAGCCCCCTTTCCACCAAAATCTCTATACAGGTAGATTCTCAACTGGACCAAACACCCCTAACGAAACCAAGCCCTTCATTCTTGATCCCTGTATCTTGAAATACCTCATGGTACTGCCATTTGGCAAACATATTCAATCTGCTGTCTCAGGTCGACACATTGGGTATACCATTAAAAGAATTTAATCAAATATGGTTTAAAAATACTGTCATGATTTGTTAAAAAATCTTTTCAAACAAGTACATGTAGTGGCTTCTGAATCTTATAAAGTTATTACAATAACAAATCATCTGGTGTGTCATCTGTAGTTTACATGAATATATTTGCCCCATGTAAATTATGAAAGAACATAAACAATAGTGTCCCTGATACCACATAACAATTTAAAGTGTGTTCAGGTTCTTTCTTTGCATACAAGGGCCCTTTTACACTAAAGGTGAAGTAATTAAGGCTAATTTTTGGGTCTAACAGAGCACATTTAATTTTATTGCTAAAAAAGATATGCAACTAAGCTAAAAGTAACAGTTTTGTTTATCATTTTTGCAATTTATTAATAATTCAGCTTTCTGATTTTTGGTCAGTCTCTTCTCTTCACAGCACGTACTACATATCACCCCTTTTGGGCAGTAGCATATAATCTATATCTGTTGCATTCAATCATGACCTTAGTTGATGGCAATGAATCTGCATCCATATTTATTTTGATGACATTTTTACCATTTTAATATATATATCAATAATATATTTAATAAGACCAACAGAATAATGCCCTAGCTTACTCATTCTTCTTACTTTGTTATTGTCAATAAGTGATAAAAGTATTATGAAAAATTACTGAGTTAAAGAAGTCTGGAAAGTCATACAATCCCTTAATTTATAGTATGGTGTTTACTAGTCTTTGTTTTGGAGATGACTTTTTTTAAATGCACTTAATTTTTTTCACTTTTTCCATTGTTAACATACCTTTGGAATAGACATATATCAAGTAACTGTCTGCACTTTTTTGTTAGCTATAGTCATTTTTAATGATGCATGTATGAAAAAGACAATAACAGCAATACTTCTTTTTATCCTGTTGAATAAAAAAGATATTTTCTATATTCACTTGAGAGGATATTTTTTTATAATAAAATGGGGAACAATTAGTTTGAAAAAAAAAATCTGAATCAAATTGCTTCACTCACCACATTGGGAACTGTGTTAAAGATTTTGAAACCTTAATTCCAAATGAAACTGACTCATTGAAATTATATATAAACATGTATATAAATTAAATATGAAAAAAATATAACAATTAACGGTGTGTTCAAAGGTTGTTATATTGTTACGGAACCTAATAACAACAGATCACGTCATCATGACCAGCACAAATCTTGTTACAGAGATAAAAAAAAACAGATTCTGTAACACTAGGCAGTGTAAAATGTATAGGGGAATGAATAAAGAAGTCAGTGTTTTTAGCTCAGCTGACTTTAAGTCATCTGAGCTATAGTCGTGGTCCATTGTCCGTCGTCCGTCCGTCCATCTGTCTGTCCGTCAGTCCATCTGTCTGGATGTCCATCCGTAAGACTGGCACGTTTCGACACCGTTGGACCTACGAATCTGAAATTTGGCATACTGTTAGATGTCCCCAAAATCTCCTACCATGCCGAAAATTGGGTCAATAGGACTTCGTTCCTTCAAGATATTAAGGAAAAACCTCAATTTTTAATTAGAAATCTATTATCACACTTCAGGACCGCCTAATATCAAAACCACTCATCTGGTTTTCTTCATATTTACCATAAATATTCCTCTAAGTAGTTCCTATGTACATGCCAGATATTAAGTCAGTATTATATAATTATAAAAAGTTATGGCCCCAAACATAATGGACTTTGTAAAAAAATCAGGAAGATATTTGGTCACTTAAGACCAAAAGTGTTAAAGGTAGGACTTTTTTCCAGTAAAACAACTTTAATTAATCAAAATTTAATTGTATATACCAAAAATTAGATCAAAATTCTGTTAAATTTTTTTAAATATTGGCAAAAATATAAAATTGGTACCTTAAATTTTGCCCAACTTTGGCCACGGCACATTTTTTTCCTGTAAGTACTGTGGATTTAATTTTCACAGCATGTATACACAAGGATTTAATCTGTTAAAATCTGAAATTTGAAAATAAAAAGCTGCAAAATTAGGCTAGTTATTGAATTTTTTGGAGGCTCTTGTTGTATTCCCTTAGTCATTGTCAAGCAGTCCACTTTGATGACTGTAGGTCATTTAGTGCACATCTCTATGCTCCCCAAGCTGTTGGCATAATTTTATATGTCCCCAAAATCTCCTACCATACCGAAAATTGGGTCATTAGGACTTTGTTCCTTTGAGATATTAAGGAAAAAAACTCTGTTTTTCATTAAAAAAAAGCCATTGTTACACTTCAAGGCTGCCTAATATCAAAACCACTGATCTTTTTTTGATCGTATTTAGTATTCACATTCTTTCATACATTTTCTATGAACATCCCAAAAATTAGGTCAGTATTTGGTATTATTTTGAAGTTATGGGCCAAAACATAATGCAATTTGTTTAAAAATTAGGAAATATATTTACTCACCTAACATGAGAATTGCTGAACCTAGAGACTTTTTTTCAGGAATATAACTTTATATAATCAAGATTCAATTGTTTACCCAAAATTAGATCTGAATTTTGCAAATTTTTCAAGTTATTAGCATAAATAAAAAATCAATACCTTAAATTTTGTCCAACTTTGGCACTGTTGATTTAATTTTCACAGCATATATACATAGGGATTTAATCTTTTAAAATCTGAAATTTCAAAGAAATTAATTGAAAAGAATAGCTTTTATTCATGTTTTCATACACCATGTCAAGTGTTGTTTACAACTAGCCCACCTAGTAGTACAGCCTTCACTTGCATTATGTAACCCACCCCAGGCAGCTTGCCTTGGGTCAGCTTGGCCACAAGCAGCAGGCTTCCCCTCTGCCCTGCACTCCCCCCCCCCCCACCCCCCAGCTGATGCATAAACTAGATGAATGTTATAATTAACTGTATTTTATTTTATTCTTGGCTATGCTACATTTTAGATTTTGTATTGTACCACCAGGGGTACAATGATTAAAGTGCACATTTAATTGTGTCCACACAGTGATGTATTGCTATGAAAGTGTGGAAGTTCATCAGATAAGTAATGCTTTACTTCAGAAGAGTAAAACTTCACCAGGTGTGAAATTGACTATTAATTCCAGTAATTAGTTATAGCTGAGACTGTAATTAGCATAATGATATTGTTTGTCCCTCATTCAACCAACAGTGTGTATACTTTATTTGAAAAGATGTTTTTATTTTATCAAATTTACTGAATCTTTTATTTTATTTTGGTGAATAAAATTAAGCATGTATTGAAAACTCCAATGTGCAAACTTAGAATTCTAATATTTTAACTTATATTTTCATTTTTTTTAACAAATTTATAACACTAGTAAATAAAAAAAAAATGAGTCAGATAAAAACTATTAATGGAAAAAGAGGATATGCTAAAAAAAAATAGGCTTATATATAAACTTAAATGCATTATTCCCTTGAAAGTGAAATAAAGGTATTAGTCCATTTGGTCCACATGCCTGTCCATCTGTAAATTTTTCATATGCCTCACAGTATCTCAAAATTTTTACTGTTTTCCTTCATGACAGTCTTCTCAGAGTATTAGTTTGCAATCATATATTTAGAACTTTACTATAACCAAGTAGGAGGGCATCTTTCCTCTTAGCTTCTCATATGCTTATATAAATGAAAAACATTAAAATAGAATATTTTTCATATTTTGCATTTGCAAAAATTTAAAACTTAAGCTGGGCCCTGTGACCCATGGGTCCTTTCTTTATATTCTGGATTCTCAACATCATTGTTTGGTTAAAACTGAATAAATACCAGACATGGTGTGAATACTTTGCAAATGTATTTGAAAACGAATATGAATATGTACTCCATTGTAAAATTTCTTTCATAAAATGGGAATTCAGGTAAAAATGAAAGTATTTGAATACCAGTGCAAATACTTTCAAAATGTATTCATGAATGCATTCATGAATATATTCTATAATATTATTTTAATAATCATTTCAGTTATATTTTATTAAAAAATCATATGATTCTCTTATTATTTTTATAAAAAATTTTATTTGGCACAATATTTGTTATTAAATTTTAATAAATAGTTAAACTCTTATCTTATATGTGCTGACCAAGTCAAAATCTGTATGACAATAGCACTCCATTTGTTAATAAAATAAATGATATAAATCTCTTCCCTGTCTCCAAAGAAACTATCAAAATCATACATAATCTAAACACCAACAACTCATAATACAGCTTATATTTATTTCCACACAAAAATAGCATGTGCCTCATTTCAAAATCATATTTTTTATCATATATAACAGCTGAGCGCCGTGACCCATGGGTCCCTTGTGCTAACAAATAATTATAATTTATTCTTAGAACAATCCTAACATTTCAACACACTAAATCAATACAATTACATAGTATAACAATAAAATGTACAGTGCCAGAGTGTCCGGATCCTAGGCTTTGATTTCTGCATGGATAACACCACTGTCACAGCTCAACAAGAGTCCTTTTATATAAATAATCCACGTAAATAGTAATAATCCAAATACTGCAGAAAGGTATTTCTGCCCTGCTGATGGCAGAAATTAGGCAGAAAACCAGAAATGGCAGATAAAATTATCAAAATATATATTGGTTTTTGAAAAGAGATAGTTATCTTAATAAATCAAAAACTGCTTTGAATGCAAGCTTTTATTAATGTATTTAGTTTTATAGTCATTTTATTGAATATAGTCAATTATAACAATGCCCAATGTGCCTCTTAACATTCTGTAACAAGCGAGGTTTGCAAGTCCTAGGCAGGGAGAGAGGAGGATTAAGCAACAGGATTATAAACTGGTTTCAATTGCCAGCTAAAAACAGCACTTTGTATAACACCAAATTTGCCTGTATTTATGACTAAGAGCTTTATCACATGTGTAGTGACTCAAACAGTGTAGTCAAAGAGCTGTTTTTTGCTCAAAATTTTCAGGTTTATGTGATGCATGATTTTCAGTTGACTGGGAGTATGCAATTCCAGCTGTAGAGCCTGTACTGTCCTGTAGGTTCCTGCAAAGCAGGAGACGATACATATGTGTGGCACATGGGTTCTAGGCTGAGGTAATGTCATCATCATAGCCCTTTAGGTTTGCTGATATGCATTAACTTATTTACATAGACATTTATGTTTAACTAGTACCTGAAAAAATGCAACAGAGTCTTGCTCCAGTAGCATTCTGCTAAGGCTTGGCATCTAAGGGGATAGGGTAGACAAGCCTGAGTCAAGTGGTTACTATATTAACGAGAGTGATGTTGAAAGATCATGTGATCCTTCATGCATGACATATACTGAATATGATGACGTAACAGAGCCTGTGACTTGAACCTCTACAGGAAACTTGCTTATGTTTAGCTTATTTCTGACCTAGTGATCAGTCAGGCCACCCCCCCCCCCCCCCCCAACCTTCGTTTTGTTTAGGTTTCTCAGACCTTCTTCAGGGAGTACCTGGACCCTCCAGTAATTATTTATATATTCTGTCACAAGTTTACACTTTGTTCATTTTCATTACTATTATAATACTGTTTGTATTTGCTCCATCATATTTTAAGTTGGTTAGCAATATTATATTCATTTTATCACAGTTTCAGGGTAATTCTGCCCTAATGGCAGAAACAAGGGCAGAAAGGTATTTCTGCAGAACTGCAGTTGCCAGGCAAAACTGACAGCAGAAAAGGCAATGACTAGACTGGCCCAGTCCATGAAATTGTTATGACCTAATTGTTGCTTCTGACAGAGAAATCAAATGTTCACGCGTTGTTTCGCACTTATTAACAGTACCACCATCTAGCGGCAACTCATATAACTAATTTACAATTTTCTGACCCTCTTATTTCATGGACTAGCTGGTAATCTTGGCTAGTTCCCAGACGGTCAGTGCCACCCATCACTGACTCGCTGAACTAAGGTCTTTTCCAGTGATTTCAGCAGTGTTCTTTCCCAGATTCTTTTTCAAAACCAACATGCTTCATTCAGTCATCGCCTATTCTGGGCTTCCAGTTGGCTACTTCACCATTATTTTAAGCATTTTATTTGTAAACGCAAATACTAAAGCCAAGGCAGGGCTAGGCAATGGCAGAAATTTTCCAACCCTGGTTTCTCTGATCTGTATAAAAATATTATGATTGATGGTGAAAGGAACTCAACTGAAGACAATGGTGTCTTCATGGAAACCATCTCTGACTATAAATATCTGAAGTTAATTCATTCACAGTCATTATATTATTGCAGTGTTTGAACATATGAGGTATGTTGAGAGTGATTAGGGATGAAGGTGAAATGGATTTCACAAATTGAAAATTACTGTATATTTCAAGAAATATTTTGGAAAATATTTATTTTTTTGCAGCCTCCTGGAGTAAACGTATGTATATGTGTACTTAACTGTAAATGTGGCCAACATGAGGTGAAAAAAAAATTCATTTTCCTTTTGTTGTGTCATTATATAAATTTATCCATTTTTCTGTTGAGATGCGTATAAATGCGATTGAGTTATTCCTTTTTCATTTCAGCAGATCTGAGAGAGTATTGTTGCATGACCTCTCCCAATTTGCTTAATACTTCTTTGTCTGATAGAGACATATAATAATAGGTACTTGACCAAATTTGGGAAATTTCTAACAAATACTCTCAATTTCTGTGTGACTGAATTATGTTATTACAAACTCAGAGGGGAACCTTTTAAGGAAAGGTGCAGTTTTGAAGGAGGCATATCTTTTGACTGGGTAGTCCATGAGACTAGATATTGTGCAGATTGAACATTCTGTACTGGCTTAATGGATAGATAGAGTCAGATCAATAATATAATATAGTTTGTGTGTGTTACAAGCCCCTAGAAAACACATAAATATCAGGCAAGATTATATTTTTTCATATTTTGTGTTTTAATGTCACCAGTTAAAACAATCACAACACCTTAACCTTGCAAATAAGTTCAAAATGTCTAATAATACTGAAAATTATACTTGGCTAGATTTAGCCAATATGTCTGAAAATGTGCCCTACTTATGCTACAGAAATGAAAAATCACATTTTCAAAAACCTTAAAATAATAAGCTTAAACATGAATGTAATTCTGCATTTCTTCTGGTGGTTATGAAAACCTTAAAAATAACATTTTTACATAACGTTTTTAATGTACAGTCTATTTACATGATCTGAATCTGAACAAAAGGGATTTGCAGTTCCTGCCATTTTGAATTGGTTTTTATTATATTGTGCTTTGAATAGGTCAGATTTCTTTATAGTAAGGTTGCTGCCCTCATATATTTGCTAAAGTCCAGGTTGTAGGAATGCTGAAAGGACAAAAAATGTGTGCTGTTGGGATAGAAACAATGTCTTTCATTTTGGCCATGAAAAATTCTCGCTTGGTATGCCAGGATGCATGAATTTACAAACAGTTCATTAAATTCATAAGATGTATCAGACACAATCTCAACTCACCATCTTTTGTCATAAATACAAGTAAAAATATTGCCCTTGGAGGGAAGTCATGGTGATAGAGTCACCATGCACACCTTAATTCTAATTAGTAGAGGTTCTGCTTCCATAAGGTTCTTGATTAGATAGTGAAGCAACAAAACGATCAACATCTGAAAACATTTTGCATTGTCAAATCCAACATATAGCTAACGCCCAGAGCAAGAACACCTTCTTTATTCACAAAGAACTGTGATGTTCATCTTAGCCCAGCAGTATACTTCCTCTGGGGTTAATGTGTGCATGTGCTCTTCACAACCTTAGGCTTTGCAGACTGGCTCCTGTCAACCCTTCATAGGGCCCTTTGCCATTGGTTGTAGCAAAATAGTGTCACTCCGCTGTGAGTCCAAAATCATTCTACAATAGTGATTTCACAGATTTTACATAATCATAAAGTTTTTAGCTTGTGAAGAAGCTCCATCTGAGAAGTAGTCTATAAATTTCCTTAGAGCTGGATGAATAATCATGATATATGGTACAAGCACTTTCTGGAAGGTGTGCACTGTGTCATGTTTTAAACAGTCACAAAACACAAAATGTCTGCTTCCACTTGTCCATTGAGATTATTGTAGACCACAAATGGATGGAGTATGGCCACACTCTTCCCCAAGTGAAAGGCCTGAGCAGCATCTTAAAATGACAAAGGAATATTTTCTGAAAGGTCACCACAAAATTGCAGTATCATCAGCAAAATGTTTTCTTGTTTTAATCAGACAAGTAGGAACTCTGGACCTTGGCTATGCAGTGGTGTTTGGTGACTAGGTCTACTTTAGTGATGAGATTTTCTATGAAAGCAGAGCATGTCTCTTCATGTTCATGGGTTACCAGTGCTGTCTGGTTAGTATGAACCCACTTATCTACCCATTGGTTCTGTCACAAACCAGCTTCCCCAGGATAGTTGTCACACATGTGGAGCACATACTGCTTGTGGTCTTCAGTACAGACAAGCTTTGTAATCAGCATGTGGTAGGTGACACAACAGGACCTATGCAAGATGCCATCAGCATTACATTTTGGTGTATGGTGCACAGAGGTTGAATGAATACTTCTATCTCCAACTAGGAAATATCAATGCACCATATATATGTACCATTTACCACATTCTGAATCAGTCCTTAAACTGAAAATTTAAGAAATTGATTTATATTGATGTGCTGGAAAGGTGTTTGATAATTTTCAATTTGCTGGATGCTGTTAAAATATTCTGCCACCTCAAATGTATTTGTAATATTGAATCCTTGCAGTGAGCCATGGGAAATAAAGATAAAAAGAATAACTAATAAAAATAAGTTTTCGGGATTATTTTGTGCTGATTTATGTTTCTGCAATATATTTAAACATTTCAAATCAGTATTATATACATGCTGGAAGGGACACTACCCATTCCAAAAAAAATCTGATGCAAAAGAAGATGTAATCACTCCATTCATTCTTTTAAACCATTAAAAATACAGGCACTGAGTAATTTTATAAAGTTTTCACACTTGGTTTACAGATGATCAAATCCTGGAACAAAGTCTGTCCAGGAATTCTCCATATCTAATATCTGCATGAAAAATATTGAGCATCTTCTATCTGGCCCACATTGATTTTTCAGCAATTGAATGTATGCTTTTTTAAATTTTTGACCAACTTTATTGAGCACATTCTCAAATTTGAAGCTTACAGCCTTTGAGGAAAACCAGGTAAGTATATTCAGCAAATTCAGTATGAATTTTCTATTCATTTATTAGAGGAAAAATTGATAATGATCCTTAAAAAGTGAAAAAAAATATTCGCAAAAAAATGCATTTACAGGATTTTTTATTGCAAAAACTATTGAGATTTTACCACATTTAGATAGATTTTCAATTACTTTATATACATACTTTGAAAGAAAAAACAATTAAACCAACAAAAAGAGTATTAATACTTTTTAAGCCTCTTAAATTGCAGCTCATCAGGGTACTGTAACAATTCATAAATTATTCCACAAGAGAAAATAAAATATTTTGCAGTTCTTTAAGTTTGACAGTAAAGAAAAGAAAAAACATGATAAAGATATGAAAAAGTAGTGCAACATCCATTTGTTGATTCAGTTGGAATGACTCAATTTCAGAATCAGGTTACTTCCATTTACTTAATATGGGAAAAATATGTCATTATATCACAGATGATGCTTGTAATTGTACTTAAAAATGCAACTGTCACTTCCAGATTAGACTATGGTGTGCCAGGATCACTCATCAGTACGATACAGCTTTTAAAAATACTGAGGCCAGGATTATAACTCAGATGTAAAAAAAGTGCCCATATCACCCCAAAACTGATACAACTGCACTGGTTACCTAAGGAATATTAGATTCAGTTTAAGATTCTCCTTTGTACCTACAAAGCTTTGAAAGGTCTGGACCTATCATATCCAAGTGATCTTCTTGTTCAACACATTCTATAAACAGCCCTGCCTTCTTTGAAAAAGTGCTTATTGGCAACACCGATGACCTGGACTGTCATTTTTGTGGAGAAATGTTTTAGGATAGTTGCCCAGGCTCTAGCTGTTTAACAGCTTACCTGACATTGTTAAAAATGCTTATTCTTAAGTTACTTTCAAATCATGTTTAAAAACATCAATTTAAATCATTTTGTATCTAAACTCTTACAGTACATGTATTAATTTTTATCATTCTTACATTTCATTGTATTGTACATTTTACTTTAGCTTTCATGCTTTTAATTGTACAGCGTTTAAGCACAAGATTCCCTTCCAGATTTAGTGCTGTATAAATATTTTTATAATAATAATAATAATAAGGATTATCAGTAATAAAAATAATAATATATATATAAAGAAAGCACACTTATTTCCTGTTAATTTAATATAATGTAAATGTCGCAGTCCACTATCAGATATCACAGTATATTGCAGTAATAAATTTGTAGGCAGTATCCAGTCCTATTATATACATGCTCTGATTTATACTTGCTCTGATATATATAGCACTGAACACAGCATGTGACATCCCAATGACCTTCCACTCACAGGCTATGAGAAATGGAGGATTCTTTAGGTTTGGCAAGCTGAGGATTCTTTAGGTTTGGCAAGCTGCCAAACACCCAGTCAGTTTGCCCTTGGAAAGGTATATGATTGGCTCTGCATGTAAACAATGATTAGATGCCTGCAACCTTCAGAGCTGGTAAAAGAAATTTTGATTGGCGTGTAATCAAACATTGGTACACCAGTGGCAAGCTCTTGTGGCACTGCAAGAGGAAATATCCAAACAGTTGGGGATATCTGACCTCAAGCCATACCAGCAAGGTATAGAGGCTCTCTAGAAAGGTGACAATTGCAACATGTATTCCAACATGGAGGGGCTGTTGAAAAAGTCTGTGCCACCAAACACTGTTGACCACAGTGTAAATTGACGGGCACCCATTAGAACATCCGATTGTGCTGGTGATCCCTACAATGTGATTAGTAAAATATTACACAGGAGAATTTCCTCAGAGACTGCACTGTCCGGTGGCAAAACCTGATGGGCAATCGTGGATTGGAAGCACCTTTTACTGTGACAAGTATGATGATTATTTTTTAAAGAGTTAGGATCAGTACCATACATCTGAGACAAGCATTTTTTACTGTGAAAAGTGTGATGGCTTGTTGTCTTTAAAGGATTAGGGTTAGTACCGATCCCTCTGTTACCAGCTGTTTTTATTGAGACAAGTGTGATGACAAATTGCCTTTGGAGGGTTAGGGTTAGTACCCATACCATTGTGACAAGCACATATGACTGACATAAGTGTGATGAAATATTTTTGAAGAGTAAGGGTTAGAACCATAACTCAGTGACAAGCACCTTTTATTGTTATAAGTGTGGTGACTTGTTGTCTTTAAGGGTAAGGGTTAGTACATGTACCTCTGTGACAAGCACCAATACCATGATAGTGTAATACCTCTGTGACAAGCACACTTAACTGTCATAATTTTGAATACTTGTTGTCTTTCAGGATTTAAGGTTTGTACCAATCCCTCTCGGACAACCACCTTTTACTATGACAAGTGTGATGACTTGTTGTTTTTGAAGGGTTGGGGTTAGTACCATCCCCCTGTGACAAGCAAATATAATGTGACAACTGTGCTGACTTATTTGCTTTCGAGGGTTAAGGTATGTTCCAATACACCTGTGGGGAGACTATTTACTGTCATAAATTTGAAGACTTGTTGTCTGTCAGGGTTAGGGTAAGTACCCATACCTCTGTGACAAGCACCTTTTACTGCAACAAGTGTGCTGACTTATTGTCTTTCTAGGGTTAGGGTTAGTTCCAATACATCTGTGACGAGACTATTTACTGTCCCAATTTTGAAGACTTGTTGTCTTTGAAGGGTAAGGGTTAGTACCCATACCTCTGTGACAACCACCTTTTACTGTGACAAGTGTGTTGACTTGTTGTTTTTCAAGGGTTGGGGCTAGTACCCATACCTCTGTGCTAAACAAATATACTGTGACAATTGTGCTGACTTATTGTCTTTCTAGGGTTAGGGTTAGGGTTAGTACCAATCCCTCTTTGGCAAGCACCTTTTACTGTGACAAGTGTGGTCACTAGTTGTCTTTTAAGAGTAAGGGTTAGTACCCATACCTCTGTGACAATCATATTTTATTGTTTCAAGTGTGGTGACTTATTATTTTTCAAGGGTGGGGTTAGTACCCATACAACTGTGATATACTACAAATATACTGTGACAATTGTGCTGACTTATTGACTTTCTAGGGTTAGGGTTAGTTCCAATACATCTGTGACAGAAACTATATACTGTCATATTATTGATGACTTGTTGTCTTTTAGGGTTAAGGGTAAGTATCATTCATGCTGTGACAAGCACATTTTACTGTGACAAGTTTGATGACTTGTTGTTTTTCAAGGTTTGGGGCTAGTACCCATACTTCTGTCCTAAACAAATATACTGTGACAATTGTGCTGACTTATTGTCTTTCTAGGGTTAGGGTTAGGGTTAGTACCAATCCCTCTTTGACAAGCACCTTTTACTGTGACAAGTGTGGTCACTAGTTGTCTTTCAAGAGTAAGGGTTAGTACCCATACCTCTGTGACAATCATATTTATTGTTTCAAGTGTGGTGACTTATTATTTTTCAAGGGTGGGGTTAGTACCCATACAACTGTGATATACTACAAACATACTGTGACAATTGTGCTGACTTATTGACTTTCTAGGGTTAGGGTTAGTTCCAATACATCTGTGACAGAAACTATATACTGTCATATTATTGATGACTTGTTGTCTTTTAGGGTTAAGGGTAAGTATCATTCATGCTGTGACAAGCACATTTTACTGTGACAAGTTTGATGACTTGTTGTTTTTCAAGGGTTGGGGCTAGTACCCATACCTCTGTGCTAAACAAATATACTGTGACAATTGTGCTGACTTATTGTCTTTCTAGGGTTAGGGTTAGGGTTAGTACCAATCCCTCTTTGACAAGCACCTTTTACTGTGACAAGTGTGGTCACTAGTTGTCTTTCAAGAGTAAGGGTAAGTACCCATACCTCTGTGACAATCATATTTAATTGTTTCAAGTGTGGTGACTTATTATTTTTCAAGGGTGGGTTAGTACCCATACAACTGTGATATACTACTAACATACTGTGACAATTGTGCTGACTTATTGACTTTCTAGGGTTAGGGTTAGTTCCAATACATCTGTGACAGAAACTATATACTGTCATATTATTGATGACTTGTTGTCTTTTAGGGTTAAGGGTAAGTATCATTCATGCTGTGACAAGCACATTTTACTGTGACAAGTTTGATGACTTGTTGTTTTTCAAGGTTTGGGGCTAGTACCCATACCTCTGTGCTAAACAAATATACTGTGACAATTGTGCTGACTTATTGTCTTTCTAGGGTTAGGGTTAGGGTTAGTACCAATCCCTTTTTGACAAGCACCTTTTACTGTGACAAGTGTGGTCACTAGTTGTCTTTCAAGAGTAAGGGTTAGTACCTATACCTCTGTGACAATCATATTTTATTGTTTCAAGTGTGGTGACTTATTATTTTTCAAGGGTGGGGTTAGTACCCATACAACTGTGATATACTACAAATATACTGTGACAATTGTGCTGACTTATTGACTTTCTAGGGTTAGGGTTAGTTCCAATACATCTGTGACAGAAACTATATACTGTCATATTATTGATGACTTGTTGTCTTTTAGGGTTAAGGGTAAGTACCATTCATGCTGTGACAAGCACATTTTACTGTGACAAGTTTGATGACTTGTTGTTTTTCAAGGGTTGGGGCTAGTACCCATACCTCTGTGCTAAACAAATATACTGTGACAATTGTGCTGACTTATTGTCTTTCTAGGGTTAGGGTAAGTACCAATCCCTCTTTGGCAAGCACCTTTTACTGTGACAAGTGTGGTCACTAGTTGTCTTTTAAGAGTAAGGGTTAGTACCTATACCTCTGTGACAATCATATTTAATTGTTTCAAGTGTGGTGACTTATTATTTTTCAAGGGTGGGGTTAGTACCCATACAACTGTGATATACTACAAATATACTGTGACAATTGTGCTGACTTATTGACTTTCTAGGGTTAGGGTTCCAATACATCTGTGAAAGAAACTATATACTGTCATATTATTGATGACTTGTTGTCTTTTAGGGTTAAGGGTAAGTACCATTCATGCTGTGACAAGCACATTTTACTGTGACAAGTTTGATGACTTGTTGTTATTCAAGGGTTGGGGCTAGTACCCATACCTCTGTGCTAAACAAATATACTGTGACAATTGTGCTGACTTATTGTCTTTCTAGGGTTAGGGTTAGGGTTAGTACCAATCCCTCTTTGACAAGCACCTTTTACTGTGACAAGTGTGGTCACTAGTTGTCTTTCAAGAGTAAGGGTTAGTACCCATACCTCTGTGACAATCATATTTTATTGTTTCAAGTGTGGTGACTTATTATTTTTCAAGGGTGGGGTTAGTACCCATACAACTGTGATATACTACAAACATACTGTGACAATTATGCTGACTTATTGACTTTCTAGGGTTAGGGTTAGTTCCAATACATCTGTGACAGAAACTATATACTGTCATATTATTGATGACTTGTTGTCTTTTAGGGTTAAGGGTAAGTATCATTCATGCTGTGACAAGCACATTTTACTGTGACAAGTTTGATGACTTGTTGTTTTTCAAGGGTTGGGGCTAGTACCCATACCTCTGTGCTAAACAAATATACTGTGACAATTGTGCTGACTTATTGTCTTTCTAGGGTTAGGGTTAGGGTTAGTACCAATCCCTCTTTGACAAGCATCTTTTACTGTGACAAGTGTGGTCACTAGTTGTCTTTCAAGAGTAAGGGTTAGTACCCATACCTCTGTGACAATCATATTTTATTGTTTCAAGTGTGGTGACTTATTATTTTTCAAGGGTGGGGTTAGTACCCATACAACTGTGATATACTACAAATATACTGTGACAATTGTGCTGACTTATTGACTTTCTAGGGTTAGGGTTAGTTCCAATACATCTGTGACAGAAACTATATACTGTCATATTATTTATGACTTGTTGTCTTTTAGGGTTAAGGGTTAGTACCCATACCTCTGTGACAGGCCTCCTTTACAGTGTCAAGTGTGGTGAATTATCTTTCAAGGGTTAGTACCATACCTCTGTAACAAGCACCTTTTACTGTGTAAAATGAGATGACTTGTCATCTTTACTTTGATAAAGTGTGATGACATGTTCTCTTTCAAGTGTAAGGGTTTGTTCTCGTACCTCTGTGACAAGCACTTTTTACTGTGATTATATGCTTTCTTTCAAGGGTAAGGGTTTGTTCTCATACCTCTGTGACAAGCACATTTTACTGTGATGACTTGATCTCTTTCACAGGTTAGGGTTAATACCCATACTTTTGTGACAAGCACCATTTACTTTGACAAATGTTGTTGTATTTCAGGGCTTAGGGCTTTACCCCATACCTCTTAGACAAGCACTTTTTAGTTTGGTAAAGTGTCATGACTTGTTTTCTTTCAATTCTTAAGGTTACTTCCATACCTCTTTGACAAGCACATTATACTTTGACAAGTGTGATGCCTTGTTGTCATTGAAGGGTCAGGTTTAGTACCAATACCTCTGTGACAAGCACCCTTTACTTTGATAAAGTGTCATGACTTGTCTTTACATTGATAGTGTGATGACTTGTTGTCTTTCAAGGCTTAGGGTTATACCCCATATCTCTTTGACAAGCACATTTTCTTTGACAAGTGTGATGATTTCTTGTTTTTGCAGGGTTAGGGTTAGTACCGATACCTCTGTGACAAGCACCCTTTACTTTGTTAAAGTGTCATGACTTGTTTTCCTTACTTCGATATAGTGATGACTTGTTGTCTTTCAAGGCCTAGGGTTATACCCTATACCTTTGTGACAAGGACCCTTTACTTTAATAAAGTGTGATGATTTGTTGTTTGATATAGTGTGATGGCCTGTTGTCTTTCAAGGCTTTGTGTTAAACCCTCACCTCTGTGACAAGCATATTTTACTATGACAAGTGTGATGACTTGTCTTTCAAGGGTTAGGGTATGTACCCATACCTTTGTGACAAGCACATTTTACTGTGACAGTCAGTGTGATGACCTGAGCCTTTTAAGGGTTAGGCTAGTACCAACACCTTTGATAAAGTGTGATGACTTTTAATCTTTATCCTATTTCATACTGTGAGCTGCAATAGTTTCTTCTGCAAAACTTTTGTTTTAGCTTCTTTTTTATTGCACAACACAATTATTCAGTGGTGGCCTTTGTTCAAGGTTAGGGAAATTATTTTTGGCAGATTTATTCGACCTTAACAATGATAGGACTGTGAGATACTTTGGTAAATAAAGCTTGTAGTTATTTGTACTAACAAAGGTTATAAGCAAAGCTGTGCAGACAATTATTGGCTCTATATCCAGCTAATATGTAGGTTAATCCTTGAGTTAAACATATATGTATTCTGATTTCATATTTTGCTTTCAATAGGCATCTGTTAAATATTTAGCTTGAAAAAAGCATTGCAGCCACAGTGTTTCAGTATGTATAAACAGAATTGGCAACATGCCAAGATTTTGTTTGTATGTAAAATTAGCTTGTCAGACTGCCAACTATTTCAGATTTGGCAACGGAGCCGTTTCAGCCTGGATTTGTTTATATCTTTGCATCTGACTCAAGAGAAGTTTGATGTATTGGCCTGATATTTTAACTTGTCCATGCATCTTTGATGGCTTTCTTGTACACAAGATTGACACCACCTACAATGACTTTTGCAGTGTGTATGTCCCTGCTTATTTTTCATGAGGGTTTTGATATATCAGCCTGTAATTTGGCATATGTATACATCTCAGATAGCTTCATTATATGCAACACACTTGGCGCCACCCTCAATAATTTTTTTGCAATGTATGCACCTTCTTAATCCTCAGGAATGATTTGATATATCAGCCTGAAATTATACACCTAAATAGTTTTTATATACTTGTAAGACTTGTGGTGCCACCTTCACTTGTTTCATGCATCTGTGCACATAGCCGAAGAGTCCTTTGAAGTATCTACCTGAAATTTTGCATATCCATACTTTATCTTTCATGGCTTTCTCATTCACAAGACTGGTGGTACCACCTTAAATGAATTTTATGCACCCATGTCAGTATTTCAGCATTGACATTTGTATAATTGGTGCATGTACTCATGTTCAAAATGTTCAGTACTTGCATTGTACATGTACATATCACACATGTATTTGAAAGTAACAGGCCTGCATGGAGGCATTATATCTGTTGTATATCCCATTGCACAAGTTCGCATGAGGCCTGTAGGCCTTGATTGTATAATTACTTGGTGAAATTTTTGAGTTTATATAAGTAGTTGGCACTATTTAATATCTGTCACTGAACTTAGCTGCAAGCTTTATCCTTGAGCTCAGATTGGGATATATGTAGCCCTGGTATACTAGGGTACTAAAACCAGTGCAGGTGAAGGGAAGATCCTTGGCAGTTCTTGAAGGTATATGAGAAATAATTGCTCAGAAATAGATGCTCAAGAAATTACATAATTTACAAAAGAAGTACACTCTTTACACAGCCTACTACTCATATCATAAGCGCTGTTTGCTATGACCTGGTATCCTGAATTGCTACACCAGAGGGGACCACTGTTATTTTTGTCCAATCAGATTAGACCTTGTGCTGGAAGACAAAGCCAAGCAAGGAATACACGGAGCCAATGTTGGTCATTTTGTTTTGTGTGACAGCTCATCGCCCCGGTAACCCTCTGAATAGGCAACGTACAGGCTCAGAGAGAATGGGCACATAGGATGCCTGGTGAGCTGTAATTCAAACGAAATGTAACAACAAAGGCTATGTGCACACCTTATTCTGGTCACATGATGGCATTCAGAGTTTCCATTGAATTCACCGGAAATTGGCAGCATGTTACTCCCTTTAATGTACTATCTTTTGAATCCCTCTAACCTCTAATTGTTAAGGTTAATTTATAAGTAATTTTTCATTTTTTCCCTATATTATACAGGCCTCGAATTTGACAACCGGCAACCGTTAAAATTGGCTGGCTGCCGTCAGCCATGATCCTGACAGGCAGCAAAAAAATTCCTCACTGCGTCCTTCTTGTCTGTAGACAAGCGCAGCCACTCTATATTCTTTTTAATTAAAAAAAAACTTAGTGTTACTGGTTCCCTGTTTACGAGGAAACTGGCCTTGGAAACCAGCAAATGAGCCGATAGTCCCTTACAGTGACACACGGTGGCGCTAAGCTAGCCACTATTCTGATCTACTCGGGGAACACACTGCGCAGGCTCGAACTCTCAAGAGTACGACACCGCTGTCTAGGGATTGTTGGAGTCAAAATCTGACTCCAATAATGCACCGCGCGGCATCAACATGTACACTGACAGCGGAAATACACAAGTGGTGAAAAGGAGCCAATGTAGTCTGTTAAAATGCGTTGAATTTTGTGTAAAGTAGTTCTATGTCATGTAAAACGAATTTACTTTGCAACTCTTTTGCTTTATTTATGCTGAAATACCGTGGTTGGCGTCTTATCGGCTCTGCTGGACAGTACATTCCTCCATGGTACACTTCAGTGTCTATGGCTGCGTTTTGTGTTCGTTAGAGAACAGTGACGTCACAAAGACGTCACATTATGTTCTGTTGCGCGTTACCTTCAATTGACTGACGTCATAAGTTTGACTGCCTTTTTTATTATCATTTCTTAGACAAGGAATAATTCGTAAACGCTGTGATCTGTTTTGTCATATATTAGATTGTCTCATACAAAATTAAAACAAGGTAAGGCATTACTTTTTACGCAGGTAGTCGGCAGCTCCTGCAACCTCTGGACAACTGCTTCACACGTATGAAAAATTATTCTAGAAAAAACATGTTGACACGGGTACTGTGACGTACTTTACGGGGCAGATTCAGCAAGTTAAGGGAACCCACAGTTTTAGCTCAGCCGAAGTCTGGCTATAAGCTGATAAGTAACCCGGTACAATATGTGCTATAGTTATGGTTAATCATCCGTCCGTCCGTTAATTTCCTGTTATATAATTTAAGGGAATTTGGTACCAGGCTACACTTGTCAAATAGTTCGGTCCTTCCCACAGTGCCCAAACAGAAGAGATTCGTTTTTAGTAGAAACGACCTCTGGCGGGAGGGTGCTCGGGGAAAATTCTGGGAACATCACAGATAAAAAATGGCTACCAGTCGGCCAATCAGAAAAATGATCTTTTATTGCCGGCTGTTATCAGCCAATCATAGCTAAGCATAGCAGTTACTGCAGCGTGGGCTACACGTCTACATTATGTTACGCGTTATCCGATTGGTCCGCTGTATAAGGATATTGGTAATACAGTTTCGCGGGGAAACTACATCCTATCTACGCTGTGTTCAGTTGTAAAAACCTGTGTACCTCATGTTTAACATATATAGTATATAAAAAAATAATGGGAACACCATTAATATATCTATTATCAGGTCTATCATCGTCCAAATTAGCCCTGCTATTAAATTATGACCTGGTAAAAAAATTCCCATATCCCAACCACCGTCCGTGTCTCCATTTCACCCACCGTCGTCACAATAGTTTTGAGGACTGGCCAAAGATGACTCGGGGTCACCTGGTGACTGTTTGTGAATAATGAATAAAACATACACGGATATGTTTTTTTTCTTATTAAGACTTTATTCCAAATAAAATAATGCAAACAAACGAAAAAAATGAAAGCTGCCTGTCAAATTTCTTTGTTGCCTGACAAGTTCAAATTTGACAGGCAGCAGTAGCTTGTCATTTCCAAAAATGAAATTTGAGGCCTGTTATAGCTAAAGGCTATTTAAGATTAAACTTTGGGGTGTATGTCATTTCACTGTATATTGGTATAAGACTTTAACCTACTTAGGTATAATATATTTTGCCCATAAGATATTGGTACCTGTACAAGAGAAGTGCCTGTAATAGAGAAGTGATTGTATGTATTATTTTCTGTAATGAAGAAACTAACTGCATGGTACATGTAATAGAGTAATGGCTGTAATAGAGCATTACCTGTAATAAAGGTAATAATGGAGAGGTGTTCATGATAGAGAGCTGTCCGAAATAGGTAGGTGTCCATAGTAAAGATGTAACCATGATAGAAAGTTGCCTGTAATAGCAAGGTGACTGTTACAGAGAGGTGGTTGTAGCAGCATGATATGCCCATTATAAGCATTCCATGTAATTACACTCTCATACAAATTATTTGGTCATGTCATATGAAAATATTTTATTTTGTGTGTTTCAAAAGACATGCCCTGGGATGTTGACCTTGACCCTTTACACAGATTGACTCTGTAATACAAATTTGTTGTTGAACTGTTGCGTCAAGGATTATCATAAATACATTTCAAGATTCCACATATTTCCATTATTTGACCCCCTTGAAATTTTATATAGTTATTAAATTGCTTTTCATGTTTTCATATGAACTTTTTCAGTGCATTTATTCTCACAGTACTGTGATTCCTCATTGTGGAGGTTGAAATTTTCCACTTAATTTGGTGATCCCACTGAAGCATCACTATATCTAAATAAAGAGCAGTGCCTTATTTCAGTCTACCTAATATACTGAAATACATACATTTCATAGGTTTATGATCATGTTCTTAATGCTTGGAAGATATGGCTTAATTCTTCTTTTTCTCAACAGGTGTGCCAAGCTGTGGCCATGGCACTCTTGAGTTACTCCGGAATTTGATCACATCCCAGCCAACAGTTTGATAGTAGTGAGCAAATGTGTTTATTCGAGATGTAAATGTTGCCTTTGAAATTTGTGTCAGTGTAATTTTAAAGCATTGAAATACAAGATCTTAATGGTTCAAAATCCACTGAATGGCATTTTATGACTTTGCTGTACAGCACTGGATATGGTAACTGATCAGATTACTACTTAAAAAACAATTTGGTAAATGCAATATAGTCACAAAATAATAACTCAGAATAAATGAAGCAACAGGACAAGTCAGAGTTTCTGGATCTTTGATAAATTGTTGCCCACTTTAAGTATTCAAAGTTACAGAATGAATTATGGCCTTGAAAGGTACATATTGAATGCATGTACATGTATATCTGGCAAATATTCTTCATGGATGATTTATTTCATATGGTATAATTTGTAGGCAGCAGTTGGAGCCTGTAAAATCCTACAAGATTGAATGGGCTTGAAGGATAATCCACTGTAAAGCACAGCCCACTGGCCATATGGAAAAAAAATGGTTTTCAAGCCATGAAGCACTTGCACACCTCTGAGTTTAATACAGGAGAAGAGACACAGTTGCAGACCGGACAGTGAAATGAAGGTGAGGGCTGACATCCTCATAGAAAAAAACAGCTGCAGATCTAGGATTATTATTATTTATTTTTTAAGGGGGTTTCCAGATATGTTAAGGCATGTAAATATCATTCACACACACAAACACATGCACATAACACAAATATATATAGTTCAGTTTGGTATAAAGGTAATAGTATTTGAATTACTGTAATTACAATAACTTGTGATGTAATTGATATTGTATTGATTATCATTTATTCTTTTCTAAATCTGGAAAGTAATCAGAATTGTATTAGATTACTTTTGAAAAAGTAATTGTTAGAACAACAAATTTTTAATTGCTTTTTGGTATTCATGTATTTTGTTGATGAATATTTTCATCTAACTTTTAAAGTTATTGAAGCATAACTGTCTATCTACTTTGAATAGGTGCATAAACTGATTCTTTATTCACTCTTTATATCAGACCTTGCTAAGACAAACACCTCGAAAATGCAACCACTTTATGGAGGTCCCATTGGAGGTCATAATTACAAGGTTTTGCTGTAGTTATATAGGCAGGTGCAAAAATAAATTTAGCAGTTAGCATGTTAATTCATGTTTATATATGTTATACATCAATTAAAACTGTACAAAGTGCTAAAGGTATCATTACTTTATCACTGTTCATGGGTTGTCGGTGAGGTGTCACCCAAAAAATGTTATGAACAGAATTGGATAACATTTTGTGTAGGTCCCAGGTAATACCCAGCCAGCAACCCAGTAAACATTGGAGGTAATCAGTACATGATTATAATGTTTTGTTTTAAGGATTCTTTGCGATTTTGGAGATGGTGCAATCAAGACCATTGTCAATCACTAGTGATGATGTGGTGTTCTTCCATTGCTTTGCAAAGATGACCACGATGATCAAGGTTTTATAATTGATCTAACTTTGTGTGGCCATAGATGACTTTTCAGGCCAATCCAGGCAAAGAAGAACCTCCCACATGTTGGACACTGGTGATCAGTGGTTGCTGTTGAGGTAGTTGCCATCCTTGCCTTGCAGACCTCACATTTTCTTCTGGTCCACACTAGTCGTGCTATCTCAGTGTCTACTACACATCTGAGTGCAGCTGCATGCCACGCTGTTGAATCCTTTCCAACATATCTGTGTTGATATATAATTTTTTTGGTGATGCTTTGAGACTGTCCTTGTAGCCCCTCAACTGCCCTCCGATTGGATCTTTTCCCAGACTCTAGTTCTCCATACTAGAGTAGTTTTCAGAGTCTTTATCTGGCATGCGCCAAACATGATCTGACCATTGGACCTGGGATTGATATAAGATGGTGTAGATTGATGGGAGGTTGGCA